>JAWWNH010000066.1:38320000-38920000 GCA_034641385.1 Darevskia mixta
TGTCACCCAGTGTTTATGGTGGTTTTAGTTTTCAAGGTGTTTTAGTTGGCATGAGGGTCACTGTGTGTGCCTGTTTGTCGGTATGCATTAAAATAATAGATTTAATTCTACTTCATTTATTTCAATTCTGAACTACTGCACAGGATGTTATTTGTAATAAAGTTGTGTTTGCATTCAGTTCTGTACTACTAGGTTTGAAAAATGTATTCATTTATTTATTATTAAAACAAGCTCATTTTTGTGGGGAAAGATAATTACAAGGAAAGATGTCTCATTAAGCACAACTATTTCTAAAGTAAGATATATATTTTTATATTAGTCAAGTATGAGGCTTTTTATGAATTTCATTTGCCATCTATATATCCAGGGATCTTTGATCCTAATGCTTTTAATGATATTTATCCGCATAGCAACATATTATTAAAGCATGAATTAATAAATTAGGAAGCCCTGTTTTAAGTTTGACTTTATTGAGGCAGAATACAATTTCGAAATGCTTAGTTACAAAAGGGAGCAATAGTACCTATGCCATTAAATGAAAGTTGGAAGAATTTGCATTTGCTGGGAACATTTATGTCAAGGAATAGCACAGCATTTTAGATACTGGAACACTAGCACTCAGCTGGCAGGTTCAATGATGAAGCAATTGCTAGTGTTACACAGACTTGATTCAGATAATTAATAAATATGCTTCTTCTGCGAATATTCAGAAAAACAAGCTGAGAGAGTAGACTTGCCCCAGATGTGAGCAAAACTTCCCAAATATAAAGAACAAGTAGGATCTGCAACAAAAAGATATCGTGTATCCCCAAGAGTGTGTCAGTTCTGGGGTCTAGCTGGACAGGCATGTCTCTTCCAGGTCACTGTAATAAGCTTTTAAGTGCTTAATCAATACAACTCCTTCACTCTTCCCATTTCCCAGCCTTCTTTTCCAACATGACTCTGTTTAGCAACCTCAGTCCATGTTGAGCCATAGTTTCCTCCCCTCCTTTAATCTACTTAAAAAAAATAATACAAACATCTGCATATCTCAGAAGCCCCCTGAGCATGGCCAGAGTGGTTTAACAATCATTTCTTCGGTCTGTGAATTGTGACTCTGTGAGGGGAATAGATATTTCCTAACTCTCTTAACAAAATGTGCTTCCCGTGATTCTTTGGGGAAAGGGGAAGCCATTACTGTTAAAGTGGTACAACACTGTAAGATGCTGTAAATGAAAGCTGCAAATGTGGCCGTTGAGTGGTGTCCAACTAAGTTTTACTCCGAGAAGACCCATTGAAATCAATGGACCTTACATAGGCATGTTTATTAATTTGAGTAGATTTACTGTGAGTCAGTATATAAGAAGTAGCCACTGAGGTGACTTCCAGATATTGCTGGTCTACAGCTCCTATCATCCTTGACCACTGGCCATGCTGGGGCTGATGGGACATAGGAGTCCAATGACACATGAAGGGCACCACATGGTGTATTCTAGATAGATAGATAGATAGATAGATAGAGAATAACAAACTCAGGTGGATCAAGCAAACCAGGACCACCCACATATGAAGTAACGGTTTCTTACATAGAGTAGTATTCAACAATTGTTGAAGGTGATCTGCAGTCTTGGGCTCTATGTTATCCAAACAAGTAACATGAGTTCTACATTTGCCCACTTGAAGCGATTCTGTAGAGTTCAAAAGATGAAGGTGAAATAAGAGGATGCTGACAGTTTGTAGAATCAGTTGGGAACCAAGAGCTGGTTCTAGATCTGCTGAAAAGCTCATGCAGTTGTGAGGGAAGAGTGATGAGGAAATCCTTTACAACTGGAATGGGAACCTGTTGCCCTCCCAGACATTGTTGGGCTGGAAGTCTACCAGCCATGGGCATTGATCATGCTGGCCTGGGGCTAATGGGAGCTAGAGATCAACAACCTCTGGAGGTCATCTCTGCTATAAAATGGGAAACATCAGCTGACATTACCAAGTGTCTAGCTCTAACATATATTTGGGGGGACGGGACCCAGAGGCAACATAGGTGGGGTGGGGTGGGGAGGGGTTGAGAATTTGTATTTTGAAGAACTGTGAGTAGAATGCATTGCTTATCCTGAACATAATATAGCAGCCTTTTAGATATTTCATTATTATACTCTTAATACTGAATTGCTAGGTTTGGTATGAATGTAGTGTTGGTGTTCTTAATAAATCTCACAGACTTGGCATCAGGGAAACTACACACAGGAATAAAAATAAGAGCTGGGGCAAGGCACGGCTTCAGAAGGGATTCATTCCATTCAGTGAAGCGAATATGCAGATTCTAAGAATTCCCACTTACCTTGTAGGTTTCAGGGTGAGTGAAGAGATTATTTATCCTGAAAGCATCAGTTCAATGCATACTATCCACTAAAAAATCAAAGCGCCCCCTCGCTCACCATAGGTAAGTAGGAATTAATAGAACGTCCTCATTCACTTTATCAAATGGAATGAATCTTCTACCATCCAAGGATGGTGTTTAAGAAAATGCATATGAGCTTCATTCTGGATTGCACCCAGCATCTGTGGGTTTATAGGTCAGTTTTATTTTGTGTGTGCTTAAACTGCCATTGGGAAACTTCCTCAGGAGTGCACATACTTTTTAAAGGAAGAAAAGAAAAGTTACAGGAAGAGAAAAATGAAAGAAGGCAAGGTATTGTGACAATAAACCAGAGGGGGAGCAAAACCATCCCACCAGAAACAGCCTTTCCTGTCATTCATAACTAAGTATTGCCTCTGGAAAGGTCAGTCAAGGCATTGCTAAATGACAAAAGTGATAGAAATAGGCCCATCTGACCAAAGGTAAGAAAAAAGAAAGGAGAGGAGCAAAGAAGAAAGATCAATGTGAGGGGTTTTTTTTTGTTTGTTTTGGTCTTTTGCCTCTGTACTTGGCTTTTTGAATATACCCTGCCACATAATGGCCACTACCATCGAATATACAGTTTTGTTTTCACCTGTGTTGCAGTTACAATAGCTTCACAGCACACCTACTGCCTTTTAGTATATTTTTATATGATTATTACATGTTGGATAAGCTTGGCAGGAAAACATAAGAAGAGCATATTTGGGCAGTGAAAAGAAGCAAATATTTGTAGAATAGGGTAATAGGCTTAAACCATGGAGAGAAATGAGGCAAGTATTATGATTTTTAAACAGCAAAAGAAAGAAAGGGGCCGAAATAATAAGTTGAGTTGCTTTTAATGTTTTCTATTCATTCCACACATATTAAAATATGGCTACGTTGAGTACGTACTTGCAAGAAGTCCAACAGTTTTTCACGAAGGTACGTTTCCTTCTAAATGATTTGCATTCAGTTTTGATCCCATTAATGATCAAAATGGGCAGCAGTGCTGAGGCACAGATCCAGCATCTCATTTGGATAAGGATGGCACTTCCCTCCTGCTTTTAATCCCAAGGACCAGGTGAAGATGTTGCCAGTAACATTTTGCTCCTCGCCCCATGGATTGCACAGATAGAATAGCGTTTCCTGCCTTGATTTCCTGCACTTGACTTCGCCCATAGCCAGTAGAGACTGAGTTCTTAATTTTATTTTAATCAGAGGCAGCATTTTTAAATATATTTCAGCTATTTGTTTTTTTTTAAAAAAAGGAAAGAACACTGCATAAGCAAATAGAAAACAGCAGGACAAGTGTTGTGACCTTCTAGCGAAAAACTGTATGGTGTGCATAAAAGCCCACTGCATTAGACAAGGAGAAAGGGGGAGGGAGAAGGAAGTGGGTAATTATTTGAAGCAGTGCTCTTACTGTTGTTGGAATGAGACAGACTAACAGTGGCAGCAGTCATTTTGCTGAATCAAAGTCCATGTTAGTCGCATTATACACTGCCACAAAAGGTTGTTAAGGCTGGTATTAGCATGTACCACTGAGGACATTGGAAGGACTCGATCTGTCACACTAAATCGCCTTCTTGCCCTCAACCATTGAAGTCTCCAGCTCCTCTGACATGTTCTTTCATTAATGGCCTGGCCTTGACAACTGATCCTAATTGCCTCTGAACCACACTTCATGTATTATTGGTGTCTGCCTGCCCTGGTTCATGTCAACAAGCTGCAGCATGCACAGGGTGTACCCGGTGCCTTTTCTGAAAGGGTGCTCACATAGTCATTTACCTCTGAGGGTTTGAGCCTCACTGGGAATGAAGTACAAAGCTAAAGATCTCCCTGTCTCTTCTTACTAATACTTTAATGTGGCTCTCTGCTATGTATTTATTAGGCATGTACAAAGACTCAGTAACACATCAAACCGATTACGCAAGATTTCCTTTAAAGCCTGGCATGCAAATGCTAAATAAAAAGTTACCCATATTTGAGCTGCTGCTTCAAGTATGTGTCTGTTTCGCCTTGGAAGCTTGCTCACCTAGAGAGGAAGTATGAGTTGTGCTTCGTTTTTTCGGAAGAAGTCGTTGAGTTCAGATTTAAAGTAGCAGCCCAAGAGGAATTATATCTGTGGCATTCAGAACAAAACCTTCCCCATCAGCTGCACTGGCTAATGAAAGAGAAATGTTCGTTTCTTCCTTGTGGCTGAAAATATTGAGGGCTTCTAATTTTCTATATGCCTTCTTTTACATTACTTAACAAAAATAAACTAGATATGAAGTTCATTTTTCACCTGCACAAGAGTGTTGCTTGAAATAAAACAGATCACTGATGAAGAAGTAATTAAGAAGTTAGATTGTTTTGTAGAGTTCTGCTGTTTTAGAATTCTGATGATAATAAATTCAGCTTTGTAATAGGGATAGTTTGTTTAAAGAACAGGAAAGTTTTAACCACAATGTAACATTTCTAGGTATGTAAGTTGTTTTGGTGTTTTTTTTTCTTCATTTCCCGTGTGGCTGTAAGGAAAGATTTTCATTGTTGCTGTTTTCTTAGAAAAATTATGTTGCACATTTCTCTCTCTCTCTGTATATATACCGTATATATATATATATATATATATATTTGTGGGTGGGTGTATTTATGTATGTGTGTGTATACAAACAGTGTTATTTCAGTCTTTCTGTCCCAACAAACCATTTCTTCTCTCACCCACCTCCAGCTGAGGATGCATTTAAGGAATGCAAGTTCTGCCAGTGATGATGTTGCTAATGATTTAAAAATAAATAATAAAATTCCCCAGACCTTTGGTTCTAGGTATATTTTAGTCTAATCTGGCCGGTAACATTCATGCCACTAACATCATAATCATGGTTATTGCTGCAAATTGTTTCATTTTTGAGTTTTAATGTTATAAGTAAATTATGCCATGGGATAAAATATATGTATCCCTGGGAATTAAATATGTTTGTTTCTGGTAGATGGGATTAGAATATGATATCTGACCAGCTTCTTTTGTGTAGTAATACTGCCACCTTCTGAATCGGTGAGGAATTGTCTGAGGCTCATGTTTTCTTGGAGACTTTTTCAAGAAATGCTTTGCAGGTTGACTGTTTGCTTTGAGCCAGCAGCATAACATCCCAAAGTCAAAAGTGTTTGAGACTGGAAATCGCCTGAATCCTATCATTGAAATGATTGCTTCAAAAGCCACTATGGGAGACGGTTTAACTTATCAGAAAAGCTGCATTCCCAATGTGACAGGCTGACAGCCTAGGAGAAGTCAGCAGTAAGACTCAGTGGGCAACATTTGTTTCAGAATACTGTTCTAAAAATAAAATACCCTTTAACTCCAAGACCACAGAATAATCCTTGGCGATATTTTATTATGTGCTGAAGCAACAACAAAAAGGACCACATGGATCCTAAATTAATTCTGAGCAGGAAATTCAATAGCAGAAAAGGTTGGATGGTGGTTGTAGGGCAGAGGTGGCCACAGCTGGGATTAGAATATGGGGGGGGGGGGTTTGCAAACATTCTTTCACCATCATTCAATCAGACAACGTGCCCTTCAGCAGAACAGCAAACCCTCCCGATTCTCTCGAATTAGGAAGATTAGCATGAAGCGCATAATGCAGGATGATGGAATTTGTCATAATTTGCATTGTCCTGGAAAGATTCGGTTTGATAGAGCAATGCGTCTCAGAGCATGTCATGTCCCACGGGCAGGTCATGGAGGAAGCTTGGCAGAAATAATTTTGTGATATGTGCATCAGTTGTAAATGCCTCACAACCAATTTGTCACACACACACAAAAGTGGAGGTCAGAGGAGTTGAAAGAGGTGGGCATTTGCCGAACACGTAGAGAAGTTTGACTTCAGGATGATAAACCCGAAGTGTGGCACTGTAAACAATTTCGATGTTGACGGTTTGTCTGTACATGCGTAATATACACAAATACACTCTGTGCACTTGACTAGATGCCTTGCATATGCCTTCCTTGTGCAACGTGAAAGGTTTTTTAAAATGAGCCTTTTGAAATTTTGTGCGTGTGAGAAAGAAGGCAATTGATTCACCGTGTGTTATTACTGTGCCATTTTTATTTCTCGCAGAAATTACTAGATATATGCACATCGGGAGGGCTTTTCTGAGCGATTGCTCCTGACCTTGATAATGTTCCCAAACTGCAGATCGAAAAGGATCATCAGCATGTACTTGACAAAACGGACATGACAGTGTTACTTATCCGCTACGGCATTTCTGAAAATGGGCATGTAGAATTCAGACAGGCAAGGGGGAGCATGTTTACTTACAGTAGTATAGCAAGGAAGAAAAGGTCCAATCTTGTCAATTGTCTATTGTTTGTTTATGGACCAGCTGACGATGATGCCGCTATCTTTGATATTTAGAAATTTCTTCTACCCAATAGCATTGCAACTAGTGTTCATGGGTTGTTGTTTACCATTTCAATATCTGCTGCTTCTTCGGGATGATATTTAGTGATGTTTCCTTTATTTGTCTGTCTTCATACACTTCAAACAAAAGATTAATGTTGGCGGCTCACTAACACTGATCTTTTGTGACAGTTGAGCATTTGCAATTTGAAGGGCTAATACAAAAAAGTAGAAATAAAAAAGAGGGAAATGAACGTAATAGCTTTTAAAACACAAATTCCTAAATCGTGGGATTCAGTGTTTCTTGTCAGTTAAAAAGGATGGCTGTTCTGTCTTTTCTTTTCTTTTCTTTTTTGGTACGGATATAATTGTAGAATTCAGGTTCTTTAGAAACCCAATTACCTTAGGGCACAACTCAAGATGAATAAATCTTTCAACACACTGTATCTGGGAACATGATACATGAGAAACTAATAATGCCGTGCCATTAGAACTAGATCAAGAAGAACTATGTAAAGTTTTTGTTAGCTTGTTATTTATTAGATTGTGCACCATAGAAGTGGACTTTAATAATGTTCAGGCCATTATAAATCAGTTTTTGTTTGCAAAGTAGCCCTCACAATAGACTTTTTATAAAATGCTAATATTGATTCTATCTTTATCAACAGTATAGTTTTCATTTATGTTGGGAAAACTTACAGTCTTGAGGGAGATGTGAATTGTGTGGCAGTACTCCAGAATAAATATTATTTTAGTAAAAGTCTCAAGATAACATACTTTAATATGTGTGTGAAACATTTTTAATTAGGTTGTGACATGTCTTTCTGGTTAATCATATATGTTCTAATAATGTGCTATGGGCCATAGATTACATAAAACAATGTGTTTTGAACATCTGATTACATAATTATTATTTTTTCTTAGAAAAAAGGTATTAAGTTTTTTTTAAGGTAGAACCAAAAAGCCTGTAACTTCTAACACCTGTTGCATTTCTAGTCAAAAGTAGTACATACTAACATCTATTCACATTGCATTTTTTGCTTCCACACTGAAGCTGCAGGAGGTTCTTAAGCATTTTATATTAATAAGCACAGTGTTACTTGACAGATGAAACCCAGAGCCGTGTTATGTTGTATCATAATAGCAGTGCAGGTACAAATCTGTCTGTCTGTCTATTAATCAATAGAATTGGCCACAAAGACCCTTGGCTGCAGAATAATTTGGATTTCAGCATTATTTAACCATTATCTTCTAGAATATATTTTTCTCTGAATAAGCGCTGTGATAAAAACACATTGGAACATTGTGGTTTGGGATGAAGAGGGGTAACAAGACTCCAACCCACAATTCTTCTCCATAAGATAGGTATAATATGGACCTGCATTATAAGTTTGAAGTGATTATGCAGCTGTTGCAAACTAAAAGTGCTGTTTGCATGATGAATGTACTGTATATTTCTTCCAGTACAAACTCTGCAGAAAATAGAAGAGGATTGAAAGCTATGGGATGAAAAAAATCTCTGTGCATTTTCTCATGCTAAAAAGCCATAATGTTTTAGATCAGTGCCTTTGCCTATAAACCTCCACTCAATGAAAATATAGCTATATTTTCATTACATATTTGTAATACCAAAAGAAATTTGGGTGCATGATATAATCAGTCAGTCACAGCATGTGATCAATGAATTATTTAATCAACTTCCATTGATGCTTAGTTGCATTTCCTGTCTTAATGACTCAGGATACTTATGTTTTATTTCTTTGAAATTGTGTACTAGTTCTGTGTTAGCTAGAAAAATAACAGCATGTACTTTTGTGTTAAAAGACATTACATCTGTTTGTACTTTTGCTTAAACATTGCATTTGTGTATTTGCCAGTTTCTGTGTACTTCTGAAAAGTTTTCCCCGCAAGCTTTGTTTTTCACAGTTGAGCTGTCCTTACTTAAGGCCAGATACTTAACCATTAGTTCTAACTGGTTCCAATTTTGTGGATTCTTCAGGCTCACAGGGGAAGCAAGCAACGTCCAGTTACAAGTCCAAGTCAAGTAGGGAGGGTACAGGACCTTGGACAGCTGCAAGAGAAGTTGTCTTTCCAGCAAGCTAGAACCAACTGCAGGATTATATGGGCTGACTAGGTGAATTTTTGTAGACTCTGCCTCCCTGGAGGAGCTGGCTGACTAGTTAAAAGACCATGGCTTTATCTTGTAGCCATTGGCACCTGTGAACCGGGAAAGACAGACACAGAAGAGGACTCTTTTGGAGTCAGAGAATGGTTGCAGGACTGTGTAACCTGAACTTCATCATTATCACAGTCATCCACCATGCATTGCACTGTCTCTAGGTCATGAGTCAGGACAAGTTGTGCTGTTTGTGTTCCCATCACACATTCAGTGCAAACTCTGACGAGGTGTGTGTGCATATTTGTATTGTCCAAAAGCCCTTGACAAAAATTGCCAACCTGCCCAAGTTCCTCCTCGCATGCTAGAAACGTATGTGCCCTTTACCTCAGCGGGTGGCCAACCTATGACCTCTGTTGAATCCCCAATTCCTATCATCCCTGGGTCATGCTGGTTTGGGCTGATGGGAGCTAGGGTCCCAACAATAATGTTTTATCATCTGTTTGCCACCTTGGGCTCCTCTTGGGATGAAAGTTGGGATATAAATTTAATAAATAACAATAAGAACACCTGGAGATCACAGGTTAGCAACCCCTGCTGTATCACCATATACACAAGGTTTCATACAATATCAAAAGTGAGGAAATATAATGGAAGTGAAGCTTACATAAACAATGCATTTCTTCATCACCACCTTATGATGGTGGAACGCCCACCCATTGTCTTTCCGTTATCATGCAAAAAACAAACAAACACTCAAGTCAGGATGCTTTAAAGAGAGACAAACTGATACTCTTACAAATAGATCTATCCATGAGGAATGCGGCCTGGCCTACTGTTCAACATAAACCATTAGGTCCAGTCCCGGACAACTCTGGGGTTGAGGTGCTCATCTCGCTTTACTGGCCGAGGGAGCCGGTGTACAGCTTCCGGGTCACATGGCCAGCATGACTAAGCCGCTTCTGGCAAACCAGAACAGCGCAGAGAAACACTGTTTACCTTCCCACTGAAGCGATACCTATTTATCTACTTGTACTTTGACGTGCTTTCAAACTGCTAGGTGGGCAGGAGCTGGGACCGAACAACGGGAGCTCACCCCGTCACGGGGATTCGAACCGCCGACCTTCTGATCGGCAAGCCCTAGGCTCTGTGGTCCTGTGAATAAATCTGATTCTGAAAGAGTCAACCAGCCCACTATAAAAAGCAGCAGGTTAGTCTCTGCAGTCAGGGTCATAATTCACCCTTGGAGGAAGACAAAAAAATTAAAAATAAAATTTAGCAAGGGACGACATTGTCTAGTAGATGAAGATCACATGCACCTTCTTATCTTTCCTAAATGCTGAAGTTGAAAGCTCATGAATTTGAGTAGTGTAATAAAAAACAAAAGGCAAAATGCCAATCGTTCCAGCTTACAAAACCAGAGATTTGCCAAAAGCAAAAGCCCAGTGACAATGCTTCCATGCTGTGGCAGAAGGATAATAAAGTATTTGACATATTATGTTGTATGTCAAAACATATTCGGTTGTTCATTTCTGCCCCTTCCTTACTAGCTAAATACTTAGAAACAGAGTGGCTGGGGAGACCCGGCCAGATGGGCGGGGTACAAATAAAAAAATTGTTGTTGTTGTTCCCTTTCAACCTGTATGCAGCAACTGGAGAACTTCTGCACCTATTTATTTCAGGTACCTGAATTGAATTCTGTGTTCCCATCAGACTTCAGCTGAATGTGAAGTAGTTATTAGGAGTGTGAGTGGGCCCCAAGATTCACTCTGTATCTGCATATGGATGCTTAAGCTGAGATTCCTGCAGTGCCAGGGGCTAAACTAGATGACCCTTGAAGTCCCTTCCAACTCTCTGATTCTATGTGCATTTTTTTATTTAAAAAAATCCAGTGTTTGAGACACACTGCTCTCTCCATTTAGATCTGCCGAAGCTCTGTCTTCTCCATTCACTATTATGAGGAATCTAAAAAGAGCTATTGTCGTTTCCCCCTTTTGACCAAAGTGAATGAAATGCACAGGAGCGCCTCCAAAGTCAACAAAGCCTGCCAAATTGCAGGTAAATAGGTCCAGGGACTTTTGTGGGGGAAGTAGAAGGAAATCACCTTCTTCTATAATTCATATCGTATTTTTGAGGTGGAGGGTTTGGGGTTTCTCTTGCTGTTCCATACCTTAAAATAATTAAGAGGTGGCCAAGTGGGGTGTATTCTTGCTTAGACCTTTTTAAAACTTTACAGCTTCACACCAGCCTTTTCCTTTCGGTGGTTGGTTATGTCTTCTAACAGCACTTAAAAGTGTAATACTTTCTCTACAGAGTTTTGATGAACTCTTAAGATTTTTGCTAAAGTGTGGCTGAAATTAAGCTTTTGATTTTAAATGAAAATTATCCACTTGTGCTTTAACAAGGGTTGCGGAAGAGGACTGCAGAATCAGCCTCATTTTTCTTATTATTTGTTACCCTCACACAAAGCTCGTCCTGCTGGTTTTGGTATCTAAAGTTGTTGAGCCGTTAGAACTTGATGTTGAATTGGTGTGTCATCCCCCCCCCCCCACTAAGTTTTAAGAATGGTTGGTGCTTTTGGAAGGGTGGGGGCTACAGAAGTTCTTGAGCAAGAGACAAATAGCAAATGGCAAAACACGTCAAGTAAGAAGAGCACAGTCTACTAGGATATTTTGTCATGATAATTCTATGGAAATGTTGAACAGCACATTTTAACAGTCCTGCTTCGCTGTGCTACAGAATGGCCTTGCCATGTGCGTAACTCACACCAAAGAACTGAGAGAAGTTTCTCACGTCCTGGAAAATCGAGTGCTGTTTTTTAGCCTTTTAAATGGTGTGTGCCCAAGTGATCTACCATAATTTGATATACCGATTCAGGAACTAGTGATTTTGACAGGCAGTTGAAATACAAATTAGTTTATAGGTGTAGCTGTGTCAGTTTTCTGGTTTTTGCATGCAGGCGTTGGGAAAACCTTTTTTGGAGGGTGAGCTTTTATTGTTAGCCTGTTTGTTACGTGGTTAATGTCTGAAGTGCCTCTTAATGTACGGATGTGTTAACAGTCTAATAAGTCTGGAGTTAACTTCACACAATAAAGTCTATTTTGAATGTGCTTATTCTCTCCACCCCCTCCCCTTTTGAACTCACTTGGAATCTCATAGATGCTAATGAAGCAATAAAGTGGGAGTTTTGACAGAGATTGAATGTTAAATAAAAGCATTCAAAAAGAACAATATCCTGTAAGAGTCCTATTTCAGTACGGCATGACCTTCCTCTCTAAACTACGTTCTGTTCTTGACCAGTTTATCTGTATGAGTATATGACCCTGTCAGCTCAAAAAGAGCTGCAGAGATTTGATGATGCAATAACTAGCTATCCCATAACTTACAGCAAATGAGATCTCAAGCATGCTTAAGATTGTGGAGAAACGCTGTCCTGCTTTTGCAAGCTTTTCCTTGCAATATGCTCTTGCACATTTGATACATTTTCCTTATTGCTTAGTACCCAGAGATGTATATATGCTATCACACAATTGATGTTGGTTTTGTTTGGAGAATGTCGTTTGTCCAAATAATACCGTGTAATCTAATACTGGGCATCTAGTTGATATTTAATTTTCCTTAATGATGGCAACCTTTCAAAACTCATTCTGAGGTTTGGAAGACCAATTGGGAGGTTTTTTGTGTGTGTGGACTTTGGAGGTAATCATTTGGTGTCTTTAATTTTATCCACCAAAATCTCCCTTCATTTGCTCCCAAACATTCTTTTCTTTCTCTTTCACCTGTGTTTCCTGCTGTCACTCATGAAGTATTTAATGGTTGTTACAGTAGAGTTAGTTGGAAACTCATTCTAAGGCAACGTCTTTTTGTCTGAACACAGTGAAACAGCATTGCCTGCATATGCAAACATTATTTTGGCCCTTAAAGGTAAAGGTAAAGGGACCCCTGACCATTAGGTCCAGTCGTGACCGACTCTGGGGTTGCGTCGCTCATCTCGCTTTACTGGCCGAGGGAGCCGGCGTACAGCTTCTGGGTCATGTGGCCAACATGACTAAGCCACTTCTGGCGAACCAGAGCAGCGCACGGAAACGCCATTTACCTTCCCGCTGGAGCGGTACCTATTTATCTACTTGCACTTTGATGTGCTTTCGAACTGCTAGGTGGGCAGGAGCAGGGACCGAGCAACGGGAGCTCACCCCATCACAGGGATTCGAACCGCCGACCTTCTGATCAGCAAGCCCTAGGCTCTGTGGTTTAACCCACAGCACCACCCGCGTCCCGGTATTTTGGCCCTTAGGCTTCAGTAAAACAGTTGTGGAATTTTCACCCTGTATACTTTTCTGCCTTCCTTTTAGTTTGGCCCTGTGCTGACTTTTGCTTCCTCCCAGCCTTGTCATTGGATCTTACCAGCAATATGCAGCGAAGAGGGAGTTTTTCTCTAATGAATTCCCTTAGGCACGTAACAGCATAGAAATTATTGCATGCCTTTTCTGCTTCTGAGCGTATGTGACCCCTAGGTTGGTTGCTGAGCATGGATTTCAATGAAGATACAGTAGTGTTAGTGGGGGAGAATAGGAACACAGCTGAAGTGTGTGAAAGACAGTGGGAGAGTGCTTATAAATACACGTGTATGCAAAAGTACATGTGTTTCTGAAGAGTGATTTTGTTCAGGAAAATGGACATCAAATATCTCTCCTTCCATCTTTCCTTTCCATATGTTCTGATGCCGTAATGGGTAGAATAGATTTTTAAATATTTACCAGTCATTCTGTATGGTGCCTTCAAACAGAAGACCATTCTCTGTAAGTTAGGGCACATGGGGTGGTATTCAGCTACAGGGTCACATCAACCCAAATATTTTCATTTCCACAGCAGGTCTTTCATCCCTCTCCTCCTCCTTTGTGTGCCACATATCCTTCTCAAATCTGTTCCAGGAGGTTGGGGGAACCTCTAGAACAGATTTAGGGGGTGCATGGGTGATGAGAGTGGGAGAGCATTCTGCTGTGCAAACAGAAATCCTTGTGCTGATGGAACGATCACTTGGCGCCACCAAGTTGGATTCCACCCCCAGCCATCCTGCTTAGTAAACGTCATATAACCTTACTTGTAAACCAGTTCTTAGTGTTCGAAGTATTTTAGTTCCATTCTGTGTGAGATTTGGAAGAGTTAATCCTTTTAAATGTGTTTCTTTAAGTCCGAGTTAGAAGTAAAGGAAATCTCATGCATTCCCCCTCAAATTTTCAGCATAAAATGCAATGAATGGTAGGTCGTAAATATGTAATTAGAGCCCATGGCAGGGTGGTTTTGCAATCAAAGCAGAGCTGGAACTGTGTTTTGATGTGAACAGAACTCGGGAGAAGACTTTAAAAAGAGTGTGACAATTCGGAGCCATTTGGTGAGTGAGATCCAGCTTGGCAGGAAGTAAGCTGGTCAGATAAACAGTGAAGCAAGTAGTGCATTATCAAAGTAGACTCTGAGGAATCGGCCCTGTACTGTGGCAGATGTGAACCACATTCTAAAGTTAAATCTTTAAATTCTTCTAATACTCTGCCAGCCCTTTTGAAATGGGAAAGTGCAGGTTGAAATGTACAATCCCATAGACAGCAAAGCAGAAGGCAGATAACTTAGTTATGGATTCTAGCCTTTTTAATGTAATTGAACACTGTTAATAGAGATTTCGTTCTTGCAAAGAAGCCAGTGAGATCTTTTGCCCATGTTGTCTGTAGCTACATTTTGTGTTTTTATATATAATTTGTCTCGAGGAACAGATTTTCCCTTTATTTTCTACATATTTCGTCCCAGTCATGGGCAGTAAGGCTATTAATGTTTGCTACTGTAAACATGTTTACAGGCTTTGGCAAAAAGGTGGTAAATACATCAAAGAGTACTGGCCATCATGGCTTTTTTCTAGCTCCCTTGTAGGGAGACAGAATGCCTCTGAAAACCAAGTACTCAGAATCACAAGTAGAGAGAGTGCTGTTGCACTGTGGTCCTGCTTGCATGCTTCCAGCCCCTATGAGACCAGGATGCTGAACTAGATGAGCCTTTGCCCCGTGATCCTGCTGCGCTCTGCTTATGTTCGTATTCTCCTTATTCCTTCATGAATGACTGCCTGGGAAGTGTACATTAAATGCTAGTTTACCTGAACAAGATAAACATTATGATAGGAATATAGGGATCTAGGTAAAGGGACCCCTGACCATTAGGTCCAGTCGTGACCGACTCTGGGGTTGCGGCGCTCATCTCGCTTTATTGGCCAAGGGAGCCGGCGTACAGCTTCCGGGTCATGTGGCCAGCATGACTAAGCCGCTTCTGGTGAATCAGAGTAGCACAGAGAAACGCCGTTTACCTTCCTGCCGGAGTGGTACCTATTTATCTACTTGCACTTTGACGTGCTTTCGAACTGCTAGGTTGGCAGGAGCAGGGACCGAGCAACGGGAGCTCACCCCGTCGCAGGGATTCGAACCGCCGACCTTCTGATCGGCAAGCCCTAGGCTCTGTGGTTTAGACCACAGCGCCACCGGCTGACACCTTAAATAAGAAGTTGCAGATCCCTCTCCCCAACCCCAACCCCCCGCCCACACAGGTCCACTGTGTGTATGCATGAGTGATGTGTCCTAATATTCAAAATTTGCAGCTAGTTAGGTTGGAGATGAGAAAACATATATAGCACCCACCTCAGTACTGTCTCTCCCCCATGCCTGGTGGGGATTTAATTATTATTTATTTAATTTTATGATTAAAAAAACCTATATTCCACCTAATTAAAATAAAATAAAGGCAGCTGGGAAATCAAATAACAAAGAGACAAAACCAATAACAATACCCAAATTAAACCCGATCACAAAATCAGGAGGTAAAAACCAAAAAGAGATTTAACAATTTCATCAAAATAAAACACCAGACTAAGCCAGAAAAAATATTAATCAGCTGAAGACCTTTTTTTCAAAAGCACCACATCATTGTCAGTTGTCAAAAGCAATGGTGTCACAACCCTGGAGTCCAGCAGTTGCCTGCTACAGGATTACCGGCTAAGGAGGCAGGCTAGGTTCCTGGCTCTGAGCCTGAAGGCTGGCAGGCAGGAATCCATTGAATTAGGTGTCACAACACCAGGGCCCATAGAACCAGAGCCAAGAGGCGCACCTTTCCGTGGGCTTCAACGACAGAGTGCCTCCCACAGTACCTTGTCATTTGAGCATTGCAGAGTGTGCAAGAGGTCATGGGACACGGGAAGGACCCTCTTCAAGCCAGTGGGTTGGCCCTTTAAGAGACTCTAGTTCTCCCCCCCCCAAAAAAAAAGGGGGGGAAGAAGTCTAGGAGAAGCTCAGGAGACATTAGAAGTCTGCAAAATCAGCTCACTCTGTAGTGTTTGTGAGTGAGATGTGCTGCTAAAAGAACATGTTCAGAATCACACAGTTCCATATTTGTCATTTTAATATACCCATTAAAACAGGAATTAAACAAGCATACGACTCCTTGAAATTCCTCTGACTCATTCCATCTGTAGATGAGAACTGCTGCGGAGTTCAGAATTTTAATAATAGCGGTGTTAGTGTGGATGGCAACGGACTGAATGTCCAGAATGAAGGCATGGAATCTGTTTTTCAAAACTTATATTGAGCATTGTTCATCTAATACCGGGTTATCAACGTCAGTTGTTTTCTGGCAGACACTTAAAAGGCACGTGAAAGCTTTATTAACTGCAAGTTAACTTTTGCTCTCTGTTTCATATATTTTCAATAAAGAAGGGAATTTTAGTCATGCCAACTGAACTCTGACAAATGTGTGTGCACTTAGATGATAGATGGATCTTGGTCCCCGGGTGAAAAAACATAACGAAGTTAGGAAGAGAGAACTGTGTTTTATTTGGTGTTAACATTTTTTACTGATTTGGCAGCCATGTATTTCTCTTGTAAAGAAGAGGCATTAGAATGTCTGGTGTGAACACTTCACAGTTCTTCCTCTGCCCCCTTCCCCATTTTCAGGCTTTGCCATTTCCCTCATGCAAAAGATTCTGTCAGATCACCTCTTTGTGTTTTAAGAAGTGCTGAAAGACTTACCAGTTAGGTCTCAGTGAACTGAGGCAGCTCCATCTTTCTGTTTAATGTAGAGTAGCAAATTCCAGATAAATATTTTCCAGTAAGTAAAAAATAATAATAATAAGGGGGGGAATGTGCTGGAGTTGTTAGATCTGAAGAATTGCAAGCAGAATTAAGATAACTGCTAGCATCTTGAGCTGGATTGCACCCCCTCTCCATTAGCTATTTGTGAAAACAAATTACTTCATTTGAGGGCAAATCACATAACTACTTGTAGCATGTTGTCTGTTTGACCCTAAGCTTCTATTTCTTCTTGCAGT
The DNA here is from genome assembly GCA_034641385.1 of Darevskia mixta. Lineage (NCBI taxonomy): Eukaryota > Metazoa > Chordata > Lepidosauria > Squamata > Lacertidae > Darevskia > Darevskia mixta. The sequence continues at coordinate 38,337,208 of JAWWNH010000066.1, forward strand.
TCTGTAGTGTAAAACAGTCTTTTTGTGAACATAAGATACCTGCATGGAGGAACCTATTTTTTTCTGGGCAGTTAGGCTAAAATTATTAATAGAGCATATTTTGTTGATATTCATGGAGTTTTCTATCAAGATTTGGTACTTAAAAAAATAATAATCAGGTAGAGACCGTTTCCATTGAACTCCTTAATAAGTATACTTCAGAGCTCAGTCATGCAATCATAGTTCCAGTAGCAAGGAAAATACAGTTGTGTGGGTTAGTTGGTTGTTGTTTTTATCATGGTTACACTAAGATGGCTTCCTTGACACTTAACAGAGAGCAATTTAATACCTTGAGAAACTACTCAGAGGGGCAGGACGTGCTAATGAAACAAAGTACTTAACAAAAGTTGGTGCCACTCAGTTGACTAGTTCATATGGTTAATGTGGACAGCGTTAAACTACGAACATGGATTTGGTTGGCATGATAAGCTCATGGTTAATGTGGACAGCGTTAAACTACGAACATGGATTTGGTTGGCATGATAAGCTCGAGACACCAGCAAAAAGGATGAGGGAGGAGGAAAGTGGCTGTGAGCTTCTTTCCAGGAGCCCAAGTGTTCACACTAAGCCAAAGTTAGTGAATCAGGCCACCGTTACAGAGTCACTTTACACAATACATTTGTGCAAGTGCTTAGCAGCAGTAATAGCACGTATTTTGATCAAAGGATCATCTATATATATAAAATCATTCAAGTTGGATGTTTGTTAACGATCGCCTTTCTCCGTAACCCCTTGATCGATTCCGTTCAAATTTGGACACAACGTTCCATGGCCATGTGGGAGTGATCATATGTACTTACATTGCACAAATACCACACCTTTCCCAGGTAAAAATGTGATTTTGTGCAAAACAATATAGCGCCCTCCAGTGGACGTTAAACAGCACAGCACAGCACACCTGTTTCTGACCCCTCCTCCTCCTTTCCCAACGTCACTACCACCATCCAATTGACAGACAGACCGCCCACAAACGCTACTGTTGGCTCCGCCGGCGGGTATAGAGCCACGCCGGCCGGAATCGCTATTTTCGCGATTTAGCCAAAAACGGGAGGGGCGACTGTTGGCTCCGCCGGTGGGTATAGAGCCACACCAGGGGGAATCGCCATTTTCGCGGTTTACACAAAAACGGGAGGGACAAACGGAGAACACGTAGACTGAACTTCAATGAGATAAAGTGTAAGTAAGGATACCCTTTCTCTATCATACTGTATCTTACTTTTCTATTTCACCAAATCAGCCACAGCAAGGCGTGGCCGGGTCAACTAGTAGTCATATATAAGGCATCTTCAGGCATTTGGGCCTAAATGAAGAATATATAGAAGTCCCCTCCTCCAGTTTGCCCTGAACACCAGGTATTGTTGGACTACAACATCATTCTTGTTCACTGACCCTGCTGACTTAGAGTCGGAGACTAACTACACCAGGAGAGCCACAGTCTCCCCCATCCCCGATTTAAAGCATTTATACCCCAGTCACCACTTAGAAAGGCTCTCAGAATAGCTTACCGGTACATATCAATACAAACAACACAGTCCTTTCTCTCAAACTGAAATCTACAAAAGACATGGCACCAAAGGGAAAAGGGATGGAGAAGGAAAAAGAAACCGAGGAAAAGGGGGAGGGGGTTGCAAAGCAATGTCTGTATATCAGATTTCTGCCCCCTAAAAATAAAAATAAAAAATAGCAGTAGTTGTAAGGAAAGTTTGAGAAATGTGAGAATCAACATGAATGTAAGAATATGAATCAGGATCCCCTTCTGTATGAAGGCAACATTTGGGAAATTGGGAATAATCCTTTAAATTCCAGCAAGCACTAGTTAGAATAAGAGATATCTTAACACTAAAATAAAATGTTAATGTTTTAAATCTTAAGTCTTATTACTTTCAACCCACCAATCCAAGAAGCAATTTCCAGGCTTTAATGTAACTGCAAGTTCAATCTAATTCTGGACAGTGGCACAGCTGAACTAATACCACTCCGCTATCTGTAATAGAAATATAATACCAACAGAGAGAAATAATCACTTCTATTGTTCTACCAATTAATATGTAAAGTGAAAAGCACTGACAAAAATTATAAATCCTTTGCAAAATCTGAAGAGAGTAAATCACTGGGATGATAATACCAAATCATCTTGAAATGCTATTATGGGAGGATTACACATGGTACAAATTAGAGATATTAGCTTTGATAGCTTCCTCAAAGGATAGAATGTCACATGATGGCTACTGGGCACCTTTAGAGAGAAACACAGAGGCTCTAGCTGTTGTATATATGTAAAATGTAATGCCCGGTTCAGGAGAAAATACCTTTCCGTTAGTGTGTTAAAAAAGAACAAATCTGAGGCACACACACAGATGGTGCGTGAGCAGTTGTGTCTTTGTGCACCCATGGATCCAAGCCATAAAAAGTTGAAGTTTGGCACACAGGTAGTCCAACACACCCTGACAAGTAGATGCTATAACATGGAACACTTTTGTCGTTAAACTTTGAAATTTGCCTTAACAACAGCAGACAGCTCTCTAGCAAAGAGCCAATCAAGGCATAAATGCTACAATTCAAAAAGTTATCAAGCTGCAAGGAGCGGGGAGGGAAATATTTTGTAGCAGAATAAATAAATACTAGAATGCAAATTTTATTTATGTACAATGTGTGACATCTAACTGTGCTGATGATATGTGACTGGAACTGAGTTCTGCCCTTCATCTCCTCCCACTGTGGCTTGGGAACATAAATAACATTGTCACCCAAAATAGGGATAAGGTTTGGAGCATGGAGCTAGGTGTGCAGAAATACCTGTTGTATACTTGCAAGTTGTGAACAACTCCAGCAATAATAATAATAATAATAATAATAATTATTTATTTATTTATTTATTTATTTATTTATTTATTTATTTATTTATTTATTTATACATACCCCGCCCATCTGGCTGGGCTTCCCCAGCCACTCTGGGCAGCTTCCAACAAAATATTAAAATACAATAATCCATCAAATATCAAAAGCTTCCCTAAACATGCTGCTGGCAGTAAGAATGCAACTGCTATTGACGTCATAGTAAACATTCTTCCAAGTAAACATTCTTAAGAGAGGGGTCAAAGTTTAATGTGTGTATTTTTTGGCTTCTAATGATAGAAGTATGTTCTCTGTAATTGCAAGAGCTAATATTACGGGTGAAATAGCGTGGGGGGAAATATGTTCAATAACTGCTATTGTTAGCAGCACGTGGTGACCGATAAATTTTAGTCATACCTAGATATCAGAAGATTTCACTGCCTTGTATCCAAGTCCCACCGATAGTCTGTGGAAAGAATAGGATTGCCCTAGGTTGTAACCATTGCTTGGGAACTGTTGCAACTGCTCCGTGTAGTTTCAAGGCCTTCATTGGAGCTTGGTTGTTTGTCCTGCTCTGAAAAGGGAAATGGTGTCAGTTTAGTTGGGTTTGTGGATTGCAGCAGCAGTTACTGCTTGGCTGCCTAAACTTATGTTGATAACTTGTAGATATTTTCCATAGTCTACACAAAGATTTTCAAGATAATTAAATGTGGGGAAGTGCATTTCAATTATGCCACGTAAATACTGTGCTTCCTTTTGCTTTGGTATTTATTTGCTGGCCACGAGTGTTTACTTGATATTGAAACACAGGAAGCATAAACTAGTGTTGCTGTTTTTCATTTTGGCTTATTTTTAATGCCATTTACAGATCCTGGAACTAAGGCCAGAAAAATGAATACTACCTTGTCTGTCTGTTTGTAAGCGTAGTTATGCAAGAGTAGAGTTATAAACCTTGGCTGCAAACTAAATAGCAAACGGATTTTTCATAAGGCCAAAAATTACTGTAGAAATAATTTCTGAGATGCACAACTTTTCCCACTGCTCTTTTAGAATAACAAAGGAACTAGGTCAGGGAAATTTAGGATATTTTAGAGTACATACAGTATTATATTGTTTGCCAGTACCTAATTTACAATTACAGAGCTCCATGAATATTGAAATGATTCAGCTTCCCATTATAAATGTATGTGGCAGTTTGGTTGTTGATCAGTTTATGAAGTTAATGCAAATGAAACTGTCTTCCTGTCAGCATTTGAAATATATAATGCAGTCATGTTGTATATTCAGGGACAGGCCATTGACAGTCAATTAACAAGTTTGATTGGTATGTCAACTCATTCTTTTGAATTGTTAATAGTATGTTAATAGCATTCATTTCTTTGTGCAGTCCCATTTGCAGCTTCACAGTTACAGCTATTTTTTAATAATTCTGAGTAACCTAAAATAGTGCCTTAATAATAGATTATTAAACACCTGTCTGGTGTAGCTTAGGGAGGTTTTTCTAGACTGGGAGTTTGCAGTGTATCCCTTTGATATTCAAATCAACAAATGATAGCCTTTTTATTCAAAACGTAAGTTCTTTTGATGGTTAGCTTGTTAAGAAATATTCAGCTCCAGTCTGACCTGATCTGGTTTCCCATGGAAAAGATCTGATGCTGTTTGAAGGTTCATAAATGTAATGCCAATGACAATTTGTTGTTGACGTTTTGCTGCCTCAGCCTTCAGATGCTCCTGGTTGATGTGCCGCTTTAGCTTCACCAAATAATGCTTGCAGGTAAATGATCTTCTGATTTATCAGATAGTTTCAAAGCAAAGAGTTCTCTTCTGTGGTCTGTAGTCATGGTTTTTCAGGCTTGGAGGGGTACTTTAAAAGGCACATCAAAGTTGACAGTTGAATCTTAAGGCAAGGAATGATGGGAGATGGGAGAATTGTGGGAATATTTTTAGTGAATAACATATTACCGAGTGTTTTGAAGACCTTCAAAGGTCTATCAAACCAGTTCCCCATAGCAGATTTATTTCCACCTTTTAAAAATATATGGGATACACAGGTTAACTCTCAGTTTCCTGGGTAAGCTGCTGAGCTATTGACATATATATGTTATATGCCAATGTTTTATACAATGCATTTCTTGTTCAGGCATTCACTCACCTGCTTAAAAATTCCCTATAGCAAAACTTCAAGCACCAGTTAAATGAAGACACCAATCAAGCCTTTTCTTTGAATTAATTTAGCTATTGATTTACAAAATCAGAATGACTAGATTGCAAAATAAACAATCATATCACTCTATTAACTAGCAACTGTAATTCCTAGAACATTTATGTTTTGGTGTTTCCCTGTCCCCCGTCATTGCTTTCATTTCTTTTTTAAAATTAGGATGTCAAGATTCCTAGTTTGTTTATTCTAAAATAATTACCATCTAGGCAAAATCATCCCAATACCAAGTAAAATCATGGTATGTTATTGGAACCACTTATGACGACAAATGTTAGTTAACAACTTTTGTGACATAGAGTTGAACTTACCTACTTCTAAAGGCTGAAGACAGAGGTGTTCTTACTCATCTCAATAGGCTGAAGAGGCAAGCAGCTCTGTACACCTTGACAAATCTTGTCCATGCCAATTCCTTTTCTATTAATAGAAATGTGAAAGTACCAAGATGCCGCAAGTATCAAAATTCAGATGGATTTAGATCAATCAGGATCGCAGGGATGATTCTGTCAACTGGATGGGACAGGGGAAACTCAGTGTAAAGTGAAAATTGGTCCTGAATAGTTGAATGCCAAAGGGGCAGATTAATGCAGAATCTTAATTTGCATTCACAGGCAAATTCACAGGGTAGTTTGCACTTTCCCCTCTGGCTGCATTGGCCAACTGTGCAGGAGATCTGAAATGTGGTTGCTGATTCCTTCCATGAATTTCTCCACTTTAGACTGCAGATGGCTCCCAAAGCTATGATGCTTCATTATTTGGAACCAAATTCTTTCTGCATAAAGATCTTCTGAAGCAATTGTATACTGCAGCAAAGTTCTGCATAGCATGTGATTGGTAGGCTTCCACACAACCATCTAAAGAGCACTGGTGTAATAAAATTTGGGCGGCACTGTTTATGTACAAACATACGCAGGAAGGCTGATGAAAGGTGGCTTAAACAAATGAATCATCCTTGTTTTGAAAAAAAAGTATTACAGCACTATGGTCTCCTTTATTTCCAATGTGGAAGCCCTTGCTCAAATTCTAGACAAGTAAATGTGCCTACACTTCTTCTGCCAATGATGTCAGATACAGTGAGATAGATGTCTCATATGCATGATATACGGTACTATGGATTGTATTCAGTGTGTTTCTTTATTCCTTTAATGATCTTGGAAGTGTGGCAGTAGCAGTAGTGTGGCAGTAGCAGTGGTGGGCTTTGTGTTGTTCCCTGTACCTTCACAATCTGTTGGCTTTAGGGAAATATATCCATCTGACCATTTTGGTATTTTACAGCTATGTTTGAGAAATGTGATGTTTGTTGTACTTACTGTTAAAATGTAATAAAAGCATGTTTTAGAAAGAAAAAGGAATGTGGCCCAAAAGCTCCATGCCAGCATTAGGCGTAGCCCCCATCTCACCTGAGATACATAAAGTAAACTTTCTGCTCACAACAAGCTACAAATGGAAACCCTGAAGAACAATACTGCAATAACTGATTATTGTCACTGGATTTCAAAATACAAAGCATAGCTTTGTGTAAGTGTAGCATCCTAAGGGGAATTGCGTTCTGTCTTTCTGCTGCTCCTGTAGGTAGTTCTTGAGCTAATTGTTAGTGGCAAGTACAAAGCAGCAAGACCACCTGTGTGTGTTTTGTACACTTACACTTTCTGCTTAAACAACCTTGCACCTGAGTTCCCCTAAGAAAGGCTACTGTGTTCATTTAAACAAAGCTGAATAATCCTAGCCATGCTGTTGCACTCATGTCCTGCTTTTGGGCTTCCCATAGGCATCTTGTGGGCCATTGTGGGAACAGGGATGCTGGTCTTGATAGACACTTTTTCTAATCTAGCAGTGCTTCTTGTGTTCTCACTATTCGGTTTGTAAGGCATAGAGACCACAAATTGTGCTTTGGGTCTGCAGCAGAGAAATTAAATGAAATGTCATTGACTACAGCTCACTTAACAATCAAGGAAGCAACTGGTGTCTCAGCATGCGTATTTTCTAGAGCTTGGTGGTTCAAGGTCAATTCTGGACTTCTTTTATCCCAGCTCTTCGTTTTTCTTTCTTTGTTATAGTGCAGCATCTGTGGATCCATTTAAACAGCTGGCAACTGTGTCAGCCCCTTTTCCTTATCACACCTGTCTAAACAGCAGAGAAGGGAACAAGGGGTCAGCACAACTCTGCAGTCCATGTGAAGGAATGTTGCACAAAAAGCTCTGCGCAAAGTAGTGTGTTGTCTTTTTGCTAGGACTGCTTTTGGCACTCTGGGATTTGTGCTAATGTGCTGAACCAGCTGCATAGAATTCTCCCATCTGGATGAGTTCTAAAATTTAGTTAATCCTTGACAGAATCATATAGGAAACCAGAGTTCCAGCTGGTATGAATTTGAAAATGTTCTTTAAAGACATGGTTACCAAATGATATTGATCAAAATCTAACCACTTCTAACATAACATGTTTTAGCCTGCACTGACCTTAGTTTAAATTCTGTCTGTACTGGGTGCTATGGAGATGTGGAACTGTTCCCCACTAATCTGTTCAAGGATTTCTAGTACTCTGCTTCCCCTTTGAGAATGGTCAAGGTTAAAGTCACACAAAGTTAAGTTGTTAATCTGAAATTAAGTCAATGTTGATTGTCCTATTGTTGATCGTCTGTTTACTAAAGTTGTTGCTTGCTGCCTATCTCACCATTCTCCCCAGTCAGCATTTTGAAAGAACCAACGTTTGTGAGAGACAGATTCTTGAGTTAGCTTAGAGAGTCAAGTGTCTGCTGGGAGAGAGCATCTGACTATGAGAATAGAGTGTCACACTGTTAATGTGTTTCATACACTGTGAATTACTGTGGTGTGATGTACTGCTTTCACCTTTCTTACAGAATATTTTGGCTGCCCAGCCATCCCTCTTCTGTTTATAATCACACTAATTTAGGGAGATAGTTGGCAGAGTAAAGACAGGTAGGGAATGGCAAAAAATCTAACTCATTCTTCATTAAATTTTATGACTGCAATCTCAAGTCTCCTTGAATGCCAAGTTTCCTGTATAATGTCACAGCCTTGAATGGAAGTGTCAATGGAAACTTCAGTTTAGAAATTTTTGGTCAGCTATCCTTGGCTGTTTTATTGTAACAATCCTGAAGTAAAGCTTTTAATATATGGCGCAAGAAGCCAAAGTTTTCTTAGAAGTAATTTTTATTGTTCAAGTGACAGAGTTATATGAGATTCTAAGAATGAGATGTATGAATGGGAGAAGCGAAAAGAAATTGTGTAGTATATATACATCTCTCTTTACAAACTATATTATCCTATACAGAATATAGGATAGTTACATGTAGGTAGCTGTGTTGGTCTGCAGTAGTCGAAACAAAATAAAAAAATTCCTTCCAGTAGCACCTAGGATTTTTTTTATTAGAATATAGGATAGTATTCTTTTTGTGCCATGAGCATTTATATATTTCCTGGTTCATTCTTGATATGAAAGTTCAAAAGCCAACACCTAAATATTATTTGCACCATGTTCTATTATTTGTTTCACTTCCTGTATCCTTGGTTCAGTATAAAAACAGGGGAAAGAATGAAGTGGAGCCCAATTGGTTCACTAACACTCATTAAATGGCTTTTGATCCAGCAGAGACTAACAGAAGAGGAAGAGAGGTGATATTTTTATTATTATTATTTTCACACCACCTTCCACCTTGTTCTGGAGGGTCCCTCAACTCTCTGGCACTTATTTTCAGTGGGGGCTGCAGTGTGGAAGGAGAACTGGCAAGAACTTCCTTCCCTCCTCTTCTGCTGTCAGACACCTTCCATGAATTTAAGGGTACAAGGTGGATTGCATCCTGTATGATTTATTTGGCATTAATATTAAATCTAAAACTATTTTTTATGGACGTTCTTGAGTTACTGGTCTCTCAACATAGAATCCAGGACTGCAAGAACACACCAGCTAGCAAACCTGCCTCCACAACAGATTATTGTCAGCATTGCTGCACCCGAAATACTATATGAATCAAGCCAAGTACAGAGACAAAGGTGAAGAATTAGAGACCACAGGAAGCAACTGAATAAGCTATTGACAAACCTCCTTTTGTCTTGGTTTCTTTTTAAAGAAACTTATTATGCAATGTGAAGTGTCTCCTGCTAGCTACGAGGCCTAGAAACCTTTAAAAAACCCAGATGTTCAGGTTCTCAAGTATCAGTGGGAGCTAAGAGAGCCTTCGTGAGATGTTAGTTGACACAGTTAGTTAGTTAGTTAAGTTAGTTAGTTAGTTAGTTAGTTAGTATACTGCCTTTCATCCATTGATCTTGGGGCAGTCCACCCCATAAAAGCGCAATATAAAAACATAAAATACATGATAGAAACAAGCCTCCCACCAACCAACTGAACCTCCCTGGGAAGAGCAGTCCAGTATGGGAAGCCACTGCAGAAAAGGCCCATTCTCATGTTACCACCCTCTGGACATCTCGTGGAGGAGGCACACATTCTATAAAACAATTATAGACTACAGCCCCATTTTGATCCCAAGGTTTATTGTGACAGGTGAATCATACATGCCTTGTGATAATATTAGATCTTTCATACAACAAGGACTCTGGGGAAGACATACAAAGTACAAATCTTCATAACTAAATGTGACATTCTTAGCACATAGTTGAGTAACTTTTTTGTGAGAGAAATGACTGCATTATCATGTGTTCGATTAGAAGTGTTTTAAATCAGGGGTGAGGAAGCTGTCCAGATGTCAAATCCCAACGCTCATCCTTCTCAGCCAGCATTGCCATGATGGAAGTTGTAGTCTGGCAACACCTGAAGTGCTTCAGGTTATCTACCGCTCTTTAAAAGAAATATATTTGATTAGAAGTTTTGTCCTATAAATCTGAGGGTATCTGTTTTTTCATTCTCCATACATTCTGGGTAGCCTACATAAGCATTTTACCAATAAATGATGCCACCTTCTCTGTTTTAAATTCTGTAATACTTTGGGATTCACAAGACCACATCTATCTGTCTTAAAATGAACCTGCATGCATAAGGTCTGCAGAATATATATTCCATATGATACATGCTTCCTTTGGACAATGATCCATATTGTCTGTACAGTATTTTTCTGTTAGCAAACATGAATTCAGTAAATAATAATGATGACTCATCTCAAAGCATTCAATGCACTTCTTTGTCTCTGTAACCCATCCACCCTTCCATAGCGGGCACATCTTCAAAATATTATTGTCATTATTAGGTCCTTTTAGTCATTAGCTTTCCTCTTAAAATCCTTTCCTTATCAGCCAGGACCTTCAGGGGCTGCTTTGTTCCTCTGCTATAAATTCTCTCCAACATCATCTGGTTTTGAAGTCTCCAGAACCGGAGGCTGTAATCTATTATGTCCATCACCTCCCTCCTTTTTATTGTGGTGTCTTAAACATAAAACCAGTAATCCAGTGTAATAATATGGCCAGATTGCTGTCTGTTATCACCATAGTTATAGGTCACTTTCATCTTTCTACCAGTTTTTCTTCCATCCTTACATGTTTTCAGAAATTTTATGGAGTTGGATTTTGTTGCGCTTACCCATCAGATCTCATATTTTTGTCTCCAGCTGGCATTTCTAACCTGTCTAGAGCCTTTGGTATTATTTCTCTTTTCTCATTTATGTTAATAACACTCTGCAACTTAGTGTGCTCTGTGGATTTCATTAGTATGCCGCTAATCCCATCTTCCATTGCATTAATGAAGATGTTAAACAAAATCAGACCTAGCATCAATCCCTACGGCACCCCACTAAACTCCTGTCCCAAGTTAATATGTTGGGATTTCTCATTTAAACTTCTCTTATTCCCCTGGCTAGTTAAAAAATGTTTATATCCATGCTGATTTAAATTATTTTCCTCAGTGATTGTATCATATACTATTAAAATCCAGAAGCTCTTGCATTTCTTCTACTCATTAGTTCCAGAATTATATCTTAACGTGCTGTCAAGTCTGACTAGCCCACTATTTTATTTCTAACACTGAATTCTTTATGCCTTAATGTAGTTGGTACTCCTCTTCTCAGTCTTCATTGTCTGTTTAAAAATTGGACACATTTATTTATTTGTTTAGACTGAAACTTTAATTAATGTTTATTTTCATTTGTATATCACTCAGATCCTTTAGGAGGAAATACACACAGCCCTAATTATGCTTTAAAACTTTAGACAGTTTATGGATTCTGCCTTAATTGGTTCTGTAGTGTTTAAAGTCAGGTTGCTTAGTAAGTGAATAGGATCAGTGGTCTTGCTTTTTTGAAATAATGACTTCTCACTGTCCTGTCATGTGTCACTATGTTTTGGCAGAGAAAGACTTGGTGCGTCTCAGCTGAGCAACTTAAAGCACATTCCGTGCAGATATATGTAACAGCACCTTGATGGCTTTTTAAAGGAAAAGCGGCTTCTTAACAGGTGTTTAGGAGCGGAGAACCAGCATATGGGTGGGTGGTGGTATTTAATTCCTTCTGTTTTTCCATTACAACTCTCCAACCCTCCACAGGAGTTCCAAATAGGGACAAAAGCATGTTTGGAGTGCTCGCTTCGGCAGCACATATACTAAAAGCATGTTTGGAATCCTGCAAGGGAAGAAAATGGCAGCCAGGTATGGTGGAAGTTCACCCTGTCAACATGAAATAACTTATGGAAGTGACTTTTGCAGTGCAGATCCACAAAGAATTGGATTGTTAGCGGAATCAAAGTTTAATCAAGGAGTTACCCAGGGAGTAAGGTTGAGTAAGGTTGAATAGCATTAACGTGTATGACTGGAACGTGTTCAGAAGAGGGCAACCAAAATGGTCAAAGGCTTGGAAACGATGCCTTATGAGGAACGGCTTAGGGAGCTGGGTATGTTTAGCCTGGAGAAGAGAAGGTTAAGGGGTGATATGATAGCCATGTTCAAATATATAAAAGGATGACATATAGAGGAGGGAGAAAGGTTGTTTTCTGCTGCTCCAGAGAAGCGGACACGGAGCAATGGATTCAAACTACAAGAAAGAAGATTCCACCTAAACATTAGGAAGGACTTCCTGACAGTAAGAGCTGTTCGACAGTGGAATTTGCTGCCAAGGAGTGTGGTGGAGTCTCCTTCTTTGGAGGTCTTTAAGCAGAGGCTTGACAGCCATCTGTCAAGAATGCTTTGATGGTGTTCCTGCTTGGCAGGGGGTTGGACTGGATGGCCCTTGTGGTCTCTTCCAACTCTATGATTCTATGGAAGCCACACTGTGTCTTGAGTTTGAATCTGCTTTTGGAATGTTTACTTGTGCGCTGAGCTTGTACCTCTTTGGATACTCAGGCTTGGTGCTGCATTTCCTTTATGCAGCAGCCTGTTGTACCTCTGATAGAACAGATCTGTGCACTTATTGCTTTCCCTGGATCACCGCATATTGCCATGAACAATCAGCTCTGGTCACTCTTGATTCAGATTCAGGGATATTCATGTGAGTTAATTTGATTCATGGGCTTTAACTGAAACACTTATTTTTCGTATCAAAGAGGCTCAAATGATTGGGTCAATTCACATGTAACATGGCTTTGAGGACCAGGAGCACATTGCAGGATTGAACAATCTCTTGTGAGTCCCCCACTCCCATGCTCAGATTCCTTCCCTCCGTATCTTGTTTAAGCAAACCAGCGCTTGCCTGGTTCAAATGCAGTAACAATCTGGGAAGGGAATGAATTGAAGCAGAGGAGAAGGGTGCTAACAGGCCACCAGCACTTTCCAGTTGAAAACATTTCATACAAACTGACCCACAGATGTGAATCAAAAATATTTAGTAGAAAACCAGTTTTTGATATTGCACGTCTAATGAAAAACATTTCCTTGTTTTCCAAATAGAGAACTGTTTTGGCTATTTCACAGGGAGAGGGAAAATGATATTATTCAGTTCCTACATCATAAGTATAAAGCCTGCACGTGACATGCTGTGAATCTGTACATCTACCCCCCAAAAGCAGAACAAAACACAATGGCAAAACGGATTCACACATTCTTAAATTATTGAGCATGCACCAATTATTTAAGTAAAAACTTTCTGAAAACTCTGTTTGCTCTAGAAAGTTCAATAAAAGATTCCACATTACCAAATGCAATTTCATTGCCATTAGCTAAATACGAGGGACGTAGGAAGAAGGAATTACCATATATTAAATTAAAGGCTCACCACCTTAAAGCTGTAATCCCTTTAGAAAAGATAATTTCTATCTAACTTAATCAGCAAGAGGTCTTTATTGCCTGAAGTTTTAATTGATTTAAACCCTCTATAAGGTCAGAGGTACACATGGCTGACCAGAGGCGGCCAATTAACACATTGTCAGTTGTGCTTATTTACCTTGACTGAACTGTAATGTAGGGCTATTTTTTGGGGAGGGGGTAATTACTACTGCTGAATCTTCTGTGAACTTTAACCTCTTAAAGGGCAGCAGTCATTCAGATAGCAGAGTGCAAGAACAAAGGTTTAGTTTATTGTATATTACCCCCCTTTTTATTTTAGAGACAGGTGAACTACTCCCGGGCAAATGATATATATTGTCATTTAATGCCTTGGTTACTTTCATTTCAATTTATTTATTTTAAAATGCTGGTAGTGATGAGCCACTGTTAATAATGTAAAAATTGTTTGATCATATAGTCCAGTGTATATCAATTCCATTAAATCCAGCAAATACTATTTGCACTTAAATAGTCTTAGGTCTCTCCATGTGTTTTGCCACAATAAAAGGTAAAGGGACCCCTGACCATTTGGTCCAGTCGTATCTGACTCTGGGGTTGCGACAAAGCCACTTCTGGCGAACCAGAGCAGCGCATGGAAACGCCGTTTACCTTCCCGCCGGAGCGGTTCCTATTTATCTACTTGCGCTTTGACATGCTTTCGAACTGCTAGGTGGGCAGGAGCTGGGACCGAGCAACGGGAGCTCACCCCGTTGCAGGGATTCGAACTGCCGACCTTCTGATCAGCAAGCCCTAGGCTCTGTGGTTTAACCCACAGCGCCACCTGGGTCCCTGTTTTGCCACAATATTACTTGTCAAATCTACAGAACCAACATCCTTATTTTAATCCATTGCCTGTAAACCATAGTCTGTCTTACCATGATGTGTGAACCAGGCAAATGTGTCAACAACAAGCAGGGAATATGAAACTTCCATTACTACTAATGACTAGGTCTTAAATGTGGCCCAAACTATGTAGAGCAGAGCTTTCCAAACTGTGTGTCGCGTGTCGTGCAAACACCTCCTGCGCTTCTCTTGGGGCTGGAGAGGTTGCTTTAACCTCTGGTTTGCTAGTAAAACTGAATTACCATGCCGTGAAATGATACATGTCTAAAAAGTGTGTCACCAACATTGAAAAGTTTGGAAAGCTCTGATGTAGAGAGCTATGTTCATGGAATAAAAAGAGGCATGAGAAGAAAATGTTTTGCTGCAAAAGCATGTGTTGCACACAGGTGAGCAACATGAGTCTTTGCGTTTTGTTTCCATAGAGAATATGCTGGTGATACATTTGCTGGATATATCTCATAGAAAAATACAAATTAGCAGGGCAGGCCTCACTATACGCCGCCTTCGTAGATCTAAAAGCAGCCTTCAACATAGTCCCTAGAACTAGACTTTGGGACAGGCTTCAGGGTACCACCGTAGACAGAAGGCTCCTGTTTTTAATCCAGGCACTTCACTCAAATACGGCTCTTAGAGTAGGTGTAGCCACCTTGGACACCTAACGGATCCGATTAAAACCTTTAAGGGAGTCAGGCAAGGGTGCCTTTTGCCCCCCCCTACTATTTAATTTTTATTTCAATAACTTAGTAACCACTCTCAGTAACCCAGAATTCCACCCCCATCCCCGAAGCTAGAAAATCGGCATATTTCGGTTTTGCTTTTGCTAATTCTATCCAGAACCCCCATTGGGCTCAAAAGAGCATTAAGAAAGCTTGCAGCCTACTGTGAAACAGAATGTCTTAATATAAACTACCAAAAGACCAAGATTCTTGCTTTCGGGGGGAAACCAAAGCTTAGAAGCTGGGAATTCCAAGGCCATAAACTAGAACAAGTCTCAAACTATAAGTATTTAGGAATGGTGGTCCAGGCTTCAGGATCCAATAAACTACACATAAATTCCATCGTGAGCTCTGGGGGTAAAACAGCAAATTGTATCCTCAAATTTTTTAGAACCCAAGGGGGCTTTTTTGTCCCTGCGGCCCTAAAATTATACAAGGCCAAAACATTGGCACAGCTCCTTTATGGATCCTTTCTGGGCCCGCCATCCTCTGCTTTCTCCCCCCTCGAGAGAGTGCAATCCAAACTCCTTAGAGCCCACCTACAAGTCGCCAGATGCATATCAAACACATGGATCAGACTAGAAACGGGGATGATGAGTGGAGGCTCATATCAGCCTAACATCAATCTATAAATGGCTGTCACTGAAACTGCTCCCCCGTGTCATAGCTCCACTGATCCTTCGCAACCAGTTCTGAAGACAACCCCACTACACCTCTCACCCTCCCCTCCATCCTCTCACCCAGGGGCAAAACCACTTCCTACCACCACCTATCTATAGTCAGCTCAACGAAGAGCAAACATAACATTCAGCCTACCGACCTTGCTTGGTGGTTGCACGGATTGAAAGTGTAGGGGAAACCATGTAGACTATTCTGGGCTCCTTAGAAGAAGGTATGCAAATATAGATGAAATAAATAAATAGTGCATGTTTTGGAAACAGCACCCCCTAGCATCAATTTGTAATAGGCATGCAACTGAAATACCTAACACCTGAGAAGCCATTTTGTGAAATGGCTGCTACGGGGAAACTAAAGTGAAATCTGAGTTGGCCTTATACCTTATTCTGGGCTGTGTCCAGAACTGCAGCTCTGCTCCTGCAACAGACTTCCGTGCAGGCAATGGCATTTCTTACCCAAACCACCGAGTTGTGTGCTTTTCTGTTACCTTTCACTTTGCCATCTTACAATTTGTAAAGAGACAAAGTATTATTTCAGAAAGCAAGGCAGATATCTCAGAATCGGTGCCAAAAGTTTTGCCAGTTTTTTTTCAAAGTGCTCTTAAGATTTGTTTACAACTTTTTTGGGGGGGGGCAACTATATGGGTTAATTTTACCAGAAGAATCCAGGAGACTTTTAAGACGGTGTTATCTTGGTACATATTTCAAAACACTGACAGATATTTTATCAGTAATTAGTATTCATATTATGTCTCAAACAATCTGTTCAAGAATAGGGGAAATGAACTGGTTGAACAGCTCTTTCAAACTGATAATTAATGTTCGGGGCGGGGGTGCATTTAAAATAGAGGTCAAACAGGAAGTTATTTTTTAGTGGAATAATGTAAATGACCTGCACTGGGGATTCGCCTTGTCTATTGAGTTAACTTTGGAAAAAACCCTTCTTAAGAAATATATCACCCTTCCAAATAATTTCTTCCTGGATTCATTGCTCATCTTGTCAATATGCCACTTGATAGCTGGCTGGACTCCCTTGTTCAATGGCACATATTTTTAAATAGCACACATCCTCCCTCCCTACTCCCACACATACAAAGACCATTTGTTCTTTTTAACAAAAATATTAATTGCATTTCGTTCTCTTCCATTTTTTGGGTTATATATAGCATGCAAAACAATATTTTAGACATCTTAAACAACTTAAAAATATAGTTGATGGGTGTCAGTTGATCTATTATATTTTCTCTTTCCCGCTGCCTCCCCCTCTTCAGCTGCTAATCATAGAATTTGATTGCCAAATAGTTTTAACATATTCTTCCAATAGCTACATGTGTGAGTCTTCTGTGAGACACAGGCAGTTTTATAAGGACAGATTTGGAGTTGCATATGGGTTTGTCACATGGTTTGATTGCCATGTCTTTGAGGACATCAGGTTGTGTTTTTTTAACACACACACACACACACACACACACACACACACACACATTCTGCAAATAATTTCCCCCAAAATAATTTATGCTAAGATAATTTGTATCATGATACAATTCCAAGTGCTGATCATGATCTTTAAAGCCCATTATGGCTTGAGACCATAATTTCTGAAGCGCTCTATTACAAACGAACCTTCTGGTCATTAAGGGAGGCCTCTTACCTATTCTGTCTTCCCCTGGTGTCCATTTGTATGGGGACATGGGGGAGGATTTTCTCGATAGCCATGTGCAGGGAGGCTCATTTGGATTGTTTTATGGGGCTCTTTTGCTCTGTGACTGGGAGTTGGAGCCCAACAACATTCGGAGACAACACATTGGCTACCTTTACTCTAGTCTCAAGCCTTTTGGAGCTTGAAAGGGGAGAACAAGCACCTTGAATCAAGTCTAGAAGTGAACTGGTAACCAGTGAAGATGGTGAAGGATCAGTGTAATGTAGCATTATAGCCTGGTTCTGGTGAAAGCCCTGGCAGCTGCATTCTGAAACAACGAATGTTTCTATACTGTTTTCAAAAGCAGAAAACGGTGTAGTTGGTATATAGGATAATAAAACAACGACAAAAAACTCTAGGCTGTTATTATCGCTACCACAACAAGGGTATCCAAGAGTTGGGCTATATTACAACTGCCTCAAGCCTGTCAGATAAGGCAGTAAAGGTAGAAAAATAAGTGAAATGTTATTTGTTTATACCTCAGTTCATATGAATATTGTGTGAATGGAATTTGCATAGCTCATTTAAATTAAATGCAAAGTAATGCTTAATCTTATGCAAATTTCACAATATATGTGTATAAAAAGTACACAAATCACAGACAAATTAGCATTGCAAAACTTTTCAACCCTAAACACAACCAATGGCTCTTTGAAAAATATTTGTGAGATTGTCTTATTCGCTGAGGGAAGGGAGGGGAAGAATTACTGTTTGGAGCCAACGTACCACAAGGAATGATGGTGACCCTGGCGTGTCTGCCTTAAATTAATGAGAATTGTTGCTGACTAGAACATGTCACAGTACCTCCTCACCCTACCCCCTGTTTTGTCCACTTGCAAGTTGACAGGTTGTAAACAAATTTACTTGAAATGTGACACAATCTTTTATTGATACCTTGGAAATATTGTGACTTTGTGAGAGGTTACATTTCCATATTTCTAGCCTTACCTGTTCAGTTCATTGCTGATTTGTTGGAAGGTGATTATGCATACATGGACATCCATGTATTAACTTTCAAGTTCCAGCTTATTACAGTGCTGTACTTTTTTATGATGCAGCTATATCCCTGTCAGAAATGACCTTTACTCTAGTTTTCTTGCTTCTTTTGTACGAATGTTAAGAGATGATTTTGCAATATCCTCTCACGGTGAATGTAGAAGACAATTTCACCACTTTTCTTAATGTTTTCCCCCCTACTATTTTCATTCTCTTCTAGGTGGGAGATGTTCTCTACTGTGCGGGGCAGATTGCCCTAGTGCCGTGTACGATGCAGCTTGTCAGCGCGGGCATAGAAGCAGAGGCTTTGGTTTCCTTAAGCCACGTTGAAAAAGTCCTCAAAGCCATGAGCCACAATGCTGAACTCCACCATGTACTTATGGCAAACTGTTATGTAACTGACAGCAAGTACATTCCTGTCACTCAAGCTGCTTGGCAGAAGAAATTAAGAGAACTTAAAAAGGTATATGTAATATCAATTTTCGTTTCCCCCCCCCCTGCTTTGAAAATAACAGTTTGTTATTTTCCTCCTAACTTGAAGTCATATCAGAACATTCTCAGTGCATTTCGTTGGGGTTCAAGTAAGACGGATATAATAAGGTTTGATTGAGCTGTTTTGTTCTGGCTCATAAGTGGCTGTGCACAATTGAAACAGAAAATTGCTTAATAGAAAGATATATTCATCACCAAGTTTGTCTCCATCCCCCAAAGCAATAACTGAAAGAACCAACTCCAGCTGGAAACTTTTTGAAAAGTACAGTATTTAGCAAATGTGCCCATATCCTTTTATTCAGGAAGGTAGTTTAGTTTCTCATCATGCTTTATGGGTTGTGCACTTATTTACTTAGATAACTTCAAAGTTCATCTTTTGCTGACTAAGTTTCATTTCATTCTGAAGAAGTTTTAAAGTAGTAAGTATCACAGTTATATACCCCTCTGGAATAGTGTGGGACAAAGGCTGGGTCTGTATCAGGAAGGTGAAATCAATGAAAACCACTCTTTCTACAGCACTGGATCTCTACCCCTTCAGTCTATTAAGATTGAATCTTATGACCTTCATAACAACTGGGTTTAGATATAGAGGGTTGGATCTAAAGGTGGTGCAAGCAGAACACAATTGTGCAACCCATCTTTCCACATCCCTCTTTTCCCTTGGAGCCTCCTGTGTTCCTCAAAAGTCTCTTTAGAAGGTCATTGACACTCCTGGGAGGCTGCAGTTGAAGTAATTGGCACCAATTGTGAAAGTCTAGTCTCAGTAATGCATGAGAGCCAATAAACTGCAGCTCAAACCAAAGATGGGGGCTTCTGTTGTTTATGGTTTGGTAACCTCTAGGTTAGATTATTGCAAGGCATTATACATAGGGCTGCCTCTGAAGACAATTCGGAAGCTTCAGCTGGTGCAGAATTCAGCTACCAGGTTGCTCACCAGGGCCAAACAGTTTGAGCATATACCTCCAAACCTGGCCCAACTGCACTGGCTGCCAATTTGTTGCCGGGCCCAATTCAAAGTGCTGGTTTTGACCTATAAAGCCTTAAACAGCTCAGGACTGCATTTCCTCAATGACTGCCTCTCCCCATATGAACCAACCTGGACCTTGTGATCATCATCTAAGACCCTTATTTGTTTACCTCCTCCTTTCACCCATCTTGCCATTCATCTTCCCAGCCGAGTTATTCTTCCTAGCTGGTTGAGATGCTCTGACTCAACACCTTTGAACATCAGAGGTTGAGCCCCGCTGTTCCCGATACACTGCCTGACTTCTCTCTCTACAGATTTCTGAAATGCATTCTCTGCTGACAACACAGACACATGCCATCCTGTTGCACATAAGTTTATTTTGCACCTAAAGTTTCCTTTCAGGCTTATTTGACCATGTATTTGAGAAAGTCTGTGGAGAGCCCTCTCCTCCATCACCATTCTCTAGGCCAAACTTGGCCCTCCAGCTGTTTTGGGACTACAACTTCCATCATCCCTAGCCAACAGGACCAGCGGTCAGGGATGATGGGAATTGTAGTCCCAAAACAGCTGGAGGGCCAAGTTTGGCCGTCACTGCTCTAGGCCAACCCTGTTGCACCTGTAAAGGGCTTGACTCTGAAATAAAGTTTGCTGAAATAGTAAACCCATCCTTTTCTTTTTAATTGTTGCCACCTGATCATCTCTTCAGTTTCATCTAGTTTTTTAGCTGTCAAATGACTGTTTCCATCACTTACAAGCTCCATCCACCCAGGTCTTTATTCTTGTTGACATCTGCCATATCATAATTACTTATTGGGATGGGAGAGGAAACAAGTACAACAAAGATAATTATCATCATCATCATTTTGCTGTAACTTCTATTGCTTGGTACAAGCAGAAAACTGCTCTAGCAAAATAGCCGTACATTTCCCAACACTATTGTGTGTGTGTGCACAGTACCAATTCAGCTTAAATAATGGTCAAATACACCGTAAAAGGAAAAGGAAAAGTAAGCTGAGGATCATCTCACGGAGTTTAGATTTACAGGGTTTAGAAAATTAGTGTTTCCATTTATTTATATAGAAGTGGCATTTTATGGCTGCAAGATATCAAGTGCATGTCACCATATTTTTGAAAAATATGGTTTCTAAAATAAAACTTCTGGAAAATCTTTAGAAAGTGCTCCAGTTACCCAGCTTACTTCTGTTATTATTTTTGTCCCGTGGTGCATTGATGCATATGGTCATACTGAAAATTTAGGAGTATCCCCTTGGCAATGGACGCATACAACAGTCAACCTGGAGAGATGCATGCATATTCACACAAGAGAGAGAAGGGCAATAGAAGAAAGTTCAGGATCCCAATCCCAGAAATTGAGTTAATTTTCACATGTCCATCAAGCACCTTGTATTCACAGCTTGCAAGGCTCTTGGATCAATCCTACTCAGTATAATATAATTTAAAAATAAACACAGCATTGAAGATAGCCATCTGTATTCCTTTCACAAACCTGCATTTGTTGTTGTTGTTGTTGTTGTTGTTGTTGTTGTTGTTACCCCGCACATCTGGCTGGGTTTCCCCAGACACTCAGGGCAGCTTGCAACATATCTAAAAATAAAATAAAAACATCAATCCTTAAAAATTTCCCTAAACAGGGCTGCCTTCAGATGTCTTCTAAAAGTCAGATAGTTGTTTATTTCCTTGACATCTGAAGGGAGGGAAGGTGTCACTTCCGAGAATGTAACTTCGCTTCTCGCAGGGAGGGAACCAGCAGAAGACCCTAATATCCATGCGAATATTGTTTTCTTTGTAGGGTTGTGACATGTTTCTTGGCAGAGGCTCTGATAGCTCAGTGGTAGAGCATTTGCTTTGCATGTGGAAGGTTCCTGGTTTAGTCTTGGGTATCTCCAGGGAGATTTCCACCTGAAATCCTGGAGAGCCACTCACTGCCAGTCAGTATAGACAAAAGTGAGCCCGAAGCTCTGACTCATTATAAGGCAGCCTCCTGAGCCCTGTCCCAGGCCTAGAATTTTCAGTTCTTAGAAATGGTTTGCATTTTCCTCTACTGAAAAAGAAGTAACAATGTCATCATCTAGCATGATGATATTATGAGTGATTTTTTTTTGCTAACTCATTCCCTGTAATTATCAATATAAAGAAAATAAACCATATGGGTTGTAGTCCACTTATTTTGGATGGGACAGATGGCATTATTGATGGGTGGAAATATTCCAAATGTTTATAGTATAATGAGATAGCAGCAACTAGTTGCAAGAGTTCATTCTCATTCACTCAGGCTTATTATTGAGTTGTGGTTGAACTCTATCATTTACTAACAGCTCTTTAAGGACATTGCAGAGCTGTGTTACATACAGGGCAATTCTGTGAAAAACTCCCGCCAAGATTCGTAGGTGTGGAGCTGTTGTCCCCCAGCTTCAACTAATTGTCTGCTCATTGCCCTTTCCAGACAAGTGACCAGCTAATGAAATGAAGTACATGGCAGAGAAGCTAAGTGTGATAGCATCATCACACAATGTGTAATGATACAAAACATGGTGCATTGGGGATGATGGCACACGAAATGTCTCGTTTCACACATAGTCAAATGTGTAGCATAAATTCTATCTTTGGTGACCATACATAGGCTGCAATAAATATAACATTTGGTTTTGATATGGAAGGCAGTGGTTCTAATCTGATTTATTGTTTTCTTCTCATTTATCAACTGCTTTGGATGGGCGTTGTCTGGAAAAGCAACCTAACTTATTTTAAAAAATAATAATCAATAGATAAATAATCTTTATCCAATAATGAAGCTCACTGGGGACTCTTGCACCAGTCACTGAGCAATTAATTGCCTATCCTGTTTGTCAGAAACTTTTGCATGATTCAGATTACAGTTATAATGCACGTCATACTGTTAAAACTGCTTCACCAAGCACTTCTGTATGGAATCAAATTCCAAGGAAGGAGATTTTGACTAAACATTAGGAAGAACTTTCTGAAAGTAGTAGCTGTTTGACAGTGGAACGGAATATGATGGATTCTCCTTCATTGGAGGTTTTTAAGCACAGGTTGAGTGACCATCGGTCAGGGATTCTTTAGCTATGGTTCCTGCATTGCAGGGAGTTGAACAAGTCAACACTTAGGGTCTCTTCCAACTCTACAATTATATGATGCATAAAAGCCAGGTCAGATCATTCTGTTTTTGTCACATAGAGTGTAACCAAAGCCAAAAGTATCGGCTTTCTTTTTGCATGAAAAGTGGTGTACTAAGAAAACAGTGATGATTATTTGGGATGGTGGCATTGGAAGTGCATTCCACTATATCTGGAAAGCCTGGATAAGTTGGAAGTTATTTCCTCCCTCCCTTTATCCCCATCCCTACGTCACCTCCCAGCTGAACTGCTGTTTCTCCTGGCCTCAGAGAATGTATACATTGGCTGCTGCAGAAGCAGAGGAAGGGATGAGACAGCAAGGAGCCAAGCTGGGAGGGAAATGGATGTACCAAATCAAGATGGGGGAGCATAGGATGAGGATTGGAACATAGTAGAACCAGGAATTGGGCAGGTGATGAATGGGTGGGACGGCTAGGGACTGGGAAGAGGAAATGGGAAAGAGCCTAGGTCCATCTCTTCACCTGAAACTTCAAGAACCCTCCTGGGGACAATGTGGATCCCTTAGACTTCGTATTGCATCCACTCAATCACTGCATGCTTAGAAGAATCACAGAACAGCAGCAGAAAAATTAATCACGTTGCTCTGCTTTTTAGAAAATCTCTTGTGGTTATATTAATGTCGCTGGTTGTGCTATTGAGGGGAAACCAATTAGTTTGAAAGATATTGCTATAAGCTTCTATGAGGTCCCGTACAAATCCAGTTGAAAAGTTATAGATATAATTAGCTAGTATCTTCTGCCATATCAGGATTATGGCATTTATTCTGCATTGAAATGTTGTGAATGTTCAATGACTCTAGCATTTAAAAAGCAAGATTCCTGTGAGCTCATGTACAAAACATCCAGTAAGGGTGAGACTTTCATCTTGTGTCTTACAAATTTCATTTCCCAAGGGCCAGGATTAAAAAACGCTTTTGTATTCTTGTGAGGTAATTATAACGTAAATATTTAACACAGGTCACACTTAGATAGAACTCTAAACGTCTTTGGAATTGCTGTGCCTTTTGAAACTGGTCCACAAAGGAACATAAAAAGATTGTAATGCTTTTAAAAAAGCAAACAGATAAGAATAATCAGGGGAAATAGGTCAGTGAAATATGCTATACATTTTGAGAAACCTGCATAGATTGCAGCATTTATAATTGAACATAGTCACTGAAAGAACGATGAAATGGCGAACAATGAAGGACATGGCTTAAATGGCTTTAACTATAGCCTTTAAAAATGTATAAAAATACATGAGATTAATACATGAGAGACAGAAGAGAGTGTTTGGCGGGAACAAGGTGAGAATTGATTCGAACTCCCCTTTCACACTTGTGTCATCTTTATTTTAGTATTATTTTTATTGTAAGAACCTTTTAATTGTACCCTTCTTTGCTAAAGTAGGCTAAGGATAATGCAGATAAATAAACAAAAGAATAACAAAACTCATGATTACCAGGATGAATAAATATTGTATCCTGAAGGGCAGCGTGGGTGGGTGGAACTCTGAGCAGTAGTACTTGTGTAAAGAGGGAGGATATACCTGTGGCAAGGTCCTGCTTTCCAGAGTGGTGCTGTTATGCATCCTCATGGCAGGTGGGTGGGAGCATGGAGAGAGGGAGCATAGCAAGGAAGTTTCTTGCTAAGCCAAGAAAGAGGATTTATGGGAAGGCCGCAGGGAAATGTTTAAGCCCTGCCCCAGTGGTAACATACAAGCCCTCAGGCCTCGCCAATTCAGGACCAACCCATTCCGAATCTCACATGTTCATGCAGGTCTGCCAATTTCTAGTACAGATGGTGGGCTCAGTAATGCTCTGTTCATATGGAAGTGCTGAAAATAGGTACCTCCAGCATGGTGTCAGCTGTAAAATGTCATAGCAGGAAAATCTCTTGCCTCCAGGACACCTTTCAGCAAGAGGGTCCCATACCCTATTTAGAATATTTACATGATACCTGCTAAAATGGAGACCCATTATATTTAGTCTAGCAAGGGGAAGCAAGGCATTCTATTCCCCTCCCCACGTACTCTCTGTCAGTCCCCACAAACTGGCACTCATTGGCTACTGAGCATGCCCAGTCCCTCACTTAAGGGAGGATTTTGAGAGTTTTACAGTTGTAAAGAGTTCCAGTAAAAATACCAATACCTCTCTCTTTTTATCTGTTATGGCTTTACTTCTTTCAGCATTCACCACCTGACTTTGCCATTTCAAGAAATGAGGTCTCGAAGGGCTTCAAAGAAAGGAGACCATTGCTCTCCCACTGAGAATCTGCCCAGATTTGTAAGAACATGTCTGTATAATGTTTGCTATGGAATAGAGAAGATGTGTCCAGGCCGTGGGAGAACAGTTCAAGGTGATTCACCCACCCCCATCAAGACAGTTCCACAGCCTTGCCAACCCATGAGCTCAGTGGGTTCTGTTCCTTCATTTATAGTGCTCAGTGTCTGCTTACCTTATTAATTTACTCATTTTGAATTATATCTGTGTCAATTTTACCTGCCACTCTGAAATGCCAGGGACCCTGACTAAAAATGCTTCTATTTGGAAGTCAGCCGCATTGAGTTCCAAGGAGCTTACTGCCAAATAATTGGGCTTTGGAAATGTGAGATACAAAAGTAGTATATCTGGTCCTTTTTGTTTTGCTCTCATTCAGGCCTGGATACTTACAGTGACTTGAATGTGAACTACTGCTATTTTAATGCTGCTTTAAACTTTCACACAGCACACAGTGCCAGCCACTGACCCAGCAACATGTATGCCAGCTCAGCAGTGAATAATCACTTTAACTGCTCTGTGTTTTTCTTCTTCATCCATGAAGCAGAATAAATGCTTTTGGCTTGTATAATGCATTCTTATAGCACTCTGTCAGATCTCTTGTTTGTGATTTGGGGTTTTCGTAACCCCCACTCACTCTTGTGTGTGTGGGTCTGTCTGGAAAAAAAATAAGAGAATACATATATATATAATCTGCCTTACAGTGCAATCCTATATCAGATCTACTCAAATGGAAGGCCCATTGAGCTCAGCTGGGCTTTCTCTCTGATAAGTAAGTCTAGAACTGCAGATTTTGCTTTGTATAGATCTACAGTGTTGACCTGAAAAAATTAGCATAGTACTCATAATTGGTTATTTATAACAACAAGCCTTTAGTTTTCAGTATAAAGTCTAACAGGTATTTTTGTTGTTTTTTAAAAAAAAAGTTGTCCAGTTAAGTACTAATAGATGAGTAACATAGCACTGACGTATGTTGAGTTTAGCATTGCAATAGGTTAGTCATCGGTCAATGGGAACCTCAGTTTACACTAACTGCAGTTGAGCAATTAAAATGTTGGCTTCCAGTGTCTAGAGATTGACATGGGAAACTGCTGAGCCTATTAGCTCTTTCGGCAGCCTTTGCTACCATGGGTGTTTGTCACAACCAATGGACCTGGCAAGCTTTCTTGGCACTCCTTTTGAGGGCTTGCATTCCTTCCTGGCAGGAAGCTGGTGATAGTGAGAGGTTGCGGTTAATTACCCGAGGACCTTCCCTCTGGGCCACACTTACCATTTATAGTTGCTGCTTCGTCCAAGGTTTTTAAGAGTGAATTTGTAGCTGATTGTCCGGACCTTCAGCCACATGTCACTGTTATTAGAGAGTGGGTGCGGGATTTTCCTTTGCACGCTAATAGCGGGTTGTGCCCAGACTGAGAATAGTTGCTGTGGTCGCACCCCTAGGTACCCTCATGATTGTCCATCCAGCAGATGTCGGAGTTATGAACATGTGGAAGGAGATAGCCCTTTCACAGCTTTTCTTGCTTTTCTTTTCTTTTTGTATTTAATGCCCAGTATTTCAGAATTCTCCTCTTGTGGGACTAGAAGAGGAACTAAGTGTCCGCTTGAGTTATGGCAAACTTGGTTATTGTGATGAAATTTTGTCCGCAGCTAATGGGCAGAACTTTGACTTATTGTACTATTGTCCCTTGCTGCCCCATCTCTCCTCTGAACTGAGCTGGCAGACTGACAGCTCACACAAGTCAGAAGTGGTGTCATGAATGGCTCCCCACTCACGTCCACCATGGTGATGGTACTAAGACTGGGCCGTCCCCTATTGTCAAAGTTTAAGCTGCTCCTGCAACTTCATATTTGGACTATTGCTATACTAGTTACCATATTTTTCCATGTACCCTATTTTGGGGGACTGAATATTAAGAAAATGGGGGGGGGTTTGCACAGAATTGTTGAGCTTTGGGGGGATTTTCCAGAGTTGTTAAGCTTTTTTGGGGGGGTGCCAAAAATCACTCACACAAAGGGCCAACGCTTACACTCGCCCACATACCTGAATAAACCTATCGTCTGCCTGCTCAACGCAAGCAGCCGCCAATCGCACTCCCAATTGCCGCAGCAACACACTGTCGGCACCAGCCCTTGCCGCAGTAAACAAACACCCACCCTAGCACCACTACACTGCTCACGGCTACACCCAATCTCTGGTCCCACCAACGCACCCAATTTTTAAACATAATTTTTTCTGTTAAAAAAATCATCTTATACGCAGAAAAAAAGGTATATCAATAAATGTTGCACTTGTCATAGAATATCTGTTAGTTTTTGAGAAAGTATTGAATAGCTGAGAGTGTGGCAATGACCTCTCCCCACCCCCGCCCCATGAATTCAGGCATGAGAAGCTGCCTTATGCTGAATCAGACCTCTGGTTCATCTAGCTCAGTATTGTCTGCCTTGAGTAGTAGAGGCATTCAAGGATTTCAGATGATATCTCTCCTAGCCCTACTTGAAGATCCTGGGGATTGACCCTGGGACTTCGTGAACGCAGCGCAGGTGCTCTGCCCATGCACTATGACCCTCTCCTATTGGCCTTCTAAATCAAAGGCATTGCTTTGCTCTTATTTCAAATGGCCAGCATTTCCTTTCAGGCATAATACTGTGACTATGTTGGAATAAACCGCTGTCTTTTTCTCTGCCATCCTAAGGGCTACTAAAAGAAAAGGAAAAGAAATATTAAATTCCTGCACTATATTGCCTGGAGTAACAAAATGCCACATATTTGCTAAAGCTCAACCAAATCTCCCTCCCCGTGGGGTAGGAAAAACCCATAGCCTTTTTTAAGGAAGGTTTTGGTTTACCATACTAAAGGAAGGGGCCAAGGGTTTTTCTCTCACTGGTTTTAAACTTAGAAAGAAGGGGGGAAAGTATTGCATAGCACCTGGAGCAGGTGTAAGGCATGTCTCTGCTGCAAATGACCAGAAGAAGGCAGTTGAAGTGATTGGTTCAGCACTAGTATTAGCATATGGTAAGTTCTGGGTTTGTATGGGAAGCCTAAGATTGCAGTAAAGGTTTTATTGTAGCCATTCAACTCTCAACTTTTGGATGAATTTCACTCTTTGAACGCTAAGCATACTTTCAAAGACATTTTAAAGATAGCTAAAAAAAATTCCACTCTGGATTGAAATAAAGCATTTCAATGAAATATATCCATTAAATATTGTGAAGTTGGCTCTTTTTGCATCTGCAACGTACCTTTTGAACTTACCTTTGCATCTGCTTTTTATTATTTAGACCTTTTCTGGCCTTAAAACCCCCCTTAACTCAGTTTAGCAGTCTCCCTCCAAAAGAGTGTATTTTTGACACCACACAGAATAAAACTTGGAGACTGATAGTCTGTGATCAGATTCCATGCGACAGACGTGATCGGCTTCTACTTTATATCGCTATCAATTTATGGCTTTGTTCCTTAAATAGTTATGCTTCTTCCACATTGTAACAGATATATTGAATTATGTATGTTTGAGAGGTATTTCAAGGAATCTTAACTTTAATCATTATTCTTATCTTGTCTTAGGAACCCATAGTTTGGCAAGAAAAATAGCCTTTCAATATGGCAATTATTTTCTTATCAATTTCATATTTTCATATCCTTGTGTTTCACTGGCATACAGTACTTGACTTTACATTTTAGCTCTGCAGGAAATATTTTAAACATTATTATTACAAAGGGAGAAATCAAAAATCAAAGTGAATTCTTAGTACAATGCTGTGGTGCAGTAAGGTGCAATTGCTGTTAACAGCAGCCTGCATTATACTCTAGAACTAACTCACAGCTTGACAGAAAGTCCCTGCTGGGGAAGAAATGTAGGGGAACTGGCAAGAGTTTTACCACATTTGCTTCCTGCTGCTAATAAGCTTTAACCTGTTTCATTTTTATTATGCTTACTGTTTAGATATTTTGCTTCCAAAATTATTTCTCTAGCACTGAGAATACTTTAAAAGGATTGTGGCACGAAGGACTATTTTAATATGTAAGACTGTCAGCAAGGGAGATTATAGGCCGTAATGAGTAAGATGGCTGCCTTCTGCTTATTGTGATTTCAAAGTTCAAGCACTGAACTCAAAAGATGAAGGATAGCAAGTGGCTAATACATACAGTTTTATGTACATTTTAGTGCTCTGGAAACAGTATATTTATTTGCGTTTTTTCTACTGGTCTGATATATTTGCAGGTTTTTAACATTTTCTGTATGTGATATGTGTGTATGCATTTAATTATATGAGTAAGTTTCCTTTTAGCTCTGTTGGTTAGAGCTTGGTGCTGATAACGCCAAAGTTACAGGTTCGATCCTTGTATGGGCCAGCTGCATATTCGTGCATTGCAGGGAGTTGAACTAGATGATCCTGCACCACTACCATAACGTAAATGAACTTTAGGCCTAGTACCTAAGACAGCCTTCCCCACCCCAGCGGCGGAGGAAGCCGCTCGGGTGCCTGGGACGAGCCACCTATAGGGGCAGGGCGAGGGTGGAGTTCACCGCTGGGCCACCGGAGTCTGCCTGCCTCCTCACACTCAGCCGCCCTACAGCTGAGGGGGGAGGCAGTGGGTGGACGGTTTGGGCAGCACAGAGCCTGTGCGCGCCCAGGAGAGACGCATGGCTCGGACGCGCTACAGGCCCCTGGCATTTTGTCACCTCCCTCAGTGGTGACACCCAGGGTTGCCCGCACCCACCGGATCCCCCTTCCTCCGCCCCTGCCCCACCCCTGTGCCTTCCAGATATTTTGGACTACAACTTCCATCAGCCCCAGCCACTATTACAGTCAAACCTCGGTTGTCGAACGTAATCCGTTCGGCTTCCGAAACGTTCAACAACCGAGGCGCAGCTTCCGATTGGTTGCAAGGGCCTCTTGTACTCAAGCGGAAGCTGCGTCGGACATTCGGCTTCCGAAAAAATGTTCAAAAACCGGAACATTTACTTCTGAGTTTTTGGAGTTCGGGAGCCAAACGTTAAAAACCAGAGCCATTTGACAAGCGAGGTTTGACTGTACTCAGAAATGGCCACTGCATAGCGGCCATTTGAAATTGCTCTCTATAGCAGTAATTTCCTGGTAGCAAGTTGTTCGTGTATGGTGGCAATGCAAATCCAGGAGTTTCCCCCAACGTTTGTGCATATGGGGTTGAAAATGTTTACAATAGTATTCAGTACATATGAGGAGATGCTCATCTATTAAAAATGCTTGCTTCATAGAGTTAACTGCCACTGGAAGCAATTTGAGGAAACTTAATAAGGCTGCCATTTTTTCTACACTACCCGTCCTGAAACTTTCTTGGCAGCTAAAAGGCCAGAATTTACATTTGCTTACAATTATTTGATTGTTAAATAATTACTCCCATTACTTTTTTCTTTTCTTTCTTTTTTTTTTGCACAAATTACCTGTCTGCTACTTTTGCTGTCCAAGGAAATGGAGATTCTTTATCATTTGGTCTATTCTAAATTAAAGAAAATGAATACTGAATTGCTAGTTCTATAAAGAATGTGATGGGATCATGAAAGTGAAAGATAATGCTACCTTAAGGAGTTGCAGTTTTTCAAAAAATCTTCAGTGGCAGTTTTGATTATGATAGTGACAGGATTAATGAGCCTATAAATTATACATTTGAAAGTTTCCTCACAGTGTCTGCATAACAAGAGTGCACCGGTTTAAGCTTCAGAACAAAGTATCCTTACCAACAATAGGTTTGTCACTTGCAAAGTAGAGATTCCACTAGGAAAACTGCAGAGGAAAAAGTCAAAGTCTTTTAGAAAAGAGAAAGAGAACTCGGCTTATTCACAGCTATATCAATGGACCATATAAATCCCTTGGGTGTTTCGGTTATTCCAGTGGATGAATCTCCCTGGTAGTCACATCTGCAAGCTTGTCTTGTAAGCATCACGAAGCTACATTATCCTACAATTTCTGCACATTCTCTGCAATATATAGAATAACCGTTTGTGCCATTTGAAAACAGTTCCCAAGTTCAGTTGTTTTTAAAAGCAGGTGTCACGCTTTCCAAATGAAAAAGGCAACTAAGTTTAAAGCTCGCAATCCTGCCCTGACCTTTCAGAGCACTGCATTCGCTTTTTATTAGTTCCATTGATCACCTGATTAGAGGTTTCTTCTGTGTACAGCAGTCTATCTGAATAGCAGAAGCTGTAGGATTGGGCACTTAAATTGCTTAGTGTTTTAGAAATAAAATCCATGAGATTGAAGCCGCCAGGTGTTTTTCTCATTTGGTCTGTTATATAAATTTGAGAGCAGATTTTCTATAATCTATCTTATTATGTAGGTAGTTATGCTATTGTTTCCCATTTTCAAATAAGAAATACTGATTGCGAAGAGATAAACATTTACGTGGGTCCTTAAGGAGCAGGTATTACATGAAACTGCTTGAATTCATTTTTGCAAGCTGCCAGATTTTCTTTCCATAAGGATTCTTCCTCTTTAAAAAATGACATGGCTAAGTGTTATACATTGAGGTTGTTTGCTGAAACAAGGCTATTGTATATCCGTGAGTAAAATTCTATGGTGAGTTTAGCTGGTGGTGCAATTTGGACGTTTTCTTTTAAATAATTGAACATATTATCTAACATTTGCTGTGGAATTTCAAAGGATGAGACTACCATTATGTACAAGAGGAACAAGGACTGAAGAGCCATATAGCTAGAAAGCAGGAGGAAGGAGGCGGGGGATAATGGTTGGCTAAAAGCAGGGTTTGTCATGGGAACAGTCTTCCTGCACCAATTGTGTCATCCTAGCGAAGAAGCGACTACGAAAAAGAATCCAAGCTAGCATTTCACTGCTCTTCGCACTACTGTTACTTGAACTCGAGTCTACAGAAAGACTAAGCAGTTGAAAAATATAGCATAAACCTGTAAACGGGGGGAGGCTGGGTGATTCTTATCAGCACTAGGTTCTTGGTTCTGTTGCTGGTTTCCAAAACGGAAGCATGCATAATCTGTAAATTAATACAAATACGTTGTTGCTTATCCAAGGAAAGGACACAGGCGAATGGCACAGTGTTTTATTGAGAGCAGAGTTTTATTGATTGTGAGCAGCAGCTGCGGAACGAAGTCCCCAGCTTGCAGAGATCAACTGCCTTCAGTTACAATTTGGAAAATAGGTACTAAGGGATCAGTTGGTGGAAGTGCTGATAGTGGTACAAGAAGCTGCAGTGGTAGAACATACAAGTTCTAATAAGATGAAGCAAAATAGTGTCCCAGCCGCCTCTCACGTAATTTTTAGGATCTTCATGTAAAACGATGGTCATTAATGACAGGGTGGTCGTAAGTTCCAAGTGGATATTCAGGAAAAAAAGGAATTGCTTACTTAATGCCAACCTGAATCTAATTCTGTAGAGTTGTTTATAAATCTGCCAGAGCACTGTTCGTCCGGTTGCCAACTGTAGATAATCAACCAAGGAGGCAGGATTTCTATTGTCTTGCTCCTGGCTACCAGGCAGTGATCCAAAGGTTTAAAAGAGTTTGTGCATATACGGCTTGTACATGTAAATTCTGTCCAGATCTTTGGATGAACCCGTGGAGGTCAGCAGCAGTGGTGGTGGGTGTGATCCCACTCTCCCTCTCCAGGAGTTGATTAAGAACAGGAATTTTGTAGGCCATATGAAACCACTTGCTCACATATATCAAATTCAAATTCATTCCGAGTCTCAGAATCATAGAAACTTATAGTTGGAAGGAACCCAAGGGCCATCTAGTCCAACCCCCTGCAATGCAGGGGAGTCTTAAAATAATGTTGAACTATATACTTTTTAATCTAAATTATATCATGCCTCTTCCCAGTTTACTGAAGTCTATTCATATATCACCCTTTAGTCTAATGCTTGCAGAACCAGAAATGTTTTGAAACACCTGTGAAGATACTGCACAACTCAGGCTTTCACAGACCTCCAGGGAAAGGTTCTTTCGATTAACAGTACCTGTGATCTTTTAAAGAAGCAGCCTAAGTTCATATACTGGGTATCAGGTGTATAGCCGGTGCCCTTTTTTGCTATTATTATGACTGCTCTTGGCAGGTTGTAGCAATGAGTTTCTTTTCTTTATTTCTTGCAGATTAGTTTGTTCTTTCAATTGTATTGTGAAAACTTCAATAGAAGAAGAAAAAAGACTCATAGGAGCCAGTTAAGGAAGAAGCCTTATGCGTTGAGGCCTAAGGAAGCAGCTTGGATTGTGCCAAGCAGGCAAACGAAAACTAGAGAAAGTAATGAGATCATCCAACCACATTGTACATCAGACGTGGCATCTGAATAGTGTTTCATGTAGTCAAGAATATAATACATAATAATCTCCTACGTGCCAGAGGATGATAATTCATGTTTTGGTCCCAATCAGAAACCGAATCAGAACATTAATCCATATAGCTCAGTCTACTCTTGACTGGCAGCAGCTAAGGTCTTGAGAGGGAGTCCTTCCCAGCCCTCCTTGAGATGGTTTAAGTAGAGATGCTGGGGTAGAAACTTCTATTGTGCTCTACCACTGAGCTCTGGCATCTCTCCCTAAGAAAGGGTTGTAACCTTCTCAACAGGTGAAGCTGGTAAAAGGCATTCCTGATCAGTGATGCAACCTTAATGCAGGTGTACTTGATAGCAATTCTTTAAACCCGAATGGCCATTGGAATCCAATCAGGCCCAGTCAGCTATCATTTTCTCAGCCTTAGCTGTACTTGCCTTTTTAAGTCCAGAGACCACTGGACCAGGGTGAGAATGGCAGGAGGTGGGTGTGGTCACCGTACCCATGCACATCACAATTGCAATCTGTGTACAATGTATGTCATTACATTTGCATTGAAGGAAATGGGGCAGGATTCAAATCCTGCAAAACACACAGGAAATATCATGAGAACATGAGCACCCATCCCTGTCCTTTCAAGAGCATCATTATGTACATCCATCAGGCTTGGTGCTCATGCCACCAGCATTGGTAGCACTTGGCAGTGTTTCCTGAGTTACATAATTCTAAGGCATGGCTTGGATCATTTCTGTGTTGAGACCAAGATACTCAGTAATAAAATAAAGTAATCTAACAGGATATAATTGGAAACGGTTTCTCAAACATTTCTCTGTTCTGCAAAACTAGCCTCTCTGTTTTTAAAAACAAGTTGGAGGCCATTTGACTAAGAGTTTCTGCAGCATTGGGGGGTGGGGGCGGAATTAAATTCCTGGAAGCTCCATCACACAAATCCATACTTTAAAGGTTGAGGCCTCTGTAAAATGTGCGCTTACATGAATATGTGGGCGCATGGTGCACGGTCTTTCACTTGCAATGATGATCATTTGTTTGAGTTTGAAATTGTACTTTTTGCCTTGGCCTAATTCCTGTGTATTTCTTTCCATATTCTAAATGGCAGTTGAAGGCAAGCAGAAATACAAAGTAATTGATTTAACAACCTAAGACAAGTACAAGAAAGTCGGAAAGTTTTGTCTCAATGCTTGACTTGACCCGAGACAGCTTTTTAAGACTTATTTTCTAAACAGTACCTCAGCACCTTGGGCCAACCAAGTGGCCTTTAAGCCTGAATGAGCATGACTTTTTTTCTCTACCATAAAGCTCCAGTATTCATCTTTTCAAACTGTTCTGCAGTACTGGAAGCAGAATTATATTGACAAGGTTAGAATTCATCTCCTGGAGGGAGAATTCTGTGCTACTGTTAAGTGCTAATATAACATTTATGTGTTGGTACCTTAATAACAGCCCCAGCTTACCTAATGAAACTACTGAAAGCAAACAGTACTACTACTCAGCGAGATTTTATTATGACTGAAGTGACTGCAATTTGAGGCAAATTATCCCTATTTTTGTTCCCATATCAAACACAGACATGCTAAAGAAATTGCTACAAGTTTTGGTGTGGAATTAGACTTCACTATCGTTAATCTAGATGTAAGTGCATTTTTCATGTAAACAGCTCACGAGGGTCAAGCAGCAGAGACTTTGCTGTGGAGGAAAAATGCTTGTCAATAACTTTGTGAGTGAATTTTGAAATAAAGTGCCTGCAACCTGTCATTATTCCTTCCTCTCGAAGTCAAGAGTGAGTGGATGAAAATTGAGCATGTGAATTGAAAGCAGAGTGAGTGTTATGGCCTTATCGACCCCAGGTAAAATTACTGTTTTAACTTGTAATTATTTTTCCATTCAGAGGTCAGACAATGTGCCGTATTTACTATTCTGAACTGCAATGTAAGCAAATTGGTATATCAAAAAGTTGCTACCAATACATGGACAGGCAAAGGAAGCCTCAGTTTTTAATATTAACATTGCTTAGCATGTGGTTTCTCTCAAGAAATCCAAAAGAAAGTAAAAGGTAGGAATATAAACTTAAAAAAAAAATTGAAGGAGAACAAGATATGTGTGTAAATAAATTCCATCTACCCCTAACAGACAGGGCAGCCACTCATCACTGTAGCAACAGAGGCTGCAATGCCTTCCTGCTCCTTTGGCTTACAAGAAACTTAAACCCCAGCAACCCAACACTCACCCCCCTTCCGCCATAGCCCCTGTGGCTTCCTGCAGCGCATCTCAACATGTGGCCACCAGGTTGGATGAGTTATGGGCATTATGTGAATGAGTTTGTTCCTGTACTCTCAAATCAGGGACCAGCACACAGTCCATCATTATTACTCAAGGTTGCAGGGAGTTCTCCAGGCATGTTGGCAGGGGATTCATCAGCCTTGGAGCCTGCTTTGTCTGGGGATGGAGCTCAGGCATTTTGGGACTGGGCAAGATGCCAAGCACTTTCTCTGTGGGGGAAAAAGCATTTTTAAAATAAATAAATCTAGAGCTTTTAAATACTCAAAGTAGTCTCTTTTAATTTCTAGGCAGAAGATGAAGACATGAGTAACGATGTGCCTGCAGTATATGGAGAACTGGCTGTGATAGTGGTACCTTCCCTTCCCAGAGCTGCCTCTATTGAATGGCATGTCATTGCAGTAGTAGATGAGCAACAGCAAAGGCAGAAGGTTGTGCTGCTGAGGTCACTTGAGAACTTCCAAATTGAATGTGAAGCTGTGCAGTCCTGTCCATCTTGTAGTGCAGCTATTTCCATGTCCTTAACCCTGACTTCACCATCAACATCTACAATCAGCTTAGACAGTGTCCTGCATGACGTGGTGGAAATGTTTAAGCAAGCAGTAGAGAAGATGTCAGGAGATGGTGACACAACTCCTTTGGGTTTTAGAACTTTCTACCGAAAGAATATCGTTGATAAGGAGGCACTAGAAGCAGGTAAGTTTCTGACTTGTCTACATACGTATTTGTAGTTGTCTCAAAAAATACCAATTTCCAGAGTGGTAGTCCTGTTTGCCTGTTGCAACAAAAATAGCAAACAGACTTGTGGCATCTTAAAGACCTAATCAATTTAGTCCAGGCATCCCCATACTTCAGTCCTCCAGATGTTTTGGACTACAATTCCCATCATCCCTGACCACTGCTCCTGTTAGCTAGGGATCATGGGAGTTGTAGGCCAAAGCATCTGGAGGGCCGCAGTTTGGGGATGCCTGATTAGTCTCTCTGACCAATTTAACCAAAGCTTTCATGGGCTAAAGCCCGTTTTATCAGATGCACAGAGAGAAATTTGTATGTGTACTGAATGTCAATTAGATGAAAAAGTACGGTAATATAATAATTGAACTAGAACTTAAATGCATAGTAAATAGGCCTAGCAACACTTTACAGCAGCAGATTGGTAGTAATTTACTCAGAGCATCAGAGATGACTGTGTAAACAATATCTGTAGCTTGTAGCATGACAAGAAATGCATAGTATTAAATTTCTTCATTGGTTGTTTGATGCTGAAGAACTTCCGTTGAAGTTCTGTTGTTCAAGTATGGAAACCTTCATGTCAGGAACAGGGTAATCTGGTAAATTGAACTGCTGGTTTCTGAGTATTGCCATTTCTGATGCAATAATATTGTGCCTAAAACCACTCCAGTGTATCATCAAGAATCTACAGCCCATCTGAACAAGATAGTTTCCTTCAATATATCTCAGGTGGTGAACCAATAACAGGCCAGTACCCATATAAAAAAATACATTTGGACAAATCTGACACCAGAAGCTTATTCACCATAAATCTTGTTGCCTGTGGCTTGCTCATACTTCTGACCTTTTCTCATGGAATATTGAAATGTGAAAGATCCATCAGATCAGGTCTTCATTTGTGCCAGGGCATAATGGCTTAGCTCCAGAAACAGGCTCAGCCAAACTTCCCATTTAAAGAGGGCTTTTGGAAACGTTTATTTAGAGTGTTTCAAATGTTTGGTATTTAATCACAGATTTATTTTGGATTTTGGCTAAAATACAATATGTAAAAAAGAAAGAAATTGCACCCATTTTGTGGTTTTAGACTTTTGATGATAGTACAGAAATCTTGCTCATTAAATTGGAAGGAGCTGCCCAAGGACTTGAGTGATGATGCCATTTGTATAGTTATCGGACATGCGTCAGGAAAGAACAGTTGCCGTATCATTGTAGTCCCCCCCCCTCCCAAAAAAAATATTTGGTTTCAGAGGATAAAGGTAGCAGGAGGGCTACCAGAAGATAAGATCAGCAAACCACAATAAGCCCTAATGTCCATGCAATACTTCATGTATGTGTATGCAACTGTTAACTGGATCAGGATCACTGCTTGTAATAAAGTTTAGTGGCAGTTGGAGAAAATTACTACTAAACACATGAAAGGGTGAGACTTAACATCATGCATAGTGAGCTAATGAGTAGAAATTCTGTTAGAGAAAGGAGACGAGTTCTGTGTGAAGAATTTGCTTCCACGGACATACCGTAATCCTTTAAGATTGGTAGTAGCTCAGAATATAATGGAGAGTTTCTTATCACATGACATACCGGTAAAAAAATGGTGTGTTCTTTTTTGTGGAGAGAGAGGATGAGCATGTAGGAACAAGTATTTTGGGCAGAATAACCATGATCTTCATAATGCTATCATTCATAAGACATTAGCTGGACACTGGGAAATTCTTCCCATTAATTCCCCTGACTGTATGTGTGATAGCAGGTTTGAGAAACCCACAAAGTGGTCCAGCATGGATCCACCACTTGGATCTGTTGCTGTAGAAAGAATCCTCTTACACCTATATGCCAGGGCTGCAAAATAGCTGCAGATCTCATTTTAGTCTTACAAAAGCTAGCGGAGTTTTGTCATTGTCTTTGTGAGTAGAGATCAGGCTTCCATTGGTGACTCACATATGCGCAAACATTTTTTAAAAGATATTTGCAAAACTCAACTGATCCATATTAATTAGCTGACATAAATGTTAGCCCTCAAAGATTGTACTGTCCTATTTTTTTAAACCTAACCTGAAGCACTATTCAAAGGAAATTCAAGTTGACATTGCTTAATAGATTTAAAATATAAAAATAGAAAGCGATAAAAGTGTGGCATAGAATAAGCACAGCTAATGCACGAAGCAAGGAATGAACATATAGCCTGACAGAATATTATTTATTGTGCAGTGCTTTGTTTAAGAGCTGATAGAACATGCATCTAGCTTGCAAATTGTGTTATCATCTTTTCTCTTGCAAATCCCAAATGTTTCAAGAGATGTATAATGGTTCTGATAATAAGCTATATAGTTTTTTCTTACATTTGACAATAGGTTTTTCTTTTTAAAAATGTAAGTATACAAGGAAGAAGGATTAGTTTGCAGTAGTTCTAAGGGTATAAATAGGTAAACTTGATCCTGTAAATTTGTTCTATCTGGGGCAGCTAAATTTTGTTTATTTAAAACATTTATTATTTGCTCTCCTGTACGGCAGCAGTCCCAGAGAAGGGTACGTTAAAAAGTTCAAATACAATGCGTATGACGGAAAGAAAACCAACACAATAATAAACCAATGACTCAGACATGTGTTCAGCAAACACATGGGTGCAAAGGTATGTCAGCTGCATCTAGGAGTTCCACAGCCTGGGTGCTATTACGGAGAAGGCCCTCAGTAATGATATAAGGGCATAAGAATCTTGCTGGGTTAGGCCAAAGACCCATCTAATCCCACATCTTGTTATCACAGTGTCCAACCAGATGCTTATGGGAAGCCAGCAAGCAGGGCCTCAGAGCAGCAGCACTCTTTCCTCCAGCAACTGGCATTCAGAAGTATACCGGGAGAATTCAACATAGTGCTACAGCAATCGTTACATAAGTGAATGCACTAGAGCTTGCCAGGCAGAATAAATCCCTCCTCCCCTCCCCCGTGAGCTGCTCTGGGGGTTCTCCCAACCCCTCCCTGCAAGCCAATTCCAAGGTGCAGGGGGAGGGGAGGGAGCTAAAGCCACACTGCCTCCAACAGTGGAAGTAGAACACACCGATCTTGGCTGGTAGCCATGATACCATTACCCTTCATGAATTTGTCAAATCCTCTTTGGAAGCAATCCAAAATTGTGGCTATCACTATGTCTTGAGGGAGCGAATTCCATAGTTGAACTGTGTACAGGTGGTGACCCATTTTGCGCATGTCCAATTGATGCGCCACCGCTAACGCACAGGTTCTTTTGGGCCCGGAAGATGGCAGGGCAGGGAGGGCATATGTGTGCTTCGCTGACGCACATCCTGAAATGTTACTGTTGCCAACTGTACTGTGTGGAAAAGCAATTTGTCTGTACTGAATCTCCATCATTCAGTTTTATTGGATGGCTCTGAGTTCTAGTATCCACTTTCTCTACACCATTCAAAATCGTACATCTCTCTCATGTCCCCCTTACTCACCTTATTCTAAATTAAAAAGGCCCAGATGTTGTAACCTTTCCTCCTTCCTTACTTGACCATTTTGGTGACTCCCGCAGGTCACCACGCAATCAATTTCAGATGGTTATGGTGCTCCCCGTAGATCTTAATACATGGGTGAAGAAGCTCCCCAAGTTGTGCATGGCTCTGTAAGTCAACATAAGCACCTTGAACTTTGTCGGTAGCAAACTGGCAGCCAGTTTTCAGAATCGGTGCTAATGTGTTCTTGGCAGGCTGCATCATATAGCAGCCCCACCAGTGCATTTTGTGCTGACTGCATCTTCCAGACCAGCTTTAAAGGCAACCCTGCATGGATCACATTACAGTAATCCAGTGCAGTGTGACCAGGCTATCAACGGTCATAGCATGAAAACCAGCTACAGCTGATTGAAGGTGACCTTAGCCATAGGGGCCACGAGTCACCTGCAACAGTTCTGGATCTAACAGCATTCTCAATATACATACCTATTCTTTCAAGGGAACAGGTAAACTGCCCAATTCCCAGATTTGTGAATCTTGTCAGAATTTAATCTCAGTTTTTTTGTCCTTATCAGGCCTCTCACTGCCTCCAAACACATCTAGAATCTGCACAACCTCACCTATAGCAGATAATACAGAGAA
Organism: Darevskia mixta; assembly: GCA_034641385.1. Taxonomy (NCBI): domain Eukaryota; kingdom Metazoa; phylum Chordata; class Lepidosauria; order Squamata; family Lacertidae; genus Darevskia; species Darevskia mixta. Next base: position 38,377,734 of record JAWWNH010000066.1, read on the forward strand.
ATATATATGTATTGTGCCACAACAGCCAAAGGTATTCAGGCTATTGATATATTGGTGGCACACACCCAGGAATATGTCAGTATTGTTCAAATTAAGCCTTTGAATTCATTATAACATGACCTTAAAACAATTTTCAGAAATCTTCTGTAAAAAAAAAAAAGCATCCTAGGTTAGAAAATCAAGGTAGAACCTTCATGTCAGAGCTTTTTTGCATATTCCTTTGAAAACCTCTTTTTAAGTATTTTTAAAATGATATTTATATATTTATATTAATTATTACTTCCAAACTTTTTTACTGCCCGCTTTATATTTAGATGGTGCAAATTGCTTTTATGTTAATTTAACATCAACACTTCTGATTTTATTTTTTCCTGTTTCTACTTTATATGTTTCATGCTAATTCGGCTTGAATATAAAATTAAAAAGATTAGCTGTTTACCATGCTGGGTCTTAAATGGGGTGGATTTTTCATTCTGGCATTATTTCAAGCCTTGCTTAGGTTTGTCCTTAGTTTAGGGGCCAATTCACACAACCACTTCATTCCATGATGGCTTTGCAATGGTTTGACTTTTGTAATGTGTTCTGCTTTACCGATTGGATGCCATATTCAGAAAATCAGTCATATGTCTGAGAGCAAACTTCACTGTCTTAGGCAGTGGATGTAGCTTAGTTGTAGACTGCACACACTGCACGACAAAGCCCCCATGTTAAATCTCTGGAATTGTCAGGTAGTGCCAGGTAGTCTTGTCTAAAAGCCTGAAAAGCATCTGCCAGTCATTGAATGGAGTCAGCCAAGATGCTATGGACTGCAGTTCCCATCAGTCACAGCCAGCACTTCCATTGGTTAGGGATGATGGATATTGTAGCCCACAAGATCTTTCAGGTGCCATGTTGGCTGCTTTAGTATAGGCAATACTGAATTAGATGGATCAATGAGCTGACTTCTATGTTCCATGTGGTATTTCTTTATTTTACAGCAGGCACAGGCAAACTCGGCCCTCCATATGTTTTGCGACTACAACTCCCATCATCCCTAGCTAACAGGACCAGTGGTCAGGGATGATGGGAGTTGTAGTCCCAAAACATATGGAGGGCCGAGTTTGCCTATGGCTGTTTTACAGTATATTGTGCCTTACCCCTTAAGTTAGGTAGAGCCTGTAGTATTTTGAGCATGTTCTTTCCTTATCCTGTCTATAACGATTCCAAGAAAGCTTTCAATAGCCCTGCTTTTCAACAGTCTCGGCTGGAAATTGGAACAAAGACAAACACCAGTTAACAACAACAAAATGATCAGAGCTTTAGTAGCCATTTTGGTCCCACAAAGCAAGAAACCTGAAGCAAGTGAAACAATGATGCTCATTTTAACCAAACAGAAACCTTAAATTGGGTTCAGATGTGTATATGTTTCAGTGTTACATTAATATTTACCTAGACATGACTGATGTCTTACAGCAAAATATCTGAAAGTAAGTTATTGATGCACGGTTAATTAGATTAGTTAGATTTTCCTGATATAAGATTGAAATACAAAAATATTTTTTGATCTATTCTTGTTCTTTGATCTGTATCCACCCCTGAAGATGTAGGCAAATTCCTGCAGCTCTTCTCTTCAATGCACACATGAAGGGGAAAGAAAGATGCTTTGCTTAAGTAGTAGAACTTGAAGTTATCGGGGCGGGGAAAAGGAAACTCTGCTGCAAATCTCAAATGAGCTGCTAATTAAAAGCATGTATTTTCCCCTCTTTTGTCACAAAGAATTTCCATGTTCATTTAGGCAAGTCCAAGTAAATTAGAGCGGCCCATTGCAGCTGACAAAGTAAGATGAGAGCTCAAAATATGTGCTCTCCATGTGTTGTAACAGATTACGTGGTAGTATTATAGCCAATGTTATTGATGTCAGGAGAAGCTAAAGGTTTGTGATGCAAATGTGAGAAAGATAGCTTTCTGTCAGCCTAAGATGAAATGTAAAGTTTTATTGAACCAAGTGTGGTCCTGATGGTGAACTTCTCTGAGGCAATCCCTCATAACATATGAGAGCATTATAGGCACCGTGCTGAGACCACAGGATGTGTCGGAAGCAGGGGGATTAGATTAAGCTGACATATATACTTAGTAGGATGCTGTTACGCCTTTAGAAGGCTTTAGCATAAATTCTGACCATTTCTTTCCATATTCTCATTTCCATAGCACATTAATATAAATAAGTTTGAGATGATTTGCCTGTACCATCCAGGCAACTAGGTTATTCCTCAGCATGTGAACATTCTCACTATTAAGACTTTGCGAGCCTCGTTCGTACAAAGTATGCAAAAATGTATCTGAATATTTAACAGGGATTGAAAGAAATCTCTCATTATATAATCCTTTAAAAAAGAGAAACAAATCACAAGAATAGGAGCAGATACAAGGCAACATAATAAACTGGCTATCTATTCCTCGATCTGATTTATCACCGTACACCACTGTGAAATCATCTGCAGAGTAACAGTACCTTAAAAGGAGTACATAAGCAACCACGTAAGATGAGGTAAAGCAAATAGAACAGATCTTAAAACTCAGCAACAATACCAGTTCTATCCCATCCTATAGAAGGCATCATTTATGATAAGGTCTAATAATACGTTCCCCAAATGCCCAAAATCAGGGTTTGGGAAATCTCTAGAGGAATTCCGTCATTGAAGGCAGCCATAAAGAGAGCCCATCTCTATGCCTCTATACTAGTTCATAGATAATAAACTCAAGAGGATACTTGCACACAATCTTAGCAAGTGTAATAAGCCTTGGGAATTTCTAGGGTAGATTCTAGTCTCATTTGCACATAACACTATGCTATGATTTGTTGAACAGACAAGCACAGCTCCTTTCACCTAATGCTGGTTTTGTTTTCTAATCATTCTTTCCCCACTCCTCTCTAACAGGGTGAGCGTCTGGGGCAGGTTGCCTAAATAAATCAGGATTAAGATAAAATAGTGGGTTTGGGCATTATAAGAAACCATAGTTAATGCATGCCAAGATTTGTAAGCCAGCTTCAAACCATGGCTTCATATTCTGTTTTGTTGGTTTCTGAGGTAAAGTTCTCAACCCGAGATACTACTTCCGGGTTAGCGGAGTCTGTAACCTGAAGCGTCTGTAACCCGAGGTGTTTGTAACCCGAGGTACCACTGTACTTAGGACTATTTTATAAAGGGTTTCTAGGTCCCGCAAAAAAAAGTGGATTGATTCATTTTAAAGAAATATTTCCAGAAACAATCCTGCTGGTGGTTAAACAAAATGTCTTGGAAAATGTTCTACGCTGTTATTGATGTGAAGACTTGGGTTTAAAAATAAAAAATAGTATTAGCACTGAAACCTCTAATTCAGAGTTCACATCCCAAGCAAGTCCTTTCCAATTATAACCTGAGATATTTTTTGTGAGAAAAATTTATCACTTTTGATCTTCTTATGGCTTCCTCTTTGCCACAAAAAATGATTGAATGGGGAAAAAACCCTCAAGGTTACAGAAACTCAGCCTTGAATAAAAATAATATCTTGCCTCTAGCTTACTTGGCCTTTAAAATACACTTTTTGGTTCTAGCCCTTACGCATTACTGAACCAGGTGATCAAGGTCGGAAAGAGGATACTGAAGTAGACAGATCCTGTGTCTAATTTAGTCCTAAAAACAAGCTCGCTCTCTCCCCCCCCCATCTCCCATCACTCAGATTGATTTATCTCTGCCTTTTGTGCAGCCTATGATGACACATTCCTGTAGCACCTTATCTATGGAAATATTTTCTTGAAAATGGACCCTTAAATTCAGTGTTCTTTTCGTATGTTACAATTTGTGTTCCTTGCCAATACCAGCAGTCCCTACTCCCCAAACGCTACAGCTTCTTCAATCCCATCAGCTGTATAAGCAGTAAATGTCTTTATCCCTTCAGTTCTTAAAAATAATTAATTTCAAACCCATCCTGTGGGAGGTCAGGAGAGTTCTCAAGATCCTGTTCACCAGTGGCAGTGGCCCGCCCCTCCTCTGCTGCTAAAAACTTGAGCAAAAGCCAGATAACAGCTCTTACTTTCCAGCTAGACCTCAGAAGTCACAAAACAGAAAATGAGAAAATGGAATGAAAGCAGTGATTAGATGCCTATAGCATCTTTGTGTGCACCCAACATTTTTTGCTCAAATCGCCTGCCCAGAAAGTTGAGAGGCATCTGAAACTACTTTTATCTGGGAGACCTTTCATCTGGGACATTCACTCCTGTCCAAACAGCCAACCCTCTTGGAAATGCACTAAGGTAAAGGCACTGATATTGGACAACGCTATTCTAATGCGCTTCATGTGCCCTTTTCAATATTAAAAAGTGTTAGCACGGAAGCTGCTTTGATCACCCTGTGTGATTATCTCTGTTGGGAAAGAGATGGGGGGAATGTGTCCCTGTTAATTCTCCCAGCAGCTTATCATACCATCAACCATGATGTCCTTCTGTAGCAGCTGTCAGAGTTGAGGGTGGATGGTTCCAGTCCTTCTTGGATGGTCATTTTCAGAGGGCTTGGGGGGTGTCCTTTGGCCCCACGGAGCCTTCAATGTGGGGTTCTGTGGGGGATAAATTTTATCCTGTATGTTGTTCAACATCTACATGAAAACATTGAGTGGGGCCATCCGGAGATTGGGAGTACCTTGTCCGCAATATGCTGATGACACACAGCTCTGTTTCTCATTTACATCTGCAGGTGTGGCAGTGGATGTGCTGGACCGATATGTTGCCTCAGTAATGGACTGGGTGAGAGCCAGTGCACTGAAGCTCAGTCCAGACAAGGCACTGTTAGTGGGTGTCTTCCTAGACTGAATAGATAGGAAGCTATCTGCTCTTGGCAGGGTTACACTTCCTCTAAAGGAGCAGGCTTAGGGATACTTCTGGACCCATTGCTGTCACTGAAGACTCAGCTATGCCCCTATCTGTATAGGGATAGCTTAAATTTTGTTGTCTATGCTCTGGTAACCTCTAGGATAGATTACTGCAATGCATTATAAGAAAGGCTGCCTTTGAATACAATTCAGAAACTGCAGCTGGTCAGAATTCCATGGCCAGGTTGCTCACTAATCTTGGCCTGACTGCACTGGCTACCAATTAGTTTCTGGGCCCAATTAAAAGTGTCGGTCTTCACTTATAAAGTCTTACGCAGCTCAGGACCCTAATACGTAAAGGACCGCCTCCCCTTATATGAACCGACTCATACCCTGCAGTATTGTCTGAGGCCCTTCTTCATATGCCCCCTTCATGGGTGGTCTAGAGGGTGGCAGCACAAGAAGGGGACTTTTCAGTGGTGGCTCCCTGCTTGTGGATTGTTCTCCCCAGGGAGGTTTGCCTGATATCATTTTTTGTCAGGCCTTTAGCTTTTAATTATCTATGTCCTTTCTGCATAATGGGGTGTTTGAGTTGCCGTGGCAAAAAAAAGCAACTAATAAATTTAATTAATAATTATTATAATAATAGTGATAGTTTACATAAATAAAATACACCAGAAGATTTTATATTTGACTAATCACACCTTATCAGTTTTCACAATGTTCACAGAAGAGGGTACAAGTATTATTGTGAGTAATAATGTAATCCTGCCCATGTTTACTCAGAAGTAAGTCCATGTTAAATGTGGGTTACACTCAGGTGAGTTTGGTTTGCATCCTAAGAGAAAAAAAGTCCAAAGAAGTGTCAGTGCTAAAATGAACTTTAAAAACCGATCCAACCAAAGTTAAAGCATTTTAATCTGTTTAAGTGAGAGTGAATGGCAACACAATACGATATACAGTATGTCTCTTTGAAAATAAGTAAGAAGATGAATTCATTATGGGACTTATTCCCAGGAAATTGTGTATAGTATTCCAGACTGAATCACATCTTCACTCTCCCATTGACATCAACAGGACTTAACTTTGGCTTTGTGGTGTTTTGTGATTTTCTCCAAAGCCCTTGTAATTTAGGCTGAATGGAAACACCATGGACCTCAATGCCAAATGTACAGAGGTGGAAATTTCATTTTAATTCCTTGGGCTTCCTTTTAAGGAAAATACGAAAAGTGCCAAATGCAATAGCTCAGGCAGCAGAGCTTTGCTGCTGTTCCAAAAAAATAAATAACTAATAGCTGGCAAAATTGGTACTTGAGGAAAGGAATAAAATTATGATACCTGTAACCAATTAGGGAACAGTGCCTTGATTCACTGTGGTGTGCTGTAATGACATTTTAAAAGGTACATGTGGATAGACTGGGCTCCTTGCCACAGAAGAGGCTTAGAAACCCTGCCAATACCATGCCCATTCAGAAACCTATATGTGGACCGGTGGTTAATAGAATGGCAATTTGTATTATTTACCTTATTCTTCAGTTATACTGCTATAATGCCATCTTAGGACTCCTCACTCTCCCCCCCCCCCCCCGAAGTTCTACCTCTCTATAAAGGAATGTGAAAATGCAATATTGCAACTACAGCAGAGGGCATTTCTCTACCAGAGCGTTGATATGGGTAGGGCAGCTGTGGGGAACCTTTGACCTTCCAGATGTAGTTCCCACCAGGCCCTGTCAGCATCGCCAGTAGTCAGAGATTATGTGTGCCCTCCTCCAGCGATGTATGGAGGGCTAACGATTTCCGACCTCAGTATAGAACAAATCACACAAAGTCCCGTGTCTTGTTTTCAGGAACTCTATCAAAATAATTTATCTGCTTCCTTGTTGCTATTTATTTTGGCAATTTTTAACTGAGCCGTCCCCACAGGCACGTATGCATATGCCCCCTTTTTCTGTGTACTTTGGCGCCTGTTTGAGTCATTTTTCGTTTAGTGACCTCTGTTCTTTCTTTAAGCATCTTTGCTTTCCAGATGTATCCAACTGCCTTATGCTGTTCAGAGTAAAAGATCAGATGCCATAGCTGAAAAATGGACACGCATACATGTCTCAGAAGTTAAGAGGACTACAGAGTCTTAAAAATAAACAGCTTGGGATTTGGGATTTTAGATGAAATAAACACCTTGCTCAGTTGCTCCTTGATCAGATTAGCTTGAGTTTAGGCCATTTATTCTTGTTCTAGTAGCATGTTGCTGATAAAAGCTGTTCAGAAATTATTGCTAGCTGCTGCTGTGTCCTCATGTTACATGTTTTATTATTAGTGCTAGTTTGAAAAACATATTTTTGGGCTTTCTTCATAAGACAAACTTTTGTGTTTAAATTTTATATATTTTCAAAAATTGAAAGAATAGGCCATGATCCAAAAACTAAGCTTTATGTTGCAGCTTGGACACACAAACAATTATTATTTGTTTCTCTCCCCCCTCCCCAATAAACAGCATATTTCCCATCAAGGTTCAAAGATGGCTTTTAATAAGGCATTGGCTGCAGGGGGGGTTGCACCTTTTATTTGAGAGAAACAAGACCAAAGTCGCACTGAATTGCTTGTGTTTCTAGAACAGTTTCACTGATCCCTCAGTGAAGGGATATGGTGTGGTGTCAAATACACTACAATACTGTGCCTGATAACAGGTATAGTGCTGAATTATTAAAGTAAACAGGAATTTCTACATTAATGTCAATGTGATACAGGTTGTACCCAAAATCTCACTGCTATATAGTGTGACAGGTTGAGCATTATTATTATTTATTTCATTTCTATACCGCTTTATATTTTTTGGGGGGGGGAGCTAAATGCACATGAAAACATCAAATAAAACAGGGTAGAGTCAAACGTTACTGAAGAAAGTCTAATATAAAGTATACATTCAAAGCAGCGTAATTTAACAGGAAACTAAAATATTATCGTAAAGATTTAAAAATAAAGCCTTATAGAGGAGGTCAACTACAGAATGCAGTAAATTTAGCGATATAGATATAGATATATAGCCTCGGTCCAGTATACCTGAAGGAGCATCTCAACCCCCATCGTTCTGCCTGGACACTGAGATCCAGCGCCGAGGGCCTTCTGGCGGTTCCCTCACTGCGAGAAGCCAAGTTACAGGGAACCAGGCAGAGGGCCTTCTCGGTAGTGGCACCCGCCCTGTGGAAAGCCCTCCCATCAGATGTCAAAGAAATAAACAACTATATGACATTTAGAAGACATCTGAAGGCAACCCTGTTTAGGGAAGCTTTTAATGTTTGACGGACTATTGTACTTTAATATTTTGTTGGAAGCCGCCCAGAGTGGCTGGGTAAACCCAACCAGATGGGCAGGGTATAAATAATAAATTGTTGTTGTTGTTGTTGTTGTTGTTGTTGTTGTTATATATCAAAACATTTCAAAAGAAAGCATTACTAAAGGGAGTCAGATATAAAATGCACATTAAAAACGGCATAATTCACAAGAGACTAAAATATTATCATAAGCATGGAACCTACATTGCTGCGGTTGCTGCCAATCCAGCCAATGGTGGTTCCTGGTGACCAGTGGTTGTGGAATCTCAGGCTTGAGGACCTGGGGCTGTGCTATGCCAATATGGTCTTTGGCCTCTTCAGAAGCCTCTGCTTTTGTAGCTGGAGTCAGTCAGGGCCCCCCCCCCTCCCAGGCCAGGTGGGAAAAGGCTTGCAAGGCAGGGAGCAGGTCTTCCATGACTCACAGCCAAGAATAGGAAAATAGGTGTGTACTGCTGGCATTATAGACTCTTTGTGTGTGCTGTGAAATCTTCGATCAGTCCTCTGTCCAAATCACATAACTCCCCACATTATGGAGAATTCCCAGTTGTGGTAAATTCTATGACGATAGAAAAATACCTTCCCATGCGAAATGTAAGAAGTAACATTTCCCATATCAGACGCATGCATAAGATCTTTTTAATTTTTTTAACTTGTTCAGAATTAACCAGTATGGACAACCCCAATGAATTCATGAGATGCTGATTAGTCTCCCTGAACATTGCATGGATTTGTAACTCAGTCAGTCATGGTGAACCGAAATGGTCTAAAAATAGTAATACAGTATGTGGTTTGCATATTCTGAGCCTGTCAACCACACTGGATACAAAAGTTTCCGATACAAAGCTTCCCAAACTGTTTCAGCGTTAATAATTGTTACCCTTTTGCAAAATCCAATTTCACTCTCGGGTGTGAAGGCAAGCGGCAAACATCAGACAGGAAAAAAATCCCCTGTGAGAGACTATATAGACTTGGAAGGGAATCTAGTTCAAAGCCCCACTAAGCTACAAAGCACACTGAGTGACCAGTAGGGGGGACACCATCTCTCAACCTAACCTGCCTCACAGGGTTATTGGTGAGGATGGAGATGGGCAACTGCGTATGCTATCTTGAACTCCTTGGAGGAAGGCTGGGGTGTTGATTTTGCTATCATCGTCATCTGCTTCAAGGCAGAACTTTGTGAGAATATGCTGCCTGTTTTCAAGTTCGACAAACCAAGTGCCACTGCTTTTTATGTGGGTGGTCGGGGTTTTTATTTTATTGAAGCACCTTTTGAAAGGCATACTCTGACTCAGAAGGAAAGGATTTATGGAAACTGTGCTTACCGTTCATATAAGTGTAGCAATTTTGTTCTGCCACCTACCACCCATTTAACGTTTTCTTTTTCCTTTTCACATATCTTTTAAAAATGCAGCCATTACAGGGGTAAAAAAAAAGAAGTGTAGTAGGGGAAAAAACATTTTTGCCACTTGCTCTGTAACTTCTAAACCCCAAAGATAGTTTTATATAGCTATAAGAAAAGTTCAGGAGAGATTTTTAAAAAAATCTTTTTAAGTTTTGTCTTTGACATCTGGTGTGCTATAAAAGATGTAGTGCAGCTCTTAATGTTATTATCAGCTGCTTTTGATACATGCAAAGCACAAAGGACCCAGTTATATATGTGAAATTTTGCCTAACTTTAGCAACAAACCCATCTTGAATTTTCCTTACATGTTTTAACCAGAAATGCAGCTTTTAACAGCCAGTATGGCAAATGCCATAATTGTGTTCCAGAGAACCACAGGCAGTCCAAAGATTTGATGTGATTTCCTTCTGAGAGAGCTTCAGTGGCCCGGGAACCATAGTTCCACATGTCCATGAGTGATGCAGATCATGTGGGACTTTTCTACTCAGCAGAGAAGGAAGGTGCAAATCACATGAGAATAAACCATGGAATCAGTTCCACGCACAAGGTTTCGTCGTGAACACATACCACATATGTGATCACACCCAAAGGAAGCTGCATGAGAGCAGCCTAGGGACAACAAAGAACTGTAACAAGAAGATATTATATAGCAAGTCATAGAAGGCCCTGGGCATACTAGTGGTGCTTAATCTATGGGATTGCTGCTTTTAGAGAAAAAGCTAGTATGGATCCATGGTATATGCACATAATTTGTATATTTTTGATGGAGCAATACAAATCGTACTTGGAACCAAAAAGGCGGGGTAGGTTTTCCTAATTAATAAATGAGCAGAGGGCCGATTTAATAGATGGAAGACTCTTGATGAATCAGTCGCTGTCACACAGCATGCTGACGCTCAACATCCAATGAATATCGGAGAAAGCAAGTTTAATATGATTCACATTTAGTATTAATGTAATGTGAAACTATTAAACTTTTATAACACATGATTTTTTTTTAAAAAAAGTTAGTTTAATCAATGTCTATTAAGATAAGCTAGAAAAGGGGCATCTACAGTACATGCTTTCTTGGTGGAGAACAGAGCTCTCTATCATCTACCTAAAGTTACTTGGACTTAAATATTCAGTGCTGGTCAGTATCAGATTTGCAGTCAGACTGAAGAGCTCCGATTGCATTGTTTATATATGACCCTCTTGGTCTCTACTTAAGATATTTCAATGGGCATGGTATACTCACCTCTGAAGTCCTGTTCACTGCACAATCAACAGAAACCTCTCAGGGGCATATGAGCTACACATGATTGAGTTTAGATAACTTTTACATATGTCCCTGCTGCTCATGCTTTCTTCAGTATCAATGTCAGTGCCAAAGAACGATTCCTAGACAATTATTATATATAGGTCACGGGTTATTAATTCCTTCAGGTGTTACTACTGTGCTGCTTTGTTGGTTTTCTTCTCCAAAAAGTGTCTTTGGCTTATGTTTAGAAAATCAGGATGTTTCTAGACTGATTCCTCTTCTGCACACTGGAATCCTAGAACAATCCAAGTGGAAAACAGCTTAAGTTAACTTGAATATACGAGACTTGGTTCTATCTGATTTCACTTTGCTTTGCGGTTGCGGTTCTAAAGCCCACAAGCTGTTAAGCTATCTCAGTGGGGAGCTCATGTAGCATAGTCACTAATGGTGTAATCTTGGCACAATTACCTTGGAGTATATACACTATTGGAAATAGTGAGGCTTGTTTGAAGTACCCGGTAGCAAAATCTTCCTCAGGGTTGTCATGAAAGAGTGTGAATTATTAGGCCTCTGGTTCAAATTTTTGCTCAGGCATAAATTCTCTAGATGTCCTTCTCGCTCTTCCCTCAGTTCATCCCTCTCATCCTGCTGTGCTCCCCACCTGGAATATGGGGGTAATATTGGCTTATCTTGAAGAGCTGGTAAAATGATTTTCGAGGTAATGTCAGCGAAGTGCATTCCACAGTTGACATGGGCTTAGTCCAATCAAACAGACTCTCTCACATATCTTGTGCCTCTGAGACTGGGCAGTGCATGGCTTTCCAAATGAAACAAAGGATTTGAGGACTAGTGCAGATGTCTCCACCTGCCATTCACTTCCCTGCTTCCCTGTGGAGATCAGCTACCACTAGTGATGAAACCAACAGAACCCCAATCAAGATGGTTAAAACCTGACATTCATCAACATTACTCCAAGGCTCCACAGCGAAGACCTGCCCTTTCCAACTTAAGTGTGCAGAATCCCATAGCCCATGCAAACGCATTATCCCCACTTTTTAAATCACAAGTATCTTGTAGCATTTACTGACTACAGGAATACAAGGATGTAAGCCTGGGTAATCGGTAGCTTGTACTTGCTTAATGACAACATGATATCCAGCAAGGTTCCAGATAAAATGAAGGATGCATGATCAGTCATCTGCTGCTGCAGCAAACAGCATGTGGCCAAAATCAATCACAAAATGTAAACACCTTCCTGCTGTCAGAACTCAAACAAAGCATCCTACAATCAAAGCGGGGCGGGGGGTAGGGGGAATAAATTCCAGGAAGCTGATGAGAGAAGGAGAAAAAACAATGTCTGTTTATTGATGCAGTGGTGAGCCTTTCTAACTCTGGACTGAGTAAAAGAGCAAAATGTTTGAATTCCAGATACTTCAATGTACATACACTACCTAACCTGCTACATTAAAACTCAAGCTTAAAGTCTAATATTAAATTTTAAGTAAATCCATAGTCGTCCCGTCCCCCCCCCCCCCAAAAAAAAATGCAAGTACAAGCATTTAGGTCTTAACTGTGGAGAATTCATCTATTGTTTTAGGACACAGAGACAGGGAAGGTGACACAGAAATGAGAGCTTTGTTATCCTGAGAGATGATACCTTTTGGAGTGCGGTAGAGAATGAGCAACTGTTGGTGTTGGTGTTTTTCAAATAGATTTGAATCCTAAATGCCAGAGTGGTGAGCATCATTTTGTACCTTGAAGGTGTTTTTGGAACTTACTCTGAACATAACGGAGATTTCTGCTGCATTTTGTGTTTGATGAAGCGTACTCCTTTGCGCGTCCTTGTTGAAATGAATGGGAGTTTAATGATACTGCAAGGTATCTAGCTCTGTAGGAAGTGCTTGATTGGTCTTTGTACCCTTTGCCTGATCTAAGACCTCTTGAGTTCGATTCCCGCCTAACTTATATAATCAGAGTGTCATAGTAAAATGACCTCTCTTGCTTAATATCTATGGTACCATAGCAGACTCCCAGGCACCACTTATTCTCATGAGGAGAGTGTAATCTAGGCATCAGACCCCTTTTTCTACCTGAGGGCTGCATGATCACAGGTCAAGGTCACATTCTGGCCAGACAAAAGCACTCAAGGAAGGGCACAGAGGAGGGCCAGTGAGCGATATGGTCTGGGCAAAGGGGCATTGCCTGAGGAGGGGTTGTGGCCTAGTGAGTTTCCTGAAGGCCAAAAAGACTCGGAGGACTGCATTTAGCCCCCAGGCCTGAGGTTCTGTACCACTAGCGTGAGCTGAAACACCTGTGCTATGCAGCTACTTCTTCTAATGGCTACTTAGTGCAGACAGTACATTTAGAAATTGGTGGTTAGAAGGAGTCCAAAATGTCTGAAAAAGCATGCTTTACTCTCCCACCCCCAAAACATCACGAAAGTCTGCTTGATTTATCCTAGTTTGGTATATTACAATAGACATGGGAAATTCAAGTGGTTGTATTGTAATTTTAAAAGTCTGCACACGGATCTCCTCTGGCTCCCATCTCTGCCAGGAAAATTTTTCCTGTTGTCAGTCAACAGAATGTAATATCATCTTGGAAAAGAGTGGACGTTTAAAGTGTAGAACTGACTTTTGCCCCTTTCAGCATTTTCCTACTTCTGGTCATTCCAATTTCTGCACAGAAATAATAAATTGTACACAGGTTACATAATTTTTTTTAAAAAAATGCATTGAGCCTTTACTTTTGGATAATTATTATCCTGTATCTAATCTTTCTTTTGTTGTTCAATTTCTTGAACAAGTACTTTTGTGTACTATTTCAACAGTTTATTATCTCTTTTTATCCTCCTCAAACTGTTTTCCAGGCCTATCATTCAATAGATTATAGCACTTTCACTAACCTTTTTTTTCTTTTTCTGTCCAAACAATAGCAGTCATTTGTTTTTATTTATCTGTCATTATTATTATTTTAATCATATTGAATCTCCTCATCATAGTGGGGTTTAGATCCCTTCAGGGTGGTGTACGATGTAAAATCAAATCGATTCCAGCCCTAAATTCCAAATGCTGGGGAAGGGGCCTGGGATTGGTCTGCAAGCGATGCTATATGCTGCCAAGAAGAGGCTCTGCAGGAGCTCTCAACTCTATACAGCATTGTTTTCATTTTCCTTTGCAACCAGAGATCACGAGGCTTCCATACAAGTCTCATGGTTTCCAGCTGCAATTGATGCATCATTCACAGTTGGAAAACCTGTGGAGCATCATTTTCAGCAAGAGATCATGGGGCATGTATCTAAGACCTATGGCTGAAAATGGAAATGCTGGTGGTGTTGGTGGCATGCCATTTAGCCAAGCTAAGTTCAAAATGAGGGACGCGTGTGGCGCTGTGGGTTAAACCACAGAGCCTAGGGCTTGCCGATCAGAAGGTCAGCGGTTCGAATCCCTGTAACGGGGTGAGCTCCCGTTGCTTGGTCCCTGCTCCTGCCAACCTAGCAGTTCGAAAGCATGTCAAAGTGCAAGTAGATAAATAGGTACCGCTGCAGCGGGAAGGTAAACGGCGTTTCCATGTGCTGCTCTGGTTCACCAGAAACGGCTTTGTCATGCTGGCCACATGACCTGGAAGCTGTACGGCGGCTCCCTCGGCCACTAATGCGAGATGAGCGCCACAACCCCAGAGTCGGACACGACTGGACCTAATGGTCAGGAGTCCCTTTACCTTTACCTTTAAGTTCAAAATGGCTTTTCTTGAATCATATTTGGGGCCACTTTGTTCAAGTTTGCATTCTGAACTTTTCCTCTCAGATAGCTGCCCCGTCTCTAGTGATTGTATTTACATGACTTTGGGTGGATCTAGTCTTCTGCCATGTCTTAGTGCCTGTAGTTGCATTAAGTGCAGTTATGTTCAATTATGATACGAAGTGAGAACGAAAAAGGCTGCAGTTACCACTTTAAACAGCTAGAATGCCTTTAGCCGCATTTGGATCCCACTTATCTCTCTCAAGGAGTGCGTAACATTGTTGGGGGGGAGAGCTTTTGTTTTGACTGTGTCATTCTAGATGGAAAGTAAAAAGTTGCTCTGTGTTTCTTGAGATTTTCATAACCTTTTAAATAAAGGCATCTCTAGTGGCAGTATTTTGCAGTACTGTTCCTGGCTTTGTGTAGATGTTTTTTGCACACCAGTTTTGAAATGTTGACAAAGAAAGGCAGTCACCAAATCTGAAAAAGAAGCAAGTGGAAACCACATAAGGAAATAAGGAATTGTTGGGAAGAAGGATCAAAGGAAGCGGGAAAAGAGCTTTGCCCCTCTTGTTATTCCACCCGACAATTTAAATTTTCCCCTTCTGCCACTCATCCAATCACCTACTCATCCTCTGCCACCACCACTGTTTAACATTCCTCATCACCATTTACATCAGTGGGAATTTGCAATTTGCAAATCATCCATCCCAATTTGCAGATTATCAAAGTTCCATTGTAACTCTCAGGGTTGTTTCCCCCCAATTTAGTTAGGAAATTCTTATCTTCAGTAGCATATTTTCTAATGAGAGCCTGCTTGCCAGCAAAATTTGGCAAAGGCCACATTGCTTATGATAGGCTTGCTTATGATAGGCACCATAGAGCTTCATTCGGTTGAGTAGGGCATGTGGTGTGGATGAAGGCCTCTTGAATACTGAAAAATGATCGAATCATAGAATTGTAGAGTTGGAAGAGACCCTGAGGATTATCTAGTCCAACTCCCTGCAATGCAGGAATATCCATACCTGCAACCTTGGCATTATCAGCACCACGTTCTCACCAACTGAGCTATCCAGGCTGACCATAATAATGTTGCTCTATAGTCAGTTTAGTAAAGGAGCCCATTCTCAAGGCCAACCCATCCTTAGATTCTAAACAGAATTTAAAAGCCATTCTCAAAGCATGCTTTTAGCTTTAAGTCAGATGCTCTGGTTCTTAACATTGCATTGAGCTACTTTTATGCGATAAAATAGAGTGGTTTTCCTTGTGATCAAAGTAAGGGGAGAACAAGCAATGTAGAGATAGGCTCTAGCCTTCATCAGTGCAGGGCAAGAGATTTGGTGGGAGTCATGTAATGCTATAAACTGGAAAATATTTGAGAAACATATTCACAGAAGGCTTGAATGGTATCCCCACCTAAAGGCTAAATGTTCTGCATATTTGATATTAATTGCATCTGCTTCATTAATTTTTCATAAGGCCTTCGGGCAGCTGGGGGTGGGGGGTTGTTGTTGTTTTAATCGGATCTTAAAGGTACTTTCTTAGTCAGCCCTCCAGCACCATCTCACAGTTGTGAACTGGAATTCGATACTCTGGGTCACTTAAAGCCACTTGCTTCCTTTGCTTTCTGGATCTCAAAGGTGATAACTTCAGCCAGTTCCAATAAAACATCACGCAGTGGCTGTTCTCTAAAGCGCATGAAGTCTTCAGCCCATCTTTGATATGTTTTGGATGCTCCTTTCAGAACCTTTTGGATGTGTAAAGCATGCATAGGTGGCCACTTAATGAGCAAGCGTGGCAGATCCCCCTACAGCAAAGCTTGCAGCCGCGCCGCAAACCATTTAACTTTCTTTTGTGTGATTTTACCTGTTTCATTACCTTTTCACTTAACTGAGCTTTCCTTCCACTGTTTAATAGTCTGTAGCAGTGGGAGATGAGAATTCACTGAAACGTAGAACACAGAAAGGAAATGTGGGTGACGAAATGAGACAATTTGTATAAAATGGCAACAAAATTGTTCTTTTTAATATGAAATATTGTACTTCTTTTTTAAAAACACACACACACACACACCTTATTTCCACAGGCCTGTTTTAATTGCCCAAATTAACTGAGGATAGCATTAAGCAGAATTGAAAAAGTCCACACAGCAAATTTGCCATACAGCTTAAAATAGGTCTTCTTCCCTTTATGCAGTATATTATCAATATAAAGAGGCTCACAAGGGCAATTGCTTTTCTAAATTAATCATTTTCCTAAGGCCATCTGCTTGCCAAGCATTTCAGTCACTCAGCTTCACAGAATTCTTGGTGGTACTTTTACTTGAAGTGGTTCCATCCGGCTGCCACAAGAAATACACAAGGGAATCTAGACCAGCCGAGGGCTGCATTAATCATGAGGAAATAAGAAATGCTCATAGAAAAGCAAAAATGGGAGGAGGGAAAACGGCAGCATTCCACAACCTGGTGCCCTCCAGGTGTTCTGAACTACAATTCCCATCAGCCCCAATCAGCATGGCAAATAGTTCAGGGTGATGGGAGTTGTAGTCCAAAACATCTTGAAGGCATCAGGTTGAGGAAGGCTGCAGTAAGGAATAATAGTACAGGATGAGACTGATATTTACTGTCCAGTCCTATGTGTACTGCTGTTCAGGTAAGGCGAAAGAAGTAGCTGATCATATGAAGGAGCAATGAGAAATGTGGATTTGGGGCAAGCTCACAGAAATCCATGCATTTTTGAAGCCGGGTAGAAGGGGAATAGGGAGGCCAGCAACGCAGAGGGAAAATGTGCCAAATGTCAGTTTGAAATAACCAGTACATTCTCTAATGTATGACCATTATGATCTCAGCAAAATTTTACACAACCTTCCAGCATTGATTGTTTCTGATGCTATGTATGCACAAGAACCAAACCTTGTCTTTAAGACTTTAAAACAAAAGTTTTATTTTTGGATATGTACATGTGTGTTTAGTAGGGCCTCCAAGCATACTTGGCACACACCAGGATTTGTAGCCCCATTGCAGTGAGACACAACTGGGCCTAGTAACTTGATGCAGTGGAACTGAAATGATTGGCACTGACCGTCACGAATAGCGGAACTGCATAATGCACAGTTTTCTCTGACAGGTTGGAAGCACTATCCTAGTAAGATACAACTGGGCCAGGTAAGACTAGAATCAGTTGAAACAAACAAGCTACCCCCTTATCTGTATCCTGAGCAAAATTGTGATAAATTTTCCTAGGCAATATGTCTGGTCTAATAGCATTTATTTCCTCTCCTATGTTCGACAAGGGAAGATCCATCTACTGTTTTAAGGTCTCAATTACTATCTCCTGTCAAGGGATAATGTGTAAAAATATGCAAGGTCTTTAACATTGTACAGCCCTTAAGTACTTGATATGTGAATTAGTTGCTTTAAACTGTTACTCTTTATACAGATCAGAATTATCTGTGGCAGTTAATGGATGTATCAGAGAGAAGAAATTTGTCCATTAATGATACAGAGGTTTCCAGAAATCCTTGTTAGGGGAAATAAATAAAGCAAGAGATTAGTGCATAAAGATATTTTATTATCATTTCATCACATACCAGGTGTGTTCTTTCAGGGGGACTCTAATTCAGAAAAGCTTGAAGTCCATAACCACATAAAGGAACAGCCATGTTGCATATAACATGCTTCTCAGTGTTTAAAACATTATGCGTTAACAAAACAGCTCTGAACAGTGCAGTCCTATACAGGTCTACTCAGAAGAAAGTCTCAGAGCTTACTTCCATGAAAATGTGGGGGGCGGGAATTAAAAGTTCATTCCATTACATAGTTGCTCAAATGAACATTTAATATATGAAACAGTTTTGTACAACTGGAAAGTCAAAATGGTGTGGCAAAGATTATCATTACTCACTATATCACTGGTGGCTGAGGGCCAATTCTGGCAAGACAGAGGGTTTTTGAGTGGGTGGTTCCTTTGTACAGAAATTGGAAATATGAGTAGGTAGGTAGTCCAAGCGTTCTCAGTAGAGTCCCAGGGGCAATCCATGACTTGGAATGCCTTTCATCGCTTTCAGGTGACTCGCCAGCTATTGCCATTATTGGACAGGAATAGCCTGGCTGCTATAGTTTTCTTGGTGGCTGCTCCCTGACTTTGGAACTCCCTCCCTACAGAAGTTAGACTGGCTCCCTTCCTGTTGTCCTTCAACCGGCAGGTGAAGACTTTCTTGTTCCAACAAGCTTCGCAGAATTGACCACTTTTAATGAAAGGGCTTGTGCCGTGCCTTTTATTATTATTGTATTGTAAGTTTTCAATAGGAGGGTGAGATTGTGAGTGTTGTAACTCTGTGAATGCAACAGCATCATGTGCCATAGGACTCCTTAGCATGTGGCTGCATCACATGAACCGGGCCTTAGCTCTATCCTAGTAATAAACACTATCTAGCTTAAGTTGATCACCCTTATGTCCTGTTGATTTCATTGGAAGAAAGAGTTGGTTTCAATGGGATTTTCAGAGGTGTGACTGGACCTGGATTGTGCTCAAGGGCATTTATTCAAAATGCTTCTGTCATAGGTTTTTGTCCTTCATTTTGTTGGTTTATTAAAATGATTGACACTGAGCAGACAAAACTTGAACCTTAGAGTTACAGCAGCTTGTTATTCAGAGTAATTGAGATAACACTGCTGATACTTGATTGCTTGATGTAAAAAGGGGGGAAATATCAAACTATAAACAGAGTGAAACCACAATCAAATTGCACTTTTGTCATAGTACATAAATAATATCAACTATCTAGAGAATTAGATATGCCTAAAACTTGCTGAGAGGTTAGGACTCTGGAACATTCACATTTTAGCCTTTTGCATTTTACATGCAAGATAAATATTTAAACTCACATTGGATTTAAAAAAAATAAATCTCTCTATGAATTTTTTTTACAGTTCTTTCACCAGAGCCATTTTTTCCCCGACTTAAAGAGATCAGCCATGCAGCTTTTTCCCCCAGTAGGCCAATTAACTATTTTGACTGTTTTACGTTTTACTTACAAAATTCCATGAAGAATAAAATTGTATTAGGGACTAATTGGCCGCCAGATGGTATTATTATAACTGAAGCAGTGTCTGTTATAATGTAGCAATGTTCTGCACCGTGATTTTAACTATTTCAGGCAACAGGTGATGGGTAATGATATTGCTTTAATGTATAGGGTTTCCCCCTTTCTTTTTAACATGTATTATTCTCAAGCGAAGAAAACCCTGTTCAATAAAGCTGCAAGTTTTAATCCATTCATCAACATGATTAATCGGTTAAAACAGAGATGGGGAACCTGCAGCTCTCCCAGATGTTGTTGGACTGCAACTCTCATCATCCCTGAGCATTGACCAGATCTGCTGGAGCTGCTGGGAGTTAAGAGTCTCACAACATATGTAATGCCATAGCTGCCCCGTCCCAGAGGTTTGATCAAAATTTGCCCCCTAGGATGGCTACAAGGAAAGAGATTTGAGCCTGGGATTCTTGAAAGATCTGCTACAATTCAAGACAGTATTCTACTTATCCTGCTGCCGCCACACTACCTGAAGCTAAGCCATGGTTCGGCTTAGCATTATGTGCAAGCTGGGCCACTAAGTCCTTACTCTCTTCCTTAAACTGACACGCTTCTAGGTATCCCAAATTTACAGCCTACCATAAAATAATCTGATGACTCACTAGCTGCCAGCGTCTTCTGAGTTAACACAGCAGTAGGACTCAAACATTAGAGGAGGTGAACCTTTCTCCACCCTTTTTGGCAATTGCCAAGGACAGGGGAAATGTGAAATGTGCTCTGTTTGCAAAATCATCACACAATTTTAATGGGTTTGTGGTCCTGGGGTAATGCAACCTTAATTAAAAGGCATTTTTTTCTGCCACAAAAACTATACAATCATTTGTAAGCCCACCAGGTGAATTTAAAACTGAATCCCATTGATGCAGCCACCGGTAAGTGTGTCTTTGGGGAGAATTTTGCAGAATGGCAGATAACTGTTTTTGAAAAAGTTCTACATGTCAAGCTACAAAAATACTAATACACTTAAACGTCCCAAGTGCCTTATAATGAGATCATCGTTGCAACAATACATTCAGGTCCTGCCATGCCTGAGGAGTGTTCTAAAGTTAACAAAGAAAACAATCACACAATTGGCTCCAATTTCCATTTTACTTTAAAAGGTTGTGATCCATAACCCTTTGACTGGTGTCTATGTCTCTCTCTCTGTGTGTGTGTGTGTGTGTGAGAGAGAGAGAGAGAGAGAGAGAGAGAGAGAGAGAGTGTGTTCTTACACAGATAGAAATGCAGCCATGATATTTTGTTGTTGTTTAGTCGTGTCCAACTCTTCGTGACCCCATGGACCAGAGCACGCCAGGCACTCCTGTCTTCCACTGCCTCCCGTAGTTTGGTCAGACTCATGTTGGTAGCCATGATATATAAAGCCCCAAATGTCTGAAGCAGTATGTTAAAAAAAAAAAAAAAAACACCAGCCCTGCATTTTAATTTGTTTTACTCTTCCTTCTCAGAAGGAAACCAATGGCAATTGAATCTAGGTCACTAGGTCAAAAGGTAGAAGGAACATTGGATATAATGAGGAAAAAAATGTTTGCATGCATCCCGTGCAGTGAGACTGTGTGTTGTGTGAGAGAGGGAGGAGAGAGAAGGTTTGCAATCTAATCACTTTAGTGTATGGGTTATATTCAGCCCATAAACTGCTCATTATTCATACAAGAAGTATGTGTTTAATGATTAAGACCCCAAGGGTTTAGTTGATAGAATAATCTGCATTTCTAAAGAAAATGTAAGAAGTGGAACTAGAACACTGGCTTTTAGTTTTTTAAAACAATATCCCCAATTTCCCTATCCATTGGCTGTCTCAGTTGGATATATGTATTGTGCGGTCTTGATCTAATAATGGCTAATTATGCAGTTGTTTATCAGCTCATTTGAAACATTTTGAAATTCAGTCTAGCTCAGCAAATTGCTTGTGCTTAAGGCATTTTCTACATTCTAGAAATTATAATATCCCCAGAAGGCGAAGAATTAATAATAAAAATCCTCTTTTGTAAAAGATTATCATTGCAGAGCAAATGGAGCATATCCTTTTCCTATCCTGGTGCATTTAGTATTCTCATTTTTTCCCCCTGGAAAGTTTGATAGAAAGCCTATGTAAGGATCATGGTTTTTATTAAGCTGTTAAGAGATACGTTTACTAAACGAGGGCAGCATGTTGCCATTTCTGCAGTAGGTGTTACCATCTAATGTCTTTCAATATTTCTAACATAGACAAAAATATAGCAGGCAACCTGAACCTGGGATACACACAAAGGACTTGGCCACTAGACTGTCCGTCGATTCTGTCAGATGCCAGTCTGAAGTGATGTTAAGTTGTGTGAATGCAGCTTTGAAGGTATGAAAACCGTGCACAGAAATTGCAGTCGTGCAGAGAACTACAGCTTAAGTAGAGCCAATCATAGCTTTGTGGCAGGAAGATAAATTTCAAGGTCATAGGTGATGAAGAATGTTAGACTAAGCCTAGACTTAAGAGTTTAACATACCATCTGGAACAGAAAGGAGGAAGCTGTGGCCCTCCAGGTGTTGCTGAACCACAACTCCCACCATCCCTGATCACTGGCTACACTGGCAAAGGCTGATGGGAGCTAGTGTCAAGCAACATCTAGAATGCCATTGGTTCCCTATCCCTTCTCAATGAGGTGTCCTCATCTTACAATTAGAAGCAAAAAAAGAGAAAGAATTCCCACTACACCTTTGAAAATTAATTTTAAAGCGTGCAAAGTAATGTTTACTTTTCATCAGTGCTTAAACACCCACCCACCCTACTTACCGTACGATGATGAGGGGAGTCTCAAGAGAGAATGAGTCCATGAAGCTTTTTGCGATATCATCAACCAAATTACGCACTGATGTCATGCAGCGCAGTCCTACGTGTGCTTTCTTGAAAACACAACAGAGCTTTTTCCCAGATAGATTGTAGGCTTGTCTGGAAAGGCCAAGCACCTCCATGTCTTCATCAGCTAGGGCAGGTGTGAAGGTAAAGGTACCCCTGACCATTAGGTCCAGTCGCGGACGACTCTGGGGTTGCGGTGCTCATCTCGCTTTACTGGCCGAGGGAGCCGGCTTTTGTCTTCAGACAGCTTCCGGGTCATGTGGCCAGCATGACTAAGCTGCTTCTGGCGAACCAGAGCAGCGCACGGAAACGCCGTTTACCTTCCCGCCGGAGCGGTACCTATTTATCTACTTGCACTTTGATGTGCTTTCGAACTGCTAGGTTGGCAGGAGCTGGGACCGAGCAATGGGAGCTCATCCCGTCGCGGGGATTCAAACCGCCGAACTTCTGATCGGCAAGCCCTAGGTTCTGTGGTTTAGACCACAGCGCCATCCGCGTCCCTAGGACAGGTGTACTGCATTCCAAACAATGGAGGTGCATTTCACATCCTAAGGAGAATATGGAGAGGCTGCCCATCTGCAGGTGCTGGTTGTGGGCATGAATAAGATTTGCATGAACTATTTGCCCCAGAGCAGCTTCCATGTGTTTTAATAAGCCCTGCTCCAAGATAGTTTCCCATTAGATTGTACCTGTGATTCCCTGACCAATCCTTTATTCTCGTTGACTAGAAGCAGTTTATTGTGCTACAATGTGTGTCGTCTGAAATGTGAACGCCTTTTTTGTTTATAATATATACACAAGGCAGTAATGGATGCAGAAAGATTGAATGCCAAGAGGCAGGCAGTTCATTTGAAAGACACATCTAGAGTGTGCAAGTGAAGTAAAAGCCATTTATAACGTCTTCAGAACTTCAAGCCTGAATTATAGGTTTAGTAATCAGTAGCTACCCGTCTACTCTGTCATTTTTTGGTTAATATATTGCATAGGAGAGACTTACAGCACAAGTTTTATAAGCCTGCAATAAAAATATAACAACTGTTGTATTAAATTATTTAAGTTGTAAACCATTGTAAAAAGGAGGGAAAGTTTTATCGACATGGAGGCAGAAAAAATTATTATGATAGAGTGTAAAATGTATTGTTGCTGATTACTAGAGAGTTTTTGCCCGGTTTAGCATATTGTAAATCTTTACCGTGCCTTCAGAATAAAACACTTTATGAGAGGGGTACCTTTAAATAAAATACTGGTCACTGGTTAAAGATGAAACCACAATAGGATTTATAATTTGCAAACAAATCTCTAGAATTTGACTGGCAAACAGAAACTATCTCAGAGGCCAAGAAGAAGGCAAATACTGAAAGTGTGGGGGATCAATGGATTTAAAACTTCCAGATTTCCCTGGAGAGAAATGGAGTATAGGCGAATAAATAACTATGCACTGTATTTCCAAGGAAAAAAAGTTTACTGCTTTAATATTTTGCTTTATAGCTCATGCTAGAAGTAGAAAGCAATAACTTGGAATCACGATACAGAGCTATGGATTGTTCGAAAATACAACATTTACCTAAATTAGTTGCTAAAACGTTAAATAACCCATTATAAAGATTGGTTTATCCCACAAAATAAGTAAACTTAGATGCCCATGTTATATAGTAAAGTGATTTTCTTTTCTATATTTTTTCCTCTGCCTCCTTTTCTTATACAATAAAATACCAAAGGGGGGTATATTTTACTGTTTACCCTTGTAAATTCTTCAATAATGCATACTTTTTCTCTAACACATTTCAGATGTTCAAATTGCACTGTGCACATTATCTCGGGAACCTTTACAACAACCCTGTATGGTGAAGCCAGGACTATTATCCCAGTATTGCATGTGTGAGGGCTAGGGAAATGGCGTCACTGAAGGTTGACAGGTAGTGAATTTAGACAAGATGCTAATAGCACTTGGGAGTAAGTCCTGTTGAGATCAAAGGGCTTTACTCTCTGTTAAGTGTGCTCAGGATTACAGCATTATGAGAGCCAGTTGGTGTGTCAGGCTAGGACCAGGGTTCAAATTCCCCCTAGGACACCAGGGTTCAAATTCCCACTCAGCCATGAAGCTAATGGGATGACCTTGGGCCAAACTCTCCCTCCCAGTTTCATCTACCTTACAGGGTTGTTGTGGGCTCAATGCTATACATGGTTGCTTGGTGGTAAATTTGTGAAGGTTATTCCCAAGTATTCTGGCATGGGATTGCCGCATTAAACACACTTGCGAATCCTGTTAAATCCAGTGAGACTTCTTTCTCAGTAAGAATGTTTAGAATTGTGCTGCTGCTGTTGTTTATTTCATTTATGAATTGCTTCTCAAAGCAATTTCACAATACAATAAGAGAATATATAAAACAAGTTCATATATAAAAACAATTAAAGATGTGTTGATGAGCTTGTGGTCAGATGAGCTTTGAACTGGTGAATGTATGTGCAATTTTATTTTTTATTAATTTACCTAAAAGAATATTTCTGAACTGCCAGACCATAAGACAATTCATATCATAAGGGCATTAAAACATCACCAATTCATAAAATGCTGAACAGCACTCAATCAAATTATTATGTCACGCTCTTGGGGCACTTCCAAACAGGTGTTGATTGTGGGAATGGTGCTACTCATGCAGGCATATTTTTTGCAGCATCCACATGACATTATTTACATCAAAATGCCAGTCCATACTTCCCCATTTTATCCAGATATTTAATGTTAAAAGAAGAAAATGTTGCCACAACCTGCTTGTGATATATAAATGACTCTTTGCTAGATTAAGCCGCAGTCTGGAATCCCCATGAGTCACTGCACAATACTTTCTGAAATAATAATGATGATAATAATAATAATAATAATTTGTTTTTTTGTGCCCCAGCCACTCTGGGTGGCTTCCAACATAGTATATAAAAACACAACAGAGAGACCCTTTAAAGACTGTTTAGAGACCAGAGAGAATCATATAGCAGAACCAAGTTTTGGTATTCTGGTCTTATTCTTAATGGATTGTTGTTGACATCCATATTGTTACTATTTTGTTGTTGGAAGTTTTGCCCTAGTTTCAAAGAGGATGGGATCCAGTATTTTAAGCAAGTAAATTAATTTGCTTAAGTACAAAAGCATGCTGATATAAAATTGGCATTACTGTGCTCTGGGGAAGTAATCTATCAAGTCTTCCACCCCACTGGAGGGTTTTTCCCACCCGCTTCCATGTACCTGTGTACATTTTTACTAGTAAAAATGAGGATCTGTTTCTATTGTTACACACCACCCTCAACCTCTGCCGAGCAGTACTAAGATTCCAGTGAGTTCCAGACGCTCGCTCAGAGTTGTGTTTCCGTTGCAAAATCAAGAAACATAGGAGTCTGCAGTGTCTTAGGGAATATGGTTTATTCACACCTGTTTACAGCTGAAGCCTTAAATGGAGAGAGTGCAGAACATTACACCTGAATAATGTATCTCGTTGCTCCTGTCATAGCTCCAGCAAGCTTGGGTCGAAAGCAGCAGCCAGCCATGGCCCCCGGTCTCTACCAGCCAGTGCACATGGAGTTCTGCCAATTTTTCGTCCCCGTTCCCAGAACACTTGTCAGAAACCCTCTGTATAAAAGGACAACTTTTTTTCTGTGTGGCATCACACCCACGTTGCCCTGGCAGCCTCCCTCTTGGTTACCCGGTAGGGTCTTTTGTCTTGTTGTTGACTTTTGCTGTGGGTTAATTAGACAGGACCCTCTGCCTCTCTGTCTTGCAGAAAAACAAGCTCAGCCTGTCAGCTCACCTTAATTATCAGCGCTCTGATTAAACCCCAGTACCCAAAAATCTAGAGGAGGAAATCTGGCACCCAGGGATCTGGGGGATCCCTGCTCCCCCATAACACTATCATAGTAGCTTAAAAACACCCTATTTATTTTTTTAAAATCTAATTATTATTTAAAATAACTGTTCTCGTTATTGGACCACTGGAATTCACGACGTTACTGGGAAAGATTTTTGAGCCTCCACTAGACCCTGTCCTCTTCACTGACATGTACTTTAATGAAGAGGGTCTGATACTCACTGACAAGTTAGGGCCTATGGCATATATAATACCAGCGATGACCACAGATTGGTTTAGAGAGTGGGCATCTTGCTTCATTTTGCAACTGACACCTCTTATTGGATGTTTTATTTTCCCTCTAGCAGTACTATAAGATTATTAAAACTGGATGCTGTGGCCATGGGTCAAAGTAGGGTCCCCCCTCCCTCCCCAAAACAGGTACAAGAATAAATCACAACAGTGTTTCACTGTGCCTCACAGCTTGGCCTTCTTTTTTATGGGGATATCTTCCTTGCTGAGATAAAGGTCACCTCTCCATCACTAGCCCTTCATGTTTCTCAAAAGTGATTAGAACGTCACATCAGTTTCCGTTCTCAGCACCCTTCATTTAATAAACATAATATCAGCTAGAGCCAACTTCTGCTTATAGCCTTCATTGCAGATGTGGCTTAAGGCTTCAGAAATCAAAGTGCTGTTCTCCATAGTAAACACAAAGTGGTGCTGAATCATTACTGATTCATATGCACGTTGTGTAATAGATGCCAAACCTCTGAGAGGCTGCCCTAAGCAAATTAGTACACTTGCATTTGTATGGTTGCAAGTTTATTAGCAAAATAAATTTGATGGAGTCACTGCCACTCACTGTCCTAAAAAAAACATGGCTCAAGGAACATTCTGATTTGGATATTATACCACTGTCTTTGACATGACTCACATTTCTTGTGAAGCCGTGCCCATGTTGTGCCATCGTGCACAGCTGTACTATTATGATCTATAAAATATAGTTCCCTAGCCTACTTTCCAGGGAACATACTCATTTAAGTATGGAGGGGGGGTTGATATTTTGCCCTACCCTTTGACCTTCCAGGGGCTTCCAGAGCAGCTTATATATCACTATAGAAAGCGCCTTTCCTCGAGCTTACAATCTAAAAAGACACAACAGAAAAGGAAAATAGATTGGGAGGAAGAAATAAGCAACAGGTAAAAGTTATCCTAATGACCAGCTGGAAAGATTCAAGCAGAGGAAACGCCAAAAATTGCTGGTCTCTCAGTTCCGCAGATGGGATGGTCCTCTTCCATCCTCTGTTTCAGCCTGCTGTAATGGCTGCTTCCAGGTGATGATTGAGAGAGGAGCCTGGTTTCTCAGCAAAGCAGATGGTGGCCCTGAGTCCTTCCTCTCCACCCCACCCCCAGCCACTGCCTGATGTAATAGAGGAGTCCAGCTTCTCAGCAGAGCTGCAACTATTCTCTTCCCTCTTCTAATCTGGCTATTCATTATCCTGTGCTGCCTTTTCCCCTATTTCATGTGCGCTCTATTAAAAGGTGGTCATAATTGATTGACCAAACAACCTAGCTTCTTCCCGTTTTTGCCCAGATGGTGGTGGAGCGGTGCAATATGGTGCTTGGTCCACCTGGTGAAGACAATAGACATTGACTCCTAGCTACCCATCTTTTGTTCACTCCAAAAATATTTTTGGCAGAGTATACTTGAATGCAGCATTTCATCATGCCCTTGGTATTGATTATGATGTTTAGGAAGGGTGCGCAAGTGCGTATTTTTTCTCGAGAGTGACTCAAATGAAATTCCGCTAGTTTATTTCACATAAGTCACCAGATACAGTAATAACGACTTCTGGTAATTGCCAAACTAGTTGTGGGATTGAACCTGTGACCTGAGAATGGCTTGCTGTGTATCCCGTAACCAATCCCCTAAGCCATCCATTACCCTCTTCCAGGCAGCTGTGATTAAACTGTTCTGAGAAGTCAAAGCTGGATCAATAGAAATGATCTACAATGAATGAATCATATTTAGCATGTTCAGTGGTGGTTGGGGCTTTTGTCACTGCATGTGGTTTACAGTCTTGGGGAAGACTTAATCCTACGACTTTATGGCTGCAGTCCTACCTTTAACCTTACTGTAATGTATTGACACAATCATGAACACCAAATGCAAATAACAGGTAAGACCCATTGCTTCTAACATTGTTCTCAGTAGCTTTTCCAACATAATTCTTTATTGTTCTCAACAATAGAGGCTGGAGAGATATATGCCTTTAGGTATGGTTTAGCTTTAGATCCCAGCTTAGCCTTGAACTCAGGCCCAAACAGGGGCTTATAATGATTAGGATGACAGCAGGTGTGCATGGGAATTTAACTCTTTCTTCCCTTGGTGCAATCTTTTGAAGCTGTTATTTGCTGTGGAAGAGGCATTTTCCTCAGGAATGTAGCAGGGAAACAAAAGGTTAAATCCCTGCCTGCTGTGATCCCCATTCATTATAAGCCCACACGCCAGAGGTGCAGAATAAATGTAAAGACACAATTAATTTCATCTCTGTTTAGGGTCCTCAGTGGCCCTAAGCAAATAATTCTATTTCCCTTCTGTAAAATGGATCTATCCTATATGGAAGAATGAGCAATGAACTTAGCATTTATACACAGTTGTGTTTTCTTGGATATTCAAAGCACTTTGGCAATCATTGAAACCACCATGGAAAGTCTTACAGTATTCTTAACTTCTCATATTGCAGATGGGACCATAAAGGGGATAGAGAGAGTAGCTTAGTTAAGCCCATCCAGTGAGTTTGTAGCTGAAATTGTTTTAAACCAAGAATTTTATGACGTGAAGCTCACACTCTTTACCACCCCAATATATTGGTTTCCATACACCAGATAAAAAAAATTCTAAGCTTAAAGAGTTATGAACATGAAGTTGTCAAATCTTCGGGGACAAAGAGGATAAATTCAGGCACACATGTACAATGTCACTCTGAATCATTCTCTTCTCTAGAGGAAGTCAGAGACTTATGCTAGCATCATTCCGCTTAGAATCTCTAGACAACATAAGGTGAGGACAACACATGCTGAGGACAAGCAATGTGATATACCTGCAGTTTGTAAAGTGCCAAAAAAATGGCATAGATTTTGTCCAACTATGGTCAAAGCAAACAGTATTCCATTTCTTTTAAGCATATATTGGTCAGCATTCCATTGTTGTTGTTTTTATCTTCATTCGGCTATTTCCAGCTTTGAAACTATTTGGCATAGAGAGTACGATGATACCCAACAAATGTTGAATTTATTTATTTTTTAAATCATCCTAGGATGTCAGCTCACTTAACAGACACTGTTACAACAGAGTCCATGTGTATCCACTAAAGGACATATTTGCTTCAGTATGTCTCATGACAGCTTCTTAAGGGGGGGAAATATTTAAGTGAATTTAACACTTGTGAAAGGTGCCAGATTGACGGCCCTGGAGAAAAGTCATTGATTTACAGAAGGCACAGGCAGAGCTTTCCAAACACTGCCCTAGCAAAGTTCCCAGCTCTCACCTGAAGGCTTTACTTACCACCTCTCAGATTTTGCAAATCACTGCCAGGTGATCTCAATACTAGCTAGTGCTTTGGGATTGTGCACCGCGATAAGCAGTTGTAAATCAGTCACAGGAAAGAAAAGGCAAAGGGTTGTGTCTCCTCCAAATGTGCTGCTCAAGCTGATACAATTTAGTATATGCAGGTTCACTGGGGGGGAATCTGCATTGCCAGCATGGCACAACTAATTACAGGCACGAACCCACAGAAGGAAGCATTGGTGGCAATGTGTACAGGTCAGGTCAACGTTTTATATAATGAAATGTGTGGGAATAGCAGGAGGGAGTATTTCTTTTTCATCTCGTTAATAACTTGGCTCTGGCTCGCTCATATCTATCCATATAATATTTCTCAACTTGTAACACATCAATACCACTCCTCCAAAATTCAGAATTGTAGCTTACATGCCAGTAGCCATATACCCTTGAGAGTCTCAAATATCACTCAGGCCCCATAGAACTAGTGTGCAGGGGCATTTGCATCAATCATTTGATGAATAATGGATGTGGTGTTTTACTGGTGTTACTTTCTTAGTGATCATAGAGACTGGTCTTCGAAGTATAGCACTCATGAACACCATTCCACTGAAGTGTGTACTTTGTGTCATTAAGTGTAATTTTATAGTCAAAGGGTTGAATTCAACTAAGGCTGCAGTGCTGACCCCACTTACCTAGGAGTAAGACCCGTTCAGTTCCATAGGACGTTCTTCTGACTAGGGATGGTTAGAATTGCACTGTAGGTTACATTCAGAGTAGACTCATTAAAGTCAATGGGAACAGCTAACTCAAATCCATTTATTTCAGTAGGTCTTTTCTGGGTGTGACTCAGACAACACCTCAAAAGTTCAAGCCTAGTCTTTGTCCTCTAATTATCGTTTATACACATCTTTCAGAGGAATTCTAGGTTAATGCAAGATTCATGTCATGCATATGAACTCTTCTCTCCCCTAGACACCCATCCAAGAAAAGCTTCTAAATTCTTCATTCAACTAGCCATATTTGATTGTGCTGAGCATGTGCACACAAGTCCAAAATAACAGCACATACGGCTCTATCTTAATGGAGTCAGCGGTGCCTTCTTAGTGTTGGCACCCAGGTTTTGGAATTTCTCCCAGGCCCTTTTTCCAGGCCCTATCACTATTGTCTTAGAATCCAAGACAATTGCCCCTTTACCTGAGGTAGGCTGGAAGGATCCTGTGATGCCTCATAAAGTATATGTAATCCATTATGCTCTACACATGAGGAGGGATTATGTAGTCCGCATATGCCTCACACCATTTATGGCAGGCATCCCCAAACTTCGGCCCTCCAGATGTTTTGGACTACAATTCCCATCATCCCTGACCACTGGTCCTGTTAGCTAGGGATCTTGGGAGTTGTAGGCCAAAACATCTGGAGGGCCGCAGTTTGGGGGTGCCTGATTTACGGGGTTTTTTGTCTCCACAACAGTATGTGAATCAGCCCTTTTGTCTCAGCAAGTATAACTGAAAGCTCTCTAAGTGAGGAGTGGATATATCAGACCGATCTGTTTCATGTGGATAATTTTGATGAGGCTCAAGGCTGATTTACTGCCCAGAGAACCAAACAACTAAGAAGAGATACTTCTCACAATAATCTTGAGGAGATAGCAACATTCTGTGACATCTGTATCAAAGACTACTGTATTGTGATGGTAGAGGTTGGTTTTTTTAGTTCGGAAACTGCAGTCTGAAAAGAAGGGTTCTTTACTATCATTGTTTCTGCTCTGAAGTGGTGTGGTATGATTTTGGGTATCCATAGAAAAGAGAAGGCGGCGTGGCGGTGGGGTTGTTGTTTCTTAGATTTGGTTTAGTCACCGTCAAGTCTTCATGGAAAGAGAAAGGGGGCTGGTGTGCTCCCACCTCTTTTGTCTTGAATTACAGGGTTTAGTGAGCACAAATCCTATAGAGTCCACAAAGCTCTAATTAACACCTACAGTGAAAAATCTATTGTTAAACTGGTCATTAAGCAAACTTTACTGTGGAAAAAAACAAGTTAGCATGGTGGCCTGATAAAAGGATGTACTGTGTATGGTGACAGGCCCATAATTGAACCTTCTCTAAAAATAACATAAATGCTTGACATGGTTTTTTATTTATTTATTAGGCTCTGGGGGGAGATGGTAACCATCTACTTAACTTTAAAAGAAAGTCAAGGATTTTTCATTTCCTCAGCAAATGACTCAGCTCTTAGAAAGCACAATTGCCGTAAATGTGAGTGCTCTCCCTACTCATGACAATACCCTTGGCCTCCAGTCCTTATGGGAGCTGGTATCTGTCTTTTCCCTTACAGACTTGCATGCCAATTGAGATCATCTTCTTAGGCCCTTCTCTGGGGCCCCCACTGCCTTGGCTCTCTGAGACAGAGATATGTGGTTTCTCCTGTGGTGGTTCCCCAGCTGTTGAATTCACCTGTTGTTCAGTCGTTCAGTCGTGTCCGACTCTTCGTGACCCCATGGACCAAAGCACGCCAGGCACGCCTATCCTTCACTGCCTCTCGCAGTTTGGCCAAACTCATGTTAGTAGCTTCGAGAACACTGTCCAACCATCTCATCCTCTGCCGTCCCCTTCTCCTTGTGCCCTCAATCTTTCCCAACATCAGGGTTTTTTCTAGGGAGTCTTCTCTTCTCATGAGGTGGCCAAAGTACTGGAGCCTCAGCTTCAGGATCTGTCCTTCTAGTGAGCACTCAGGGCTGATTTCTTTAAGAATGGATAGGTTTGATCTTCTTGCAGTCCATGGGACTCTCAAGAGTCTCCTCCAGCACCATAATTCAAAAGCATCAATTATCGAGTGAATTCACCTAACACTCGATAATCATTCTGTTCATGAAAGCTTATAAATATGAATTGGCTTTATCGCCTATATTTTATCTATATTTATTGCTGCCTTTAACTGGAGGCTTTTTTTTAAAAGGAAAGGCAGGATGAAAAATATATTTAAAATGAAACAAATAATTATCTTTCTCGTTTTTGAGAAGAGTATGGCCTCTCTGGCTTGTGTGAACTCTCTGACCTTACTGGCCTTGCTGCATTTCACCGGAAAGACAGTGACTCCAGTTTTTCTGCATTTTTTCTCCTTTAGTAATTTGGATGAGGCAGAAGAGCCTTGATTTTATTCTGGGACAAAAACCAGGTATGCAGTTGAACTGCAAGAAGCCATTCTGGGTCAGAGGACAGCAAGATAAGGCCTTTGCTGAGGCCTATTAAAGGGCATGAGATAGTTCTGCTTGCATGTCTTAGAGACTGAGGGAGGTCACTGAGGGTACCTTCAATGAAGACTGGCCTGCTGTCCGGACAAAGAAAGAAAGGAACTAAAGTTTACATTGCCCAACTGACTCCCTTTTGCTCAGAAGGTCTGCCTGGAAACCAAATTGTGTCTGGTTTCCAGTAAGATGAATGCCACTTACATGTGCTAAAGAGGCTAATAGCAGTCAATAGTTGGGGGGGGGGGGTTCACTGGATCTTCTCAAGTACTTCCAACAGCATGTCTTCTGGCTTCAGATCTATCAAATGGCCAGGGCTGGGAGCAGGACACAGTGTCGTCAGTAGCTGCCAGGACCGATTCATGTTGACCATTTGACCCATCTGCCCATCCTCCATTGAGGATCTACGACGTGGCAATGAGTACATATGGGAAACCACACTCCCTTTTCAGTTTCTTACAGTGCCCTGAAGACCCAATGAAGCATCATTCTGGGGCATTGTGAGAAATGGAAAACACTGGACATCTTCCCGGCCATTGCCACCAAGTTCATGACTGGAGAAACGGAATGAGACGCACCTTGTTAGGTGATCTATCTATCTATCTATTATTATTTATCAAACCTAAGAACAGCATTAGTTTCCCTCCTCTTTGTTGTAGAGGGCAGGCAGAGCTGTTGAGCTCTCTGGCCAGTGGCGTCTATAGAACTTTGGTCTTCCACTGGAAGAGCCTGGACGGTGTGGCTAAAATGTGTTAAGTTCCTCAAAAGCCACACAGTGGGCATTATTGTCTTGGAAGATGCATACCCTAGGCCAGGGGTCAGCAAACCTTTTCAGCAGCGGGCCGGTCCACTGTCCCTCAGACCTTTGGGGGGGCAGACAATATTTGGGGGGGGGGGATGAACGAATTCCTGTGCCCCACAAATAACCCAGAAATGCATTTTAAATAAAAGGAAACATTCTACTCATGTAAAAACATGCTGATTCCCAGACCATCCATGGGCTGGATTGAGAAGGCGATTGGGCCGGATCTGGCCCCTGGGCCTTAGTTTGCCTACCCATGCCCTAGGCCAGTGGTGGCTAACCTTGGCACTCCAGATGTTTTGGAACTACAACTCCCATCATCCCTAGCTAACAGGACCAGTGGTCAGGGATGATGGGAGTTGTAGTCCCAAAATATCTGGAGTGTCAAGGTTAGCCACCACTGCTCTAGGCCAATCCCAACCTCTCTCACCACCAAAGGAACACAAGTGAACAGCAGAGAACCTGCACAAGCAACACTGACACAAAACCACACATAAATTAAGTAAAATAGAAACATCGCCACCTGACCCCACCCCCACTCATCTCCCCCCCACCTCTTTCCCCCTTTTCTTCCTAATGTCTCGACAAATGAAACCGATTTGTAGAAAATGTTACATGGGGGGGGGGATAAGAGAGAGACATTGCACATACTTTTGTAAATCAAGAAAATCTTGAATAAAAATACATCTTAAAAGGCCACACAGTGAGTGTCTGTGGGCACAGGGTGGGGCCCTCTTGTGTGAGAGAGAAAAGGAAAGTGATTGGGCTGCCATAAGTGAAAAATTGGGTGAGAACAGTCGCTAGGACCATTGGTTGTTTAATTCGTTGGAATGGCCTTTGTTTGTGTTTTACCTAGGTATTTGGTAAAATTGGAAATTTACATTTTTGTCCCCATTGTAGTTTTGCTAGTTTCCCTTATGGTTAATCTGTTGCTTGTTGGGCCTGCTTATGTGATTTTTGCAAATTTTGTATATCCTGTTTAGGGCTACAGAGACAGCCTGCTATCTGAAACCACCCTGAGATGCTTGTCTAAAACCCATTCGGTTCCAATAGTAATAATAATAAATAGATTTAAGAGTGTAAGTCTTTCCGACGTGACTTAGAAGTAAAATCAAAAATTGAATAGCCCTTTTCGGCCCAAGGGCCTTGTTGACAGTCACCCACCCCTCTGAGGGCAACATGCCAGCACTGGGTGTGGCTAAGGTGTATATGTGTGTGTGCATGTGCACTTGCACCACACATGCACAATCACCACATGTACAGCAGATACCCTTAGCAGGCATGCAGGTACACAGCACACTCTCTCTTCTCACACATGCACATACAGTACATGCAGACACAGGGACACACAGGCAGCATTTCTAGCACCAGGGGCAGAGAGGCTGCCTTGTGTGCTGCCTTGTGCTCTTAAAGAGCAGACAGACGGCTTTATCTGCAGTCCTAGTACTGCGATGTTGAGCTCTGCGATGGGAGGATCTCTAAAGAGCAGGCAGAGTGCTTTATGTCCTGATCAGATTGGGAGATAAAGCTTCCTGGGGCTGCCGGGCCATTTTCTGGAGGCTGGATCCCACCCCCCATTTTAGGCTGTAATCCTGTACTGTACAGCCTTATCTAGGAGCAAATCCTATTGAACTCAGTGGGGCTTACTTCTGAATAGACATGCTTAGGACGCACTGTTAGACCCTTTTATCAGGAAATAATTAACTTGCAAGTAAGCTTATTGGCTTCCAGAGAATTATTTGGGAGTAAAAAGCAATCCACCTTAAGAACAAACTTAAAAGGAAACAAGATTTGTTGTGTTTTAAAAACCATGTTCAGGAACCTGAGATGCTGCGACAAAACAGTTAATTTGTGCAGAATATATATATATATTTCCCTTCCTGCTACTGTTATTTTACCGCAAAGTCGGTGAGGCTTTTTTAGAGGCCTCAAGCTTCCTCAAGTTTCACGTTTTCATTGCATAGCTGATCATTTAGGGGACAGGCTTGTTCCAGACAGTTTTAATTAAACTGTGCTGCAAAACCAGATATAGATCAATGGAAATGATCCATAACAAGAGGCTAATCATGTATTTAGCAGTGTTCAGTCCAGTTCAATCACCTTCTCCTGTTTCTGTGGCTTTACATTCATGTGGCAAGGGCTGAGTGTTTGCATGTATTTTTTTCTTCTTAATCCATCCCATTAGTGGCCATATGCTTGGGCTTCAAGGGAGACAAGACCTGTCTGCAATCTGCCAGGGATTTAGAGACATCAATAATTTGTGAACAGTCATGTTGGTACTGGTCGAAGGGTTAAGTGCTCAGCACGCCAGGGGCACCTCTGTGGGGACTGAAACTCTTAGTCGACTGTTAGGAACCTGATCCCCTGTGAAGCTTCTCTTCAAAACACATGCTGCATGTCAAATCCATACAGCTGAAGCAATGGAGCTTTATTAGCTCTGGGATTTAAAGACCTGCGCTAAGTGATATAACAGTGTATTTGGTTAAAACACAGAGAGGAAAGGTAGCAAAAGGAGCATGGCAGGGACAAATGGAAAAAATAGTACTCTGGCCTAGAATTGTGCTCTTTCTGAAAATGTCCCTCCTCTGCTTTCATTTCCGAGGACAGAGACTAGTCCTTGTCATATCTCTGCTATAGCTGCCAATGGCAGGAGCCTTGTATCTAATCTAAGGCATAGATTTGGCTTAAACTTGCACTTAAGCAACAGCTTACTGCACTACAGCCATTGTATAATGTTAATAGAGCAATCTGCAGGAAAGCATATTGGCACTCTCTGCCTGAATTAGCTGACATAAAAGCCATCAGGATGACATTATATGTGTGTATCTTTTTTCCTTTCTAGTGTGGAACACTTAAGTAGCTTCCACTTTAAATCTCAGAACTTAAAAGTATTTCTCTCCCCCACTCCCCTTCTTCCTATCCTCATACGTGCTCTAAATAGGTTTCGGCTTCTAAAGGCTGCAGTGGTTTTGCCAAATATTCTGTCAGGAAATAAAATACTTTCCTTTTTCGATGTGGTTTTAGTATTGGGCAATTGCTTAATTGAGTGATAAAAATTAAACTTAGTGGAACTCTGTTTCAACATATTCAAGGAAGAGAAATAGATGCAAATAATGCATGGGTTGACGGCTTCAATCCCAGTCCAATGAAAGCCCACTGAAAGCAACAGAAATGCAAAATACATTGGCAGGCTTACGTGCCAGTGATTTCATTGGGAGAAAGGCAAGGCTTTTGCTAGATTGTGCTTTTGATGGAATGCCTCTCGTCCACTTGACAAGTGTGTGCAAATGTAGCTGCCGTGTACATTTCCAGTTGCCTCGTTGCAATAGTGCTTAGCTGACCCTGAATGAGCGCATTGCAGGAAAACATAAACCAAGTTGTTTTAAACATGGAACATGAAGTCCTTTTGACTTCTGAGGCAACTATTGATCTTGGGTTCAGCTCAGTCAATATTCACCTCTAACATCAGCCATTTCCATCTGTTAACCCCTTCCAAGCGATGCAATATCTGCATGAGAAGGCCTTGGACAATGCTTTATTCTCATAAAGTTGTTAAGTAAAATCATTATCATCAACATATCGTCTCTGAATGGCACGGGTTGTTGACAGCTCTGAAGTCGTAGGGAAAGGATAACATTTTCTGTCTATGTAGCTAAGCTTTGTAATGGTATGAAACATCGCATTACTACAATTGCAGTACAGTGGTACCTCGGGTTACAGACGCTTCAGGTTACAGACTCCGCTAACCCAGAAATAGTACATCGGGTTAAGAACTTTGCTTCAGGATGACAACAGAAATCGCGCGGCAGCGGGAGGCCCCATTAGCTAAAGTGGTACCTCAGATTAAGAACAGTTTCAGGTTAAGAACGAATTAAGTTCTTAACCCGAAGTACCACTGTATTGTAGAATCTGACAGTGGGAGGCCAGTTAAAAGCCAAATCTAGCATCTTCCCCCCCTCCCTAGTGTCCTTCAGATTTGTGCTCTGCTGCACAGAAATAGAAAACATTTTTAGCCACAAAAGTGCAACATGGCTTAGTAACTACCACTTTCTTTAAAAGGATGCACTACAGCTTGATTAAGAAAAGGGTGTGTTTCTTGCAATTACTTTTCCATCATTTTCTTAAATTATCCTCATACATTATTTGAATGAGCTGGATTTGTGGTAAATCTAATGAAATCTATTAATTAGCCTGTGGATCTCAGCATCATGAAACATTGGAGGGGCAGTCATATATGCCAGCAAATAAATAAATTTGGTGAAAAACAGTGTTGAATTAAGTTCTTTAAAAAAAAAGTTTATTAAACAAAACAAAAAAGAAGCGATACAATGATACAATATAACAACCTAGTTAACTGTTCACAAAATGACAGTTCACATTTCTACACATTTAAGAAACATTCATATTAAGGTTGCAGTGCTATGTGCAGTTACAGTTAATTCTTATAAACATTGGGGGTTACTTCTAAACAGGCACATGTCTGCACTGTAAAAAAAAGTCTAGGAGGATTTTTGGGGGGGAACTCGTCGTATTTCTTTGGAGGTGAGTGTTAAAGATAAATCTGCATTATGGTACTGCCTTATTTGCTCCCTCTCCCTTCTTAATTAATTGGATACGCTACACCTTCATTACTAATCTGCATTCCTTTTATAACTGACAAGAAGAATAAAAATACAAAATTTGTCTCATTCTGCAAACATACACAGCACATCTGAAAACAGCAGCATAGTACAGAAGATAAAAACTGCAATCAGAATAAAAACCAAAATCTGCTGAAAAGGGTTTAAAAGCCTAGCAAAATCTTTGCCTGCCTCTGAAGTGATAGCACTTGGCCCCTGATGATGATGAGGGTACCCAGAGAAGAGCCTCAGAAGAAGATCTCAGTGTGTGACTGGATTGGTATTGGAGAACCAGCCTAATAATAAAAGACATGCACACAAGTATTATCAACATAAACCTAAGCATATAGAAATGCAACATATTTCAAGAAACCAATAATAAACCAATAAATAAGAACAAAAGCAGAGTACTAAAAATACACAGTACACAAATAGGAGAATATTCATAAATAAATGCTAGTTGGCATCAAAGCTAGTTGACTGCTTTTGTCTACTGCCAGAGCTCATGTCTCAGTCTCCTGTCCATGCTTTAAAAAATCAGATGACAAGAACTATAAAGGAGGATTGTTTACTTCTACATTAATTACATAAGCAGCTTGCATTTGGAACCAACTTGCAGGTTCCACGTTGTCTTTATTTTATTGTTTATTAAATCACATTACCATTTGTGTGGTTGAGGCAGTTTCTATGTACAGCACGTTATAGAAAAGAAGTACTGGAAATTATGATATTACCAAGTTCCTGGCTTTTCAACCAACAAACTAGGATGAAACTGGGGAAAGCTCTCCTGCATTAAGCCGCAATCTGAACTTCTGCATCAAAATGTCAAAGGAGCTGCGCTGAATCATACCAAACGGGTTTCTTTATTTTAATCAGGTTGTTTTTCGTTCTTTTTAGATATATACGCTTATTTGCAGCATGTGGTTATGTTGTTCTTGAATGCTTAAATGAGTTGAAAGGTATCAATGGATCTGTTTATTTATCTTGCAGGACTCAGAGGACATCTCGAAGAGCAAATGGCCAGGAAAGCACCAGCTCTAATTATGGTACCTGTGATGGATTTACCCGGTAACAAAATTATTCACATAGCGTGTTGGCTCAGCCAGTAGCTAAACACTAAGCATTGGTGCATTCATTCCACCATAAAAGCAAGAAGACATCACGTGACTGTGTTGAAAATGATGGTGGCGCATTAACAAGCAGGCCTGTCTGTACCTGAAACTTTTGGCAAAAGATACCGTGTTCCCAACTTTTCACCATGGGAATTTTGGAATATCTGGTATCTGACAGGGAATTTAAATGTCACATCCATAACTCCACAATCTCTCCTGCCTTGTATCTTTCATAACCAAGATCAGATCATACTTCATTGCTTTAACATAACCTTTATAAAAGACTGCTAAGTTTACGTGGAAAATCCCTTAATTACATGTATACATCCTTTGGTAGTTTTGGGGAAGATTCTCAACATGTTGCCCTTAATTGGTAATTTCCTCATACTGGTATACCTTCTGTTGATCAGAGTCTTGTTTCAAGGGAATGCGCTATTTATGCTGACACAGCCCTGTTAAGCTTAATGTACTGTACTGTCATAAGTACAGTAAATGGCCCCATATTGCCTAAGATCCAGAGTCCTGTACACACATGAGGATCCCATCATTAGCTCTGAGAGGAAAACAGCTGCCAAAGCTCAAGGGGCTCATTCATGCCCCATAGCAGACTGCAGGAAAACCTAACTGAGTACTCAGAATGGATCCACTGCCAATTTGTTCTAAAAAATGAAGCCTCCAGAGAGTGCCTATTAGTATTCATAGCATGCAAATACAAATCCATCACCGCAGCTCCAGCATTACCGGTACAGCCTTCCCTAAATAGACATTTCCGGGGAGGGGCATCTGCAGAAGGCCATCTCCTGCATTGCAGGCAAGATGGGAGAGGTTTGTCAGGCAGCAGCGGCAGCTTCAACTCAGCCTGCTGTCATGGTGGCAGATCTCTAGATTGGGATTGCCAAATGGAGCCTCTTGACTCGGGGGCTTTTCCTCCTCCGCTGCACCCTTTGCCACATGTGGTGGTAGTGGCAGCACATGCCCAGGCATCAGCTTCTGCATGGGAGGGGGGGCATCATCAGCTAGATGTCTGCCATTGAAACTAGACCTTCCAGCAGCATGCCTTCAAACAGGGTTTAACTTCTCAAAAGTCATTTGGACAATTCTGGACTGCAGTTGGTGCAAATGGAGTTAAACTTGGTGCGGTTACAGAATATGGAAGCTGCTCTGTTTAGTAATTCCATGGAGAAATATTTTGTTAAACCAAGGTCCGAATTTTGCTCCCATTGCCTTAAATGTATTATTACATGACTTTTTTATGGATCTGGCTGCCAGGATCTTCCTGCAGCCATAAGATGAAAGTTTTGCCTTGTGCAAATTCCAGATTAAATTTATCCTGCTTTGAACTGAGCTTCTGACTGTGTTTTACAGTGTTTTACAAGCAACCCTTTCCTCACTCCCAACAGCCAACTGTTGAGGGCTGGATGCCCCCTAGAAACCTTCGCAGCCCAACAGTTATATGAGTGAATTATACTCACAGGCTTAATTTGCCAGTATCTGCAACAAGCCCACAGCTGAAACCCACTTGGTTTCGGTGAGGCTCTGCCCTGCTGCTGTGATTGTATTAAGAGGTTTCTCCATTGCTTCATCCCATATTGATTATGGCATGGAGACATTCCATCTGAAAGCAGCTGTTTATACTTTCTTGCATGGAGAAGTTTTCAGCACATCACAGCATTGTAGAGTTAGAAAGGGGATGTGTGGGCTATCAAGTCCAACCCCCTAGTTCAGTGCAGTAAATCTGGAGCTACAACATTCCCCACATGTCTGCCCAGTTTCTGCCTTACGGCTCCATTTCGATTATGGAACTACTTGGCCCACAAGGTATGGCTGCCCCCCCCCCCCTCGCTGTTTTCCATTGTTTACTAAAGACCATTTTATTCTAGCAGACTTTTCTGGTATGTGACAGATAACATTTTATGCTTCATTTTGACTGCTGGGTTTGCACATCTTCGTTGCCCTCCTCATAATCAGTTCCCATATGCCTGTATCCTCCTGAAAGTTCAGCACTGGGTCCAGTACTCTGAATGAGGTCCTAGTAACACAGAACCAAGTGTGACTATTATTTCACAGGACTGGAAATATATGGGTGATATCCAATGGTGATCATATGCTGATGGAAGAGAATCCATTAGCATAATGGAGAGGAAGGCAATTTCCAGTTTACCCCTCCCTATAGTGCCCTACATACCCCCTAAATCGGCTCTTGGACCCAACACTGTGGAACAGATACAGAGGGAATCACAAGGGGGAAGGAAAATTGGCAAAAATTGCCTCCCCACTTCCTCTGACAGATTCCAGCCATAATTGGATACCACTCTACGGTTTTATTAATGGATACCCAAATCGCATTAGACTTTTTTGCAGCCTCATCAGATAGCTGACTCATATTCAGCTTGTGATTGATTATAATCCCAATATCCTTTTCATGTGTACTACCGACAAGTCTTTTTGAAAGAGGAAAGCATAGGAGTGCTTAAAAATTGTCCCAGCATAGCCTGAATGTTGGAGGTCATATTCCGTTTTCTTTCTTTTTTTACTGAACAACACTGTGCTGTCAACCAATGTACTGGCACATTGGTCATAAGCAATATTTATTTTAATAGGTATTGTGGGGAAGGTACAAGGGAGTTCCATACGCCCAGAGAACCTGTCATTGTACTATGGGCGTGGTTGAGTCTACCGAACATATCCTTCTGTCTTGTCCTCTCTATGTAGAACTTAGGCACAATCTTATAACTCCACTTTTACATCAATCTAGCTTTCTACCCAGAGAAAGACAGGTTTTATATTTACTGAATAATATTACTAGAAATACAGCCTCCCTGGTGGCTAAATTTCTTTTTTTAGCTTCTAAGCGTCGCAAGATTTTAATTGATTGTATCAATATGGGGCTATTTGTTTAGTTCCATTCTATTGTGGATTATGTTTCCTTTTTTTAAGTTCTCTCAGGTGCTTTTAATTCTGTACAAATGTATTCTTTCTGACTGACGGTCGAATAAAAGAATGATGATGATGATGATATTTATTTTAATCTCTACAGCTTTTTTTATAACTGGCAAATGACTGGGGTATGTTAGTTAAACTTTTTAACCCTAGCATCTCTCTCTCTCTCTCTCTCTCTCTCTCTCTCTCTGTTTATCCCCACCCCACCCCCTTTCATATCTTGTGGCACTGAAATAGTTTTGCAAATGATACAGGCTTTATATTTATCAAGACAGTTTTAATCTCATGTTTCTATCTTTTACTGCTTCAGAACAAAAAGTGAGCAGGCAATAAGTTAACGAAACAGAAAATGGGATGAAGGTCAAAGCTTTCAAGTGTGTCAGAGCTGCCTCACAAGTATTCTTGAAAAACTCAAAACTGTGATCTGCACTATGTCCACATTTAAAGCAGCATTGGTTAAGGGTGCTGAGAGTTGTTAGGAGACTCCTATTCCCTTCAGAGAGCTGCAGTTCCCAAAATTATTGGAGAAAAGAGATGAATTATTAGCTCTTGGTACCTTTAACAAACTACTGCTGCACCTGCTGAGAGCCTGAGGGCCCTTCTCCTGCCTCTCTCCACCAGGCCTAGGACTGATAGACTACAAAAGGACCGCTGCTGCCCAGCAGAGAGTACTGTTTACATTCTTTTAAACTGCTTTTTAATTGTGTGTTTTTAAAATAATAATAATAATTATTTTTAACTTTTTATGTGTGTGGAGGGCTGTTTCTGTTTCTATTTCGATTGTGTATGTTGTCTTTTCATATTGTAATTTTATCTTGTGAACCGCTCGTGAGACCTGCGGGTATAGGCCGGTATATAAATTTAATAAATAATAATGATAATAATGGCACAAGGAGAAGGGGACGACAGAGGATGAGATGGTTGGACAGTGTTCTCGAAGCTACTAACATGAGTTTGGCCAAACTGCGAGAGGCAGTGAAGGATAGGCGTGCCTGGCGTGATAATAATAATAATAATAATAATAATAATAATAATAATAATAATAATACAGCTACCAGGATTCTTTGGAGGAATCTGTGGCTGATTAAGGTGGTATAATACTGCTTTGAATGTATGCTGCAGATGGGGCCTGGGTTTTTTTTGCACAAGCCAGCTTCATGTGCATCTTGGGGAACTGCCTGCAGATGCAGAACGGCGTAACACCGAAAAGAATGGAGCAGCAATTGCTATCAAAGAGCTCTAGGGTAGCATCATAAAGGAACTGGGAGGAGTTCATGACATAGTTCCTTGCCACAGCAGCTTCAACTCTCCCAAATCTAGGGCATTGCTGATGTGGGAAGAAGCTGCATCTTGGGCAACAATGCCCGATGGCCTGGGTTACCCCAGTGGTCCAAGAAGAAGCTGTGCTTCTGCATCTCCCACATCACTTGAGTAACATCCCTATGTTGGATTGCGCCCCAGGTGTGTATCTGGATAGCTCAGTGGTTTCCATCACATCCGAGGAGCCTGGAAAGTGTTTCAAGCATATTTCCTCCTCTTACTTGTAATATTGCTTTCATTTTAAGAGAAAGGTATCAACATACTATTTATTTGTATTACCTGCACAAATGATGCCAGACTTTCAAATATGTCAATATGTGGTGTGGTTTTTGTTGTTGTTTTCAAAATAATATGCCTACTGTTTGAGTTTCAACTCTTTTCCTACCATTTTTAATGTCCACTTATAATTTTATATTGGGTGCAAAAAACAACAACACTGGTCTAGGCAGGGGTTGGGGGGTTGACAATTGAATAAAAGGTAACTTATAAAGGAAACTTTATGGGAAGACTTCTGACAACACTGACTTTTTGTCTTTGGAATATTTCACATTTGTTCCCTGTTGTATATCAGCCACGTTTGCCGAGTTTTTAAATAGGAACAAGGCAAT
Source organism: Darevskia mixta (assembly GCA_034641385.1). Taxonomy (NCBI): domain Eukaryota; kingdom Metazoa; phylum Chordata; class Lepidosauria; order Squamata; family Lacertidae; genus Darevskia; species Darevskia mixta. The sequence goes on from JAWWNH010000066.1 coordinate 38,422,240, forward strand.
TTGTTCAATATTGATATGCAAGTTAGGTGCTGCTTCACTTAGAGACCCGGGACTTACACAACAGAAGAAAGCGTCTTAACACCATTTTATCTTTTTTTTAATGCTGAAATACTTTCATCATAACTACCTGGCCTGCTGGAAGAGAGAAATTTCAAACAGCACCCCTTTTCTTCTCTCCTGGTCTCTTTGTAACCAGATTGTGTGTTCTGACGTGGGAGGAGAAATGGAGTAAAGAGGTTTAATATTTGAAATTTATAAATGCTAAAAAAACAAAAAGCTACACCAGATTGACAGTGCAATAGATTTTACCTAGACAGGTTTTGATCTCAGGAGTGTAAATACGAATGCCACAGTAAGACATTAGTTTTCAGGGCTTAAAAAAATAGATATACAAACAAAAGACTTTTTTTCGGTTTCCTTGATTTGTATTAAACCCTCAGGAAAATTTACAATTTATTCATATTATGACTCACAAGGTACGCCAATGCTGCAAATGCAAGCTTGAGAGAAAGAGAACTTCAATCCAAAGGGGAATCTGTGTTAACAGTATGCAACCTGAAAATTCATTCTTTCTTTCTTTCTTTCTTTCTTTCTTTCTTTCTTTCTTTCTCTCTCTCTCTCTCTCTCTCTGTGTGTGTGTGTGTGTGTGTGTGTGTGTGTGTGTGTGTCTTTTTCAGCGTATCAAGAGATAAATATCAAGACAATATATTAGTAGTAATAATAACAACCATTACATACAATCAATTTATGTAATAGGCAACCGACCTGAATAAACTTCCTGCATGATTAAAGCTGATAGTGCTATCTATACACACTTACCTGGAAGTAAGTCCCACTAATATAAATTAGACTTACTTCTGAGTAGACATGCATCGGCACATGCTACAAAGTCTTTAATTACAGAAAAGGAGATTAAACGGAATGATTAAGCAGGACGACAAGAGGAAAACTAGTGGAATATAACTTTCTGCTTCTCTCTTCCTGAAAGCTGTCGAAATGATAGCCTCGATGCTAGCCAGCCTTTGCAGTACACATGGCTGAGCTGCCATAAAAGCACCAGAGCCGATCTTCCTAGATAGGTTAAAAGATGACACTGTGGTATTTTAAGCAGGGATTATTTGATTCCCCCCCCCCCAGTTTTATAGGGAGGTGAATCAAAATCTGATTTGTTGCACCAGGTATCACTGGTGCATCTTTCTGCCCAAGCTTTGGAATTTGTGCGGGTGTTGGAAGCGGAATGTCTCCCGAGGAAAAAAGAGGTGATCTGAAGCAAGCGATTCTCCTTCAAGGATGCTCTGTTCAATCCATTATCTCGCGTTGGTGTGCTATAGTCTACTCTATCAAAATACAATGATTGAATAAAACATTTTATCTCAAATAAATGAATGCACTGATTTAATAAAGATTCTACTGTGTGGTATTATAGTTCCCCAGATGAACACTGAAATTTGAAATGTGCAAGGTTTTCAAGTGTCCAAGTTAAATCATGGTGGCCTCTCTAAAAACGAGATTACTTCTACAAACCCAGTTAAAATAAAAACTGTCCTCCATGTTTTGATTAGACACTGGCACTTATTTTTAGGTAACCTGCTTTTACTATTATAACTGTGTCTGGCACTGGAGATTCATATTAAGAAGAGTTGACAATTTACTAATTTATGATCTCTTTCCATGTATTTTAGTGTTTTTGGCAGGCTAGCCAGTGTTGATGTATTAGCTAAGCATTCAAACTACAGACTTGAGATCTTGAAAGCTTTTTTTAAAAAAAATATAACTTACTTTCATCTGAACACTGAATTTTTAAGACATATTTAAAATATTAATTTACAAAAAAAAGACTAGATACCTGAGAAATGAACCCTTACGTTACATGCAAATGCCCCCCATTTTTTATTTTTTTGTTGACACACTCCATCTTTTATTCTAGTTTTGGGGTGGATTTTTGTCAATTGTTGTTTTTCAAGTCATTCTTTCTCTGTTTCTTTGAATTGTGAACAACTGCTTATTGGCAATACCTAGAACAGAGGGAAGGTGATGCCTTCCCATTGTTCTTGGCATCCATAATCCCTGCTCATTGGCAATGCTGATTAGGGTTGATGGGAATTTTAGACCAAGAACATCTATAGGATACCACATCAGCATACCCTCCAACATTTCTCTGATGAAAATAGGGATGTCCCTTTCCATAATGATAATTTTACTATTTATACCCCACACATCTTGCTGGGTTGCCCCAGCCACTCTAGGCACCTTCCAACATATATAAAAACAAAATTAAACATTTAAAAAACTTCCCTATACAGGATTGTCTTCAGATGGCTTAGGCGTTGGATAACTTCATACCCTCCAACTCTTCTCCAATGAAAATAGGGACATCCTAAGGAAAAGTGGGACATTCCAGGATCTAATCAGAAACCGGGACGGCTTCTCTAAATCAGGGAAGTCCTTGGAAAATGGGAACACTTGGAGGGTGTGTAAGCTACCTCTGGCCTAGGACCTGCGTTCATTTCCCTGGCCTGTTCAGCAGTGCCCTCCATACTTTAGAAAGCCTCCTTAGGCTACCTGCACCACAAGACACCTGTTTGATTTTTCCCTATTTTCTAATAATGGGGTTTTCTCTCTTTTGCTTCAATCCTTCTTCGCTAAAATCTGTATTTAACAGGCTTTCATAGGCTTCAGACAGTTGTGTATTTTCAAAAAGTGGATATTAATCATCCTATATTCAGATGTGTGATATGAAAAGACAATACTTTAGGATCAGTCATTCATGGATAGGGAGCCAGTAAACTGAAGCTGAATCCTGATAAGATGGAGGTGCATGTCCAGGAATCCAGTGATCGTATAAAATTATGCATAGTTTGGTGAAAGCAGGTAGAGAAAAGTTCTTTCCCCTCACAATACTTGCTGGGACAGCTCAGTAGGAAGAGCGTGAGACTCAGGGTTGTGGGTTCAAGAGCCACGTTGGGCAAAAGATTCCTGCTTTGCAGGGGGTGGGACTTGATGACCCTTGTGAGCCCTTCCAACTTTGCAATTCTACGAATCTAGAACTCAAGGCCATGAAGCTGAGGATTAGAAGATTTGGGACAATCAAAAGAAAGCACTTCTTCACACAACGCACAGCTAAACTATGGAATTTGCGCCCACAAGAGGTAGCAATGGCCATCAAGTTGGTTGGCTTTAAAAGAGGATCAGAAATTCATGGAGGATGAGGCAAGCAATAGCTGCTAGCCATGATGGCTGTGCTCTCCTTCCACCCCTGGAAACAGTAAGCCAAGAGCTGTTGCTGGGGATCACAAGTGGGAAGAGTCCTCTTGCCCTCAGATCCTGCTTGTTGGCTTCCCATAGGCATCTGGTTGGCCACTGTGGAAACAGGATGTTTGACTGGATGGGCTAGTGGCCTGTTCCAATATGCTTCTCTTATGCCTTTAATGCACTCTATGTAGGGCTGCCTTTGAAGATGGTCTGGGAGATGCAGCAAGTGCTGAATGCAGCTCCCAGGATGGTGAGTGTGGCAATTTGATAGGACCGTGCACTCGCTGCCATTGAGTTACCAGGCCCGATTTAGGGTGTTAGTACTGAGACTTGGGTCCCAGGCTGCTTAGAGACTTTGTAATCCAGGACCAAAATACTTAAAAGATTCCTAACCTCACTATCTATCACCTTGGGCCTTATGATCACCAGGGGATGCCCCATTGGTGGTACTGGTGCTGATCAGCTGACATTGACCCATGGCTCTTAAAATATATTTGTATTGTTTTTATTGTTCTGCTGCTGTGGCCTTGGGCTCTTTTGGGAAGGGGAGGAGGATACTTTCCCTAATAATTACTGAAATGTGTTGGAAGTTTGTATTTAAAGATACGTTTTCGCGTGGGCTGGGTTATGATTCAATTTGATATTGTTGATATCATGGGCCACCCTGTGCTGTCATTTTGTGCTTACTTCGCATGAAAGAGGCATGGACCTTCTGACTCCAGGAACACTGCTCCAGAAGAAGGACCTGGTGCTTTTTATGGGACTTTCTATGTGTCACTTTTCTGAGAGAGAGGGAGAGAACTGCTTCTTGGATATATTTACCATATACAATATGGCACAATCAAAAATGCTAATATTGAAGTGGGACTTAAATTGCATTTTCACCTTCCTTTATTCCTCTGAGTTCCTTCTCCATGTCTGATTAACTTGTGTCCTGCTGTTTACACTTCAAGAACGGGGCCTCCAAATCTGCTGTGTATAGTCACTCTTGAGTGGTTGGCAGGTAACTCGCTGCCATTCCTTTCATTTAACACAATCTCAAGGAATACGTGGGAATATTTACCTTGCAGCCAAATACACTGATCATAATAAATGAAAGTAATCATGGACACCTCAAATGAGTCATTAGAGTGTTTCCTGCCTTTGAAAAAGCTGCTTTAATAATGTTGATTGCCTTGCAAGGTAAAAGGCACAGTATAAATTAGCTCATTGATGACAGCATGGAAATCTCCACATGGTGGTCCTTGACAGCATCTCTGTTCTTGATGCAGGAATAAAAGATAGTGGCTTTCAGAGCCAGGCATTTAGCACTAGTCTGTTTTCAGGTGTGTGGGGGTAATTATCTACATAATATAACTATTTCAATAGCTAAACCAGTTACCCCCCATTGGTGTTTGGTTTCCGCAGTGCAAGACACGACACTCTTTATAGCACAATCCCCAGTGCAGACAAAAAGCTTTCCTGGGGTTGAGATCCTGCCACTCACGTAATTATTTCGAGACAGACAGCTCCATTACTTCAGTGCCTGCACTTCAGAAGAGGAATGGAAACATTAGGAAAAGTTTTTTTCTTTGATGTAGAATATGCTGCCACTTTTTTGTTATTAAAATAGGAGCTAACGTTAAATAAATAAAATCTTGCCTGGAGGCTTCTGAAAACTAATGTTGTGTTTTGACAGTGTTGTGTCCCCCCCCCCCAATTCCTGAAAGCATTGTGCGAGTTAACTTAGGACTTCACGATTTTTGCTTCTTGCTACATATACTAAATTCTCTTCTTTTAATCTTCCCCCTCCCCTTTGCATCCTCTCCCAAGCTCATGCACAAACTCTTGGAACTTTTATTTATCAACTCCATTATTAAATGCTTTCTCTCCCCTCCCTCCCCCCACATATATGTGCAGACATTTCTTCTCCTAACCAGGGGTACAAACACTCATACCAAGGGAAGGAAGCAACAGCTGCTATCCTTTCTTAGATAAAGGACTCTTCAAAAGATATTGAAAAATAAACTAAGGTTGCAATCCTATACACCAGGAGCAAATTATACACCCGTGGCCAGTGTTAGAAACTCAGATATATAAGCTAGTTCCCAAAATGGAATGCCTAGTTGCCATTTTTGGGCCAGACAGCTCAAAACTCAATTTTTTTTCAATATGACTCTTTGGTTCCTCAAATTCATTCTGATTGTGCAGATAAAATATAGCGGATAGGATTCTACAGGATGTGTTGCTAGTGTGTGAAAACAGCCAAGATCCAAGGATCCCCAGGCACGCACCTCCAGATGGTGGAGACGTCATGCACCATCCTGGCACCCAGGCATCTTCACTTGGTCACAAGTGGTCGATGTGTGAAAACAGCCAAGATCCAAGGATCCCCAGGCACGCACCTCCAGATGGTGGAGACGTCATGCACCATCCTGGCACCCAGGCATCTTCACTTGGTCACAAGTGGTCGATAGCCAGGTGAAAAATGTGCCTGGTGGATTTCGAACATAGCCCTCCAAATGTTGTTGGATTTCAACTCCCATTGGCCCTGGCCAGCATGACCAATGGAAAGGGATAATAAAATTGCCATCCCAAAACATTTGAAGGACCAATGTTTCACTGCTCCTGCTACTTGGAAGTAAATTCTGTTGCAGGCATAGAATTGTGCTGTACATGAAACAATCTAGAATTACCTGGGGGGCGGGGTGGGACCTACACAAAGAATTTCATTTGTATGTACCGGTATAATGGATAAGCTTGAACTTTCAGAGTGGTGGCCCTTAAAATTAGCTCTTAATATGTACTGGGTTGAGAAAAGGAATTCCCTTTTACAATGGCTTACTGTATCTTGGCAAATGGCAGCCAGGATCCACAATAAGGCAGAAATTGAATTCCAAATATGGTATTCAAGCTAGGGTTGCCATACGCCCCATTAAGCAGTGTCTGGCCAGACATCACTGAAATGTCCAGGAATATCGGTAGTGTAGATTTTGGTGATTTTCATTAAAAAATAGCTCAAAAACTCATTTTTGTTGGTGAGATCAACAGCTTTGGACAAAAAAGAAAATAAGAAAGCTCAACAACCATAATTCAAGCTTCTGAATCAACAATAAGAGTAGGCAATCTTGTAGTCTAAAAACTGAAAGGGGGTCAGTTTGAGATAGGCTTGCCATACGTCAGGAAAATTCCTGACAGGTTTTTGGGTATAAAAATGGCAACGTGGTGGAAAAAGGAGTGAAAACAGCTCAAAAAGCTTAAAATCTTAAAATAAAATAGAATAAGCTAAACAATTTTGGGGCCTTCCTAAAAACAAAAAGCTCAATAACTTTGTGGGTGTCAGGAATGTTACTTTTTTGAAATATTATTAATATTATTAATTATTATTTATACCCCGCCCATCTAGCAACCCTAGTTTGAGAGAGCAAGGCTGGCACAGGCCTAGAGGCAAGAGACAGGAGAAGGAAGGGAATTATAGGCGAATAAAGCCATACATAAATGAGGCAAAGTAGCTTATTCCCTGTGGTGTTCTGGTAAAACATGGATGGAGGTGGCGAAATAAGCTCCCACTTAGTGGGCCATTCAACCACATTTCATTTTGACTGTTTCAAGTATGTAACAATATGTGCTAATACACATACACAGGACCTCCATATGTATATATGGGGGAAAAAAATACATGCATTCGGAATTTGAAGAACCATAAAGTTTAATGCACTGTGAACAGCGCTAAGGCACATTGGCTCCAATTCAGCTCCGATCTTCTGTAAGAACTGGGTGGGGGAAATGCATATCCTGTTTTTTCGTGTGCCTTGTGGTTCAGATGTGAAACAGTGACGGTTGAAACCTGCTTCCAATACAGCTCTCCCTTTGCCTTACCAAACACACTTCTTGCAAGTTTGCTGGTTGTTAGCATGTACCCAAACAAGCCTTTGGGATTTAGAGGACAATTGTTACGATTTCCTTTTCCTTTTGGCCAAGGGTGGAGATAAGGATACATTCCAGATCATCACCAAAACCTGGAGTCCGAATAGCACCATTCTTCTTCGTAAAATCTGATTGCATCCCTTTTTAACTGGAAACAATGAATCTGCAACTTTAAGCCCAGGGGTGTACTCTGAACGCTTATGCTGCAGCAATTCTGTTGAAATTTGGGTCTGGCTGATGGGAGATGGTCTGGGGATCCTGCGTACAATCCACTGAGCTTGCTAGAGAAAAGACCGGGCATAAATATAAATAAATAAAACCCCATGAGTCCAACTTACCCATTATAAACACAAGGGGCGGTATTCAGCTAAGTATTACTCAACATAGACTCGTTGAAATTAATGAACATGGCTAAGTGGCATTGATATCCTACGTTTCCTAGAAGAAGCTCTAGGTGATGTAGACCTGTGAGGCAAGTTAGGCTACATGTCAGTGCTGGCCCAAGGTCACCCAGTGAGCTTCATGGCCAAGTGGGGATCTCAACCCTGGTCTCCCAGGCACTACTCTAACCCAGGGGTCCTCAAACTTTTTAAACGGGTGGCCGGTTCACTGTCCCTCAGACGCTGTTGGGGGCCAAACTATATTTTGAAAAAAATATGAACGAATTCCTATGCAACCCGGCATGGCGTTTCATTGGCAGACCCACCGCCACTTGAGGTGCTTGTTCCCATTCAGCGCCTCAGTCTGTCCCCGGCACGCTGAGGTAAACCTTGCTGCCCACTGAGTCAGTCCCCGCATGTTGAGGTAATCCTGGAGCAGCGTTTTGGCCGGTGAGCCAGATTTATGAGCCTGGCAGGCCGGATCCGGCCTTCAGACTGTACTTTGAGGACCCCTGCTCTAACCATTACTCCACACTGGGCCTCAAACTCTTTGAAATAGTTGGCCTTTATCTAGGTGTCAGACTTAGGAGCAAATAGAAAAATTCCTTCCAGTAGCACCTTAGAGACCAACTAAGTTTGTTATTGGTATGAGCTTTCGTGTGCATGGACACTTCTTCAGATACATGCACACGGAAGCTCATACCAATAACAAACTTAGTTGGTCTCCAAGGTGCTACTGGAAGGAATTTCTTTATTTTGTTTTGACTATGGCAGACCAACACGGCTACCTACCTGCAACTAGAGCAAATAGGAGTTCTGCTCGTGGAGAAGGAGTGCTACACAACTTGACATGTCTGGCTAGGCAGTACTTCATACTGGGAATTTGACTGAGCTGCCACACTTGATAGCAGAAAGGAATGAAATGCCCCCCCCCCCTGGCTTCTTATTTCTCTTTCAGGAGAAAAATCACAAGCCCCGCTCTGAAGACACATCAAGGATGGAAAAGATCAGTCATAGAAATTGATCCTCACGATGTATTCTTTTTACTCAAATAGAGCTACTGAAATTTCCATAGGTTCCTGTGCTTTGTATGCCTCATAATCTTGGCTTTATTTCCAAATCCTGGGTGTTCTGGTCGCTTTCTGAAGCATTCACTGGGCAATGCTGCCTCCAAGTGTTCAAAGTGAAGAAGGCCACATTTAACAGTTGCTCAGAAAACTTTGCCGCATGTCAGCATTCTCTGCCGATTCGGAATGATTAAAATGCTTGTTTCTGGCGCCCGTGTTATTAAAAGTGCACTTTGTTTTTGCCCTAACAATGTGCCACTTGTGTGACCTATAATAAACCCATTTATGATCAGAAAATTTGGATTTTGTGAGGTAAGGCAATTCATATTCCATGTAAAAATATCAGCTATGAGTTACTTAATATACTCAGAAAAACAAGAGTTAAAAACAACATTTACCGTCACAGGCACAACAACCACCATCTACAACCCAATTATTTTAAAGAATTTCCTTCAATTTTAAGCCACTAGCTCTAGACCAACTGGATTATGGATTGCATTCTGAACTAAGTCAGGGCTGGCTAACCTATGAACTTTCAGCTGTTGTTGAGCTACAGCTTCCACCATCCCTAACAACTAACCATTATGCTTGGGGCTGATGGGGTTTGGAGCCAAGCAAGATCTGAAGGGCCACCAGTACCCCATTCCTCATCTAGGCCATTCTCTCATTGTTTTCAGTTGTTTCCTACTACATCCTGTAGCTTCCTTCTGTGTAGTTACATCAGCTGCACTAGCTTTTTCAACATGAGGTCAGATAAAACAAAATAAAAAAATTCCTTCCAGTAGCACCTTAGAGACCAACTAAATTTGTTCTTGGTTAGCTATACTGCCTGTGGGGCTAACTGCATCACTTTGAAGTCTGTCAGTTTTCTGTTTCTTTTTTAAAGAGCAGATGCAGGGGCCTGTGATAGCAATACATCAACAACATGTGCTTTTTCTTACCTGACATAATCCCAAGAAAATGTATGATTTTGCACTGGGAACAATGGAAGGGCAGATATGGGTTAAACATTATCTTTTCATACCCAGCATTCCAGTGAAAATGCACTTACTTCATTTGTTTGTTTGGTTGGTTGCTTGCTTGTTAAACGTGCAGCCCGTCTTTCTGCCAAATGGTGCTCTAAATAAATAAATAAATAACCCACCAACCAACCAACCAATGGGCTATCACATGATATGTGATTTGGCCCTACCTTGCATGCTCTCTTTCAAATAAAACAAAAGAAAAGTTTGGTTTTGCTTTTACAAACCCAACAACAGTTTCTTACTTGGTAAGTATTAGAACTGAAACACCCTGCAGAAGTTCTAATCTCTTTTCTTTGCATCTTTGATTTGGTTAGTTTTAGCAAGACTCAGAACAGCAAGAAAGGCTTATACATAAAATATAAAGAAATAAGTGCATGTTATACTGAATCTTTTAAAAAGGAATTCCTAGTAGATTGCTTGGGCATGGAATGGGAAGTTACCACAATGGATAAGAACACAGAATTCTTTGACAGCAACTTTTTTCCAACTTCTCTAAACACTGCTCTGATCTTACTGTTTATGGCGAGAGCGCAACACACCAATCTGCAGTTATGAGAAGTGATGAAGGTGGAAGGAAACTTGGGGCTTAACTTCCATTGTGTGTGATTTTGGTAATTAAATTTAAGGAGAGAACAGATGAGAAAGACGCAGACCAACTATTTGAAATCTATCTCAAAGTAATTAAACTGGATGTGCAAAAAGGGTAGAAGTTTTAGAGCTGAAGTGGACTGCTTCCGAGGGCTGTTTCTAACTGAGAAATACTTCTACTTGCAATGTTTCTAATGGTCTGAATTGTCATTCAGGCACTACGTAATGTTGTCTAGTAAGAGAACATTTCTGTCCACCAGAACACTCTGCTACTGATCTTAAGGTGACCACTGCTGAACAAAGGCATTTCAATAGGAGGTTCAGAAGTGGAACTGCTGGTTTACAGTTCACCAAGAGGTTCCATTCTGTTCATTTTGGTCTGAATAGAGACAATGCGACTCAATACAAGTGGGCATAAAGTTTGAAGTTCCCCTGGATTACATTTGTGTTTGAAATGATGAAAAACGGCCACAGAACTGTACCTCTTTTGGATGTGAAAATGGCAAAGTGGTATTCAGTGACTTATTCAATAGCCAAGAATGGTAAGAATCATCTGGAGGTAAATTGTGTGTGTGTGTGTGTGTGTGTGTGTGTGTGTGTGTGTGAACTCTTTTGTGGAAAAGTAGGGAGAGGTGAGTAACAAACTTGTGAACAAGGAAAACTCATTTTTGTACTTTCTGTTCAGAAACCACTGGAGAAATGCTGTTTGTGATCCAGGTTACTGAGGGGTAGCTTGTAAACAAGAGCTTCCCTGTCTGCTCACTCAAGGACAGAAAAGGGAAACCAGGCAGAGAAACAACCTGCCTTCTGGAACAATGAGAGGCATGGTTTGGCAGCCCCAGAGGCTCTGGGCTCTGATAAGATGTGCTTCCTTCTAAATATTTTAATGAGCTAAGCAGCGGGCATTCCCCGTTGAATGCTCTTCATGACTGTTGCTAAGCAAAACCAGTGTAAACATTGTTTGTTTTTTAAAAACAAATTCTTCTAAATCTTAAAGGTACTCAGGTAGCTTTTCAGAAACCACCCCAAGCAAGTGTGCAGCTGAGGTGAAGCCATTCTTCAACAAACACAGGGGCCCCCTCTTCACCCTGCATCCTTTCTCATCTTCCATCCATGAGGATTTTAAAAACCAACATGGAGGTATCACTATCCAGTCTGCTCCCTTCAGGGCAATCCTACATTTTTCAAACAAGTCTATCCTGTTTAGGGCCTGATCTACATGCATCCAGCAAAACCCTGTGGTGAAATACTTCTGAGAGACCATCAATTCTGACTGCAGGCAGAAGCTCCAGGTCTGAATGTTTCCTCATAGGAACGAAACTCCATGCACACCGTAAAGGAGCACAGCAGGAAAAGGGCTAAACTGGAATCTTACTCCCCTAAATCTTTGTTTTCTACATGCAAGGAAGGTGTTGTTTACTTAGTTACTTACTTACCACATTACTATCCTGCCTTTTCTCCATTTGTAGAAATGTTTTTATTGCTTCAAAGTTTCGTAGAAATTTTATTGTATTTTATTTTATACTGGGTGGAATGCAATGCTGTGCTCTTCCCATCGTTCCGTTTGAGCATTGCAGCTTGCCAGATGGAACAATGCTCCCCCCCTCCAACCCCCACGTTCTGGAGCTTCTGCAAACTCACTCCTCCCCCTCCTGAGCCCATTTTGCACAGTGCAAGGGGTATGTGTTGGAGGAGAGAGGGGTAAAGCCTCATTGTGCAAGGAGACGTCCCCATGCAGGGCTTCCACTGATGGGACTGGTGAAGTGAGTCCCACCACTTGTTTTTCAGGCTGGGAAGCAATTTAAACATTTGTAAAATAAATAAAACATTGACAGCAAACATTGGTCTCTCCTCCTCTTGCCCCCCCCCCCAATTTTATCCTCATAAAACAACCCTGCAAGGTTGAGAGAGCGACTGGTCCAAGGTCACCCAGTAATTGTCATGGCCATCTGGAGGTTTGAACCGATTTGCTGCCCTTAGCCTAACACTCTCACCTTACACAACTCTGCCTCTTTAACACGCAGAAGGCATTTCACAATGCAGTGCCTCACAGAGCCAGTGTGGTGTAGTGAATAAGAGCGGTAGACTCGTAATCTGGGGAACCGGGTTCGCGTCTCCGCTCCTCCACATGCAGCTGCTGGGTGACCTTGGGCTAGTCACACTTTTCTGAAGTCTCTCAGCCCCACTCACCTCACAGAGTGTTTGTTGTGGGGGAGGAAGGGAAAGGAGAATGTTAGCTGCTTTGAGACTCCTTCGGGTAGTGATAAAGTGGGATATCAAATCCAAACTCTTCTTCTTCAATCTGAACTGGGTTCAACCCTTTCGTCACAGACACAAATTCTGCGGAGGATGAGCTGAAAGAATACTTCTGATGTGTGTCGATGTGGGCTTCAGGACACATGGTTAATAGGTTATGAAGTTCACCCACCCCCACCCCAGTCCGATCCCCGTTTTTTTCTCCAGCCACTTTCACTCTCTGCTAGATTCCCATAGCATTTGGAGTGCAGTTAATCGCTTGCACAGGAAAGGGGCTTTCATAAATCACAGAGGCAAGCAGTCAAGGATTTTTCATGCATTCCTTTCCTATGTAAATGATCTGTAACTTTCTTGTGAATCAGGCCCATCGATTCTCACTCGCACACGCTGCCCTTCCCCTCCCCCCCACCAACCTCCCTGCACGACTCCCCTCCTTCTCCCCCCACCCCCACTTGCCGGATTCTCAGAATTGCAATCTAAATGGCCCTGAAACATTTGAAGACGATTAAAGTTTAGCTTTGCATATCAGTGACCTACCAGCAATTCCCACTAAAGCTCTGATGTATATACTGCATTTGATCTACAGCTAGATGATTCAGAAAGAAGTGATTCCAGAAGTGCTTTCTTCCCCCACAGAGTACTGGAAAAATGCCCTCTGGAGACATCGCATAATAGCAGCTATTTCCTATGAGCATCCTACAGGCCAGGGACACTCCAGTAAGTTGCCAGCCATTGCCTTTTGGCTTCCTTCCTGTTTTGCACAACACATAAATCACCAGGACTGATTTCTTCTGTCTTATTAGCAAGATTTAAGAAGCTTAATAAAATACATTTGGCAGGTTATACCGTTGCTCCTCTTATATCCAGCCACCATACATTTTTTTGGTTGTTCTTTAAGAAAAAACATAACCCCTATTTCCTCTGGCAGAAAGCAAAGGTTTATAACAGGATCTTTTTTTTTTTTTTTTTTTTTGCAAGTAATAATAATGCTATTTCCTTTGCTTTTTTTTTCAAAAAGGGAAGCAATACTGAAGGCAACAGAAACCAGCTTAGAATTTGTGGTGTCTCTATGGGAGCCAAATCAGGGCAGGGAGAGGGAAGCTGTGTGTTTCGTGGAGGTTCTCCATGCTTGGACATGGTAAATCCTATTAGTGAAATGCTTGTGGTTGAAATAGCATGTGCATGTTGAATCCTGCATGTGAAATAAGAACATGAGAAGGACTTGCTGCGTCAGGCTAGCACACCCTCCAATGTTTCTCTGATGAAAATAGGGACATCCTATTATTATTATTATTATTATTATTATTATTATTATTATTATTATTATTATATTTAGACCCCACCCTTCTGACAGGGTTGCCCCAGCCACTCTGGGCAGTTTCCAACATATATGAAAACATAATAAAACATTATTTTTTAAAAAAACTTCCCTATACAGTGGTACCTCAGTTGTCGAACGTAATCCATTCCGGAAGACTGTTCGACTTCCAAAACATTCAACAACCGAGACGCAATGGGCGGTCGGCAAATTCCATTGAGAAAAATGGAGAAACATGCCTCGGAAGCCGTTTCGACTTCCGAGGTGTGTTCTAAAACGGAAGCATTCACTTCCGGGTTTTTGACATTCAGGTTCTGAATCGTTCGGCTTCTGAGACAATCAAAAACTGAGGTTCCACTGTACAGGGCTGCCTTCAGATGGCTCAGGGGTTGGATAACTCCATACTCTCCAATGTTTCTGTGGTGAAAATAGGGACGTCCTAAGGAAAAGCGGGACATTCTGGGATCAAATCATAAACTGGGACGGCTTCTGTAAATCCAAGACTGTCCCTGGAAAATAGAGACACTTGGAGGGTCTGGGCTAGTGAGTCATCAAGTCCAGCATCCTGTTATCACAGAGGTCAACCAGGTACCTATGGAAAGCCCAAAAGCAGACCCACAGCTCAGCAGCACTCTTCTGCCCTGCAGTTTCCAGGAACTGGTATTCAAAAACATACTGCCTCTGACCAGACACGGACTTTGGCCTTTCAGATTTCAGTGGTGCCCTGTGCAAAGCCAACAGTCAGTGCCTCCTTGCCTCTTGCCTTCTATTCTGCTCAATTCACTATGCCACTGTTGTGACGTCCTACGGCACCCCCTAGGTTCGGTGCCCGGTGTGGCAGAACTGGCTGTGCTGCCTTAAATCCACCTCTGCTCTGGCAGAAAAGGCATAACATAACCTTCAGGATTAGTCTTTCCCTCCACAAATTGGCCTGTTCCTCTTTTAAGGCCATCCAAGTTGGTGGCCATCAGGACATGACAATAAATTATCTTATCTTATGTTGTGGGAGCAAATTCCATAGTGCACTCTACGAAGAATTACTTTCATTTGTCTTTCCTTAATCTGCCAACATTCAGCTTCATTGGAGACCAATATTATGAGAACGGGAGAAAAACTTTTCTCTATCCACTTTCTTCATGCCATGCATGGTCTACTATGTCACCTTTTCTCTAAATTGAAAAGCACCCAAGGTGGTCTTAAACTAAAGTTTAACTCAGATGAGACAAGGAGAGAATGGGATATCACCCTTTCTTAGATTTGGAACATCTCTTTTTCTTATTTCTTTTTCCTCTGTGGAGAAAATTTATTATTGTTATTATTTAATTGCTTTAAAAACATTTCTAGGCAGGTTTTCATTTTAAAAAACCCCCAAAGCAGTTTGCTACTGTGGATGAATACAATCATGGGGAAAATATATAAATACTATAAAGCAATAATGGTAAGACATATCAGTACAATAAAGCATCACCAAGACAGAAGGCAGTTTAAAATGGTCAGGGGACCACCGGGGTCAAAAGGTATCTTTTTAATGAACGACAGACACACAACAGTGCCACAGCAGTACCCACCTCTGTTTTGCCACAAGGAGGAACACTGCAAGTCGTGCATCCTCTGAAGATCATAGTGATCTGACAGGTCTACATTTTTTTAGTCTCCAAGAGAGATTCATGTGACCAAATATGGGTGCTCAACAGGACGAAACTGGTTTATACTATTTGATTTAAAATTTACTTTGGGACTGTCTGATGAAAGAACCACAAGGCCCAGTCCTGTTTTGGCTGGAAATGTTCATCTTTTCAAACCAGTCATTTAAAGGATGAATGGCGAACGGATTGCATTATGTTCATTCCAAAGATAAAACCTCAGTGCAAATTGATTCTGCATTACTCAGCAGTGTGTCCATTTGAAAACAGATGTAGGTGGTCCCAGCAATGGGAGGGTGAATCCAGACCTGCCCGATGACCTTGTGGGTGTGTTGTTGTTGTTGGCATCCGTTTGTCTTGATAGACAATGGAGTGTGCCTCTGGGCGTGAAGTCAAACTGCTGCACTAGCAGCACCAAAGTGACTTCATTGGGGTTCAAGCCTGAGCCGTGTGTATGGAAGTCCTGGGCTTCCCAGTAGACAAGACCACCACCCCCCTCTCGGCCTAACTGATGTGGTCCAAAGGAAAGCAGAGCAAAATGTTTGACACCAGCTTGGCTGCAGGAGTTGCCAGAAGGAGGCATACAAGATAGTTCTTAGGGACTCCACTCTGGATTTGTGTAGGGCTTATTCCTTAGCCTTTTCTTCTCCCAAAGATGTCCCGCAAGGGAGTGGAGGTTTAGGATGAGAGTTTTCCTTCACCTACCTTCCCAGGTTGATGAGCCCCATCTGCCCGTCACTTCCCTCTACAGCACATGTAGAAACAGTCTTCTTTACCATCGGACCCACTATTGGTCTAGTTTGCTCAATCCACTGGAACCTGTCTTCACAAATGTCTAAGATTTACCCTCTGGTCCCATGGCTGCAAGTAGCAGCAGAAGCTTTGGAGCAGAACCAAGATGCTGTGTCATATAGACTGCCAGAAACCTCTCCAACAACCTGTCGTGTGCCAATAACAGCACAGAACTAGATAAGACATCAGAAGAAGAGTATGACCCTATGGCTGGCTCTAGTATTTATGGGGCTCAAGGGTTCCAACAATACCTGCCCTCCAACCACCACTTGGGAAAATAATTCCCAGTTCCAGAACTTCCAAACCCACCCCAATGATCAAAGGCACAGTGGCCATCTGACAGCCTGAGGTCTTCCATCCCTGATCCCAACTCAAGAAGAGGATGCTTTTCTTCTCATGTGTTTTAGGTTAGAAACCTGATGACATGCCAGAAAGGGGTGTGGCAGCAGAACCAGCTGTAAAACTCCTCAACTGGGGCCTAGCAAGCGCTGTAGCAAGTCTGTACCCTTCTCTGCTCTTTACTGGACAACTTCACATATTATAGGACTGCCAACCATTTTAGGCCAGCAGGCACGTTTGGTACTTTGAGAGAATGTTCTGCCTGCCAGTCATAGAAAGGATGCCATTGGACGGGTGGCATAATACAAAATGGCTGCAGCATATAAAGGAGCAAAAAAGAGACAAGACCACGAAATCAAACATAAAAACAGACAGAGAGGAATACCCTCCACCCACCCATCAAAGGGGGGGGAGCACCTAAATCAGCCACTGCCATACTCACTCACAGAGAGAAACTCATAAGTGAGAACGATTTGAGTGATAGTTTTTCTGCTTTTTGTTGATTGGTGTTCCTAACATAGATCCAATGTGATTGATTTGCATGTTGTGATTTCCCCTCCCCTTTAGATCATTTCTTGTACTTTCATAGTATTTTTGTTTTGTACTAGGAAATGGTTTTTTAAAAGTTGTTTTTTTTATTGTTGTTGTGAGCCGTTTCGAGCTCAGCTGGGTTGCTGGGAAAGTGACATACCAAATCAAACCTTTCCCCTACTCCTCTGTCCAGTTTTGGATTCCAGTGAAATGTGGGCCTGTTTATGAGTAGGTGGTGTTCAATACAGGAAACGCCAAGCCAGCACAAAAGGGAACTGAGCAAGAAAAGCAAACAGTCTCTCATGCACTGTGGATTTATTAGGGGGCAGTCACCTTTTGTGGACACCATAGAAAGTCCTGGTGGGCACAGTGGCACCTGCAGGTGCTGTGTAGGCTAAGGTTACCAGACCTCCCTGTTTCCCGGGGACAGTCCCTCTGACAAAATCCATCTATTTAGTAGGAAGTTGAAAAGTGTCCCCGGATTCATTGAAAAAAAATCTGGCAACCTTAGCGTGGGCAACCCCTGCAAGTATCTTGATCCCTGACACCCTGAGCGGTTCCTCAGCCTCTCAGGTAAGGCAGAACTTTGAGCCACAAGGTAGGGGTAGAAGGACTGAGGCATGACTATCAGTGCTTATCATACCTTACATTGTCTGCCAAAGTGCCCATTAGAGGAAGGCAGCAAACAGGTGAGGGATGCAGAATAGAGTTGCTTATCAGTGCTTGTATTTGTTATCATTCTCAGCTTCGATGCTTCACCTTGTACTCTTGTGAGTTCCTCCCCCCACCCACCCACCCAACCATCCGTGTTTGAGGGGGTATCAAACATACAGTTGTCATTGGTCCTTTGGATTTTATTGCTTTGGACATTTTCCAACGCACAAGTTGCCGAAGCTTTCATGTCAGTCATGATTAACCATTCTCTCCCCTCCCCCTTTTCTTTTTTGCTTTCTTGCATGCTGGTAGGTGTAGACAAGGCTCTGCCTGTCAGGATACTGCTGGGTATGATAGGTGAAGAGCCGCGGTAGCCTGACAAACAGAATTACCACAAAGTCATTTTCCACTCCTGAAGACTGGATTCCTCCTATCTCCTCAGGAGATGGAAGGCGCTTTGTGATCTTGGGATCAGTTGCTTGATTAAAATGACAGAGCTGGTGCGAGCAGGTGGCATTCTCACCTTATATAAAGAACTTCATATGCCCCTCAGTTATGGGACTCTGCAGCAGTGAGTGTGTTAACCTGGAGCTGCTCCATTTCATATGCTAGTATTTAGAAGAGGAAATTCCCCGGTGTAGTTCATCAATCAAGATAAAATGCTTTTGCCTCTTTATAACTCCATAGGGCACCAGTGATACTGAAGACTCAGAAGGCTTGTCCAAAACAGAGCAAAATGTGGATTCTCACCAGCCTGTCTCCTCATTACTGTAGGGGCGTCCACAGTATGTATTCCCTATCCTGGTGTTGTCCCATACATTTCTCCCTTTTAATGAGGAGCTTTTCAAACCTAGGAAAGTCTGAATCAGAAAAAAACACACATTTAAAGTAAGAATGGAAAGCTCCAGGTCAACACTGAGTTGGGGTACATTTTATTCCGGTGTGGGCAATCCCGGGAGTTTATCCAGCAAAGTCTTGCAGAACTCCAGTGGCAGCCAGTGATACTGGTAGGACAGCTCAAAACAACAACAACAACAACAACAACAACAACAACAACAACAACAACAACAATAAATACCCCGCCCATCTGGCTGGGTTTCCCCAGCCACTCTGCGTGGCTCCCAACTGAATATTAAAAATAGAACCAAACATTAAAAACTTCCCTAAACAGGGCTGCCTTCAGATGTCTTCTAAAAGTCAGATAGTTGCTTATTTCCCTGACATCTGATGGGAGGGCGTTCCACAGGGCAGGCGCCAGTACTGAGAAGGCCCTTTCCCTGTAACCTCACTTCTTGCAGTTAGGGAACCGCCAGAAGGCACTCGGACGCTCCTTCAGGTATACCGGGCTGAGGCAATTTAGGGCTTTAAAGGTCAGCACCAACACTTTGAATTGTGCTCAGAAACGTACTGGGAGCCAATGTAGGTCTTTCAGGACCGGTGTTATATGGTCTCGGCAGCTGCTCCCAGTGGATTTCTTCATTGACACTGAAGACTCAGGGTTCTAACTTGCATCCAACAAAGGCATTGCCCTCTTGGAACATCTTCCAATCGAACAATGGAACCTTCTGTCTGGAGGGTTTGGAACCTCCCAGAGTAGATTTAGGGGGAAGGGCACAGGAGAAAGAGAGGGAAGGAAACTTCCATTGCACAAACACAAGTCATTCTAGGATCACAACGACTTTGTTGGATGCAACCTATATGATCATTGTTGTTCATTAGAGAAGAAGGAGGAGAAGTAGGGAAAAAAGACAGATGGGGTCCTTTTTGGGAGAGCCGCTCAACGAAAGTTCTTGCAGGCTACACACACACACACACACACACACACACACACACACACACACAGTATTCTTTTTACACCCTGCAGTCTGTCTGTACTGGTTAATATTGTCAAGGGAGTCCTTTCCTGAAAGAATATAATTTAGGATCTATTAAATATGATTACTTGGCCTTGGAAATGATAGATATTGAACAGAATTAGAAGATCACTTTACAAAAGAAAGGTTCCTCTTGCAATCTTTCCTGCGGGCATAAAATAAAGCTTGGGGGAAATCCCAACGGAATTGTGGCACTTATGGGTTACATTTATGAATACAGGGATTGATCTTCATATTTAAAAAAAAACTGAGGGGAAAACCCCCCACAAAAAACAATTAGGGTGATATAGCAAGTACCTGGACAGCTCTGAGATGCCTGAGACTTGAGTGGCATGTTTGCCGTGTTTCACTTGCTTTAATTACAATGGGGATGGAGGAAAGTGCAATTAATTTAAAAGTGAACCTTCACATTCTGCAATGGGAAATTAATCCCTAATGGCATTCTCAAGTTTTCTCTGTTTCCTACTATATTAGATTCTGAGGTTGATTGTACCTTTGTGAGCCATTTGCCTCTTTCCCAGGTGCCCTAATAGTTGCTGCTTCTATCTGTTATGGCCCTTGATTAGTACATAAATGATATCATCTGGGCAGCCCAGGTGGCATTCACACACCGCTTGCATAGTTATGCTGCCATGGGCCCTTTGTGGGGAAGGGCCCATGCCAGCTTTGCCTTGGAGAGCATGGCTCTCAGTGTCCGCTTACACTGAATAAACACCCAAAAACCTTCTTTAATCCATTGGTTGTTCTGGGAGGAGGATTCACTTTCTCATTGGCTGGCTTCAGTGACTATGTGACTAAGAACAGGATGCAATACTTTGCACATTGAACCCTATACAGACATTTTGATTGCAGGTGAAATCTACACATGAGCAGGCAGAGTGTGTGGGATTACCAGGCTCTGTCCACCCCTCCATCCCTGCTCATGAAGGCCAAAAGTCTGATGTGGGGAATTTATTCCAGAGCTTGGAAAGGTC
Source organism: Darevskia mixta (assembly GCA_034641385.1). Lineage (NCBI taxonomy): Eukaryota > Metazoa > Chordata > Lepidosauria > Squamata > Lacertidae > Darevskia > Darevskia mixta. The sequence goes on from JAWWNH010000066.1 coordinate 38,442,839, forward strand.
CTTTTAAAAAAACGTCTGTAGTTCTAGTCCATTGTGTCCAAAAAGGAACTAATTATAGTTCATGTTCATACAGTCGTACCTTGGCTCCTGAACACCTTGGGAGTTGAACGTTCTGGCTCCCGAATGATCGAAAACCGGAAGTGAGTGTTCTGGTTTTTTTAGCGTTCTTTTGGAAGCCGAATATCCAGCAGGGAGCTTCCTGCAGCCAATCAGAAGCTTCACTTTGGAAGTCAAACGTTTCGGAAGTCAAACAGACTTCCGGAACGGATTCTGTTTGACTTCCGAGGTACGACTGTAGTTTGGTTCATGTTCAGATCACAGTTCAGTTCACGTTCATCCAAATGATCTTTGGCCAAAAAATAAAAATCCAGCATTCAGTAGTATTCAGAATACTACTAGCTCCTGTGCTAAAGTATGAAATACATACCTAAGAAGACTAAGAAAACATCAAGATACACATACAATTCAATGTGAATTGCTGGAATTGTTTCCCTCAGCAATTATGATTTTTTCAGCCTGTCCAACAATTCTGATAACTACTTTCAGATGTAGTTCAGAGACGTTTGAACTAATTCAGTGACCTTCTATATGTGGAAGCTCCACACACAGCTGAGAACCCTTCACAGTGATTACAGGAGCCGCCTGCTTCAGCTCTTTTGCCCTCCATTATTTGGAGGGTGACACCTAGCCCGATCGCCCCTACTCTACACTCTTGAATACTTCTGCAACTTTGTGTATGTGGGACCAAGACACCTCAGGGACTGTCTTCTCTCATATGAAACTTTCTACTCAATTAGATCAGGGGTCAGCAAACCTTTTGGGCCCCAGAAGCAACATGGATTGGGCATTGCTGCAGCCAGACATACATATTTTTTTGCTACTGGTGTGGGTAGTTTAAAGGTAAAGGTAAAGGGACCCCTGACCATTAGGTCCAGTTGTGTCCGACTCTGGGGTTGCAGCACTCATTTGGTGTTACTGGCCGAGGGAGCCAGCGTACAGCTTCCAGGTCATGTGGCCAGCATGACAAAGCCGCTTCTGGCGAACCAGAGCAGCGCACGGAAACGCCATTTACCTTCCTGCCGGAGCGGTACCTATTTATCTACTTGCAGTTTGACGTGCTTTCGAACTGCTAGGTTGGCAGGAGCAGGGACCGAACAATGGGAGCTCACCCCGTCACAGGGATTCAAACCGCCGACCTTCTGATCAGCAAGCCCTAGGCTCTGTGGTTTAACCCACAGCGTTTTAACACTATTTGGCTTTTGTTGCTGGATTTTTATGACATTGAAGAAAACTCCCTCTGTGTGTGTGTTTTTAAATGCAAGCGTCCAAGCTATCTTATGCGAAAAGGCAGTGCAAAAATATTTCAGATAAGTAAGTAGTAACACAATCATTGTCACTCTGTTGTAAAGTTTAAGGGGATCAATTTTACTTGCATCGAAAACTGTCTTTTAGTATCTATATTCCTATTGATGCAGTTTCTATATTTCCCAGCAGTCTCCAGGAACTGTTGTTTGGATGAGATGCCGTACAACTGGATTTTCCTATCCTCCATCCTTGAAGCCTAGGTCAGCTAGGTAAGCTGCATACCTCTGAGCTGATTGTCAATTTCTGGAAGGTGTGCAGAGCAGAACCAGGCTCCCTACCTGTCTCCCAAAGCCAAGAATTAGCTAGAGGGGGGGGGGGTGAGTTGAATTCCACACCTGCCTTATTGAAGCTGATGCTCAGCTGGAAAACATGTTCTGTTTCATAGCTGAGTCTTTGAGTATGGGAAAGCCAGCAGGAATCCAGGTTGGTGGTATAATTATGCTCCCCACTGGTTTCCCTGAAAATTTCAGTACCACTCAGCTGAGCATCAGTTCAAAGAGGGTTGCAGAAATCCAGATTTTGGTGAGAGCAACACATCCCTCTTTCTCCCCAAGCTACCAACCTGCCTTTGGTCTTAACTAAGCTGGAGGCATTATTTCAGTACAGAAGCAGTTTTTTTCACAAAGACAGCATCTTGTCACAGGGACCAACACTCCAATGGTCTTTCCTTTGAATGAATCTTGCTTTGGAGAAGCTGATCTGAATATGGAGGAGTGGGGAGATGTTATAGTGAAGACAAAGCCTCTTTTATGATTACAGTCACATTCCCTGTGCAAATCTGTCATGGGAATCTCCAATGCAGCCGTTGTTTCAGACAGCCTTCCTCTGATATACAAATATATATACTCAAACATAAGAAGCTTTATGGTAATGCAGACTATGTCTAGCCAAGTTGGCAGCTTTGTAGGATATTTCTAAAAGAAAAGACAAGACCATGCCATTTAAAAATTAGGTACCGTAAACGATACAGATCCTCAGTTTATGTAACCGCTGATATAAAGCTCAGCAAGTCTGATGAATGCTGCAACAGAAACAAGTAAAATTTCCTTGCCTATGTCATGAAGCTCACTAAAATATTTTTATATGCTGATGGTTTGTATGAGCAGTACAAAAGGGCATTCTGTTCATGCAAGAACCCTTTGCACAAGCAACACTGGGTTGAGCGATATAACCACTACTAGAGAAATGGGCCTGTTGAGAAGGCCTCTTCATGTCTTGGCTTGCCCAGAAAGAGGGACATTAGAGAAACAAAGGGATATCAGTGTCATGTGCTCCAGTGAAGTCAATGATTTCCCCCGCACACATTCTCTGGATAAGAAACCCTGTTTTAGCTTATGCATCAGATTTTCATCGCTGACCTCAAAAAGGACCTTCCTCAACAACAGCACCTAACCTGAAGTGAAATATGAACAGTCATGCAGCCAAGCACATGCGTAATATATATATAATATATACTGATATACCTGACGGCTGAGCATCTGCAGGATGAACCCACATCTGTGCAAAGATGGAGTTTCTTCGATATTTGATAGATTTTGAGTGCTCTCATATCAAACACAATCACACAAGTGGAATGGGACAGTGTATGGTAATTTAAGTACAGCATCTCCTTAAAAAAAAATACTCCCTTAGACGGTGACCTTCAATACCAAGACTGAGTTTTACACGAGTGACATAAACCTCTTTCAGTAGGAGCTTGTAATGGAAATGCCGTTGTAACCTTAGCACTTTAGGTATGAAGGGAATAATTGAATTTCGTAACAATGTAACTCCTCCATTAAGTCATTAAGTGGATTGCCTCAGTCTGTCTGACACATTTGGTAAGTACTCCACGAGTGGTTAACAATGTCGTGAAAATAAAATCTTCTTTTCCCTGTGATTAGCAGGTTTTATATTGTTTGCCAAGCTACAAAAAATTATTAAAATTTCCTTCAATGTTGTGTCACTTTCTACATGCTTCTCTAAACATGAAGCTAAATTTCTCTTATAAAATTTGATGGCCACTTACCAAACTTTGAAAGTGGTCCTAATTAAGAATCATAAACATTTATTTTTCTTTTAGGTGGGGGGAGGTAACTAAATTCCAGCCCTTTGATTTTATGATTTGCTACCATGAAGGACCACATATATTTTGCTGTTGCCTATGTAACCTCAATTGTGTCAGTATGGGGCTCTTTCTTCTCACCCTGTAAATTTGGGGTCAGGGACCTGTCAAGGGTTGGATGCCAGCGATAGGTAGGATCACATCCAGTTTGGGGCAGGGCAGCCCTTCTTTCACTCTTTCTCTGCTCCCCTTCTTCCTCCCTCCTCCCCTCTTCTCCTAGGAGAGGGTCAGATCACTGCTGAAATTAGGCCAAGGGCTGGGGTTGTGGCTCACTCCAGCTGTGAAAAACATGGACTAGTAGAGAAGAAAACGTCTGAAAGTGACATTGGAATAAAGATTCACCATTTGAGCCAAATTCTACAGTGCCTTGATATGGCTAGCTAAATGAAATTGGTAATGTGCAGATCAATGTGCATATCGAATACACAGGAAACTTTCTGGTGGAAGAGATTGCGAAGCATCGCATACATTTTAAATTGGGGCAGCCAGCTTCCAACACTGCAAATAGGATTGCCTGTGCAATTTGCCATCCTTGCTGGGTTAGATGTGCCCCATCCCATAAACACATAGGTGACCCCACCACCACCACCAACCTGCTTTTGCTGATGGTTCATCTCATTAGCAAATGGCAAGGACAGGCAGCAGAACGAAAGCACAAAGAAGGAAGCCTTGCTTAGAACATAGTTCCATTCTCATAAGGCATTTGCAGAGTCATCTCTGCAACAGTTACTCTAATACAGAGGTGCTTGCCCCAAGTGGTCTCTTTAAGTGGTCCCTGCCCCCTTTACTAAAACATAGGAAACTGCCTTGTACCAAGCTAGTGTTGGTCCATCTCATTCAGCAGTGTTGACATTGACTGACTGTGACTCTCTAGAGTTTCAGGGAGGGGACATCCCTAGCCCATCTGGGAGCTACCAGGGTTTGAACCTGAATTCTTCTGCATGCCAAGCAGGTGCTCTGCCACTGATTTAAAGGTAAAGGTAAAGGTACCCCTGACCGACTCTGGGGTTGCACGCTCTATAGGCCGAGGGAGCCGGCAATTGTCCGCAGACAGCTTCTAGGTCATGTGGCTAGCATGACTAAGCCGCTTCTGGCGAACCAGAGCAGCACACGGAAACACTGTTTACCTTCCTGCCGGAGCGATACCTGTTTATCTACTTGCACTTGACGTGCTTTCGAACTGCTAGGTGGGCAGGAGCTCGGACCGAGCAACGGGAGCTCACCCCATCGCCGGGATTTGAACCGCCGACCTTCTGATCAGCAAGCCCTAGGCTCTGTGGTTTAGACCACAGCGCCACCCATGTCCTTGAGTTACATCCCCTTTAAACAACATGTAGGTTGGGGAGGAGGGATAGCGGTGTCAAAGAAAGCCTGGGGATAACTGCACCAGAAAACTGAAACTAGGGGTTCCCTCCCCCCCCCCCCGTTGGAGCTTCTGAACAGTGGGTATAAAGTATACTTTTATTTAGTATTCATCGGGTACTTGGGACAAGTAGCAAAGGATTGCTGTCTCTAAGGTATCATAAACCAATTTGTGAATTTCCCAGATGCCTGCCTGACCTGAGCACTGCCGAAAACAGCATGCTAGGCTAAATAAACTTTGGACCAATCCAACAAGGCAGCTTTTATTTTTAGGTTCAAGTCATCTGCACATATCTAATCCTTCCTTTGAAATTTAGTGAGGCAGCCCAAGCACACACAGTTGTTTGGACTGAAAGATGACATCACAAAACAAAGAAGTGTTGTGTCACTGGGCAGGAATGGCATAAGGATCAGGCACCCAAAATTTCACAGCAGCACAGGACTCAGGACCCCTTCATAGCCAGTAGTAGTTGCAGATCCAGAGCCCTCTCGAATAGAAGAGTTTCTCCTTTTTACATACTACTTGAACAACCATGGGAAATGATTAAAGTACTGAAGCAAAGCAAATGAAAACATAGACTTATGCAGATTTCATGCAAATGACACACTTCAGTTAACAGAATGATGAAACCCCTCCTGGCAAGTCAACTCAGGTATTGTGGTTATTGGGTATAGATCATAAAAAACAGTCCCTTATGTATTAAACACTGACAAATTGGTCTCATTATGAAGTAGGACTGGAACTGACGGCATGGACTAATTAAATTGCTAGAGCTAAAAAGTATTATGAGGAAAGAAAGGTAAAAATAGCTTATTTGATTCTCAAGTGCCAAATGTTGCCCCAGGAATATTTTATATGGAATGTTCTTCAGCTGCTTATATGCTTTGCATTTTTCTGCCAAACTAATTTCGGGGCCATGAGCCCAGTTAACATAGTGATAACGATCAGTGCACACTTGCATAAGTCATACATACAATAATTTTTTATGATTCACTGGATTCCTATCCTGCCCTCCATCAGGAATTATCTCATGAAGTGTTGCAACAATTAAAAAAACAACAGACCAACAAAATACAACATATAATTAAAATTATCCAGCATAATAAGGTAAAAGGTAAGGTAAAGGACACCTGGACGATTAAGTCCAGTCAAAGGTGACTATGCGGTTGTGGCGCTCATCTCGCTTTCAGGCCAAGGGAGCTGGCATTTGTCCACAGACAGCTTTCCGGGTCATGTGGCCAGCATGACTAAACCGCTTCTGGCGCGACGGAGCACCGTGACGGAAACCAGAGTGCACAGAAACGCCACCGTGGTACTTATTTATCTGCTTGCACTGGTGTGCTTTTGAACTGCTAGGTTGGCAGGAGCTGGAACAGAGCAATGGGAGCTCACCCCATTGCGGGGATTCGAACCACTGACCTTCTGATCGGCAAGCCCAAGAGGCTCAGTGGTTTAGACCAGGGGTGGCCAACTTCCAAGAGACTGCGATCTACTCACAGAGTTAAAAACTGGCAGTGATCTATCCCCTTTTGGGGGGTTCAGGTCGAGGTTGTTGAGCTTTTTTTCAGGAAGGAAAGTCCTGTTTTGGGGGCTTCAGGACAAAGACGTAGAGCTTTTTTTAGGGGAGCCAAAGTTGCTGAGTTTCTTTGGTGGGGAGCCAGTGATCTACCAGTGATCTACCACAGACGTCCAGTGATCTACCAGTAGATCACGATCTACCTGTTCGACATGCCTGGTTTAGACCACAGCGCCATCCGCATCCCTGATCCAGCATAATACAATCAATCCATTCAACTGTCCCACCCTAGATGCCTATGACTAGGAGGCACCTTAGAAGGCAGTGATAACCACCAACTTGAGTTGCTTCAAAAAAGGATTAGACAAATTCATGGAGGATAAGCCTATCAGCGGCTGCTCACCATGATAGCTATGATTGATCTCCATGGTTGGAGGTAGTAGGAGTCGAAATACCAGTTGCTGGGAACCACAGGAGGGGAGAGTGCCATTGTGCTGAGTGCCATTGCACTCAGAGCCTCATGTGAGCTTCCCATGGGCATCCATTTGGCCACCCCGATATACTCAGTTGTTAAAACAAAATAAAAAATAAAAAATCCCTTCCAGTAGCACCTTAGAGACCAACTAAGTTTGTTTTTGGTATGAGCTTTCGTGTGCATGCACACTTCTTCAGATACTTAGTTGTTGTTATACTTTCCCAAAAAAATAAGCAATACGAGATGCTGATGTGTTACACTAGACCAAGGGTCAGCAAACTTTTTCAGCAGGGGGCCGGTCCACTGTCCCTCAGACCTTGTGGAGGGCCGGACTATATTTTGTGTGTGTGTTGGGGGAAATGAACGAATGCCCCACAAATAACCCAGAGATGCATTTTAAATAAAAGGACACATTCTACTCATGTAAAAACATGCTGATTCCCGAGTCTGCGGGCCGGATTTAGAAGGCAATTGGGTCGCATCCGGCCCCCGGGCCTTAGTTTGGGGACCCCTGCACTAGACAAATGACTGCTGAAATAGGGGCGTGTTGTTCTGCGTTGAGTAACACAGAACTGTTCATCAGGCAGAATCCAAGCAGAGAATTCTTCAACAAGCAAAAAGTGTAGCCAGGCACCAGGCAGGAATATAAATATATCCTCTCTTGGGGCAAAGGGCTACCATTGGATCCCTTCCAGCTCAATGATTCTAAGGCCACATAGTACTCTCTATTTGTTTTAAGCAGAAAACAATGGATGCAGGAGAAGAGCGATAGAGAAACTTTTCACATTTACTGCCAATGGGAGATTAATTAATACACTCATTACACTTGAAAGCCTGGATGTACCTGGGAACACTGAGATACCCACAGTGCCATCAGTGGTAATTTAAAAATCAATTTCTCTTCTGTAGTAATTAAATGTGTCCATTTAAACAGATATAATTGATAGTGCCTGCAACTAATTTCAAAGCAGGAACCCTTCAGGGATTCTAGCGATTAACGGATACGGCTTCTGCTTTTTCCTTCAAGAACGGAACAGACATGGCAACTAAATTGTTGATTGTGGACTGCTAGTTGAACTGTCTGTGACAGATGCCACACATTAAAATGCATCAGGTACTATAGACCTCCTTCTGGAAATAGACTTCCATTAGAGCCAAATGCAACAGACTAAACAGGCTACCCAGTGCTCCTATCCATCACAGGCAACGTGCTCCTCTTTCAGGCAGTATTTACTGCATTGATATCCAGCCTTTCCTCTAAGGACCTCAAAGCAGTGATCCTCGCATTCCTATCCTCCATTTGATCCTAGTGAGTGGGCCATGACTGAGTGGGGATTTGAACCTTGGTCTCCTCTGTCTCAGTACAACCGTGTAACCAAGGTGTGGGGAACCTCGCTCCAGCCTGTGGGCTAAATCTGGCCCATGCAGGCTGTTCTCCCAGAAACAAATGCCCACCTGCCCAACCTGGTGCCAGATCTCATCTCAAGCAGTTGTGATTCCTGCATTGCAGAGGGTTGGACTAGATGACCCTCGGGTCCCTTCCAACTCTACAATTATATGACTATGATCCCTTTGTGGGATTTTAGCTTGTGAAGTGAATAAATTATTGACTCTGCCTCTGTTTATTTCAAACGTTTATTTCTCACCTTTCCTTCAGAGTGCTAAGGGCGACTAATGACCAAAATAAAACCTTACATTAACAATTAAAAACTAAGCCCGGTTTGGCACAGCGCAGCACAACCAAGACAAGGGATGAGTAAAGCAGGTATGATCTCCTCTCTGGGAGCCTGCACGCACATGCTAAGCCATGATTTGGCTTTGTGTGACATGTGAACTGGGTCAGCATCATCAATATATAATAGTGTAGAGATGTCAGCCTGGCATTGCTAGCAACCAGCTGGCAAAAAAACTTAAGCATCTTCCTGAGCAGTATTTGTATTTACCCAACAACTATTTTTATAGTCTCATATTTGCTATATTTGCTCCATACGTTCTCCTACTGACACCTGTTATCTCATAGGGCAGGGGTCGGCAAGGTTTACCTCGCCTGGGCTGGTTCACTCCAGCGGAGATCCCTCCATGGGCCGGATGGTGCATGTGCGTGAGTGCGTGTGGCCGCAATTTCTGATGTCTGCGTCTGCACAGACACGATTTCCAGCCTCTGCGTCTGCACAGACGCGATTTCCGGCACTGCGGAAGTGAGTCCCCGCGCCGCGCTGGTTTAGCGTAGCGTGCGGGGACTCGCCAAGTGGGCGGCTCGGTTTGGGGGAGTCTCATGGGCTGGTTAAACAACCCCTGTGGGCTGCTTGTGGTCCATGGGCCTTAGTTTGCCTACCCCTGTCATAGCGGCTTGAATTCATCCCCTAAACCTTGTTGAAAGATGTCATCACAATGCATATAGGTGTGGTTTGTGCAAGAAGTTGGCATGATCACCATGTTTTGATCTAGCTGCCTCCATACTGCATGTAATAATCACTGCATCTTGTAGCATGGCCAAAACTATTTAGGTTCACTGTGCCACTCCACTGCTCCCATCAAACTCTCCATCAGAGGCTTACCGGTATGTCATTTGATCAGAGTGCTTAAATTTTCCCATAGTAAGCTGCATGGTAATTCATCAGTTCACTATTTGGATAGGGATTCTAGCTCTCATTGATTTTCCTCCCTCTAAATCCCTGTGCTTCTGGAATAAGTAAAAAAGAAAAGAAAAAAAGAAAAAGCCAAACAAAAAACACTCCCTATATTTAGTGCTCATAAATATTTTTTGGCTGTGTTTCTTGCTAATTTAAATTCTTCTGCAAATAAATTTGAGATGGCAGTGTTGTCGCTTGATGTATGTTCTGCTACCTTGCACTAGCCGTTATTTAGGATATCTGCAAACAAGAGGATCTGACTTGATTTCCAGCACTGTCAAACTAAAGAATGGTGGATACGCACAGGCAATAAATTCTTTGCTTTCCGAACACCTGCTAAGGACAGTCCTCGGGAGATGGGACTTCTGAATTCTTTTGAAGATGATTATCATATGCTTAGGCCTGTAAATTATGCCTGCAGGATTTCCTGTCCCCTTTCTTACTGTGAATTTTCACACACAAGCTGCAAACAACACACTTGTGCCCTCTTAACAAAGGGCAGAGAATAACTGGGAGTACGGTTGCTGTATTTTCAGCTATTTCTTTGTTGCAAGATATTTGAGCAAGCTCTCAAATGGATAACCTGGTTTCATGGGAATCAAACTATGCGTTGCTTCTGATTGATTAATCCTTTGCTGCCGGACAAGATGCTACTCCTCTTAATACTTCCTCTTGCAGATGGTTGACATCAATAAAGGGTAAATCATAGAATCATAGAATCATAGAATCATAGAGTTGGAAGAGACCACAAGGGCCATCCAGTCCAACCCCCTGCCAAGCAGGAAACACCATCAAAGCATTCCTGACAGGTGGCTGTCAAGCCTCTGCTTAAAGACCTCCAAAGAAGGAGACTCCACCACACTCCTTGGCAGCAAATTCCACTGTCGAACAGCTCTTACTGTCAGGAAGTTCTTCCTAATGTTTAGGTGGAATCTTCTTTCTTGTAGTTTGAATCCATTGCTCCGTGTCCGCTTCTCTGGAGCAGCAGAAAACAACCTTTCTCCCTCCTCTATATGACATCCTTTTATATATTTGAACATGGCTATCATATCACCCCTTAACCTTCTCTTCTCCAGGCTAAACATACCCAGCTCCCTAAGCCGTTCCTCATAAGGCATCGTTTCCAGGCCTTTGACCATTTTGGTTGCCCTCCTCTGGACACGTTCCAGCTTGTCAATATCCTTCTTGAACTGTGGTGCCCAGAACTGGACACAGTATTCCAGGTGAGGTCTGACCAGAGCGGAATACAGTGGTACTATTACTTCCCTTGATCTAGATGCTATACTCCTATTGATGCAGCCCAGAATTGCATTGGCTTTTTTAGCTGCTGCATCACACTGTTGACTCATGTCAAGTTTGTGGTCTACCAAGACTCCTAGATCCTTTTCACTTGTACTGCTCTCAAGCCAGGTATCACCCATCCTGTATCTGTGCCTTTCATTTTTTTTGCCCAAGTGTAGTACTTTACATTTCTCCCTGTTAAAATTCATCCTGTTTGCCTTGGCCCAGTTCTCTAATCTGTTAAGGTCATTTTGAAGTGTGATCCTGTCCTCTAGGGTATTAGCCACCCCTCCCAATTTGGTGTCATCTGCAAACTTGATCAGGATGCCCTCAAGCCCATCATCCAAGTCATTGATAAAGATGTTGAATAAGACTGGGCCCAAGACAGAACCCTGTGGCACCCCACTAGTCACTTCTCTCCAGGATGAAGAGGAGCCATTGATGAGCACCCTTTGGGTTCGGTCAGTCAGCCAGTTACAAATCCACTGAATGGTAGCATTGTCTAGCCTGCATTTTACCAGCTTCTTTACAAGAATATCATGGGGCACCTTGTCAAAGGCCTTGCTGAAATCAAGATAGGCTACATCCACAGTGTTCCCTTCGTCTACCAGGCTTGTAATTCTGTCAAAAAATGAGATCAGATTAGTCTGACATGACTTATTTTTCAGAAACCCATGCTGACTTTTAGTGATCACAGCGTTCCTTTCTAGGTGCTCACAGACCGTTTGCTTAATGATCTGCTCTAGAATCTTTCCTGGTATTGATGTCAGGCTGACTGGGCGGTAATTGTTTGGGTCCTCTCTTTTCCCCTTTTTGAAAATAGGGACAACATTTGCCCTCCTCCAGTCTGCTGGGACTTCACCTGTTTTCCAAGAATTCTCAAAGATTACTGCCAGCGGTTCTGAAATCACCTCTGCCAGTTCTTTTAATACTCTGGGATGTAGTTCATCTGGCCCTGGAGACTTGAATACATCTAAACTAGCCAAGTGTGCTTGTACTACCTCCTTACTTATTCTGGGCTGTTTTTCCCCTGCTGAATCATCTGCTCCATATTCTTCAGGTCGGGCATTGTTTTCTTTTTTGGAGAAGACTGAGGCAAAGAAGGTATTGAGGAGTTCTGCCCTTTCTGCGTCCCCTGTTCGCATTTCACCTTCTTCTCCTCTAAGTGACCCCACTGTTTCCTTGTTCTTCCTTTTGCTACGGACATACCCATAAAAACTCTTTTTATTGCTTTTAACCTCTCTAGCAAGCCTGAGTTCATTCTGTGCTTTAGCTTTTCTGACTTTGTCTCTACATGTGCTGGCTATTTGTTTGAATTCCTCTCTGGTGGTTTCCCCCTTTTTCCATTTCTTGTACATATCCCTTTTAAATCTTAACTCAGTTAAAAGTTCATTAGATAGCCACCCTGGCTTCTTTAGGCACCTTCCATGTTTTCGTCTCATTGGTACTGCTTGAAGTTGTGCTTTTAATATCTCCCTTTTAACAAACTCCCATCCATCATGAACTCCCTTCCCTTTTAGTATTACTGACCATGGGATCACACCCAGCATTTCCCTAAGTTTTCTGAAGTCGGCTTTCTTAAAGTCTAGAATTTGAGTCTTAGTATGCTTGGTTGCTCCTTTCTGATGTATAATAAACTCCAGAAGAGCATGATCACTCCCACCTAATGATCCTACCACTTCTACCCCACTAACCAGGTCATCACTATTGGTTAGAACCAGATCTAAAATGGCTGATCCTCTTGTTGCTTCTCCCACTTTTTGGACAATGAAATTGTCTGCAAGGCCCGTGAGGAATCTGTTCGACCTTATGCTCTTGGCTGAGTTTGACATCCAACAAATATCAGGATAGTTGAAATCCCCCATTACTACTATCTCATTTCCTTTTGAATGCTTGGTCATCTGTTCCAGGAAGGCATCATCTATGTCCTCAGTTTGGCTTGGGGATCTATAGTAAACTCCCACCATGAGATCACTGTTATTTTTCTCTCCCTTAATTTTGACCCAGATACTCTCAATTTGGCTTTGGAGTTTTAAATCATGGATCTCTTCACAGGTATACACATCCCTGACATATAACGCCACTCCTCCTCCTTTCCTGTTTGGTCTATTTCTCTTAAATAGATTGTATCCCTCTATTACTACATTCCAATCATGAGACTCATCCCACCAGGTTTCAGTGATGCCTATTATGTCGTATTTAGTTTGCTGTACCAAGAGCTCAAGTTCATCTTGTTTATTTCCCATGCTCTGTGCATTTGTATACAGACATTGAAAACCATTGATGCCGCACAGGTGAGACATACGCTATGGGTCAGACCCTGCAGTCCTTCTGTAGGAGAATCTTCACTGGATCAGCAAGGTATCTGCTTTTTAAGTAAGAGATTTAAGTTCAAGCCACAGTGCAATAAATAACAGCTGAAAGAGCTAACAGGGTTTCATAATCCACTCGTTAGAGCATATCTATTCTATCTTTCACAGCAATTTCAAAAAGGCATCAAAAGTGCACTTGTGTTGAGCTGTCACACATCTTAAGATTGGATTTCCCCCTCCCTCTAAAAGTGCTCCTCTTATTTATTTCTTTAAAAGACATTTCAGTCATAAGTTTTCAGGCATTGCAAATTATTTCACTGTCCCAACTAGCAGGGTGGGAGGCTTAGTCTGGTCAGAACTGAGTATATGCTTCCAGAGTTTACGCTAAATACATTACTTCTGGTAAATGAGCCACCATAGAGGCTAGAGGGCTGTGAAAATTTGTGTCCTGGGCTCTTTAGATTCATCTACCCATGTACTATCTGAAACCCAAGATTGGTTGCCAGATTGTTTAACAACAACAACAACAACAACAACAACAACAACAACAACAACAACAAACAGTTGTTATTTATACCCCACCCATCTGCCTGGGTTTCCCCAGCCACTCTGGGCGGCTCCCAACAGAATATTAAAAACACAATAAAACATCAAACATTAAAAACTTCCCTAAACAGGATTGCCTTCAGATGTCTTCTAAGTCATATAGTTGTTTATTTCCTTGACATCTGATGGGAGGGCATTCCACAGGGCGGGTGCCACAACCGAGAAGGCCCTCTGCCTGGTTCCCTGTAGCTTCACTTCTTACAGTGTGGGAACTGCCAGAAGGCCCTCAGAGCTGGACCTCATCTGAGTGATGGGGGTCAAGATGCTCCTTCAGGTATACTGGGCTGAGGCTGTTTAGGGCTTTAACGGTCAGCACCAACACTTTGAATTGTGCTCAGAAACGTACTGGGAGCCAATGTAGGTCTTTCAGGACCGGTGTTATATGGCCTCAGCGGCAACTCCCAGTCACCAGTCTAGCCGCCACATTCTGGATTAATTGTAGTTCTGGATTAGATGTTCCTGGAGTACAGCTTCCACAATCCCTGACCATTGTCCCCAGGCTGGTGGGAGTCCAAGAACACCTGCATTAAGCTGCCTTTGAAAGCTGATATGGTAGACAAGTGCTACCGACGCCGTCTGCCTTGGGAACAAGCTGCACTGAAACAGGGAAGGGAGGACTTTCTCTCTGACGAAACATGCACCAAGCTCCACAAAACTGAGCCTTGCAGTAGGAAGTGCTGAGGCGCATGGGCAGGCTTGTACTGCACAAGCGCACAATGAAGCAGCGCCCTGGAAGAGACCGTGTTCTGCTTCCCGCAGGGCCTGGGGCCTTTTGTGCAGAAGGAAAGACTACTCCAGTAAGCATGTGTGACCTGGGATACGGAGGCTGTTTGCATTTGGCCCCCAGCCCTGGAGATTCTGTCTTTTGCTTCCCGGTGTTATGCATCTCCCTTCAGAACAGGGCTCCTCTGGGGCTTGTTCCTGGGGCTTCCTTCTCTTTCTAGAAGTGGAGTGCAGACGCTTCATGCATTTCCTTGCTTTTTTGCATGTACACTAATTAATTGCACTGCTGCATGCACATTCTAGAAATGGACACTTGCATATGCGGGTTTCACAAAGGGAAGAGAGCTGAAGGAGCAATTCATTGCCTTTTCTAGTTTTTGGGACCGGTGGGTTAAAACCCCCCACATATTTGGTAGCAGGTGCATCTGCTAAGGTGCATGAAACGTTTGTTGTTGTTGTTATTTATTGGACTTGTTAGTAGCTTGTTGCTTAAGAAGGTCTCCCAGCGACTTACATTTAAAGATAAAAATATAAATCCATTATACTATAAAGGAAAAAGTCATACAAAACAAGAATTAGCATTGTTATAATTCAAAGCACCCATAACACTGGTAGCATCTCACAAAACCACAGGTCATTTTATTCATGGGTCTTACCATAAGCTGTCTTATTTCTGCTCATGTTACAGCAAACAGCAGTGAGAGGGGGCAGAAAAAAACGCATTGTTTTTTTCTGTCTTTCCACCCCTGTTGCAGACTAACATGTCACAATTTTAAAGAAAACAAAGCATATATTTAAAGCATTTTTTTGACTGTTTAGAGAGAGAGACCCAGTGGAGTGTTGGTGGTTCCAGCTGAAAGGCTTTATTTTTGCCAAAGATTTTGACAAAATATGAATCATATAGCTTGATGTACAAAATGCTAAAATTTCACCAGCCAAATATCTGGGGGAAGGCCATATATATATGTGACATCTGCTACAAACAGTTTGAAACGTCATCCAAACTATCTAGGTGTTATCTTATAGGCACTGGCCTGAAGCCATAGGAATGTCGTGCTAGTTGCAAAACTTACAGGCAGTTTGTCCATCTGGAGAGACATTGGCTCACCCATAAGGCCCCTTTCAAGTGTAACATTTGTCACAAAAACTTCAAAAATGTAATGGCACTCCAAAGACATCAACAGCTTCACAGTGAGAACATCTAGGGTGAGGCTGAGCAAGATGAAAGATCAAGATCAAAGAGTGCCAAGCAAAAGAGACAAAAGACTTGGGTCATGGGATGTTCTCTTTGCCCAAAACATTTTACAGCGAAAGAGAGGGGTGTGCAGCATCTGTGCACCAGATCTGATTATCTGCATGATGCCAGAAGGGGGGTGAGCATGCGTATGTGTCAGACTTGCAGCGAGATATTTCGTGTGCCATCTAAGCTGAATAGACATCCACACTATTGCACATCCACGCTGCCCAAAAGCCATTTAAGTATGTGTTAAATCTTTTTGCCAGTTGACACACCAGAAAATATCAAGAGATGAAACCCAATGAAGAGAATACTTCTGAATGTTCTCTTTGTCGTCAGGGTTTTAAACCCCAGAACAAACTTCTGGAGCACAAAGAGTTTCATGCTCCAAACATTACTCTGGATACAGCACTAGAGAGAGAGTCTTAGGAGCCAAATGCTACAGACAGCATTGGAAAGTGCCCAGAAATATATTGAAATTGTTACTGCATACGACATCCATTAGGGAGATCAGCTGGGTCATCATCACTGCATTTATGTTGTAGCAGTGCTCTGAGTGCGAACAATGTTTTGAAATGGGACAGATGTGCAGTTTGCACAAATGTGAAGGAAATATAAGAACTCACAGCAGGTGGGTGGCTTTACCACCACAAAGCCCACATCAAAAAAGCAGCCTTTGAAGAAACTCAAACATGGTGGAGAAAATGTCTCTGAGTTTCCCTTTTCATACAAGAAAGAAATGGGGAAATGCAGCACTTTAGAAGTCACAGTTTGGCTCCATTAAGCAAGCAAGAGTTCTGGACCCAGGAAGCTTGTACATTTGCAAGAACAATCCAAAGGAAAAGATGTTTGCTCTGGCATCATCTTAGCAAGAGCCTCAAGAAACCCATTATTCAGAAATTAATCAGAAAGGTATGCTGTGAAAGTCCGCCATGGATGATTCTGTGCATTATAAAGATGACTCACTTTATGGCTCATGAGATGATAGTTTCTTTGATAACCAGAAGCACTTCAATGTACTCTTTTAGCATTCAGTAAAAATATACATAATAGACATAAAGTATGCCAATGCAACAGATGTGGGAAAACCTTTCCTCCTTCTTCTAAGCTTCAAAGGCATTATCTCACACAGGGTAGAAGCCCTTTGGCTGTACTCATTACAGAAAGGCATTTAGACAGTCGGCCCATTTTAAAAGACCCATACTGAAAAGAGCCTATGTAGAAGCTTTGCAAATTCAAAAATTTTGAATTTGCTTGCCTGGGAGATTGAATTTGAATCTTCGGCTTATTTTCAGACACCCTCCTTGGTCCTCTAACTTTTGAGAGTCACAGTCAAACCATGTAACTGAAATCAAATTGGAGATAGAACTTTGTGGATGGACTCTAGTCTGATAGCAAAGATAACTTAATTCTATTTGAGTAATAAAGGGTTGAAAATGAAGCAATGTGGTAGTGATGATTTCTCCGCCAGTGAAGTCCAAGCTAAACCAGCAAAGGAGAGAAGTTAAAGAGGCTTTAATACCATTGAAGACATTTAAAGCACCCGTTAAACTTGAAATACGCCATTAAAGTATGCCAAGCAGAATCATTTTGAATGTTGTTTCTGACAAAATATTCAGGCGAGTCTCTTACTTGAGAAGGCATCACTTTATCTAGAGGAAGAAGAAGAAGAAGAAGAAGAAGAAGAAGAAGAAGAAGAAGAAGAAGAAGAAGAAGACAATTCAGGTATGTCAGAGAGCCAAACAATTCTTGGAAATGTAATTGTACAAAATTAGTTGCTTATACAATTGTACATTCGTCAATGATGGGTGTAGCTGTGGCATGAACTATGCCGCAATATATTATGCCGTTATACCGTAATATACTATGCCAGGAGAGGAGGCTGAATTGGCTTGATGGTTAGAGAAAGGTCAAGCTGTTCCATGGCTAGTGACTGGTACATAGGTAGGGACAAATAGATTCCTGGGCGAATTAGCAGCAGTGCTAATTCTGCATCAGGATCCTAAAGAGAACAACTGGATCTCAATGATGTATCTGCTAGTTTGCACAATTTAGGTTTTCTCTGCATTCAAACTGAAGAAGGGCCTTCAAATCCTCAAACTCTGATGAAATATCATATTCCAAAGGCTAAAGTTGGGTTCCCGGCTACCAGGAGAACATCTGTCGTTAACCCCCATTGATGAAACATCAACCTATCATTCTGGATTATTAGTGAACCATCAATTTACAAATTATGGTCTTCCAGCATTTGTAGTGATATGTTTCCTGCCTATCAATCAAATTATTATTCCTTGGGATTTACAGATTAGTGGCAACCTTCCTACTGTTAACATCAAGAGATCATTTCCATCTTGAGTTTAACAAATCTCTCAAAAGCATACCCCCAATTTACTTCTATGAGCCAGAGGTGAGTATGTTTTTATGGGTGTCAGAAAAATACCTAGGTAATCCTGTTGAAAGTGTACTTACATGTATTAGTATTTTCCCCCAATGTTTTCAAGTGCCTCTGCATCACATATCTGCCTAATCTCGGATTATTAATGAAGGTTTATATTTAAAAACAACAACTCAAAAATCACATTTTCACTGGAGTTAAATATTTTACTGCTGAATGAAGCTTCTATATTTCCTTTTATAATGAACGTTCCTTTTATTGAGCAGTTTTTGAACTTTGTGTGTGTTTAGTTTCACTTTGAAAACTAAATCCAAGCCTTCACTGATACCAGCCCAACCATGTTGAAAGATTGTGGTGCAGATACACTAGTGCATCTATCCTGACCTACATGTTACCACTGGGTACGAGTCTTCCCCAAGCTCTTCCAATATGCTTTCAAGCTTAGCCGAACCATCCTAGTCCTTCAAAATCTCATCTTCTTTGTTTATGCAGCTGCCATCACTGTTCTTCCACCAACTGTAGCCCACCTTTGGACTAGTGTACTTTTAACTGTTCCATGTCAGTCTGTTGACCACTTGCAGCATGCTGGCAGACTAACCTAATCTGAGCTGGACATTTTAAATTCAAAATACAGCCCTCAGCCTATTAATCAGGCTTCCTCAAACTCGGCCCTCCAGATGTTTTGAGACTACAATTCCCATCATCCCTGACCACTGGTCCTGCTAGCTGGGGATCATGGGAGTTGTTGGCCAAAAACATCTGGAGGGCCGAGGTTGAGGAAGCCTGCTATTAATGGATGGCTCCCTCTAGGGATGGGGAACCTGGAGCCCTCAAGATGTTGCTTGGACTATGACCCCCATCATCCTTGGGGGGTTGGTGGCTGATGGGAATTGGGAGACCAACAATGTCTGCAGAGCCACATGTTTCCCCACCCATGAGGTAAAGAAAGGAGCAGGTGAAGTGCATGCTACGGACGCTTCAGGTTACATGTTTTCGGGTTGCGGACTGCGGGAAACCCGGAAGTACCGGAACAGGTTATGTCCGGGTTTCGCCGCTCACGCCTGCGCAGAAGCACCAAAGCGCGCCTGCGCAGATGCGGCACTTCAGGATGCGAATGCTGCAGTTTGCGGACGTGCCTCCGTCACGGATTACATCCGCAACCCGAGGTTCCACTGTAGAACTTTGCATTTTTATTCCCACAACATGGTAGCAGTCTTGCTCCTCTTGGCATCGTATTATGGGGAGAATTCTCACATGCCAGATAGAGTGCTGGGTTGGTTGGCGGTGGGGTGTTGGCTTCCCTTTTATGAATATAGTTTGGACATTGGACACATGTGCTGGGAGGTCCTTTGGATGGTGTGAAGGAAAATGGTGGGGGAACCACCTTTGACACTCAGCACACCATATAAGCAGGGGCTCAAATGATGTAACTGGTTCGCCTGAGAATATGGCCTGCAGAGTCCTACTTAGCCCAAGATAAATCGTCCACAAAGTTTACTGTGCATTTTACTTACAGACATAGATGGGAGAACATTTTTCAGAAGTTGTCCTGAATAAATATTTATACACAAACCAGAACAGCACAGAAGGCTCCTTTTAAAGTCCTGAATATTTCAGAAAGCATCTGTTACTAAACTGAGGCATCATGTACAGCCAATCATTACTGTTTAATGAGATAAACAAAGAAAGGAACTTCTGCTATGTAAAAAAAGAAAAAGAAAGAAATACACACCACTACATTCCACAAATCCAATTCATCTGAGACGACTGAATCCAAGAAATAGAGCCAACTAGCATAATAGTTTGCTAATGAAAACAAAACATACATATCCAGTCTTTACAATTAAGAAAAAGATCTGCTGATGTTCTGGTTAGATGGACAACTTCCACATACCTGGTCTAATTTACCTAAGGACCTTTTGGCTTGCAGTGGGAACTTTCAGTTGAGCATTGCCAGCGTCATAAATGGGAAAATATACTCAAGTTGGATTGGAAAGACTTGAATTACTGATTTGGTAGTGGCCTTCAATCCTTTAACACAAACATATGCAGAGTTATGGATGCACTTGTGCATTTCCAATTCACTGTTGGAGCATGACTATTGGCTGGTTTGATGCAACAATAAGCAGATTATTTCCCATGATTCTTGGCAGGACTAGATCCTGGCAGCTGTCTGCAAAATTGGGATCAGGGTGGCTATGAAATTCTTCTTGCCACTAATTTCCCACTGGAAAATGAAGGAAAGGGAACCATAAAAGGTCTGTCTGGATAACCCGAGCATCTTTAAACCCTTTCTGATCAGAATGGAAGTTACAGAACAGCCTGCAGAGCACATGCTCTAAATGCAAAAGATCCCAGGTTCGGTCCCAGGCATCTTTGGTTAAACAGGGACCTTCCAGATTGTGCTGGCCTCCAACTCCAAGCCAGCATTGGCCAGTGGTCTGAGGCAATGCAGGGAGCAAGGTTGTCCAATGATGGGTACTTCCAGACTGTGGCAATTTTCAGGTGGAATTTAATCACATGGCAGCAAATTCAACTTGTACGGTTATAGCTGATTGGGAGGCATTGTGCAACAAACCCACTTCCCCAAACGATTGGACTTTTTGCAATAAGGAAAGTGATGGGGAAAATGCACTGGGGTTACACTTGCTTTGATGCAATGCCATCAGACCTTCCTGCAAACAGATCAGAGTGAATGCTCGATAAGCAGCTTGTCTGGAAGCATCCAGCCTCTGGAGGGCCACAAGTCTGCGATCTCTGAAGAAGGATCGGACTAGCAGGTGACGAGGAAGACCTCTGCCTGACCAAGCCGAGCCAGTAGTAGGGGGCCAAATAAGGTCGCTTCCTATGTGTTTACCAATGCTGCAGAAGTTTGTGGAGTCAAGGAATGTCCCAGCCTGACAAGAGAATACTAGCATACGATTAAGCGCTGCCTGAAGGTGTCATGGTCAATAGCAATTATGCAAAGATAATACTGTATTCCAGTTGGGCTCTTTTTGTATATGTTTAATTACATTTTAAATAAATAAATAGAGCCTTATATATCCCACACAATCCAGTTCCAGGGTTAGCAGACATACCTGTATATGGCCTGGTCGCAAAGATATCCTGCAAGCATTGCCGCAGGTTCATATAATTGTGGGGGAGACGGTACTTCATTACAATATGCAAGCACTGACAAATGCTGTGCTGCATGTAAAGTGGGAAATGATATACACTAATGACCGAATAAAGCAACGAAATAAAACCCGTACTTATATTGCTGTTACATCCAACGTCCAGCAGAGGGGAGCAGCGATCACTCCAGTTTAAATGATTTAGGGCCATTGCACGCTGTGGCTCAAAGCTCCTATTGTGATGATCTCCACATTTTGGGGGGATGGGGCTGGGGTTGGTAGAGCGAGGTTTACAGGTAAGGGTATTGCGAGCTGCCGCCTACTCAGTTCCTTAGCAGTCTACTGTTTATATTAAGCAGTATAGAAATCAAATCATAATATCAAGCGAGCTTTCTCATAGCTAAGTGCCATGCGTATAATTATTGAGATTTTCTGCCTATATTATTGTGTGTGTCGTGCTAAGTTCAGTGAGAAAACAAGCACAAGCTTACTTTATTGCAGCGTGACTTAAACGAAGGGGAAAGCTCCACTCAGAGGCGAGGACTGGGAGAGAATTATAGGAGCCCAAGCAGGTCTTAAACCACTAACTTAAACCATGAGCATTATTAACAGTGTATATGTGTGCATGTGTGTATACACGCACGCAAGCGCACACTTTTATCAGCTGTGGATAATACTGTTCTTGCACCGGAGGAAGTGGGCTGCAGTCCAGGAAAGCTAGCCTAACAAAGCTGCAATCCTAACCCCACTTCCCTGGGAGTAAGACCCACTGAATTCACTGGGACTTACTTCTGAGTAGAGAGGGTATGGCTTGCGCTGTAACTCTTGTCATAGCAGAAACTTTCACCCTAACTTCACGGTAAACGCGAGTTATTGTCAGGTAACCGCGCGCAGGATCGCTGCTGTCATTAAATTAAATTAAATAGGGTTTGCTTCCAGATCAGGGTTGCGCTCTTCGTTGAAAATAAGCCTCTTCCTCGCTTTTGACGCGGCCACTTCTCCGAAAGCGGAGATCAATGCGCAAAACAAAAGCTCCCGCCCCTCTGTTTGCAGCAAAAATAAAAAATAAACTAAATGAATCCCCTCCCTTCTCAACTATTCGGTTGCACGCAGACACCTTGGGCTTTCAACCTTTCCAAGTGTATAATGCAGATCCTAAACACAGGGCAGAGCTGCGCCTGCCCAGTAAACCCCGATGAGTGTAAAGGGACCTCCTTCTTGCTAAGTGTGCATGGAATGGAACCCCCAAGGAGTCACTCGAGGGAGTGGACGTCATGCTATATTTTTCTATCTCTATGTGCCCTAGCTTCTCAATGCGAGGGGAAAGGGAAGAGCCAAGGCGAAGAGGCGAGCGGAACCTGTAAAGGAAGCGGAAGTAGCGTGTGCGGCGGCGGCAGCAGCGGCTTCGGCTTCAGTCCGGGCGGGCGAAACCATACTACGGCGGGGGGGGGGAGAGAGCGGGCGAGACCAAGCGTGGTTCTCAAGAGAGAGGGAGGGGAGGCTGGCCTCGTGGAAGAGGCGTGGAACGGGCTGCTGCGCGGAAGCAACATGGCAGCAGCGCCGGCGATCTCCTCGGCGGGAGCCCAGCAGGAGCCGCCTGCGCCCAAGAAGATCGTGGCTCCCACCGTGTCGCAGATCAACGCGGAGTTCGTGACGCAGGTGAGCCCCCCCAACCCACCCCCCACCTCAGACCCGAAGGGAGCAAAGGGATCCGGAAGATGCTGGGCTCAGGTGGAGAGAGAGGCGGAGGGAGGGGCTCGTCCCCCTTTGAAGAAGCACATGAGGGAAGCCCCCACCCCCCACTTGGGAGGAGGTTCTTCCCCCGCCTCTCATTTAAAAAGCCCCACAACAACCTTGTGAGGTAGGCTATGGTGGGAGGTCCAGGGTCGCCCAGTGAGCTTTTCATGCCCAGGAAAGTATTTGAACCCTGGTCTCCCAGGTTTTCGGTCTGTCACTAACCACTAGGCCACCGTTATGATTATAGAGGCACCTCTGGATAATCAGTGGCTAGGGGTGCTGTTTGTTTGTTCGTTTCATGAAATTTGTTGTTTGCAAAAAGAAAACACCTCAAAAGCCGTTTACGGAAAGATAAAACCAGGAAAAGTTTATGGTGCGTTGAAATATACAAGAAGTTAAAACATTAAAATAGATTAGGACAGGGGTCAGCAAACTTTTTCAGCAGGGGGCCGGTCCACGGTCCCTCAGACCTTGTGGGGGGCCGGACTATATTTTGGAAAAAAATATGAACAAATTCCTATGCCCCACAAATAACCCAGAGATCCATTTTAAATAAAAGCACACATTCTACTCATGTAAAAACATGCTGATTCCTGGACCGTCCGCGGGCCGCATTTAGAAGGTGATTGGGTCGCATCCGGCCCCTGGGCCTTAGTTTGAGGACCCCTGGATTAGAATTCGCACCGGCATTTCTAAACATCTGGGTTGTTGTGGTTGATGTTATATTTCGTTATATCCCGCTTTTCCCCCTGACAGGGACTTAAGGAGGCTTACAGATAAAAAGAACGAGAAACCATTAAAAGCAGTTAAAACACTGGTCAAATTAAAACTATGTCCTGCTCGTGGGTTTTCTATAGGCACCTATCCGGTTGATCACAGTGGGAACAGGATGTTGGGTTATATCGGCCTTTTTGGTCTGATACAGCAGCACTCCTTTTATGCTGTCGTAGGAACAGTGCTGCTGAATCAGCCCAACATTTCATATTCTAATCCAGCCCCTGTTTTCTGCAAAAGCCAGATAGATGGCTCTAGAAAAGCCTTGATAAAATATGGAATCAATAATATGGTTGGACTAGGTGCACTGCCCCTGAACATGGAGGTTTTGTTGATGATTACACTAAGGCAGGATATCTCAATCATGTTTCCTGCAAGCATCATGCATCCAAAGGACTTTCTGTCTTCAGTGTCAAAAGTATTGTATTTGTAGGTGTATTGGCCATTAGGCACATATGACTTGTTTCTCCAACACTGAACTGTATTTAATAATATTGTAAAGGAAAGCAGTGGTTCTAAATACCCACAGACAATTAACACCATGAAGAAAGGTTATTATTATGATCTGTTGATTGCAGTTGCATATAGTTGCAGTAAGCCTTTTGACAGGCACTGTCATTTTGCTGACTGATAAAATGAATGGCTGGAGCACACACAGAGGCTCTACTCTCTGTACTCACTGGGGAGAGATTAGGACTGTGCCCCCAAAGCAGCCCATTATACTTGTAAGATATTTTGCCTTGTAAAGTAGGGCTCAAAATAAGAATCTCTGCCAGTCCTTTTTCATTATTAAAAAAAAAAGCTTTCAACAAACTGGTGTGTATGCCACTCACCCAGAGGAAACAACTTGCTTACTGCAAGCTGGCCCTGTAATGAGTAGCTAGCTCAGCCTTTACCCACCTGGTGCATTTGACGTTGAACTGCAATGTCCATCAACCCCAGCTAGCACTGGCCAAAACATCTAGAGGGCAAAGGCTGACCACTGTTTGAATATTCAAGTCATTAAACTATTATTCATTCTTTATTTGTTTTGATAATATAAAACCTTGGATCCTTACCCTTTTGTACACAGAGGGTAAGTTTGGAAATATTCTCATGTTGTCCTATAGAACAGAGGTTTAGTTATAGTAGGCTGTGGCTTCTGATCGTATATTTTAATGAAATGACCTTTTATCTTACAGTTGGCAAACAAGTACTGGGCACCACATGTCAAGAAAAGGCTCCCTTTTGAGTCAAAGGTAAATGCTTAATACATTGTCAGTTCTATCTTAAATTGGTAGTGCAGTAAATGCTAGAAATTCGTATCTAAAGTAAAATATTTTTACTTTGGGACTCTGGATTACAGAACAGGAAGAATATTGATTTGATTTCAGCACTTTGTTTAAAACTGCACAAATAAGCCACCCCAACAGCAGCTTTTACATTCTGTTCTATATTTACCGCTTATAAAATGGAATATTTGGTCAAACCTCCAAAGGTTCCTTGAAGTTCCTTTTAAAAACCAGTTTGATTTCAGTACATAGATTGTTATTCCTCCCCTGCACAATCTTCTTAATACTTTTGATTTCATTTGTTGAAAATATGAAGCATTATTGTAGTTTTCAAACTGTGCGACTGTGTTGATGGTATTAAAGAATTCATCTCTGAAAATGCATGTTACTGGAAAGAGGAGATAAAGGGGAGCAAGAATTGTGCTGCATATCTTTTTATTTTTTCAAAAAACCCTCTCTCTTCCTTTGCTGTAGGTTATTGAAGATGTGTATGGAAAAGAAATTGTTAGGTCCAAGTATGTATACTGCATTTTCTCTGTTATCCCTATCAGTATTATAATAGACACATTTTTGACTTTTCAAACACTGAAGTCTCCATAAAATAAGTACTGTATCTGAATTCTGTGTATGTATGTGTTTTTCTTGCATAAATTATCTTGCAAGGACAATTTTAATTATGCCTTAGAAGAAATACAGGCCGCAGGCCAGTGCACCTCACCATTGATTATGGGCACCTGTCTAGAATTTAAAAGATTAGTGGTAGCTCTACTTGCGTTCACCTGTTACGTGTCCTTTGGGATACGTACGTGGCAAACCTGGAAGTATTTTTCTGAGTTTCGCCGTGCGCGCATGCGCAAAAGCGGTAGCTCCAGTTGCGGAAACCTCGGGATCTGACCGGAGCTCTGGAACGGATCCCGTCCACAACCGGAGGTACTACTGTAAAACTAGTTCGAGGTGGCTTATACAATAAGAGAGAAAAATACAGTTTAAAACCATAATATAAGACTTGCAATCTTCATATATCCCAATGCCATCTGGACTGAATGAAAAAGAGAAACGCAGCTGGGAGTCGTTAGTGTTCTGGTGACATCTCTGATGGCTGTTTCATGTTAACAGTGAAAATTGGTGCCCATCACGACTGGTAGGGGAGAAGGGAAGGAGGCCACCAGCCATAGACAATGATATTCAGAACCAACTAATTCAGGTTTTGTCCCCATCCTTCTCCCTGTAACACTGAGACTAAGGAGGAGAAGGTTGATAGCCAATGCCACCCACTGAACTATTTGTAAATGGGGACAGACAGGTGGGGGCTGGTTGAGGCAGACTGATATTGATGGGGCAGTGCTCTATTCATTCTAAAAGACCAGCCTCTGCTGGATGTTACATAGCATGGGAGACAACAGAGTACCCAGCAGTGCTTTATATCACAAGTGATGTGGAGCAATCAAAAGTCCATCATCAGCACCATATGGAATCTGTCATCCAGGTTAGTTTATAACAGGCATCGGCAACGTTATCCGGCCATGGGCCGGATCGATACCACGGAGCTCGTCCGTGAGCCGGACATGCGCAGTGCAATACCGGAAATCGCGTCTGCGCATGTTCCCCAGAGCTGGAAATCGCTTCTGCACATGCCCAGACGCCTACGCAGAAGCGATTTTTGGCGTCTGCGCGAGTCCCCGCGCCGCTTTAGCGCAGCGCTGGGGGACTTGCCAATCGGGTGGCTCATGGGCTGGATGAACTGACTTCATGGGCCGCATCCGGCCCATGGGCCGGAGGTTGCTGATGCCTGTTTATAACCACCAAAGCACAGTATCCCTTGAGTTCAAATATGCAACATAAGGTAAAGTAATTTAGGCAAGAGTTGAAATGTTAATTTTTTCCCCCTGCCTGTGATTTCAGATTTGCGATTAGAAAAATCATGCTTCTGGAATTTAGGTAAGTTTCAATTAGATTGAAAAACCTCTGAGCCTTTGCTGGAAGAATGGAGATGGGTTGGGTAAATAGGTCTTTGGATGTACCACAAATAAGTTTTCATAATGGGGCTTGGAGGAGTCTCTACATGGGCTAGATATAGAAAGGGTTTGTTGTTTTGGCTAGGACAGTGGTTCCCAAACTTACCCCTCTCCAAAGGACTACTAGAAAATTGTTTATGGTGTTGGTGGACCACTTAAAGATGTTTCTGCTGGTAGTGGCAAGCGTAATGCAGAGGGATAGAGACAGTGTTATTGCTATTGCTTCTTCTGTTTAGTATTTTATAATTCAATGTATTACAACTTGCATTCCAAAGAATTCAAATTGTAATACAATAAGATACAATATAGGAAATTTTAAAACCCCAATATGACTAAAATTTAAAAATCAGTATGAATATTGAAGGGGGACATGCTGCAGACCAGCTGAATGACACTTGCAGATCACTGGTGGTCCACAGGCCACAGTTTAGGAAACCCTGGTCTAGGGAGAAGCAAGTTATAAGATGCTATAGAGAGGAGGAGGAGTGCATGGAAGTTATCTGTGGCCACTCTAGGTTGAATATCCTCAACTCCCAAATAGGTTTTTGATTTTGCATATGCTTGTGAAACCAAGTTGTCCTGCTTTTTAGTGCATTCGCAAGTGTCCAGGCTGTCGATTCGATTTCCCCCCACAATTCATGTTTTATTTGGTGTAGTAATGACTTTCCTAAAGCCTTTCTATGTTAGGCTGGTGGCTTTATTTCAAGAGACAGGAGGCATTTGCCTTTGAGTACTAAAGCAAGTGTCCGCTGAAGTGCATGTCGCAAGTAGGAGGGATGCTTATTCTTATTCTCCTTACAAAATCAGCATGAATTAGTGTTCAGACTAATGTAGTGCTTGTACCAAGTACATGTAAAACTTTTTTTAATGAACAGAGTGTTCCAGAGGGCTAATTCATGTGCCGTCCTCGCTCAGATTGATTTAAATGGCCCTGCTAAGTTTTATTGCAGTAACCTGTATTGGAGGCGACATTGGAAGCTACGTACAAATCATATAGATGACTTTTTTAGTTTTTAAAAAAGATCATTATGTTTCTTGCCCCCCGATGAGTGACATACTAGATGGGTGGTAACTCTCTTGTCTTTTCACTTTTCACAGCCAGTACCTTGAAAATTACTTGTGGATGAATTATTCTCCTGAGGTGTCCAGCAAGGCTTATTTGATGTCAATCTGTTGTATGGTGAATGAAAAGTTCAGGGAGAACGTTCCCGCTTGGGAGGTAATAGACTTCAATTATAGCCTGCAGTAACTTAGATCCACAATTTGCAACTTTCACATTGCCAGCTTAAAGTGTCAGCGTATGTCAGAAAGCACAATACCTGCTGTCACTGTGCCTCATCTGAAGTTGTCTGCCACGGCCTTTTAAAGCAACAGCAGGCTCCAAGGGACAGTTGAAAGGTTGCACAGTGGAAGCAAAAGAAATATGAAAAGAATTGTTTCAGTGATTGGAGGTGTTTTCTCTGCGTTGTGACTTGACAGAGTCTGGCACTTAATGGTGAAGTTTTTAATGCTGTTAAAAGATAATGGCAAGAGAAATGGTCATTTCTGTAGGACAGCTTTATTGGAAACTGGAGAACAAGTTTGCTTTGGGGTCATTTTACATGATCGATAGTTTCCAGTCTCCATGACTCCATCCGCCCAGAGTGGCTGGGGAGACCCGGCCAGATGGGCGGGGTACAAATAAAAAAAATATTATTATTATTATCTTCCAGTAATGCTAAGAGACATCCTTAAACTAAGAGGCATGCCTGTGGTAATGCAATGAAACGTTCTTTGGGAAGGGGATGGGAGCAGAGGCAGAGGAAGGATGCAGCAATACTACTATGATTTTAGGAATGGGATCTTGGTTTCCATTTGGAGCCAAAGGAGATAAAGTTGGATTATACACATTTTTGTTATGTAAGTAGCAGCCTTGAGAGTTCCAGAGGGGAAATAATAAGTTTTAATTAATGATTTCCCTGTCATATTCCTGATTTTTTAAAATTAAAAAAATACCTCTCTGAAGCTGCATTTCAAGGAAAGCTTCTGTCAACACATCTTGTTTCAGGCTCAGATTATTTATTTATTTTAAAAAGCATTCAAATTTCTGTACATGGACTATTTCTACTTCTACTTTTTGAGTTTTCACTGGTAACTTCAATTTTCACCGGTAACTCAATTTCTATCGTGTTGCAGGACACAGGTCTGTTGTGAGTGAATCACTTCTGTTATTTGCTAGTTTGCCCCCATTGTCATTCTTTGTACATTCAGAAAAAAAGATGTTGTGCTTGCCGTCAGCAGAGTATAGAAGTGTGGTTGAAATTGTATTTGGGTGCTGCCCAGCTTCGAGAAGATAGAAATGATTGGTCTGACTCCTGCTTCTGTCCCTTAATACTCTTCAGCAATGTTAATAAGAGGAGATCCATTGAAATTAATGGACCGTAAGAATTTTAGTCCATTGATTTCGGTGGATCTACTCTGACTGATGTTGAATATCACTCATTGTCTTTTGCATTGTTCAAAGATGCAGCTGTTCTGTTGGTGTTTAAAAGCAATTTCATCACCAAATTGCTTACTGTGAAGCACAAATGCCACAATGCTACGATTCCTACTACATAGCCAGCGTCACAGCATATGCCTGCGCTGCCCAGGGTGGGTGCGCTCCTGAGGGGGGTGGGGCACGGAGGGTGCACTCCCAGGCGCGGGATAGCCGCTCGGGTGCACGGAGCGGTGTGTGGGCTCTGCAGAGCGGAGCGACCCACTGATGGCGGACATTCGGCCCGCCGCCCGCCCACGACTCCCAAGCCTCCCCTAGCTGTCAAAACGAAGGGGAAAAGGGGGGATGCCGCTGGGAAAGCGGCGCAGCTTCCCCCTTACCCCGACGGGTCGGGGTAGGCATGGGAGTCGCAGGTGGGTGGCGCATCAAATGTCATCCCCCCTCAATGAAGACACCCGGGGTGGTCCGCCCCCACCGCAGCCCCCTTCGTCCGCCCCTGTACATAGCTAGTTCCAGCAGTAAACCTACGAGCAAATGGCCAGTCTGTACTTGCCAGCAGCTTTCAGTTGTCATGTCCAGTGAGTGCAGTCCCCCACTATGCATCCACTCAGCACAGAAATATGAAAAAAGATGCTCCATGTGAACTCACTGCTGACTTTATGTCCCCCATAGACCTTCAAAAAAAAGCCAGAGCACTTTCCGTTCTTTTTCAAACGTGTGCTGGATGCTTCCTTGGCTGAGAATGACAGTGAGTTCTCTCTGCAGGAGCAGACCATACTCCTGCTCTTCCTTGACCACTGCTTCAACAGTCTGGTAAGCTTTATTCTTCAGAGATTTAGCATTGTTGCCATCTATGGTGCATTTGGCATATATGGCAGTAGTACCCATAGTCCTGTCTACTCACAGCAGCTTCCTCTGTTGGCATTATTGGCATGCTGTGCCTCTCCACATTCAGTTGTCACAGCTTTCTTCTGAAGGAGCCCTCTTAAGTGTGGCATTTATTATGCTAGGATTCCAAAGATCCATTTAGAGTCATGGTTCCTAAGGTGGGGCAATTTGATTTTTAAGGGGGGCAATTCGAGAATGAGTTATTATCAGTGAATTTTTTGCATTTCTTATGGTTCTAGAGGCCTCATATACAGTATATAAAAATATATAGTGACATGCACGTTTTTAAAATTAAAATCAGGATGTACACAGCGGTCAGCTGGTGACAATGAAGAGGTTATCTAAACAGAAAATGCACTGGGCGTATTCAGGGGGAGTAGCGCTTTGGGAGCGCTCAGTCAACAGTTGTGGAATTTCCTCCTGAATGTGACCGCTCCGTAGCTGCTCAGTTGGAGCAGTCGCCATTTTTCAGAGCGGTATTTTGCGCCACAACCTGCTCTGAGCACTGGTAATCGGTGGGAAATAAAATACCTTAGAAAATTCGCAATTTATCAATGAGGGGATGTATAGCACTTTCTTGTGGGTCCCATGCTTTATAAGTGAGGCAAATTTAGCAGATTGCATAAACAACTTCAAGGATCAAATAAAACTCTTGTTGATGCAAAGGCGAAGATATTTCGTTCTTTTAATTTTCTCTTTCATGGATGCCATATTCTTTGGAAGCTTGTTTAGACCATGTTAATGGCCTTTTAGGCTTCCTCCACGTGAACAGGAGTTCACTTTTTGAATAATAAGAATTATGTGGCACAGGGAGGGTGGGGGTCAGGATTTCAGAGATGCTTTGGTGGGGCATGGCCAAAAAAAGGTTGGGAACCACTGATTTAGAGGCATTCCCAATGCCTGCTCCTTAACTAGAGACTGTATTTCTCTTAAGGACAAATCAGAGCCTGTGTTTGAGCAGGTTTTGCAGATGTTACAAGACCTCTTTTACTGGGCAAATATTCAGTAGCTAAGCTTAGGATTTAGTAGTGGGATTTGCATGAAAGTGTCGTATTGCAGAATAACTTTTGATCAGTGTTCCTGCTAGTCTTGTCCTCTTTCAGGCTACTCCATTCTCCCCCTTCACCTCCACCTTCCCCACAGATGTTTTTTCCCTCAGTAGCCACATTGGGCTACACAGCTGATAGAACTCCGCATCTTTGTTTGCTCTTAGTATGTATGATACTTCAAATGGACAGTTAAGTTTTCTTTTTGGTTAGCATTTGGCTTTATAGAAATGATACCCAACCTGGGCCTCTCCAGAGTAGCGGGGTTATGACTCGGAAGCCACTCCATGCACAGAAAATTCTATAGACCCAGATGATAACCGCTTAACATCAGATCTGCAAAAAATTTGACCCACCAAACGAAGTACATTAGTGGGGATTTTTCTTCTTTTTCCTGCTTTTGGAGAACTGACAAGCCATGATTCGTGGCTCATGGGCCGTGTTTGGTTTGATGAAATACTAGCGATATTGGCCACTGCACCCTTACCACTGCACCCTTCCAAAAGCCATTCTGGAGGGTTTGGGGTCCTCCCAGTAGAGCATGGGAGGTGGCATGTTGAGGCTGTGGTAGGAAGGTAATTGTCAAAAGTTGGGGACACCCCTTCCTCTTTGTGCAACTAGAAGTGCCTTCCATTTGTGCAACTGTAGTTTTAAATCCAAGCCTCATAACCATACTAATAGCCTGTTCTGTTTCTTGCAACAGGAAGTAGATTTGATCAGAGGGCAAGTCCAGCAGCTTATCTCCCTGCCCATGTGGATGGGCCTGCAGCCTGTAAGTGTTTCATAAAGAATGCAGGGAACCTTTGGAGCATCATGTGGACATGGAGGTTCACTGGACCCAATTCTGCTGCGTTCTACTGAACCATTGCACGACAGCTTCTGCTGTCAGAGATTTATTGCTATTTTAATCAGCGGGTTTTGGAGACTTTTAAAATCTTCTGCCTTTACAATGATCAAGCATAAGTTCTTGTTCAGTTTGGGGTTTTGAAATTACCTTTGGGGCACCCAAATTAGATGGATGGAAATACTAGAGATCTAGCTCATCATACTATTAAGAATTCACCACCTCACCCTTTTAGGCTCGTCTGGCACTCGAATTGAAAAAGACATCGAAGCTTAGAAAATTTTGGAATTTGATCAAGAAGAATGATGAGAAAATGGATGAAAATACTCGGGCACAGTAAGTTTAATAGTATTGCTTTTAAAAAATCATGTGTGGGGATTGTAATTTGCTGTCTGAAGAAAAGCTATTTTGGCAAGGTCCCATTTGTACCTCATGCTGCTTGGGGAAAGCAGGAGTTGGGCTGACTAAGACCCCACATCTGCTTGCCATCTGGGTATAGTGGATAGTGGATGTGATACAGTCCAGCTGTACCACAATATGTTCCTGCATATTATGCTGGCATATTTGGTTTATTCATCCAGTACTGACACATTAAATAGACCCACCAGGAACCTTTCCCAAGTAAGCCAGGTTGAAAGACATGCAGTAAGACAATTGCTTATGTGAGAACATAAGATGAGCCTTGCTGGGTCAGAACAGAAGCTTATCTAGTCCAACATTCTGCTTCCTGCCATGGTCAACCTGGGAAGTTCATAAGCAGGATGTGGAATCTCGCGTTGTTGTTTTTTAGGGCATTTCAAGAAAGAAGATTCCTTTCGCAACTGATCCAGAAATTCATCTCTGTATTAAAATCAATACCCATTCCAGGTATGTAGTGCAAATTGTAAGTGTATGGGCTTATGCAAGAGACCCTCTTCTCTTTTACTTTGCCCTTTCCCCAAATTTAGGCATCCCAGATGAAAATGTGATTTGTCCTGTTTCAGCCTATTGCAGCTTATAGTATCTTGGAGGGAGGGCATGCAAGTACATTCCAGAATGGGAGCAAAACCACCATGCTATTAAATGCACAGGAGTGCTATTCTGTAGAACACATTATTTGAAAAATTCTCCTCGTTACACGACTTTGTTTCTCTGATGCAAAACAAAAGGCGATTTCTCTGAACCCTTTTGTGGGGAGTTTTTGTTCTTGTTGCACTGTGTAGAATTTGCTAGACTGACGTAGTGACTTTACTTTTGAAGTGATTCAATTGAAAAGCAGTCAATTTAGCAAACAGATTTGCTAAATATCGAAAGGGAGCTGTGTTGTTGTTTTTTAACTAGCTTCAGTTCTTCAAATGAATAGGTCACTTGTAAATTCTCAGAAAACTACTTTCAAATTCAGCGTCATATTGTAAGTTTGAAGTAATGGCAAGTCTTATTCATGCATAACTTAAGAGTTTGTGCTTGCTCAACTGCAAATTAGCTCTCTACATTAAACATACTTGGCTTCACATTAAATATTATTTGGTGGTTATTATTTAATATCCACCAGGATTTCTCTCCATGCTGAAAGACCCAACACCTCAAGGATATCATTCTACTGAGGGTTTATTTTTAGAATAGACACACTTGGCCTGAATATCTTCTACTTATACAGGGCATAATTCTTCTTCTTTTTTGTGACCGCTGCTACCTCCTAAGCTTTCGAGTTGGAAGTAAGGTAGGAGAATGTTAGGGACCTCTTTGGCTGAGGAGCTCTAAGAGAAACCTCTCTTCACTGCCTGCCCAGCCTTTCGGCTTCACAGCATGAAAATCATGTGGGGAAAGTGTTGGAAGCTGTCGCCTGAAGGTGGTTTGTGCACCTTCAGATACCTGCTTCCAACCCTGCATACTCTCACCCTGTCTGACCTTCCCTTCAGGAAATACCAGGTCAATTGGAACATTGGGTACCGTTGCCTTAAGGTGCTCTGTTCAGCTTCAGGCTCCCCATTTGTGGAATACTCTCTCCAGGGAGGTTTGCCGGGCACCTTCATTATACACCAGGGCTTTCCAAACTTGGGTCTCAAGCTGTTTTTTGTACTACAGTTCCCATCATCCCTGACCACTGGTCCTGCTAGCTAGGCATGATGGTAGTTGTAGTCCAGAAACAGCTGGAGACACCTTTAGGCACCAGGCGGAAACATTCCTCTTCAGCCAGGCATTTGGCTGATCAACATCCTATATCCCTTTAAATGTGTTTGTGGGAGGGTTGGTTTTTTGCTTTCTTCTGTTTTTATTATGTATTTTGTGTTTTTATCATTTATTTTTATGCTGTGAACCATCCTGAGATGTGCGGATGAAGAGCGGTATACAAATTCAATGAAAAAAGTAAAATAAAAAATAGTTGTGGCAGTCCCTGATGTACCAGAAGAAGGGGGGAAAGGCATTTTCCTTGCCAAACTGAACTGCAGTCGAGGCACAAAAATAGACATTGTTTGGGCATCACTGCCTAGAACCAAGGGTCTTGAAATAACTCTTAAGCATCAGCAAAATTTGATTTGGATGCATTATACATCAGTTCCAGGATTAATTTTTTAATTACCTGTATTTACTTCTAGGTCCTCTCTCAATGGATAAAGTGCATTACTGTGAAAGATTCATTGAACTCATGATAGATCTAGAGGTATGCCAAATACGGGATAAATATAGAGATCTACTGTAGCATCTAAGCCTCTTGAATAACTAAAATATGTTCTGTGTTAGTCCTAGTGTTAAAGCAGCTGACTGAAGTATGTTTAACTCGCACATAGAGCATAGGAAGTCCTCTTATACTGAATCAAATCTTACACTGAATCAGATCATTGGTCTGTATAGCTCAGGTTTGGCTACACGCTGACTGGAAGCAGCCTTCCTATGGTATCTACAGTATAATGTGAGAAGGTCCTAGCAAGGCTTTCAAAAATGTTGTTATTATTTTTTTAAATTTCCTGAAAATTTCTGTTTTGAATAGTGAACTAGTTCATGCATCGGTAACTGACAGGAATCATATCACATATGGCTGCCTTTGTTTTATTTTAAGATGTGTAAAATTATTTCAGCAGGAGAGACACTGTAAAAATGTGTGGCTGTGGCACCCACTCTGGATGCAGTTAGCTACAAAGCTCCACAGCTTTAATCTTCAATAGAAATGTGATGTGTTCTCATATTTGTTTGCTCTGCTAAAAACTCTGCATTTCCAAGGAGGGACATAGTTGGTATCATTGAGCCTATCCACTCTGAACAGGATTCTGGCCCCAGAGATAGGGTATGCTAGATATTCAGCTGGGATGCTGCTGGATCGTAGCCAAAATGCCAAGCATCAGAACATTTCATGTAGGTTCATTCTGCGCTAAGGGCATTACAGGAGAGTTAAAGGAGTTCAGATAGTTTCTGAAGCCTGTTGTGCTGATTGGAACTGGCAAACCAGAAATCGGCTATAAAAAGCCATCACATTTGTTCTCCTGTAGCTTGTCCCATCTGAACAGAGTGTCTTTACCTATACTTAAGATCCCTTTTCTTCCCCCAGGGTGTTTCAGGGTTTTGTATTCAGTTACATCTATATTGTGATTGAAGCTAAACTACCGGAGCATTTCAGCGATTAGCATGACTTTGGCGGAAGTGAGCCATGTGCTCCGACCGGTTCATTTTTTCTTGGCAATACCCTTTAATCAGTTCAGGCTTCTCATTGCCAGTAACTGTGTTCTGTCTGTCTAAAACCTTTTGACAGTTATGGCCATATAAGGTATTTTGCATTTCTTATTTAATGTATTTCTGTAGTATGGAGCTATAAAAGCAGCAGCATTACATGATCGAAATAGCTGTATTGCAAGAGTCTATTGATCCCCAGTTTCTGCTGCAGTTTTTGACATCTGTCAAGGAGATATTTTAGGAGGATTTTTGAAGAAAAGAAACATTTTTGTAATATTTTATTAATGAAGAATTTAGAAATTGTTGTTTAAATGAGAAGGAAAGGGCTTAATTCTTCACATGGCTGCTCAGGAGTAAATCCCATTGAGTTCAATGGGAATTCTTTGCATTCTGTGTTTTTGGTTTTGTTTTGTTTCTGATCTTTGTTTAAATTAGATAGCCCATTGGGCAAGACCTGTAGGCATTGCACAGATGCTACTATCAAAATGGATATTGCAAGGACCTCATGACACCTAATAACTACCACCACCAACTTTTTTTTAGAAAGCACTGAATTCTAACCAGTCTTCTAGTTACTAACTAGATGTTGACATATATGTGATTTATTTTATTATTATAGGCCCTGCTTCCAACACGGCGCTGGTTTAACACGATACTTGATGATTCCCACCTCGTTGTGCATTGCTACTTATCTAGCCTAGCCAAAAGGGGCAAGGAGGGTCATCTTTTCTGCCAGGTACGACTCGCTTTGATTTTGCAGAGCACTTCTTTCAGCACCTCAAAATCCTTGCTAGCCAGTGCAACACTACATTATTATAAAAAAATAATAATACAGCATCACAGCTGGAAAGTGATGGTTGGCAACCACTGCTTGCTGTTGGCCCCTGCTAAAGCCAATTTTAAAAGTATGGATGAGCTTTAGGGAACTGCACCTAGACTAGGGGCAAGTATTGGCACAGCTCTCGATATTACCTGCAAGGCCGTCTTCCTCCAACCATGGCCACCTGCCCACACCTGAGATCATAAGGAGCAGGTAGAGATGCGGCTGGATCAGCTGCGCAACTGAGTTCCCCCACGGCCCATCAGCTGCGTCACTGAGTTCCTCTTGGGGAATTTGATTGTGCAGCTGATCCCTGCACAAGCTTTGCCGGCTCTATGAGCGTTGGGCCGGCAAAGCCCCTCATGCTACGCTTTCAGTGCCTGACAACCAGCCTCCTTTTGAACACTTGGGAAGCACTGTGCAAGGGACTTTGGCAGGGGCAACGGGCAAACCACCTGTCCATCTTCCGGCGCTGTAATGTTGTCAGGTCAGGGTTGCCCCGCAGGGGTAGGGACAGATAACAATCTGGCCTGCTGGGCCTCATCTAACACACACAGAAGTGTAATGTCAGAATACATCTAAACAAATGTTTACTGTATGTATGACTAATGTTGAATGTCAGCTCACTGTCATGAGGTGTGTTCATCTTAGTGAAGACCTAACTTGGAAGGTCAATACAGCCCAGATGGTTAGGAAGGCCCAACAGAGACTTCATTTCCTAAGGATCTTGCGAAAGAACAAAGTTGAACAGCAACTGATGATTTCCTTCTATCGGTCCATGATAGAAAGTGTTCTCTCATACTGCATTACGGTGTGGTATGCTGGCTTGACAGCCGTGGACAGAGAGTCCCTACGGAGGGTGGTGAAGACAGCACAGGATATCGTGGGCTGTCCCCTGAGTCTGCTAGATGTTATCGCGAGAGACCGTTGCCTCAGAAGAGCGAGGAACATTCTCAGGGATGACTCACACCCTGGCCAGCACCTTTTTAATCTCCTGTCCTCGGGCAGGAGATATAGTAGCATGATAAGCCGCACCAACAAGTTAAAGAACAGTTTCTATCCATGGGCCGTGAGGCTGCTGAATGAAAGACAGCAACATTGCAGCTGACGTTAGGGGTTGGTGGTAGTACGACAGCACACAGAGTGTAACAAGGACTGAGAGATTGGGGGGGAGGGGGGCTCGTTTAATCTCACTGTAAACATGTGGTACAGTGACAATAAAGTATTTCTATTTCTATATTCTGGACATGATAATACATCCTTTACTTCCCCTTTGGTAGTGGGAGTGTAATAATGGAAGGGTGAGAGAAAACATGAGGAGCAAGGGTCCAGCTTCTCCTCACTATGTTCTCTTACAGCTGGCTTGTAATGGACTGAAAAATGAAATTGCCTTCTCTAAGCAATGAAATGATACAACTTGTTTTGCATTTTGGAAAGAAAATGAAATATCCCTCAACTACCGTTATATGGTATTGGGCCCCATGTGGTGGTTGAAGACCCTGCTTTTCTGTATATCTAATTTGTCATCATTTTGTTTCAGCTTTTAGACATGCTCAAATTCTACACTGGTTTTGAAATTAATGACCAGACTGGAAATGCATTGACAGAGAATGAGATGACTACTATTCACTATGACAGAATTACTTCCCTCCAGGTATTTAACGGCCTCCGGTGTAACTGAAGGCTTTGACATAGGTGTAAGATTGCTTGTCAGAAAAGGGGTGACAACAGACTTGGGGGGGGACCACCTCATTTGTAAGCCTGGAAAGAGTGCCAGTTTCATGGGTGGATATGTCTGTTCTTAATATGAATAAAGTACTGTTGGTAAATAAGTGATCATTTAGTAAACTTTGATGTTTGGGGGCATGTCCTTGGTTTAGTAAGTGGATAGTACTGAAAGTCAGCTGCTAAAGCCCTGTGCAGATAGTCAACCCATCCAGGCAGGGGGAATTTGAATCATGCTGGCATTCCCCAACTCCCACAGTGTGGTGTACTGTCCCTCTCCTGATGTTTGCACTAAGCTTCATGTTAACATAGCAGGCAGCCAGATACAGTAGGGTTTGAAATGTTTGGCCCTTCTCTTTTGTAACCTTTGCAGCTTCTGTTAGAATTAAAATAGCTGCCATGTCTTTTTTTGTTCGAACTGTTCTCTTATCAACCACCCTATCCTTCCAGTATTCAGAAAAAAATAGATATCATTGAGTTGCATGCAACAAAGTCGCCCCATTCGTGTGATGACCTCTGCCTATATATTGGGACATCCTCTCCACTTCCCGCATGCCTCTTCCCCCAGTCTGTTCTGGGGATTCCCCCAGCCCCCTGGAGCAGATTTGGGGGCCACACAAACAGAAAGTAGAGAGAGAGGGAAGAAGTCTCATTGTGTAGGTGGAAGTACTTGTGCTAATGGGACAGCTTTGTTGGTTACAGCCCATTGTATGGAAGTGTGACATAGTTCTCATGTGTGAACTCAGATCCACTAACAATGTCCCCCCCACAAAAAAAACACACACAAAAACCTGGTAGTCCTTGCTGTGAGCTAGCCTTGTGCTATTTGTGGGGGGTTGTTCTTGGCCTGTTAAATTGCAGAGTGTTGCATAAGTCACGTTGCCGAGTAAAGATAGCATTTGGTTTCTCATCCTGGTTCTTGGTTGGATTCTAGAGAGCCGCTTTCGCACATTTCCCAGAACTCTACAATTTTGCCCTCTCAAATGTATCTGCTGTAGACACACGTGACTCTCTCATAAAACTTTTTGGGCCTTTAAGGTAAGTTACATTTTAATTTCTTTTATTCTCATCATTTGCTTCTTCTGGGTGTGAATGATTTGGTGTGGGGAGTAGGAAATCCCATAAGTTCACAGTGAGTTGCTGATTGTTTGAGCAACAGTTAGAATTGGAAGCCCCCTTTAACAACAACAACAACAACAACAACAACAACAACAACAACAACAACAACAACAACAACAACAAACCACAGCTTGGTTATTCTAGTAAATGTTTTGCCTAAATAAACCCTGAAATGTTTGCCTAAATAGAAATTGTGGCCACCTGTAGTAACCAAGCAGTAGATAAATTTAAAACTATGATTCAGAGAATCATGAGTGATCTCTTGTTTAAAGGTAAAGGTAAAGGGACCCCTGACCATTAGGTCCAGTCGTGACCGATTCTGGGGTTGCGGCGCTCATCTCACATTATTGGCCGAGGGAGCCGGTGTACAGCTTCCGGGTCATGTGGCCAGCAGGACTAAGCCGCTTCTGGCAAACCAGAGCAGCGCCCGGAAACGCATTTTACCTTCCTGCCGGAGCGGTACCTATTTATCTACTTGCACTTTGACATGCTTTCGAACTGCTAGGTTGGCAGGAGCAGGGACCAAGCAACGGGAGCTCACCCTGTCACGGGGATTTGAACCGCCGACCTTCTTGTTTACTTTATCCAAATAATAATAACTCCCCAACAGAGGAGTTGGGGG
Source organism: Darevskia mixta (assembly GCA_034641385.1). NCBI lineage: Eukaryota > Metazoa > Chordata > Lepidosauria > Squamata > Lacertidae > Darevskia > Darevskia mixta. The sequence continues at coordinate 38,482,947 of JAWWNH010000066.1, forward strand.
GAGGGGGGGAGAGCAAAGGCAGCTTCTGAAAGGCAACATCTCTTAGTATATGTGTAAAGGCTATCTGGTTTACAGCCTTAACACCACTGTTGGGTTTCATATGTCAAAAGAAGTTGTTGAATTTGTCTGATAGTAGGTTGTTTTTTAATTTAAAAAATATGAATAATGATCTCTGTCAAGAATCCTTTCAGTGTTAGGTTCCTTGCATTAGAGCAAAGAGTGTTAGCTAAAATGCAGAATGGCCTAGATCAAAATCTTAGTCAGTAGGCCACACAAATAGTTATTATACTTTTTTTTTTTTTTGGAGGACACTGACAGAAATTCAAAGCCAACAGCTCCATTTATTAAGCTCAAGCTCTATGTGACTTTTGCTTTATTCTTTGTTATTCAGTCCAGAAACACTCCACCAGGTGGCATCCTATCTCTGCTTATTGCCAGCCCTACCTGAAGAGGAAGATACAAGCTATGACAAAGAGTTTCTGCTTGAGCTGCTGGTATGTCTGTGTTTGCTGGGTCAAGCTGTTTTCCTTGTGTGCAATGATATCTATGATGCTGAATAGGACACCATGATTATTTATCAAGGCATTAGAGGGCAGGCCAGGTTTTCCCCCCTTCTGCCTGCAGCTCCTTGGGTTACGTCAAATTCTGCACCAGAGACTCAACCATAGTCTGGGTCGGGCTGCAAATCCCTGGGGTGCGCTCCAAACCCTATGCACTGTGTTTTCACATCCTGCCAATAGCACAATGAATTGTCAAGAGTACATGCATTCAAAGTTTCAATAAGTTATATATTGATCTGAAAGAAGAAAGGTGACAACTGCTTTTTATCACGGTAGATTTCAAATGTGACTAAAAAGAATTTGTTAGCTGAAAGAGGGTTGTGTCAGGTCCGCGTTGCGGTTGCTCACGAGTAACGACAAAGTCCGTCTTGTCTATATACAAGTTTATTGTGCAAAACTATTTACAGTGCTGAGCTAGTGAAAACATGACTGCCTCAGTTGCTAGCAGAATCCAGGATTGCCGGTTTCCGGCTGCAACCCCAACATAAGAACTTGGGGATACCGAAGCACCTCCTCCCCGTCTCCTTTTGACCCCTCTGCGCAATTGGGGCGACGGAAGTGGCGTGCTCCCCTCTGAGTGAGTTTCACGGGATGCGCTGGGTCTCTCAGCAGCATCCTCAAGCCTCTGCCTCACCAGGCTGCCTGTTGCCTGCCCCTCCCCACTGGAGGAGGAGCTGCTTTGCCCGCTGGAAGAGGTCTCGCTGCTCAGGAGATGTTTAGGCTCTCTATACATCACTGAGCCTTCCCGGGGGGCTGGGGGCAGTTCCCTGACAGGTTGGGTATAGGCAGTGCTTTTTTTATGGGGGTACGCAGGGGTACGCATACCCCTAAACATTTTGTGAATCTAAGTTTGGCCTCATTGAGGGACAGTATTTCAATATGAGTAGGAAAATGAGAGTACCCCTAAACATTTTTTTTAGAAAAAAAAGCACTGGGTATAGGCATGCATAGGCCTCCTAGGTTAAGATTTATGCCTAACTTTGCTATTTTGTGTTCACATTTATTAAAATGTAGTAATTAGGGCAGGGGTCAGCAACCTTTTTCAGCCGTGGGCCGGTCCACCGTCCCTCAGACCATGTGGTGTGCCGGACTATATTTTGACCCAGAGATGCACTTTAAATAAAAGCACACATTCTACTCATGTAAAAACACACTGATTCCCAGACCATCCATGGGCCGGATTGAGAAGGCGAATGGAATGCATCCGGCCCACGGGCCTTAGGTTGCCTACCCCTGAATTAGGGGGGAAAACATAAATGTAGAGCAGGGATTTTTTGGGGGTGGGTGAAACTTAATTCCTATGGACCATTTTTTAATTTTAACTGACCCTGTTCCTTCAATTCCTGCTCCCCCAGCTTTACCCCTCAAAAATCTCCCATTTAGCAAGGATTTTTTCTGACATTATTAAAGGAGTCATAACCTCATGGTCAAGAGTTGGGCACATCTACCTCTGTTGGAGTGAATGGGGCTTCAGTTGACACATTAAGGCAGTGTTTCTCAAACTTGGGTCTCTCACTGTTTTTGTACTACAGTTCCCATCATCCCTGACCACTGGCCCTGCTAGCTGGGGATGATGGGAGTTGTAGTCCAAAAACAGCTGGAGACCCAAGTTTGAGAAACTGCATGAAAGATTTATATTTGCAGCATAGCATGGATATTTAAGCTATTTAATACATTCTTCCTTCTAACTGAATGGTCATTAAGACCTTTTTAGTACGAAGGGTATTAATTATTATATGATCTTACCCAAGCATCTTAAATATCAGTCTTGTGAGTTTTTAAAAATGCACTTGCTTGGGAAAAATTGTTCAGCGCAGTTGTGCTGATCACACTTCTTAATTTGTCAACATTGTTCCAGCAATGCTTGTGTATTTTCAAGTCTTTACATTCTGTTTTAGTTGCCCACTCAGCTAGCGCGACTGAACTTTAATTTGCAATTACATTTATTTATTCATGTGCCTCTCTCTCAAGAGACTCCCAAACAGATGGAGGCAACATCCTAACATGTCTGGTTTGAACTTTGCATTTTGTGTCACAACGAGGTCACGCTGCTAACTATTGTGTGATGCCATGAAGATTTACTTGTGTTGGGTGGTGGTTCAAGCTCTCTGCAATGTTGCTAATGCGTCGCTGGACGTGTGCCACGTGCTCTGAGGCTCTGTTCAAAACTGTATTCAAAGCTGTGTAGTCTTTCAGCCGACCAGTGGACTGCTGGGGAAGAAATACATTTTAAAATTGTTATTCAGGACTCCCTTCCTCTTCCCCTCCTCCAAATATGTAATATGCAGCCTAGATAGGCTTTTGTTAATTCTGTGAATGTCCCAAATACATCACAACTTTTTAGACATACATAACTGGGTGCTGGCAGTCGCATATAGCAATGTATCTGGGTGTTTTTATATTCCACAAGTTTTGGGACTTACATTGTAGAATGTGTGTGTAGCCTGGTGCAAATGTTGCATTGCCCAACTGCCTAACCATAGTTAGACAACTGAGAATGTGTTGTAGACTTCCATGCTGCTCACGCAGTCTCCTATCAGATAGACATCACCCTCCTTTCAGTTTCAAATCTCCCTAATCTGGGTTACATGTGTCCTGCCATTTTCAATAACCATGGTTAACAAACAACCTAATGCACATATAATGCTAACCATTGTTGGATCCAAAATTAAGAGAGAAGAGGGAATGCCTGCAATCAAGGTAAAACAATTCATGAACCTACAGCAGAGGGATAACTTTGTCCCTCCAGATGGTGCTGAACTACAACTTGTATCAGCCCCACAAGCATGGCCAATGTCCAGGAATGATGGGAGTTGTAGTTCAGCAATATCTGGAGGGCCAAAGGTTCCTCACCCGCCAACAGGGTGTGTTTTTTTTTAGGAGTGTGGTGATCGGGCACAATTTTTAATTTTATTTTGTTGCGTGTCCTGGCGAAAATGGAAAACTAAACAATACAACAAATAGGAGTGGCTTCAACAAACTTATAAAAATATATTCAGAGCTAAATATTGACAATGTGGCCGCATAATACTAAAACATGATTTGGTGCTGTATGGATGAAGCTGAGCAAACCCAAGCAAAGTGACGGGCTGATATGCTCTCCCCTTGTGCGGCGAGGAGGAGGGCTTCACTGGGGTTCCTAGTTTAAAACAAACTGGTTAGTTTAGCAAGCCAGCTCCAGCTTCATAATCCATGGTTTGAAGTTACAGAGTACCGTATATACTCGAGTATAAGCCGACCCGAATATAAGCCGAGGCACCCAATTTTACCACAAAAAACCTGGGAAAGCTTCATAGGAGCCACTGCCTGCCTCACTCGAGTATAAGCCGAGGGCGGCTTTTTCAGCACAAAAAATGTGCTGAAAAACTAGGCTTATACTCGAGTATATAGGGTATGTTTTAAACCAAGATCACTGGTTTGACTGTAAAGCTGAGCCAGGGTCCTTTAAAAGTGAGACTAAACTCTGATGAAGAGTGTCTTCCTGGTTGCATCAGAGGAGGAGATGGGACAGGATTGCGCAAGCCCAATGCTAATTTAGGATTGTCCACATTTGTTGTTGTTTGGCTTATCATGTCATGTGAATCATAAAATATGTTCAGCATAAAATTAAAAGGTTAACTTTTTATTTGCAATTTACCTCTTAAACCAGTTGGTGAAAAGTAGTCTTTTCAGTCTTCTTGAGTATCCTTCTGTAAATATTTGTAATTTTGTTTTTGTCTTTTCTAGGTGTCCCGGCATGAATGTCGAATTTCTCAAATTCAACAGCTCAATCAAATGCCTCTGTATCCCACTGAGAAGATTATTTGGGATGAAAACATAGTCCCAACTGAGTACTATTCTGGGGAAGGTATATTTTCTGGAAAAGGCTTAAATTTTAAATATTTCTGGTCTGCCACTGTGCCTAATCATGGATTGGTGCAGCAGACATGATTGGAGTAGTTGTGATGATGCACTCTAAAATCTCCCGGGGGGGGGGGGGGCTGCACTCTGTCTTTATCCAACTCCAGGATTGTGATGTGGTGCTAAAGAAAACTCTCCAGTGGTGTCTGCACAGTGATGGACTTGTGCAAATATTGTATAGAGAGATGGCTTCCCCAAGCTTCCATACTGATGCAGAAGAACAGCATGGGGCTTAACCAACCAGCTATGTAATTTTTGATATGGGGGGGGGAAGCTTGTGTAGAGTAGGTTCCCCTCTACACAAGTGCCCTTTAATGAGGTGTGGCCCTGCTCCATGTGATTGCAATTGCATAAAGCTAATATCTGAACAAGTCTAATGTGATAAACAAACAAACAAGCCATTCCTCCTCTTCCCTTTTTCTTTCCTTAGGCTGCCTTGCCCTCCCGAAATTGAATCTACAGTTTCTTACTCTCCATGACTACCTCCTGAGAAATTTCAACCTCTTCCGCCTAGAGTCTACTTATGAAATCAGGCAGGACATTGAGGATAGTGTCAGTAGGATGAAACCATGGTAATGGATGCAACTATAACCTTGAAGTTGTTGGATCGAGAAAAACTTTCTTCTGTGTGTGATTTCTCTACTCCCCACCCCACCCTGGTTTTTCTGGGGTCATTAGAAAGGTGTTGGGTTTAATTGAGCATTCCCTAGGGTGAGTTATCATCTCAAACAGGGTCTGGACAGATTATTTGCTAACGGCAAACAATTTCCCTTGGGCTGAACTTCATGGATAAATTGCAGGAAGAGATGCCGTACCTTGGGTTGGTTATTTCCAGCTGTAGGAATGGAGCTCCCTTGGTCCCTTCCAATGGTATAATTTTGTATATATTTCGAAATGATGTCATTAGCTTTGGTGTCTGTTAGAGATCTGAATGCAAAAGTCTCTTGTTTTGATCTTGCTCTTCAGGCAATCTGAATATGGAGGCGTTGTCTTTGGTGGGTGGGCTCGAATGGCACAGCCCATCGTCTCTTTCACGGTCATAGAGGTGGCAAAGCCCAACATTGGAGAAAACTGGCCCATGAGAGTCCGAGCAGATGTCACAATTAACTTAAATGTTAGAGACAACATCAAAGATGAATGGGAAGGTATGTATATGTGTGTAGCTACAGCAGTGTGATGTCGCATCCCCGGTTATTTGGGGTGAATGTTAAGTGTTTGCATGCTTGTTGTGTTTAAAATGCATCTTTTCCCTATTAAATCTTGCTGCTTAAAGAAAGAACAGTAGTGCTCTCAGTATCTCAATAGTTTGGGATCATCAGTTCTCCCTAGTTCCATATTTTTGAAAGGGGGAAGAAAGCATTCTTTTATTGGTCTAGCTCAGGGGTAGGCAACCTAAGGCCCATGGGCCGGATGCGGCCCAGTCGCCTTCTCAATCCAGCCCACAGACGGTCTGGGTATCAGCGTGTTTTTACATGAGTAAAATGTGTCCTTTTATTTAAAATGCATCTCTGGGTTATTTGTGGGGCATAGGAATTCGTTCATCCTCCCCACTCCCCAAATATAGTCCGGCCCACCACATGGTCTGAGGGACGGTGGACCGGCCCATGGCTGAAAAAGGTTGCTGACCCCTGGTCTAGCTGTTCTATGACAGAAGTGATTAAAGGTTGGTATGGGGATAGCTAATTCCTCTGATAAATTTTTGGGTGTGAGCCCTATATCCTGACTCAGAAACCTATTACCACCTTTGTGAGACTGATCTGGAACTGTTGAAACAATATGCAATATTCATTCTGTGTCACCATCCACCACGTTTTCCTATATTTCCAACATGCCAGTCATTTAAAATGGGAATATTACTTAGAGCTGCAGTTCTGTAAATCAATGGGCATCAGTATATAGTCTGATCCTGCTAAGTCTTCTTGGGTAGTAGATATGAAAGGTGAGAAATATTCTGACTTAATTGAAATGAACATTCCTCTGACGGGGTTTCTGTGTGTTGTCAGGACTTGCATGCCACGACAGTCTTCTCTGTGTTCCCTTGTGTATTATCTCAAGGCAATGCTTTGCTGCTTGGGGGATTATACTTGGATTGACCTTTTTGGCAAGATGCATAGGAACAACTATTCATGCTCTGGGGGGACACTGATGGCTAGTTCAGAAATTCAGCAACAGACGTGTTTAAAATATGATGGGATTGTATAATCCTTTTGGTTGCATGTCCTGATTCAAAATGCAGAGCGTGCACTAAAATGAATTCAGTATTGTGAATTTTTATCTTTTTAAAACATTTGTTTGGATTGGGATCCTGGCTTCAAGCCACAGATAAGCTTCTCGTGAGTTTTAATAGATGTTCCTACATTCTTAGTGGAGATCTTTGTCTTGGAAAAGGTCTACAAATGTATATGAATAAGATAATCACATATTAATGATAGCACAGGGGACAGAGATAAAGCTGCTACTGGGTTTACTATATGCATGTCCTTCGAAAACTATTTCTGTACAATCTCCCTTTTGCTTTTCACTGACATTTATATACCGCCTAATTATTTGCATTTCTAACCTGTGTACATAAAAGCAATACGCAGAAAATGGCACAATAAAACAGTAAAAATGTATCCTAAAAGCAAGGTAAAGATAAAGGTAAATGGACCCCTGACCATTAGGTCCAGTCATGACCGACTCTGGGGTTGTGGCGCTCATCTCACATTATTGGCCGAGGGAGCCGGCGTACAGCGTCCAGGTCATGTGGCCAGCATGACTAAGCCGCTTCTGGCAAACCAGAACAGCGCACAGAAACACCGTTTACCTTCCTGCTGCAGCGGTACCTATTTATCTACTTACACTTTGACATGCTTTCGAACTGCTAGGTTGGCAGGAGATCCTAAAAGCAAACACTACTTTAAATGGCCTGCTGAAACAAGACAGTATTGATCATATCTCTGAACTTCAGCAAGCAGGGTGGCTGTCTAATCTCAATTGGTAGGGAGTTCCCCAGGCTTGGACCCACTACACTGAATACACAGCTTCTAATTGTTACAAGCTCTGGATCTGAGCCATGTGGGGGACCAACTTTATGAAGCTACAGCATAAAATAACCACTACACCTGCAAATGATCAGAACGCACTGACGTTTCCCCCCCTATTTAGGTCTGCGCAAGCACGATGTTTGCTTTTTGATTACTGTCCGACCCACACAGCCTTACGGTACGAAGTTTGACAGAAGGCAGCCATTCGTTGAGCAGACAGGCCTGGTATATGTGAGAGGATGCGAAATCCAGGGAATGCTGGATGATAAGGGGCGCGTCATTGAAGAAGGTATGTCGATAATATCTGAAAAACCGTCTCCTTCCCTGCAGACCCTCCTGGCTATTAAGATTAGCAGAGGGGGCCCTCTTGGTAGTTCCAGCTGCCTCATAAGTTTGGGAGTAGGGCATTTGCTGTGGCATAGAATTTATCAAGCACCCTTCCCACAGAGGTGCACTTGCCTTCTTCACTATAAAGCTTTTGGTGAGTGCTGAAGACACACTTCTCTGCCCCTGGCAAAGATGACTGAGATATCTATTTGCAGAGCCCAGCCTATTCTTGTGATTTGTAATCGGATTTAACTGCTTTAAATTTTGAATTTTAAATCATTGTAACTGTGACCAGCTGGTTAAAGGATGGGTAATAAATAAATAAAGAACAACTGAATATATTTAGTTGAAATATGAAGGTGAAATCTACATTGCACTTAACGGTAGGCATAATTTCCCCGCTAACAGCATGTATGTGATTGTGGCTCTAAGATGGTAAATGTTTCCCTCCCTGTAGCAGCCTGGCTAGGATGGGCGAGCTCAGAAACCCTGAATATGCCAGTTCTAGCCAGGCTGTAGCAGTGCTTACTCTAGAGATGGTAAGAACAGAGCTGGTTGAGCTGATGCATTCAGTGACACTGGCTGGTATGTAGCGCTGACCTAAATAGTCCCAATGCCAGTCACCTGTTCTTGGCAGAGTGGATCACCAGATGTGAGCCAGGAAGGGACAGTTGTTAGGCAGGAGCAAGGAGAGGAGAAAGGGGTAAGAAAAGTTGGAATCAGTTGGAGAGGATTGGTCGTGGCGTGAACAGATTACTCAAAAGTGTTTTCTGTTGTTGTTGTTTTGCAAGGCATTTTCTGTTTAGTTTATCTTTCAACAACTTTGAACTTTATTTGCCTTTCAATGCAAACAGGACCAGAACCGAAACCAAGACTTAAAGGTGATTCCAGAACGTTTAGGGTGTTCTTGGATCCCAATCAGTATCAACAGGACATGACCAATACCATCCAAAGTGGAAGAGAAGATGTCTATGAGACATTTAACATAATAATGAGGAGAAAGCCAAAAGAAAACAACTTTAAAGTAAGTCATGGTGCAATTTTCTATTTAAAACTAAATGTTGAAAATACACAATGTGGGCCATATGTCCATTAAAAAATGTGTGGTTTTCCTCCTCCTCCTCCTCCTCCTCCTCCTCCTCCTCCTCCTTCCACTGTTTAGTTGTTTGTCTTAAATCTTAAACCCATTCATGGTGAAACTTCATGCACCTAAAGACCTAAATTTCCAAATGAATCTACTGTATTGGATCTTGGACTCACCAAGTTTCAGATGGAATCCACAGCGCAGGTCACCTTATTATCAAAGCGACATTAGTGGTTAGTGCATCAGCTTTCAGAATTGCAATCAAGGCGGTTCTGCTTTATAAGCTATAATGTAGTAATGGTTAAATTAAGAATATGCCACCAGAGCAACTGCCTCTGCTGCTAGCAGTGTAGTAGTAAAAGGAATCATGCTGGTATTAGGGGTTTCCTGAGTGAAACAGTTTAAATCTGTATCGAATGCTGAAAGGATTGCTCAGTGTTCTGCTGAAAACAAAAGTTTTGCCTTCAAAGTTTTTAAAAGGTTATTTGCAAGCAAAGGACAGTCAGACAACCAGATAATACAGAAATGATTTGGCAGTGTCTCTTTAATTTCACATTTTTCTCATGTTAAAAGTTAAACCAATTGATGAGGCTCAGCCTGCTTCTTGGGATTGCTCTATCCCGGAGGATAGGTTATCCCTATCTGCTCTATGCCTCCTTGCTCACATAACAGAAAATAAGGTAAGTCATTCTCACTAATGACAAATGTTGGTAGTGTGTCAAGCAGATAGCAGACAGCTTGATTTCTCTGCTGAGCCTGTAGGGAGAAAGATGCAAAAATCTTATATAGTCTCCTAAATTAAGCAAACATGACAGCTGTAGAAGCACAAACATAAAGCGATAGCTAAATATGACAGTCGGCACTTCGCCATGGTAGGTCTGCCCTCTTGCCTTTTATTGCTTGTGGCCACTACATCAAAGAAATATTAGTATTTTGGAGTTTGTTTCCCTTTATACTAGTCATCTGTTGAATAAATACATTTTTCAAAGACGGAATGTTGCCATTTTTAACCGATCACCTCAAATAACCTTGTGTGTCATAAATACAGCTGCTGCTTCATCGATTGGCGAGATCAAGTATTATGCAAATCCATGCAAAACTCCACTCTTCCTGTCTGATCATGAGGTGATGTCCATCTGCTGCGGCACTTAAAAGAGTTTTATCAGCTGAGCAGATAACCTGTTTTACTGTTGGAGTTGCCAATTGTCCTGAAGATTAATGCCTAGTGCTTTAAAAAAATGGATTGGACTTTCTAGAAAGAAGAAGGAGTCCTTTGCAATTATTGGTGCAATTTTTAGAATCCTGGTTGCTTTGGCTTACCTGTAATCTCCTTTTGTGCCGAGTACCTTTACATGTACTCGGCCAATATTAATTAGTTTATAATTGGCAGCGCAGTTGCATTTAGTCTCGGAAAAGATAAGGTGATATATTTGGATCTGTACATGTAAGAGCCTGGAAGCTTTCAAATTTCACTGAGGTCTTTATGAGATAAAGGGCGTCTAAGTCTGAAACGATTTGGAGATCAAGGTTACTGGGAAGGACTTCTGTCCTAAACTCTGAAGAGCTGCTGTCTGCTAGTATACAATACTGAGTTAGATGGACAAGTGACCTGATGTGGTGTAAGATAGCTTCCTATGTTTCTAATGCCCAGGACAATTTTTGTGTCTTACTACTTGCAAGGTTGTCATCCAGAGTTGAGCATTTCCCAATGGCCCAGGTCTTTAGGAGCAGCCCATCACTGACCCAAAATGTTGGCTGGAGCCCAGACAGATGTGGCTGATGCCCAACACTACTGCTAGCAGCTGCCGTTTTTATTTCCCCACAATACCGCTTTAGCATTCCTTAGGAGTGATATGGCCTCGGGGCTCCAGAAGTATTGTGAGGAAATGGCAGGTGGCAGCAGTAATGCTGGCTGGCTAGACTGACTGCTTTTCTTTTTGCTGTTTTTGCTGCTACCCCTTGGCTGCCACTGTCACTGCTGTAGCAAAGGTGAAAACATCAACAGAGCGCTGCCAGGGCACACATACTAGTCACATTCACGGTAAGAGGAGAGATGCCCACCCTTGAAGGTGCCAAGTTGCCCTGACAAACCTGGCACCGGTCTTGACTTCAGGATCAAGCTTAACTGTATGTTGATCAGCAAGAGATCAGGTGGACATTATTTTTTATGTCCTGCTCTTCGCTTACACGTTAGAACTAGTAAATATCCTCAATGCAGAGGATTAAGTAAAGGAGCCATCCTTCAGATGCGAGGCCACATATTTTGTTTTAAGAGAAATTTCACAACTTAATCCAATTAGGAAGGGAGACAGGGAACTAAGCTGTTTTTAAGTATGAAGATCCCAAACTATTGTTTATTAGATAGAACAATGCCATTCTGTACATATTTAAAGAGACATTTCCAGAATAGTTCTCGTTATATGGTAAAAAATAATTCATAGGAGGCCACAAATTTTGACTCGGCTTACTAGACAGCTACAGTCTGGGATCACCTACTGACTTCTGCCATATGCAGGAGACCTCAGACCAAGGGGGTTTCCTAGCATATTGGACTTTAGTGCAGGCCAATCTACATGCAGCTGGGTGGAAGAGAGCTTCTTGTTGAGTTTTGGAGCAGGCAGAAGCAGTTTGCATTGCTTTTGCCTGCTTCAGAGCTCTGCATGGTATAAGAAGACCCCTTCCTCAAAGAGGCTTCTCATGTCATGCTGAGCAGGGACTGTCACTGGGGAAGAGGGATGCTACCTGCTGTCAAGCAGGTAAATGGATTTTTTAAAGAGTATGTACACACTTTTATTATTATTATTTTTAAATGTCAACTTAAAATTTTACAGAGATATATCAAACATAGATAATAAAAACAAGATTCCAAGGAATCTCCTGGACTTCCATCCTCCCCTATGTGGGTCCTATTATTAATCAGTTCCTCCAGCATCTTTTATGATAATCCAAACCCTTTACTTCTTCCATTATGTCCAGAATCAACCTTAAACTCCAAGTGCTATTCCAGTCCTATGAACGATCTTAACTGTTTGCAGTGGTCTTTAAAATAAGTTATAAATCAGGCTTCCTCAAACTGGGCTCTCCAGATGTTTTGAGACTAGAATTCCCAGCATCCCTGACCACTGGTCCTGCTAGCTAAGGATCATTGGAGTTGTAGGCCAAAAGCATATGGAGGGTCGAGGTTGAGGAAGTCTGTTATAAATTTTCCCCATTTCTTATTAAAATTTTGGTCTTCCTGATTTCTGACTCTTCCGGTCATTTTAGCCATTTCAGCATAGTCCATTAACTTCATATGCCATTCTTCTTCTTATTTCCATCTCTGGGCCAGTAACATCCGTGCAGCCATCTACACACATTTTACAAAGAGTATTCGTTATTTGTCTAGTATTTCATAACATGGTAATAATGCAGGCCATGTTTGTATATATTGCTCCACATGGAGCACTGCATGGCCTTGGGGCTGCTTTGACTGACCTGGTGTCTCCACCAATAAAGCCACTGTTTTCTGGTGGTGACTACACTGACACATTTCCCCCCCTGCCATTGCACTCATGTGTGTCTCTGCTAGGAAGCAGCTGCTGTATTTTATGAACATCCTGCTCAGACATTACTTCCTTTGCACAGCTGTGCCCTAAAGCTGCTCTTTCTGGAATGGTTTCTCCGTGAATTAGATTCTGGTGAAAGTGACAAAGTAGTCTGTTTTGATTAGGATTTGAATTTCACAACCTTTATTATTATTTTTGTAGAAATTTTTTTTTAGTTTTCAATTACATTCCAATAATGACCTCATTATAACAATGCATATTTATAATACAATTATTAATACCAATCATTCAAATACCAATTCATATAATTTAATTAAAGTGACCCTCTGTGTACTAGATTTGATGGCTTTCTGATTTTCTTTATTTCTGCATTCCAAAATCTTACTAGTTTCAATTACATCCCAGTCATAATAATAATCCCTTATACAACAACTGCAATATTAATAACTTCTATTCGTGTTGACACATTAAATGATTTATAAAACTTAAAATGAGGGACTCAAACTTCATCATAGTTCTTTCCTGTATGTAGCAGTTATTCTGGCTGTGATGTTTCTTCCTGTCCTTGTAAGATGTTATGCCTGTCTTTCTCCCGATTGTTGCTGTTATCCATCATGCCTTGGGCGGAGCTGATATCCCATTGTTGTTCCAGAAGTTTCTCCATCACTCCATCCCGTGCTTTGTTGTTTTGCACCAATAACTTTAAACAACAGCTGCAAAAGTCGCTCTGTCCCAGTAAATAAAGTGTTGTCACCATTCCCCCCCCCCCAGCCTGGAAAGAAGTGTGGTCTGTCAAACTACAGATGACTCAGTAAGAAACCTTATCAGTTCCTTGACAGCACACAGACTCCTTTCATCCTTCCAGCTGGATATATATGGCCAATTATCCTTCCAATTAAATTAAATTCCAAGTCCTATAGTGTTATTCAGTTCACTTCATGAATAATAAAGGATGGGGAAGAGTCAGCTCTTAAGTTTCCAGCGCAAACCTTTTGCAAAATAGTTTCCCTCCCTTTTTCTCTTCTTTACACGCACAGTTCCGTTTGATGTTATAATCCATATTTTTAATCCAATTTCTTCCATCCTCACTTGTACAAGTATAATTTGAACTAACATTCAGGAGAGAGTTGCCAAGTCATAAATGTAGAAACCAAACTGTAGACTCCACTGCCCCCACCTTTTGCACTAAATGAAGTCTTCTCTCAAATTCAAACCTTAATGACCTTGCAGTTGGTTCTGTTCCGCAATTTGTGATCTCAGCTCTTCTAGCATGCGCCTGTACTTTAGTCCAATTAAGCTCTAATTAACAGGAGAACCTCTGCTTCTTAATGGCAGCGTAGGATGCTAAAGTGAGGTTGAGCAAACAGCTTCCAGTCTCCTCATGGAGCCACTGGAGGACAAGGGAGCATGGCCAAGCATAAGACTCACCTGGGCTCATTCTCATAACAATAAACCATAGTTTATTATTATGTCTGACTCTGTGATTGAGTTGGGGCAGAATTGGTTTAACAGAACTATTTTATGTGGATTAATCACAGAATCATAGAATCATAGAGTTGGAAGAGACCACAAGGGCCATCCAGTCCAACCCCCTGCCAAGCAGGAAACACCATCAAAGCATTCCTGACAGGTGGCTGTCAAGCCTCTGCTTAAAGACCTCCAAAGAAGGAGACTCCACCACACTCCTTGGCAGCAAATTCCATTGTCGAACAGCTCTTACTGTCAAGAAATTCTTCCTAATGTTTAGGTGGAATCTTCTTTCTTGTAGTTTGAATCCATTGCTCCGTGTCCGCTTCTCTGGTTTAACCTTGAAGTTAAATTGATTTAACCTTGAAGTTAAATTGGGGCTTGATCGGCTCTGATTTAACCTTGAAGTTAAATTGGGGCTTGATCGGTAACGGCACTTAAGCTTGTTAGATAAGCAATCCTAAAAAAGTCCCCTCCTGCGTCTTATTCCCCACACCTTGTGTTTTCTCACTGTTTTTTACATTGTTACCTGGCCCTTAATGCCCTGAAGAATTCAGCTATCAGTACTGCTCAGGATGAAGAAGATAGAATATAATCCATTTTGTCCTCCTCTGTTACAGAATATTCACTCTGCAGTGAATAGCATGTTTGTTGTGATTCCATGTTTACAGCAATGTCCCTTTTCCAGCTAATGTCCCTGCAGATGATATAAAGAACAGCATCATAATTTTATTTTATTTTTTGTCAACTGCACTGAATTTGCTCATTCTAATGGGATAGTTTGATAGTTAGAGGCTGTCCATAAATACTTCTTGTCTTGCTGAACTAGCTCTTTGTGGGCTGACGTCAGCTGAAAATCTAGTTACTGATTCAGTCAGACTAAACACCTGTCATTGGAAGAGAACTTATTTTCTCTGAAACACACAGAAAGGCTGAAATAGCTTGTGAAGTTGAGTGCAAATCTCTTTGAAACCAGAGTACAAAACTGGCATTAAATCATGTCCTGTTTTATTTTAGGCTGTTCTGGAGACTATAAGGAATTTGATGAACACCGACTGTGTGGTTCCTGATTGGTTACATGACATTATCCTCGGTTATGGAGACCCAAGTAGTGCTCACTATTCAAAAATGCCAAATCAGATCGCCTCCCTGGATTTTAATGATACTTTCCTCTCCATTGATCACTTAAGAGCCAGTTTTCCTGGATACAGCATTAAAGTTACAGTTGAAGACCCTGCAATGCAGATTCCTCCTTTCAGGTGAATTAAGAAACACCAGCTCTAAAATACTGCTTATGTTCATTCCAAGTCAGGCCTGCTCCAATCTGATTCTCATTTTCCTATGCATGGGACCATGCCTGTCATAGAAAAGCATGCTAATGGTGGACAGCTTACGTTTCTGTGGAATTTGCATGTGTTGCACTTTTGGGGAACCACACAGAATTTTCCAGAAGGGCTCTTTCACACTGCTAATTCATAAGGTGCCATCTTCTGTTTGACTGACTTCCTGACTTTGGTAGCTTTACAACAGTGTTACCAAAACTTGGGTCTCTCGCTA
This sequence comes from Darevskia mixta, assembly GCA_034641385.1. Taxonomy (NCBI): domain Eukaryota; kingdom Metazoa; phylum Chordata; class Lepidosauria; order Squamata; family Lacertidae; genus Darevskia; species Darevskia mixta. The sequence goes on from JAWWNH010000066.1 coordinate 38,498,413, forward strand.
TTTTTGTACTACAGTTCCCATCATCCCTGACCACTGATCCTGCTAGCTAGGGATGATGCGAGTTTTAGTCCAAAAACAGCTGGAGACCCAAGTTTGGGAAACGCTGTAAAGCAGTATTTCTTCCATCTCTTCCCTCATGATTTTAATAATGCTGTTTAACAGCCATTTCCTTCTTTTCAATTTTTAATGTATTGTATGTAGTCTCTGTTCTTATTTTTTGCCTTTCTCTCATGGCTCTAGAAATCTACTTTATTGATATCTTGATGCCTGTCCTGCCATTGCCTACAGCAACTGCTGCCCTGTGTATCAAATGGTCTCTTTATCTGGTCTTTCTCCTAAAAAATACAACTCTTAAATTAAGAAAAGGAAAGCACACACACCATACTGTGTTCTCATGGGTTTCAGTCATCTCAGATTTAATCTTCCCTGCATCATGCTGTCATCTTCATTTTGTTATAAAGGTCAAGGTTTGAGGGTACCAGGGCTAGCTAGTCTGTGGAGGAAAATAGTTCATTGAAAGAACAGTCTCATGTAAGAAATAATATGAAGCTGAAGAACAATGATTTCCCTCAATAGGATAACATTTCCAGTCAGAAGTGAAGCAGGAAAGAAACGGAAAGAGTGTGATGAAGAAAAAGCTGATGGCTCAAAAACATTGGTTGTTGAGCCCCATGTCATCCCCAACAGAGGACCTTACCCATATAATCAACCCAAACGGTAATATCCGTGTACATCTTTCTAAAGGGATCAGTGTTGAACGCATTTCCATTACAAAATGTCTGTCAGTGAAACAACTTTTTAAAACATGAAATCATGTTTATAGGGTCTGGATTTGCTTTCTCTGTAAGTCGTTCTTTCCATATGTTTCAGATGTCATTATTTAGTTTTTAAATATATATATATTCAAACGAGAAGAATCATTTTCTTGAGTTAATTGTCAAGTGGGTTATCAAAATTTACTGCTTATAGAGTATTAAAATGATCTTCAGATGTGCAAATCATATTGATACAGCTAAGTCAGTTTTGTTGGTAAAGAGTACATTCTTATCATTGTTGCATTGTTGACTGAGCAGCTCCTCAACATATTGTTGGTGTATTTTTGTTTTGTATGGAGTCATGCATGTTAAAATGACATTTAGCAGTAAATATCTAGTCCTTTCAAGCTTGGTGATAAAATGTGACTTCTGACATTGATCAAATTAGCTGTTTTGGTCAATGGCTTTGCAATATCTAAATTACACGTGATGAACCGTCACTTAATAATTTCAGAACGGTCATGTAGTGTTATCTCAGCCCTAAAGGCATAAATTGATTTCTCTTGATATTTGTGAATTCCTTCATCTACCCAAATAATGTAAAAAGCATATTTTCTTTAAGCAAGTTCAGGTCTCCTTGGCTGTAAAGAAAAACAACATGAAGGAAGATATTCATGAAGACTATATTGAATAAATTCATATAACTTCAGTTTATTGTCTCATGCTCTGGATTAACTGAATTTACTTTAATTCAATTTTCAGCAATACAATTCAATTTACCCATACACAGATTGAAGCTATACGCGCAGGAATGCAACCTGGATTGACAATGGTAATGATGCATATTATTACATGTTTCCTCTTTTATTAACAAATTATGTTTTTTTAATATTGGCTAATCTCTGAAGTACATGCAATTCTTATTTCTTCTGTCCACTGTGTAAAATTAAATGGTGCCAAAAGCTTGGTGTGCTCCTTAACGTTGAGTAGATTTGTATTTTTCACTAGACACTCAAAAGTGGGGAAGGAGAGGGAGGAAATGGACTTTTCCTCATAAAAAATAAAGCTTTACCAGCTGACCAAAACATTTCCTTTGATTGGAGATTTTTGTTTCATGTGGTGGAGCCAATATGAGTTTCAGTAATCAGAGTAGTAGCTTTATTAGATCAAAAGCATTTTTAATGGCTTTTATGGGAGCAAATGTCTCCCTTTGGTTTTTCTCTGGGATTTTCCCTTTTTGGAGATTCAGGTTCACAATAGAGCTGTTAAATCATAAGTTGGGGACCTCCAGCCTACTGGCCAAATTCGTCCTGGGAGGCTGTTTTCCCTAAGCCACACCCTGTCATATTTAGCCAGCTTGGGGGCAGGTAAAGACAAATGTAGTATCAGCAGTCTTAAAAGTGTGCTCCTGATTGTTTTTGGCTATTGGGTACACTAGGGAGTTCTCAGTTGGGAACTCCCCGGTAGTGCCAATGCCTGCTGAAAGCAGGGCTTGCATGGCCCAGCCAACTGTCCAGATGGCCCATTGGGGATGCCCAGTGGGCCGTATACTGTTTTCCACCCCTGCATTAAACTCTTTAAATGTGTCTTCAACATGATAATGTATACAGCCCATGCCCAGATGGCCAGGATCTACTTAATTGTCACCCAGGTCCTTGGGATTCCCTTGCCAATTATTTCTTCTCGCCTTCACATGCATTCACATGTATGTTTGTATTTACTCCCATTTACTTATGGGTAGTGTTATTTAAAACAAAAAACAAACCACTTACAGCTCTGTTCTTGCCTAATATATACTTTCTCAGCAGTTTGTCCCCCAATGAGTAATTCCTTTTCTTTTTGTAGGTTGTGGGGCCTCCTGGTACAGGCAAAACTGATGTGGCAGTGCAGATAATCTCTAATCTCTATCACAACTTCCCTGAACAGAGGACCCTGATTGTTACACATTCCAATCAGGTAAATGAGCGTTGTGCCCTGTTATTCCTATGACTGTTCCTCACTTCAGTTTCAGAACATGTAATGCAGCGTTCCTTCAAAGAAAGAAATCAGGAATTATCTCATGAAGTGTTGCAACAATTAAAAAACAACAGACCAACAAAATACAACATATAATTAAAATTATCCAGCATAATAAGGTAAAAGGTAAGGTAAAGGACCCCTGAACGGTTACGTCCAATCAAAGGCGACTATGGGGTTGCAGCGCTCATCTCGCTTTCAGGCCGAGGGAGCCGGTGTTTATCCACAGAAAGTTTTCCAGGTCATGTGGCCAGCATGACTAAACCGTTTCTGGCCCAACAGAACACTGTGACAGAAACCAGAGCGCACAGAAATGCCATTTACCTTCCCATCGTAGCAGTACCTATTTATCTACTTGCACTGGTGTGCTTTTGAACTGCGAGGTTGGCAGGAGCTGGGACAGAGCAACGGGAGCTCACCCCGTTGCGGGGATCCGAACCACCGACCTTCTGATCGGCAAGCCCAAGAGGCTCAGTGGTTTAGACCACAGTGCCACCCTTCATTTACCTTTTTATCTGGCTATCCTGATGTGCCACTGTGGAATGGGAGGCTTTAGGCTCTGGTGAAGCTGAGTAGAGTCTCAGCAAGCACCGTGCGGTAGTGCATTTTACACTCAAGATTTTAGCCTTAAGACAGCATCTCCATGCCACATAGAGATGCTGCCATCATGTTGTATGGTGTCTTCACATGTATTCTGCATCATTGACTTGAGGGAAACACACCATGGGCCCAGTTTGCATATATCACTAAGCCTTTGTTTGTTTGCTTGTTTGTTTGTTTGTTTAAAAAGCAAGCAAACAAGCAAACAAAACATGAGTCAACCACAAGTTGTCCCACCCCTGTGGTAAGTTGGTCAAAACAAACTGTGATAAAGAAAGTGTGCTGGTTTTACATTTAATCATTAAAACAAACAAAGGTTTGTAAGCCAACAACAAACCATGGCTTCAGCTCATGGTTTGTTGGCAGTAAATGAACCATAGTTAAGCCACTGAGCAGAGTTCACACATAATGCCAAACCATGGTTTCATAAACCGTATCGTTTTATATGATACATAATAATTATCAGCAAATCACAGATAAAATAAATAGCTAAATTATGTATCTGAGTAGGCTTGCTGAAATAAATAAATAAAACAGGTGTCTAAAAACAATATAGTGAGGGCACTGGCCTAATGTCAATAGGCATCTAGACTAGACCTTGCTGTTTTCTAGAAGGGCTTTTTATCAGCAGGTTTAATTCTTATACATAGGTGTATGCTTGGCCCAGGTTGGATTGAAAGAGGGGTTGGGTCCTTTGGAAGCAAAAGGCAAGCTTTCCTTATGGTCCCCAGTGCAAATAGCTTCTTCATATTTGTTTCGTTTCAATTTCTACCAAAATAGGAATGGTTTTTCTAACATCCAGGGTTTCCCCGTAATAGCATCTGGATTCCTAAAATCTACTTTCCTGTTGCTCTTGTCAATCTCCAGGCCTTGAACCAGCTGTTTGAGAAAATCATGGCTCTCGACATTGATGAGCGCCACCTCCTGCGCCTTGGTCATGGAGAGGAAGCACTGGAGACAGAGAAAGATTTCAGCAGGTGAGCTGCTAGCTCATAAGAAGCAGAACCATGTACAATGTATGCACAGAAGGAAGAAGGGTAGAGAAGACCTGCTAATCGTTTGCTTTTATGGTGGTGGTTTTCTGTTGGGTGGCTTGATTTCTCTGAACAGCTTAAGGGTACTTTATTTCTGAGTCCTGCAACCTGTCCGAAAGCTCCAGGAGTCATGGAAGCAGAATGACTCCTGTAGACTGTTTCTCTTGAATATACAGTGGTACCTTGGGTTAAGAACTTAATTCGTTCTGGAGGTCCGTTCTTAACCTGAAACTGTTCTTAACCTGAGGTACCACTTTAACCTGAAGCACTATTTCTGGGTTAGCGGTGTCTGTAACCTGAAGCATCTGTAACCCGAAGTACCACTGTATAAGAAGGGAAGCTGCTGTGAATAATTGTAAAAAAACAAATACAAAACCATTTCACAAAAGGGATTTAATCTCTCCCCCCCCCCCCCACCCACCTTACAATAATAGAACCCAGGGTCATCCAGTGAAGCTGAGTGGTGGGAGATTGAAATGAAAGAAGAAACTTTTTCACACAATGCTTAAACTACAGAATTTACTACCACAAGAATGAGTGATGGTAATTGACTTGCATAGCTTTTAAAGATTAGACAAATTTATGGTGGAATTTCAGTGGCTACCAGTCACAATAGCTATATTGCCTCCAGCATCAGAGGCAGTGTGCTTCTATAATACCAGTTTGTTGGTGATCACAACAAGCAGGAGTATGCTGTTGTACTCAAGTAGCTGGGGTAGCTCTGTTGGAAGAGCACGAGACTGCATTGCAGGGGGTTGGACTAGATGACCCTCATGGTACCTTCCAACCCTACAGTTCTATGATTCTGTGATTCATGTCCCATTGTGGGCTTCCCATTGGCATCTGGTTGGCCACTATGAGAACAGGATTCTGACTTGATGGGCCTTTGGTTCTTCTTGTGTTCTTAAACAGCAATGCAACTTTGAAAACTATGAAGGAACTCCCTTGTTCAGAAGTGGCTTGCCATTCAGTTTGGAAGGTGGTTGTTTGGGAAACAAAAGTTCAAATCTTCCTCAGGTGCTTAACACTAATCACATGATTCTTTGTCCATGCAGCTTTTTCACAGTCCAGAATCAAATTGGTAGTCAGCAAAACTGAATCAACCATGTACCTCATTCTTCACTGTATTAATCTGATTTGCAGGTATGGAAGAGTAAACTATGTTCTAGCACGGAGATTGGAGCTTCTGCGGGAAGTTGGCCGATTACAGGAGAGTTTGGGGGTCCCTGGTGATGTTTCCTATACTTGTGAAACAGCTGGCCACTTCTTCTTATATCAAGTAAGAAATTAAATAAAGATCAGGCGTGAACATAGCATTCTAAGGAACTTAGATGGGGAATTGGGATGAAGTTCTCAGAACTTGGACTGAAGAACCAGTTGTTTCACTCTCAAATGCAAATGGCAACTGAAGCTATAATTATGCTGTTACTTCTTTTTGTTCCTATTGTTTCCACCCTGTGTGCGATGAGTCATAATTAGAAAGGCCAATGTTCTTGCTTTGTGTGACTTTTGGCAAAGAGTCTGAACTGCCGTACCCTCTCTGCCTTGATTATATATTATATAAGCAGTAACCCACCTTGAATGTTGAGAGATGCATTCTAAAAGAAAAGAAAATAATTTTTATTATTTGCAGGGAATCTCAGTGAGATGTTTCATACTTTGTAATGAAAAAAAGTTATTTCAGTGTATTTGTAGCTATGTTACAATATGGACTTACAATGGTAATTTAAAATGTTGATCTTGTGTTCATAGACTAGGGTCCAGGGATGTACAAGTGGAAGGTATTTTCACATGCCCATAGTGGGTTTGCTGATTTCTGCCTTCCAGCTACATTTCCTTGGATGCCTTGAGTCCCACTCTGGAGAGGGGAGACTTTAGAGTCTCCAGTAGAGCACAGAGAAAAAGGCCTAGTGCTCTCCTAGTGTTCTGTGCAATACGCTTTGGGTTCTGGCCATAGTAAATACGAGATTGCAAAATAGCAATGTTAATGTGATCACTTTTTTCCAGGTAATGTCTCGTTGGGAAGAGTATATGAGCAAAGTGAAAGTTAAAGGCAGCAAACCTTCAGATGTTGCTGATATCTGCAGCTTCTTTCCTTTCCATCAGTATTTTGCAAATGCCCCTCAGCCAATTTTTAAAGGCAGATCTTACAATGAAGATATGGAAATTGCCGAAGGATGTTTTAGACATATTAAAAAGATATTCACTCAGCTCGAGGTAAGGTTTATGCTTTTTATGTTATAGAGAGGGAAAGAAAGTTATGATAATGAAATAAGTAGCACTTCACACTATGTATACTGAATTTTCATAAGGTCCTGTAAATGGAAACTTGTCAAACAGTAAATCATGGAAACTTTGAAACTTTCTTGGGGTTGCAATTCTTTGAAGAGAAATGGTTGTAGAAAAGATCCAGTTGCATTTGTGTGTGTTAAATTCTATTACTATAAAGTATCCTGTCAGGAGTGCTTTAACACCTGAAATGATAAGAAAGATTTATTTTAAAAAATGTAAGTCATTGGAGATATAGCAGTATTAAAGCTGTTTGGTTTTTTTTACTTTGATGAGATTGTCCTAAAAAATAAAGACTATTTGAAGAATAGGGTTGAACAAAGGGAAGATAGAGCCTAAAACAGTATTCTTGGACATACTAAAAACCATATGCAAAAATAGAATCAACAATTGGTGGGATGCTTGCTTCTAAAAGCAAATATCTTTTTTCATTAAATGATTATGCTATTCAGTTAAATGAATGAAATAAGAGGCTATAACTTTTCTAAGATCCTTTTGTAAGATGTGGGTTAGAAAGCATATATCAAGCAATATTTAAATCCATTTATGATGAAATGATACTGGAACATCCTGCATGTTTGCGTATTTTGTCTTATGTTATTATTTTCATAGGCATTCAAAAAAAACCTATCCTGGTGATATTGTGACTATGATGCTTGCTTTTAATGTATCTCAAAATTAATAATAAAACCTGAGAGGGGGGAGAAAATTGATCTGCTCCTCCTTGTGCTTAGAGGTGTTTTTCTGTTGATCAGGGATCAATAGATCATTGTTGATTAGGGATTCTCCTAATTTCCCCAAATGTGCCAATTTTGAAATTCTGCATAAAGACAAATATACAGTAAGACAGATTGGTTGTCTATGCCCATCTGTGGAACCCTGCGATTGATTTTAAAGTGGGGAAGAACTTTATGCCCAAACACCTGTCTCTGACATTCAAATGAATGGGAAAATATGTGTGTGTGATTTCCATCTGCGCTTTAGAGCACCCACAGCCCTGGATTGCCGCTGTTTTGTTTGGTGGCAAGTTGAAAGTCACACAGTTTTATTGTAAATGTGAGTATTCTGAATTGTTTCACAGAAGTGTGGCTGTCGCCTATTTTCTGTAGGAATTCCGAGCGTTTGAACTGCTCCGCAGTGGACTGGACAGATCCAAATACCTACTTGTGAAGGAAGCAAAGATCATTGCCATGACCTGCACGCATGCTGCTTTGAAACGCCATGACTTGGTTGAATTGGGTTTCAAGGTAACGCCACTGTGGACAAAATGCTAAGGCTTCCCTGTATTATTTGTGTGTCATCTGCTGCTGTTAGAGGGTTATAAAGGCAACAGATAGGATAAGGAATGTGTTGCAAATTGGCAAAAAGGGTGGATGCTGGATTCAATTGACCACAGATTTATTTAGTTACTTAGCTATGTCATACACATAGGAGCAGTGTGGCAGAAGATCAGTACTATACTACCTGATATGGACTGAGGAACTGGTTTTCCTGTCCAGCCTCTTTTGTCCCTTGGGTACCATGGCTCAAGCCTCAACAGTCACTTGACTGTTGTGAAGCTCTGTACTACACCATATGGATAAGTAAAGAGCTGGTCGTAGACCCAGAAGCCACCCAGATCTCCTGGATGACTCACACCTTCACCATCCTAGAGGGAAACTCTAGAGCAGCCCAACTCTGAAATGTTCTCTTGTGCCAAGATACCTTCTAATAGTTTCCAATCTATGAGCCTGCTCCTCTTCCTTACCTACTTGCTTTCAGGATCTGTTAGCAGGTACCACACACATTGGCACACCAAGCCCAAGAACATACGTTTCAAAGACATAGAAAACTCATTCAAATGTTGGTTGCATTCAGCATCCTGTCAGGTTTGAGCTTGGTGTAGCTTCACTATATCCTGACTAGACACGTTCATTTCTTTCAGGTAGCTCTGTTTATGCAAGCAAGAAAATGAGAATTCCATTACTCAGAAAGTCAAATTATACAAGTTTTACTATAGGCAAAATACATTATGCACATACTATATTATTTAATGAATTACCAGATGCTGTGTGCACACCAGTAAGCAAATGGCTTCCAATATGAACTAATCATTCCCACACTAAAACAAAAACTAACATATTTCTCTTTAACCTCCTAGTATGATAACATCTTAATGGAAGAGGCTGCTCAGATACTGGAGATTGAAACTTTTATACCACTCCTCTTACAGGTAAGAACACTAGCAGCACTTCAGTTTATGACCATTATTTCAATGTACCGGCAATTATTTTACTATTTGTATTTCAGATTGTATTAGTTAATAACATTATTTTTTTTACCATGCATGAAAAAAGAAACATTCCAATTGACACTTTTGTTATGAACGTTGGAAAGCCTTACGAATAAGGAACAATATCAGGAACCTAACAATGTAGCTGGGCTCATCTGGATTTAAAATAAGATTTATGCCAAGAATTTGCCTTATGTAGGAATGATTTGCATAGGGAAGAAGACCACATTACTTGCTTCTTAACACACAGTGGCCATAGAAGAAAAGACTGCAAGTGACAATATTGTAATACAGAAGAATCTGTTCTTCCTAACAGGTGTTTTTTTGCACCTCTTCATTTATGAATACAGAATAAAGATGAAGCTATTTTTCTAGCTTTGAAAGTAATGTTCACCACAGTACAGTAAATGTAGAGCTCAAAAATAGTGGTCACTAATAAGTTCTAGCATTTCAATCCTAGCATCTTGCTTGTTTTCAATAGAATCCCCAGGATGGATTCAGTCGACTGAAGCGGTGGATTATGATTGGGGACCATCATCAGTTGCCCCCAGTCATTAAAAACATGGCTTTTCAAAAATATTCGAACATGGAGCAGTCTCTTTTTACGCGCTTTGTCCGTGTGGGAGTGCCAACTGTTGACTTGGACGCTCAAGGAAGAGCAAGAGCAAGGTAAGGCAACAGGAAAATAAAAATTATAGGAGGTCTTGTATGAAGGAAAACTATCCATACAGATATTGAAGCCTGCCTTGAAGGCTATGTATGCAGTAGACCAATGATTACTATAACCAGTTTTTCTTAGAGGTGGACTTTTCTCTCTTGTCTTTATCTTTATATCTTTATTGTCATTGTACAAGTACAACGAAATTGGATTTAAATAATAATAATAATAAAATAATTAAAAATAAATAAATTCATTTTTCATTTAAACAATTGTTTCCCCAACCAAAAATGTACTCAACACGAGTAACAGCAGTAAAAGCCATAAGAAACACTTAAAACACTTAAAAATAAGGGAGAGCACTGAGCAGCCGCTGTGTCTATGCGCGCCGCCATCTTAGAACTCTTATAACTTAGAACTGTTATAAAAAATAACAGAAATTTAAACAAAAACAAAAACAGTTTTACAGTAGCCACCTCTCCCTTTTACAGTGTTCAGATTGTAATGCTAAGGTTATTGAACAAGCTGAAGAAGGCAAATAAACCTTTGCAGATCATGCATTACTTCTCTAGGCTGTAATGATGAGGGAGCAGCATGCTGTGAATTGTGCTCAGTGACTCACTCAGGTGGTGATAGACAGTGGTATCAACAAATACAACCTGAAGTGAACATAGTTTGTAGGTGAATAATGACTATCAGTTCTGTTCTTAAAAGCCCCCTGAAACATTGAAAGGAATTTTGTATTGGTATCCTCCTCACCCTGCAACCTTCTGGTTTGGAGGGTCGAGTGAACCCCCAGAACAGATTTTGGGGGGCATGGGGGAGGGTAGAGTGAAAGTTCTGTTGGGCAAGCATAAATCCTTGCACGCACACAGGAGCCAGATTTTGACCGTTGGGCAGGGTCATCCACCTATCAATCCTATGATGTCACAAATGAAATTGGGGAATTTGGTGCTTTGAAGTCCCAAAGTCAGGACTTCAAAGCACAAGTAGGCAGCAAGATGCTGCTAAAAGCAAGGTCAACCCCCCTTTGTTTCAGCTGTTTCACTGCAAGCCTCTTTAAGTGCTTTGAAATCTGTGTTGCATCTCATTCTGCTTATTGGTACAATTCCAAGTGCTGGCGATTACCTGTAGCAATTTAAATATTTCAGACCATACAGGAGTCTGATAGTTCTAAATGTGTTCTCCTTTTACTGTGATTCTCATTTTGCAGAATTGTTCTCCTTCCTTGCTCCTCACTGTGGTCCAATAAACATGTTTTGTAATAATGTATTTGGTTTTCATTCATGAAATTAATTTTAAAGGCGACATGGAGAAATAGTAAAGGAATATATTCACTCATGTAGACAACTGACAATAATTGTCTTCACCTATATTTCCCATAAAGCTTATGCAATCTCTACAACTGGCGTTACAAGAACCTGGGTAACTTGCCACATGTGCAGCTCTTGCCAGAATTCAGAACAGCAAATGCTGGTTTCCTGTATGACTTCCAGCTCATAAATGTAGAAGATTTCCATGGCGTAGGAGAATCTGAACCCAATCCTTACTTCTATCAGGTAAGGAGAAAACAATTCATAATAGTTTCAGTATTCACATCAGGGTGTGTACTTACTATGAAAAGAGAATGCAAGTTTTAGTTTTGTAATATTAAGTTAAATTGCAAGCACTGAGCAATAGAAATCTCCCCTCCATCACTACCACCCCACTGTACAGAAAAAAATATATATTATGGGTTGCAGGTGATAGAGACCAGTTGCAGTTGGTGCCACTTGGCTGGAAGTGGGAATGCTCCTTTCTGAGAGGTATATGTAAATATGTGTGCATATACATCTGTATACTATCATAGTGTCTTAAAAAATTGTCACTGTACAGATGCCAATAGTATTTAAATTTCATTTTTTCGCTCTTAGGAAGTCATATCAAGGAAATGTCTTTAATAGGCAGGAGTCATGTTCTCCCAAGTGGTGGCTTTGCTCCATCCTAGCTTCATGATTATTTGACCAAGTTCATAAAACAAGTTCCTCTCCTTTGCAGAATCTTGGTGAGGCAGAATATGTTGTTGCACTGTTCATGTACATGTGCCTGCTAGGATACCCTGCAGAGAAGATAAGTATCTTGACAACCTATAATGGCCAGAAGCACCTCATTCGGGATATTATTAATCAGCGTTGTGGGAATAACCCGATGATTGGAAGACCAAATAAGGTAACATTCCAGATACTATTCACTTCCTTCCTTCCTTTCTTTAATATATGTATAAACAAACCTACTAGTAGGATTTTAAGTTTGTTCACTAGTTGAGTTGATTGCTGCCTGTGGATTGAATGCCACTATGTCATTTGTTGTTTTTCCTGTCTAATGCTGAGCCTAAAAAGCAAATTAGGCACAGAGATTCTAGCTGGTGAATTGCAGGAGATAATATAGCAAATTATAATTAGATGTCAGATTTATATGCAAATAGATTTTTGAGTCATTAGTTCACAAAAGGCATAGCTTTGTATCTTGAAGGAGGATATTTTAATTATTCAAGACTTGTTCAAAAGCAAAAATAAGCCCTGAAATAGAGCACAAGATGTTATAATGGCTAATTACATTGCATAGGCTTTTGCCAAGGCTTGCCCCATAGCGGTATTTATAAGCAACATCAATTAAGATTAGGAAAACTGTAACCATTAGTAGCTACATTTCAGGAATCACATTACTATGCAAGAACATGATATACGGCGCCTCTTAAATTTTGCACAGATGTTTTTTGATGAAAACATTAAATTTTAAATAAGCGAAGTATGCATTTTCTTTGCATTCTGAAAACTGTTTAGTTAAGGCACACATCTCTGGTTTTAGTGCATATTTCATCATTTTTATTGCATAAATGGCCTTTGGTGCATATATTCCAGGAATAAAACAGTACCAGGTACTGCATTTGTCACCAACTAAAAGCTCCGGTTTTGCAGGCGTAGTTTTGAAAATATTGGATCTAACAATGGTGACAGTGTTCTCAAGCAACCTTTTGATCCCCAAGAAGGCCATTGAGAGACTGTAGGATACTGTGGACCTCCCTCTGCACATGCTTTCTGGTAATATGTTGTGGTTCGAGAATCCACAGGGACCACAGCCTCCTTGATTCCCAGTCCCAGACATGCCCCCGCACATTTGTTCATTCATAAATCTTTACATCCCATTTCCTCATTAATATATTACGAATGGTGTTTTCCCTGTTGCCCCATTCCTGTTTGCAATGGAGTAAATTTCCACCATCTTTTGAGAAAGAAACCTTTCAGCTTAGCACCAAAAGGCCAGCTTGCCTTCACTAGTCTACGAAGCTGTACTTCATAGTTAATTTTCCAAATGTTCTTTGAAAATCTCAGCGAGATGCCAGTGAATTAACACTCCATGTTTCTGCTAGGTGACAACTGTGGACCGGTTTCAAGGTCAGCAAAATGATTATATCATCCTTTCACTTGTGCGAACTAAAGCAGTTGGCCACTTGAGGTAAGCAATAATGCATCTTCGCAAAGGGCAGAATCCAAGTAGTGTCGTGTAGTAGTCATAAAGATGGCTCAGGCAGAGCTCAATAGAGCCTTGCTTATCTCTCACCCATTCATTACTCAGAATGTATTTTCCTGCTTTTAGAATCCTCCAAACTGCACCCACTACATTTGTGAGTTTTGTTAATAAGCACACCATCTTGTGATAAATTTAATTGGGTATCATTGGTTCTAAACCTCAACTGGAATTAACTCTTGCCAGGATGCAGTCATCAACCTACACTTTAGTGAGATGTGGATTACGATAGTCCCCATAAGGGTAAATTATCATTCTTGTGGTATTTGAACATGCATACGGATCCACAAATAATAATTGGAGTTGTTCATATTGTATCTAAAAGGTGAGGTCATTGTGATCAATGGCATCTCCAGAGCTTCGTAGGAGAAAGTGTGCAGTGGTGGGGAGGCAGACCATTAAGTACCTTTAACAGTTGAAGAGGAAATAAAATGTTTTGCAGATTTTCCTATGTCAGATCAAACTGCAGCCTAATGGTGCTGAAAATATTATCTCCATGACCTCAGGTGTATCACTCCATTTGGAAAATGCTCAGGAGTAGAGCACAAGCCATGCAGGAGATCCTAGCTTTAATTCTCAGCATTCAGGTAGATCTGCAAAGTTTGCAGCAATTGTCGTTTATTCTAACAGTGTCAATTTCATTCTTATTTCTTGAAGGGATGTTCGACGTTTGGTGGTTGCTATGTCAAGAGCAAGACTTGGGCTTTATATTTTTGCTCGAGTATCGCTATTCCAGAACTGTTTTGAGCTGACTCCAGCTTTCAGCCAGCTCACTGCTCGCCCTCTTCAACTGCATATAATCCCTATGGAGTATTTTCCAGCAGTCCGGCAGGTATGGAGAGCTGTCTTGAATTACGTAAATACAGTCCGATTGAAACATTGGGTTGTGTCCAAGCAGAGTTGCACTCACGCAACAAGACTTCCCCTTCTTCTGCTCCCACCATGCGCCCACAAAATCTCCAATCCTTTGGAGTAGTTTTTGAGCATGCACCGGTGACAGAAGGGGGAGGGAAAAAAGATGAATTTTCATTGCACAAGTGGAAGTCTGGTTGTCTGAACAGCACAGGGGGTTGCATGGTACCCAATGAGTATATAGCTCAGTGGTACAGCATGAGCTTTGCATGCAGACCACATTTCATTGTTCAGCTATCTTCATCTTTTTTCATCTTTTGAATGTGTTTGAATACCTGTTCTTAACTTCTTCAAGAGTTTTAATAGTTTGTTTTATATTTTTGTGAACTGCTTAAAGGTTTTCTTACAGTTAAGTGGTATATATATTTTTATTAAGTAAGGTAGAGCTAGGAATGCCTGTTGCCTAAACTCCTAGGAATCGGTGTAAAAAATCCTGAGCTAGATGGACTAGTGGTCTTCCTCAGTATAAGGGAGCTTCGCCTTTTCCTTCCTAAGGCATAACTTTTATTGGTAGGATTTTGAATATTTTATCTCACTACAAAAGTGCTCTTATGTTCATTTTTTTGCTTTCAATATCTCAATAGTACTTTTTCCCCTCTTCTAGAATGGAGAACACCCATCTCACCAAGTCCATGTTATAAAGAATATGCCTCAGATGGCCAACTTTGTGTACAACATGTATATGCACATGATACAGAATACACGCCAGCACAGACAGGTAAATATTACTGAAAGTTGAGAAAACGTACTTTTTAACATTGGGAATGCTTTGAGTGAAAGTACTCTTAATAAATCTTTGATAACAAGTTAGTTAGTAAACGTCTGACCTCTTCCTTTGAACTTTCAAAAGCAGTGTTTCTGAAATCTGTCATACAATTGGTTTCATTTCAATAGGAGTATAGCATCTAGATCAAGGGAAGTAATAGTACCACTGTATTCCGCTCTGGTCAGACCCCACCTGGAATACTGTGTCCAATTCTGGGCACCACAGTTCAAGAAGGATACTGACAAGCTGGAACGTGTCCAGAAGAGGGCAACCAAAATGGTCAAAGGCTTGGAAACGATGCCTTATGAGGAACAGCTTAGGGAGCTGGGTATGTTTAGCCTGGAGAAGAGAAGGTTAAGGGGTGATATTATAGCCATGTTCAAATATATAAAAGGATGTCATATAGAGGAGGGAGAAAGGTTGTTTTCTGCTGCTCCAGAGAAGCGGACACGGAGCAATGGATTCAAACTACAAGAAAGAAGATTCCACCTAAACATTAGGAAGAACTTCCTGACAGTAAGAGCTGTTCGACAGTGGAATTTGCTGCCAAGGAGTGTGGTGGAGTCTCCTTCTTTGGAGGTCTTTAAGCAGAGGCTTGACAGTCATCTGTCAAGAATGCTTTGATGGTATTCCTGCTTGGCAGGGGGTTGGACTGGATGGCCCTTGTGGTCTCTTCCAACTCTATGATTCATACCTTCAGCATTAATTTGAGTCTTCATGAAGCATAACAATTTCAAACCTCTTTTTATAAAACAAGATGATAAGGCCTTATCACTGCCTTGAAGTCCTCGTGTTTAGCAAAACAAGCAAAGCATTAATTTGGAAGTCTGGCTGATTATTTTGATACAAATCTAGATAGGTGTTTTTTTTGGGGGGGGTCTTAAAATATTCTCTTGGGAGAAAAATAAATAAACCACTTGATGCCTTTGATCATCCTGTGACATGAAAAACACCTTTTGCATATTGGCTCTACTGTTCTGCTAGAACAGGCTTGTTGATATGAATAGGAGCTGCACTGGCTACATTCTCTGAAGAACAGTCTGCATGCTCAGTTTATGTTCGAACACTTACAGGCTATAGTGCAATGACTGGATAACGTTGTAAGTCCATTACTCATGCAGACTTGCAGCAAATGCTCTGGTATGTATTCTCTGTAGCACTATTGAGATGTTATTTTTACCATCACATTAGTCCATACTTAACAAAAAGAATCGAATAACCGTTATCATGCATGGATACCAGCTGCATCGCAGAAGGAGTCTCAGTTTGTATCCGGCAGCATGAAATATATATTTTTCCAGGGACAAAGGAATCCCTTATTTGAGAGATTCAGCTTTCCTTAATCCCTATAATTAGTCTCCCCAAAATAGCATTTTGGCCACATATTAAGAGATCCAGATATAGTAATTTCAAAGTTTGAGTGCCGTTCTTGAAATCTCTCCTCTCCATGACATGGCTGTCAGAAACATGAGTTAATAGCAGATGCAATTTCAGTTTAATGGTGTGCGGAAATGCTATGTGAAAGAGCTCATTGGAACAACGAAATGGAATAGTGGAAGAGATGTGGAGGAAGGTGGGTGGGGTTCTCTGCTATCTTTTTCAGTACAAGAGAAGGAGGAGCAAATTGGGAGGTCTATGTTTTATTTTATTTATTTGAAATATTTCTAGGCTGCCTTTCTGGGAAATATGCATGAGATGGTTTAGAATAAGTGTGTGTGTGTGTTTATATTAAAAAAAAGTTCCATTGTTATTTCATAGATACATGCAACACATATACCACAATCCAAACAAATAAGAAAAACAGTGTTTTAATACAGTACTAGAATTCTACTGGATATGTCTGTTCTTAGTTGGCCAGAGCAATTCTAACTCAAATTTATACCAGGGTCAGGGGATGAGACCCTGGCGATCAGCCTACAGAATGAGTGCCACATCCACTGCCATGCTGTTTCATTGTGGCACCATTTTTCTTTGGACTACTATGAGAAGAAATTAGTTGTGCCAACTCCAGAGCTAGCAGATAGCTGTGACATTTTTGTGAGGGTTTTGGGAAAATGAGCAGACTCTGGATGTGGGTTATCCACACATGCACTTTCCCCCTCCCCTTCTGCCAGCAGAACATCTCTGTTTATGTTCTGCTGCCATACCTCCATCTCGTAAAGCACTCATACCACATCCCTTGGCATCTCAGGTCGCTTTACATTGCTCCGTAGGTCAACAAACCCAATAAACATTGACATTTTCTTCCCAGTACTAGTAGAGCCTGTTCAAATGTTATATTGCCTTGTACCTTGAGCAGCGACTCTGGGATCAGCCACTGTGTTTTTCCCACCTGTCCTTTGTTCCCTGTATTGTCCTTAGAATGTAACATCTGAAGCAAGAGTCTCAAATGGAATTTCTTGGTTTGAATGCTACTTCCTACATACAATGAAAGAAGGTGGCAGGAATTGTGAACTCCAGGACCTTCCCCCAGTCAGTGTACTGATGTAAGTGGGAGGGTTAACATCTCTGGAGTCTCACAGTGGTGGGGTTCCTGCTGCAAAAGCACAATTCAGGGAGAAAGTCTAACTCAGTGGGAGATATGTAAACTCTCAGGCCATGCATTCTTTTCACAAAAGTACTATAAGTAAAATAAAATAACATAATTCTTTACACCATTCTCACCCCCCACATAGAGTCATTGATTTGTAGAGTTGGAAGGTACCCCAAGTGTCATCTAGTAGTCCACACCCTGCAGTGTTGGAATCTCAACTAAAGTATCCATGACAGGTGGCCACCCAATCTCTGCTAAAAAACCTCCAAGTAAGGGGGTTTCCCAAGGGAGTCCGTTCCACTGTCGAACAGCTCTGTCAGAAAGTTATTCCTGATGTTTAGCCAGAATCTCATTTCTTGTAAATTGAAGCCATTGGTTCAGGATCTACCCTGAACCAGCAGGAGAAAACAAGCATGCTCCCTCCTCCATGTGACAGCCCGTAAGATATTTGAATGTGGCTATATCTCCTCAGTCTCCTCTTTGCCTGGCTAAACATACCCAATTTCCTTATAATATTTGATTTCCAGACTATTTATAATATTGGTCGCCCTCCTCTTCACACGTTCCAGCTTGTTAATATCCTTCTTCATTGTAGTACCCAGAAATGAACACAGTACTATGGGCATGGTTTGACCCAAGGCAAAATAGAGCAGGAGTATTACTCAATCAAGACACTATACTTCTGTTGATACAGCCTAGAATAACATTCACTTGTTTTTAGCTGCTGCATCACACTATTGACATGTTAAGCTTGTGATCTACTAAGACCCCTGGATCCTGTGCAGCTGGTTCTTCCTACCTAAGTGTAGAACATTACATTTGTCCCTATTGAAATTCATTTTGTTAGTTTTGACCCAGTTCTCAAATCTGTTAAAATAATATTGAATCCCAATTCTGTCTACTGCGGCATTAGCTACCCATCCCAGTTTGGTGTCATCTGAAAATCCAATGATTTCTTCATCAAAGTCATTTATTAAAATGCTGAACAGCAATAGGCCCAGGACAGAACCCTGCAGCACCCCACTTGTCACTTCTACCTAGTATGATGAGAAACCATTAGTGAATACTCTTTTGGTTTGGTCAGCCAGCCAGCTACAAATCCATCTAACAGTTTCTTTTCAAGCCCACATTTTACCAGCTTCTCTGCAAGAATATCATGGGGGACTTTGTCAAAAGCACTAAGGAAATTAAGAAACACTATGTCCACAGTATTCCCTTGATCTACCAAGCTTGTAACTCAATCAAAAAAGAAATGAGACTTGGTTTTTTAGAAACCCATGCTGAGTCTTCGTAATCACAGCATCCTTTCTTTCTAAGTGCTCACAAACCAACCATTTAATTATCCATTCTAGGACCGGTCAGTAGTTACCTAGATATTCTCTCCCCCCCCCCCCTTTTAAAGATGGAGACAACGTTTTCCCACCTCCAGACTGCAGGGACATCACCTGTTCTCCAAGAATTCTTAAATATTCTTTTAATAATCAGATTCCTTTATAAGACTTCTGTGAATCACCTTATTTGTAGCTAGCCTTTTTGAAATTGCATCTCTCACATAGAATCTCACGTCAAATAATATTTTATTACATATCTTATAACCAATGACAGTATGCGATTAAGTAAATTAATTGTAATTACAGTCAGCAAGCAGTAAACAAGGAATTCCTGAGCAGCAACACCGGCATTCACATGCTAGTACATTGTTTGTTGAATTGTATTGAAGTCTTCTGATTTAGGATGCCTAGGTTGTCTTGAATTGCATTCAAATATGGGTCTGTTCATAAAACAAAAAGCAGGCATTTTCATAATGAATTGTTTAATTTTCTTACTAGCAAAACTTGCTGCCTCCTCCAACACTTGTTGAAGAAATCGAAACACTTCAATCTCAGGAAAGTGAAGAAGTTCAGAGCAAAGATCTTGAAATGGAAACAGAAACTGAAATCAAACCCACACCAGTGGAAACTGCAGAAGAGAAAGTTTTTAATGAGAAACAAAAGGTAGCAGAGGACATTGAGGAGGAGCATCGGAAAATGCCTGAGCATCCTGGAAGAGACAGTGATAGTGAAGACAGTGAAACTGAAGACGGCACAGAGAAATGAACTTTTCTTTTTCAAGCGGACTCACAGAGATGACCAATCATATGTATATCCACGAAACATGTTAGTCGATAAAACAAGCAACTGTTAACCAAGAGTAAATATTAATGATACTTTTAAGTATCATTTTTGACTAACATATCGTTAGCAAAGGAATGTTTTTACTTGTATTGTGTATTTAGTAAAGTGGTTTTTTTTAATCAATCCTTTGTGTAACTCCCCTTTTTTGATACTATAAAGTTCAATTCGGAGAGATTTCCAGTCAGGTATTTTCTCTAATCAAATACAATGTAGATAGCTGAGGTGAGCATAGACCACAATATTTGGTCCTTATCCTGATTTGGTGCTTTGGAAAAGAGAACGCTCGGAGATTGTACAATTTAGCTCAGGGTTGCCCCATTTTCTGCTAGTAAGGGAGTCTTTTATTTGGAAAAGTTTGCAGTCATGCCCTGTATTTGCATCTGAAGTAGTGCACCCCAGAAAGTTTTATCACATGATTTGTTTATAACCGAAGACATATTAATTCTTATTAATATTGTGTCATTAGCTTGAGGGGGGAGGGATGACGTTATAAGAACATAAACCCTGCTGGATCAGGCTCTTGGCCCATCCAGTCCAGCATCTTGTTTTCATAGGGGCCAGCCATAAGCTCATAGTTATATGCTTTATTGACTCAGAGCTATTTAAAAAAAACACTTTGCAGTTTTTTATTGGATTTTCTAGATAGCAGGTGGTAGTTCTGCTACATCAAAAGAAAACTAAAATAAATAAATCCAAAATCTAATAATTACATTTGCCTTGTGAGGTTCATGACTCTGTTGTCAACATGGTGTCTTGCAACACTTTGGTTTGTAGCTAGCGGGAGTAACGGTAGAATACGGTAAATTTGAAAAAAGCAAATATGCCCTTGATTTTGATTTCACAGGCAAAATGTTAAATAGATCAGTAAAATTCTACCAGAGTAGGTGTTCTAGAATCATTTTCAGTTGAGCATCCTTCTTTAAATTTCCAAATTTACAACTGAGAGAAATCATCTTGGCAGATCATTTTACATCTATAAATCCTCTGGACAAGCAGTATGTTCCAAAGTTAACTATCATCCGAATTTCACGGTCTTTGCTGCCAATGTTGTATATTTGCTTGTAAAGTTGCCAATAGGATTGCCTTACAAAAAGATATAGATCATTAAAATAGCATTCAATCTTCAAGCTATATTAGATATATTCCATTAGCCTTGCCTCTGGTGGTGCAGTTTATCTGCATACAAAAATAAGCATAATATTTTTTTCCCCTCACAGTATCAGATATAGGATAGAGATATCTTCAGTTAAAGGTAGATAGCCGTGTTGGTCTGTCATAGTCAAAACAAAATAAAAAAAAAATTTTTTTTCCTTCCAGTAGCACCTTAGAGACCAACTAAGTTTGTTCTTGGTATGAGCTTTCGTGTGCATGCACACTTCTTCAGATACACTGAAACAGAAGTCTCCAGACCCTGATATATAGTGAGAGGGTGGGGAGGGGTATTACTCAGAGGGGTGGTGGAAATGGTGGTGGACATTGGATTCTTATCTCATTATACATGACAAAGCTTTTTTAACCTTCTCACCCCTTGCTTTTTCCTGTAAGACTAATTGCAGCCGTTAACAGTCGTCAACAGGTTTACCACAGCTATCAACCTTTCACCCATTTCCACCACCCCTTTGAGTAATACCCCTCCCCACCCTCTCACTATATATCAGGGTCTGGTGACTTCTGTTTCAGTGTATCTGAAGAAGTGTGCATGCACACGAAAGCTCATACCAAGAACAAACTTTGTTGGTCTCTAAGGTGCTACTGGAAGGAAATTTTTTTTTATTTTATTTTGTAGAGATATCTTCAGGTAATGATAATCAATTTGTTCTCAGTCTTCCTTGCATTGTAAGTTGCACAGAATCTACACTTGCTAATTTAGACACTTATTCGTTTGCATTCTTGAATTGCCTTGTCAGAAGAAAATAAAATTGCTTTGGAAATATGTGGTTCCATAAGTTCCACCATGCACAAAAATAAACTGCAGTTTTTTAACCTGACACTGAGAGAGGCCTAATGGTGCACAGCTTAGAGACACTGTGATACAGTTTCATAAACTAACATTCATATGTTTAATCAGGGATGAATGGTACAAGGCCTTCAGGCAACATGTGACCAGCTCAGCTAAGGATCGTCTGCTTTCTAACCTATTTTCTAAAAATATTCTAGTATCTAACAACTTATTTCTGCTGGGTTTTTTTTTTTTTTTAATAAATCCCAACACTGGCAGGAACAGCTGCTGGTAGTTTGTATGTATTTAATGAAGCAACTTGAGATATTTTTGCTCATACTTTAACCTGGTGCCGGGATGAGAGTTTCAATAACAAGAGTACATGGCCCAAATGAGTGCAATAAGCAACTGGTGATATTTTGCAGATTCCTTTGGCAATTGGTGCCTCTTACAGTCAGCTCTTAGACATGTTTTGGGGACACTGAGCCGTGTGAAGGTGCCTGCACTCGCATTTGTCAAGCTGGGCACAACTTGTGAGGGATATGGGAAAGACACTGCTTGGAAACAGGGAATTTTATTAAGCGTTTTATAGGCACATCATCTGCTATATAGAATATCCAAAGATGGATCCTAAAATTGAAAACTGGCCTGGTCATCGATGTTCTATCAACCATGGTATTCAGATTATGGGGAACTATGCACCATCCAGGTGGGAAACAGATAATAAAAGTCTTGGCACGTCAATCTTTACTTGAGATAAATGTGACAGGGCTCATTTATCAGCTGTAAATTCCTGAATTACCAAGCAGCCGCGTTGGAGCAGTCCTGTTATGCGTCGCAAGGCGCTTCAGCATCCTGCTGCTTAAATTTGACATCTCTGTTGTCAGGAGAGCTATTTTTAGATTGATAGTCTGGGGACATGGAATGTTTACTAATTACTGTACAGGGAAAGGAATGGACTGTGAGGAGGGAGTGCTCCTTTTTAGCATTTCTAAGAGTGTTCTGGTGGCAGGGCAAACTCTGTTTAAAAGGGACTTTCTTAAAGTGAAGTGTTAACATCAACAGATATCCTAACTGAAGTTGCCTTGTTGGCATGAGAGGTTAAGAAATTTTAAATAAAGTAAATATACCCAAGGACTGGTGCGCTACATCAGTGATTTGTTTATTTATTTATTTTTGCCTAGTTTCCATTGTGAACAAGGAAGAGAGCCAAAGAGTGTGCAGATGGCCACATCCTTGCTTCTTGGTGGATAAGAGTAATGTAGTTTTCACCCCAGAGGTGTCCCTTTTACTGCTGTTTTACTTTCTTCCATGTCAGTGAATGGCTGCTGTTTAAGAATGAAATGCTACTCTGAGGCTGTATTGAGGCTGTGCCTCATGGAGGTGATGCACCCTGCTGGATCCCTTAAAAGGCTTCCTTTAAACATGCACACTGCTCAGCACAATGCTAGATGTTTTCCTAGTCCACAATAGTGCTGACCTAAGTAATTGGCTTTTTGAGCTCCCTTTACTCCAGTTCTGAACATGCTTGGGTATTGCGGGTTGTATTTAACTAGCTCCTACTCAGAAGAGACCTACTGAAATTAATGAACCTAAGTTGGTTGTGTCCATTAACTTTAATGGGCCTACTCCGAGTAGGCCTAATATTGTCTGTCATGCTATATATTTTACTTACCTATTTTAATAATAACAATATGTGAACAGCAGCCTCCATCATCCCTAGCCAGCATGGGCAATGGTCAAGGATTCTGGGAGTTGTAGTCCAACATGTGAGGGACCCAAGGCTGGGGAAGAATAATTTCTCCACTGTCCCGATAGTAATAATAATAATAATAATTAATAATAATTTATTATTTGTACCCCGCCCATCTGGCTGGGTCCCCCCAGCCACTCTGGGGGGAGTGTGTTCTTTCACATATATGGCATATATAATACCAGTGGAGAGTGCCCAGTGCTGTCTGGGAATTTTTAGACACCAATAAAGTATTGTGATTTTTAAATGGATGGTGTAATTTTTGAGTTTGGAATTGTCACTCCAAAAATCAGGTGAAGTCACACCAAAGTCACACTTCGGTCCACCATCTTGATTCAAACTGGCACCTGGCTTCCAATTGGCGACAAAGTCTGCCACCCCGACCTCAGGAACCCTCATGTTGAGTTTGGCAATGATATCTGGAGAGGTGACCAAACCTATGCCCCAAAATGGGCAAAATCACGCCAAAATGATTTTTTTTAGACCTCCATCTTGATACAAAATGGTGGATAGTGTCCAAACATTGATGAAAGCTGCTGCCCCAACCTCACGAACCCTCATGCTGAGTTTGGCAATGCTATCTTGAGTGGGGTCCAAACACACGGAAGGCAGACAGACCATTTTATAAAATATAAAGTAGATAGATGGGTATGCATCCTTATGTGCACCACATATTAGCACCGGAGAGGTATTCTTAATGGGTATTTCTGAAGTGTCACAAGCAGTTTTTATCTGGGAATGTACCAGTAATTAGCAGGTAGGCATTAGCATGACTAATAACTGAATTTGCATGGGAAAAAATCTGTTAAGTGCTATTCATGCACGGGATAGATGGTAATTGTTTTGCCTGTTAGCCATGTTTTGCCAAAATTAATTCCTGTCAATATGATGTATGTTTCTATCTTTATTTTCCCCCATAGTTTTCATCATTCTAATGGCAGAAAGCTTAACTGAATTCCGCACAACCTTCAGCTAGAGCATCAGCCTTCATCTTTTGGTCCTGTTGCAGCCTGTGTAACTTACAGATGGCTGAAAATCAAGGGATTCGAAAAATGGTTTAATGACTGTTCACTCTCCCCTGACCCTTTAAAGAGAAGTCAAATTGTCACAGTGGGAGAGCTTGCCCTTTTAACTGCTGCCATGTTGCATTATAACCTGAAAAAAGTGCAGCCAGGTTGACAATAATCTCTGCTGTTGCTTTTTTTCCTTTTTTTGTGGGACTCCTAACTGTAATATTCATCTTTGATAACTAATCACTGAACTATATTCATTCAGTTATAGATACTAATGAACCTAAACAGATTTGGGGGAGATTCTGGTCTTCCCTGTTGTATCTCCACCTTAACTTTTAATATTTTTAGTAATGCGTATACTATGCCTTCATCTCGTCTCAATTATAAATGCAGGTCAAATTTCATTGGTGAGCCATTTGTCCTAAATTACTCCCTACTCATACAACATTCACCCACTGGCATCCTGTCAGCCTAAACTATGCAATAAAAGGAGGCGTTGACAACAGCTGCTCCTTCTGACTCATCTCTCTCCCAGCCTTACTATAAAGAATGTTACTATAATTTTTTAGATGAAGCAAGTAAGTTTGCTGATGTAGACTTATTACTAAGAAAACTCGAGGAACAGTGGGTGGCTTCCTATGGGCATGCAAATGTGCTTATCCCCCACCCCCATTGCGTATGCCTACATGTTTTAAAGAAGGTGGCATTTTTGCTGGAATTGATGCTGAAGCCTCTTGCACGCACAGTTTGGAATATATCCAGTTGTTACCTTAATACCTGTATGTTGTTCCAATGGCGCAACAGGCTATTTATCGGGGGGCAGATGATGAGGTTGGCATGACGTCAGGCCCAGCCAGCATGCTTTTAGATGACCCATTGAATTCATTTGCTTCTAAGAGAATGAGAAATCCAATTTTTGTGCTCCCTTCAAACAGCTAACCAATGACACCCTCAAGATCCACCCCCTGATCCTTTGCATTAGCAGCTTCTCTGTCTTCCAGCTCCAGGGAGGCAATTTTTGTTATTGTCTCCCTCATGCCTCCTCTTTGGTACAATTGGCTTCCTGCCTGTTTCCTTTCAGGTTGGTCCTAAAAAACAGTTACTGCAGTTTGCTTTTAATTAGGAGTTAATGGTTCTGTTAATGTATGTTGTTTTTAACGGCTGTGAGTTAGGGTTTTATATTTTATAATGAGATTGCTGGCTTGAGATCAAATGGTTATACAGAACTTTCTGTTTTAGTACCTTAAAATGACATCATTTCATATTTGTACACCACTTTGGAATTTTTTGTGCTTTATACACCACTTTGGAATTTTTTGTGCTTTGAAAGGTGGCTAAGAAGTTTCCAAAATTACACATTTAACATAACATGTAGCCCACTAATTACACATTTAACATGTAGCCCAAGATTACACATTTAACATAACATGTAGCCCACTAATATACCAGTTTTTAAGCATTTTGTGAATACAGAACTGTAGTAAAGTCTATTGAGAAGTAAAGCAGCAAATCTTCATTTAATCCATCACTTAGAATCTGATAAGGCATATAGCTTCTTTTAAGAGTTTAGGGAGCATCTATTGAATTTCCTGTTTCTACATGTATTTTATTTATTTGTGTATTTATTCCATTTCCGGTATTTCTTACCCACCCTTCACTCTCAGGTACCAGTATGGGTTAGATAAACTAAAATACAATCACAAAATAATGAATCATCAAAAACCCAAAAAATAATGATAAAAGCATAACACAGATACAGCTAATAATACATTTACTGGGGGGACAAGTACAACATTCTTGCTTCACTTCCAAGGGCCAGGGTAAACAGGTGCATCTTAAGTAGCTAATGGTGCATCTTAAGTAGCACTTTACATCTGTAAAGTGTTGTGATTGGTGCACCTCTATGGGGATGGAGTTGCAGAGTTTTGAAGCCACAAAAGTGGTGGCCCTGTCAAAAGCCACCATTCCCCAGACCTCTGAAGGTGATGGCACTAACAGTAAGGCATCATCTGCAGATCTCAGTACATGAACCGGTGCATATGGAAAGCAGCAACACTCCTCCAGATATTAGAGGCACTTAGGGCTTTATAGACTAACAATTTGGATAGAAACTTCAGAACAAGTGCAATAAGAGTACTTGCAGTCATATTGTAGCAAGGGGTCAAACTCTATAAAAACTCCTAAGTCTTTGGCCAACGAGACTCAGGAGCCGTGAGAAGATAGAGTCCAGCCAATATTTTATTACTTAGGAAGCAATAGGTTACAGTCAGATCATTCTGCAAGAAATGTAACCCCCCAGAGAGCAGTCTGGGGACAGGGGCAGGGGGTTATTTATAAGTTTCTACACAAAGCCCTTTAATTTCATCCAATCATATGCATAGAAGTATTTCACATTACCCCATCCTAATTGTTGGATACATTTCAGGTTAGTACGCTTGTGAAATAAGCAACGGCTATTTCTGCTGACTAGGTCTTGATTCCCACCCTGTCTGTTATGGCCTTCATACAGGAATACATTGTTTTACACAGAGCTATTGTGCTTTGTAAACCTGTGTGTTTAGCTGCCTGTGTTCTGTGATAAAAATGTTAGCTTCTTCCCATGGGAAAGGGCTTTTGCATTCTCAGCAGTTTCAAAGCTTTAGCATTCTTAAGTTTCATAGCTTTTTCTTAACGTGATATACAGTGGTACCTCCGGCTGCGGATGGGATCCCTTCCGGAGGTCCGGTCGGATCCCAAGGTTTCTGCAACCTGAGGACTGCTTCTGCGCATGCGCGCGCGATGAAACCTGGTAAAATACTTCTGGTTTTGCCGCACACGCATCCCGAAGTTTACGTAACCAGAAGGTTACTTTACATAAACGGAGGTACGACTACTATCAATTTTTGTGGCCCTTGGGATCCTCCCTCAATATCAGACATTATCCTGGCTTCCATATTCTGCACCTCTAAATAGTCTAATCCAGAGGTTAGCAAAGCATGGGGTAAGTGTCCAAGACAGCTCTGAACAGGAGGCAACACAGTGGTGAACCAATCATAGCTGGAAAGTAGGCACTCTACTAAGGCCACATGGGGTCTTTCCAGTTAAGTGCAGCCCCATCCAGAGCAGGCTGCCTCATCACATAGCAGACTTAGGAACTTGAAACACACAGCCAGTCCATTTCTAGCCCCAGACACAAGTCCAGAACCTCATCTTCTTCCTAATTCAGATAGTATGGGGTGATAGATAGTATATGCCTCCACAAGAGGCACAGAAGATGTAGACAAGCCATCCACATTTAAAACAGGACACTATCATTGCCATGCCAACATATTACGGTTGAAGTACTATGAAATTTAGAATTTGGAACCCCTTTGATATTCAAATGGATTGTGATGTGCTCACTAGAATAAGGAGCACCTGGGAATTCTAGTGGGTGTGATAATCTGGGGAAATTTTCTTATTAATTGTATTTTGCTTTGCACTCTGTTTATGTTCTGGAGCTACTTTACACAAACTCACCCTCACAGTTTAGTATTTCGGAGACATTATTTCATCCAGGAGCGAAACAGAGTCAGGCACTTCATATGTTCAAAGTCTTGGTCTTTGCCATTCCCAATATGCACCTGACAGGATATGTAATGAGTGGCAGACATGAGTCTGTAAATTTCTGAGATGGAATTTGGTGGAAGCATCTCATGTGTGGTAAAAGAGTTAATTAGCAGAAATGGATTCTTAATTTGGGGTCCCTGAGGCCCAAGCAGGGACGCGGGTGGCGCTGTGGTCTAAACCACTGAGCCTAGATCAGAAGGTTGGCGGTTCGAATCCCCGCGACGGGGTGAGCTCCCATTGCTCAGTCCCAGCTCCTGCCAACCTAGCAGTTCGAAAGCACGTCAAAATGCAAGTAGATAAATAGGTACCGCTCCGGCGTGAAGGATAAACGGCGTTTCCGTGTGCTGCTCTGGTTCGCCAGAAGCGGGTTAGTCATGCTGGCCACATGACCTGGAAGCTGTACACCGGCTTTCTCGGCCAGTGAGATGAGCGCCACAACCCCAGAGTTGTCCGCGACTGGACCTAATGGTCAGGGGTCTCTTTACCTTTACCTTTACTGAGGCACAAATTGAGGATATATGAACACACTGCCAGATGTGAGGGTGCAAATTGCCTTTCAGAAACATTCTATTCTATTCTCTATTCATACCACAATCCTTTTTAGGAGTGCTTTGGGAAATATTTCCACACCTTTCACTTGCATGCCTTTATGAAGAACTTCTGGAGTCAAGACTTTGTCAATGACATTGCAGCAAAACCTTCCTGGAACTCAGCCATGCTGACAAACACAAGCTGCGTTCTAGGATCTTTAAAGAGAGAGCACTAGAATATCATTCTACTGTACCTTTTCATTCCAGCTTCTCTGTGGTAGAATGAGAGCAGGTTTAAAACACTAAACTGGAATGTTACTGTCAAGGCGTGAGTGCATTTTCTGACTGAAATGTGCAGTTCTGCAACCTTCTTATGCTATTCTGTAATAGAAGGATAGTGAAGCTGCAAGTTTGAGCTTGCCATGACTGCTGGCAAATCTGTTGTCGGTATGGTTGCACTCTCTCTTGACTTTCTTCCCAGTGTATGTGACCTCTGGCAGCTAAACAACTTCCTGGAAAGATACTGCAAATAAGCATAGAGTAAAGCAGTTTTTAACTTTCAGCTGCTGAAGGCTGTTCAAAGAGGGGGAAAGTGAATGTTAAACAGCAATTTTTCAAACAAAAAAATATTTTAGGAGGTGGAGTTCTCTCTTCCCTCTTGCAATAGAAGTATTATTTTAGCTATCACATTATTTTCCCCTCTCTGTTCTTTGATACTAATATCATCATCATTTGCAGCAGCAGCAGCATAAAAACAGTAGGAATCGGAGAATGAAGTGGGTTTAAAAAAAATGAAACAAGGAATTCATACTCTGTTTCATAATGTATAACACCCCAATCCTGATTATTAGCACCATAGCCCAACAGCGCAATCCTATGCATAATTTCTCATAAGTATATCCTATCATCAACAGTTCTTACTCAAGTAAGTGTGCAAAGGATTGTAGTCTGAATCAAATCACTGAGGGCCTGATTTTTACACGATTGACATAAACAATGTGGCCTGTTCCTGCATATATGTTTGTGAGCCTAAATTTCATTTTCCTTTCACTTTTGGAGGTATTATATATACTCTATGGCATTGGGTGTGTGTGGAATTACAAAGCTCTATTTTTTGCAACCATTTCCCTTGAAAAAAACTTAGCAAAACTGAGGGGGGGGCGGGGAGAGAAGTTGTTCTTAAAATTGCACCGTGTGGCCTGAACCAAAACTACGAGGAGACTGCAGAGAGGAAGAGAGAATTAAAAACCTAACTCAGTTCTTGGTTCAAATTCTAGCCTTGTATCCAGGATCAGCCAAATGGTTAGGAATAGTTCCAAAACAAGGATGTTTAG
The DNA here is from genome assembly GCA_034641385.1 of Darevskia mixta. Classification (NCBI taxonomy): domain Eukaryota; kingdom Metazoa; phylum Chordata; class Lepidosauria; order Squamata; family Lacertidae; genus Darevskia; species Darevskia mixta. Next base: position 38,528,146 of record JAWWNH010000066.1, read on the forward strand.
CTGAGGCCTAAGACCTTTCTAAGGTAAGTGAGCGAGACAGGGCCTGTGGACTGCTTCAGTCTAGTCTGAAAGGGAGGCCTCTTGTTTCTTCAGGGCAACGGCAGCAGCCTCTGTATTGACTCTAAATGACGGCCTGTGTTTGATTTAGCAACACTTTGAGCCTGTTACAAATACTAATGTCCTCCTGCACCGGCTTAATAAGCTTTACTGTGGAGGATAGGCCACCCAATCTCCATTGTCCCTGCAGCCCTTCGTATTTATAGCCACAAACTTTTGAATTGGCAGATCCAAGAGAAACGGCACTGTTGTGGCTCTGTGAGGGGTAAATGACAGGGCCCAAAATCCTTTGAGGGAAGGAACGTCCTTCATAGCTGTAGCCTGTACACAGCCTGCCACGTGTTCTCTTTGAGGACAGGAATTCTCTACAGAATCAGCTTCTTTGTGTGTTTACCTGAGGTAAAAAATAATAATAATAAACAAATAAAGCAAAAGCTGTGCGCCTGTTACACACAAGCCATTTGGACAGGTAAGGTGGAGGATGTCTTGACAGGTATGCTTTGTGAGAGACTCCTCGGTTGTCGGGCAAGAGGAGAATTGAATGAAGGCCTGTCTTTAAGGTAACAGGATTTGAAGAGAAGGGAGAAGGCGACACAAAATAATTGACTCGGGGAAGAGAGCTGTTTGCAAAAATATGATAGAAACATAAATATAAGCAATTAACCAGGATGGCACAGACTCTTTATTATTCAGTGTACTTGCTCTTTACATTGTTGAGCACAGGAGTCCCGTAGTACTTTGTTTTCCTCTGGAACATCTCGATATCTCAACTTACAGAGGCTCCTTCATGAGAGAAATAACGGGCCCTGCTTCTGTAACATCCACACAAATAGTGCAAGTATCGGGGAATTAAGCCTTTAAACAGAGGAGGGGAGGGAAGTATTCCTTTTCTTCCTTCGCTTTTGCTTCTCGTGAATATGATGGGGACTGAATTCGGGATTTGTCATGCATTCAATTCAGCTGCAGCTACTAACTTCTAGAGCATGAAAATGATGGCAAGGGAGAATGAGATGGATATGGGGTGTTACTGAGAAATAAGAGCAAGCTACCAAGCCCCAAATGTGCGAAGAATGGAGAAAAGAGATGTGTATTTTTACATGAATACGGGAGAGAAACTCAAATAACTAAGAACAGAGGTCTCAAAACTACGGTCCGGGGGCTGGATATGGCCCGAGGGACTCGTTTATCCGGCCCCCGGTGACCCCCGCCGCCCGCTCTTACTGGCGCAGTGCGGCGCGGCTGCCCACTTCTGGGTCGGAGGAGCCCCGGAAATAGCTTTTGCACATGCGCAAGCGTTATTTCCGGTGCACATCCAGGTCAGAGGAGGCCCGTGCACATGCGCACAAGCTATTTCTGGTGCTCCTCTGACCCAGAAGTGCGCCGGAAATAGCGTGTGTGCGCACGTATGGGTGCGTGCTCCCCTGCTCTCTGGCCCACCGCGTGATCGGCACTGGAGGCACCGGCCCGAAGCGCGGGAAGTTTGCCGACCCTTGACTAAGAACAATGCTTTTGTGTGTGTGTACCTAATTCTTACGTAATTGCCAGCATTTTCCCAGACATTTCCATAACATTTCTTACAACTAGAAATGCTTGAAAACTAATGAATCTTATACAGTGGTACCTCTCCTAACGAATAACTCGCCCAACGTTTTTTTCGCCTAACGAATGACTTCCGGCAAAACAAAATGGCCGCCGGAAACGAATTTCTTCGACTAAAGAAAAGACGTCGCGGCCGCTTTAAATAGGATTTTTTCGACTTACGAATTTTTGACGCGATTTTTTTCGACTTACGAATTTCCCCCCCAATGCGTTCCTATGGGGATTCGCGGAACGCATTTTTTCGCCTAACGACGATCACGTCGGAACGCATTGTCGTCGTTAGGCGAGGTACCACTGTATTTCTTTCTGTTGCCACAGTATATGACCTCATTTTGCTTAGCATAGCCTTGCTGGTCAAATCAGCTGACTTGCATGAGGAGAAGCAAAGATACTTCCGGTATTTTGCTTGTGGGTGTTACCTTAGCTTGCTTGTTTACTTCTATTTTAGTAACTGCTTGGGAAAATAAGGCTGATCTTCAAAAGCCATTATAATAAACAATTCCATACAACGTAAAGGTAAGTTTCAGGTGATTTTTTTCCTTGCACTTAATAGCTAAGCAGGATACTTTCTTTTATTACTGGACCATTTCAGTTTATCTTCTGGTTATCTTTTTTCCGATTTTAATAACTGAATCACATTTTCCTTACTAAGTACATATTGCAATCATCACCAGCAGTGGTAGTAATTTTTTCTTTTTTGAGACAGTGTCATCTGTGCTGAAACAGATATTCTTTGAGCAAAGAAGTGAGTTGGTAGTGGGATTCATTAGGAAGAACACAGACCTTTAGATAATAAAAAAGTTACTGATTGCCCACTACAGTTTATGCCTTCTTGCAACAAATGTATTTTAAAAAATTATGCTTTATCTTATCTGTTAGTGTATTTCATAGAAATCAGTCTGCCCATATTAATATTATTACACACACACACACACACATATATATATGCCTCTACCCCCCCCCCAGACCTTTCATATCTCCATAGGAGACAACCAGGTTAACTTACTCAGACTTTCCAGAATGTATCTTTCATTGAAGTAAATACATTCTTATGATTATATTCTTGGATTTCTGGCTTAAATTCATGATGATAAAGCTGCCTAAAGATTTCATTCATGTATATTATTCTTTAAAATAATTGTATCTAAACCTGGCCTTTTCATCCAGATTGGAATCTTCAAGTTAATTAATAATCTTGATACCACATCCACATTCACTGAAGTCTCAAAGGAGGTGTACAGCGCAACATCTGCTGTAACACCATGGAATCTGTTTCCATAGATTTGGCTTGATGATATGGATGAGGTGCTTATAACAGTGTGACCAACCACTTGTTTCCTCAACCCTTGACTCTCTTATTAAAGTTTGCCAAGGAGGTATGACCAGATGGATCTAGGGTGTGGTCAACACATCCTTGCAGTAAGGTGTGGTCCTGGCCACCTTGAAAGTGGCAGTGATCCAACCATGCCTGAAAATACAAGCACACCTGGACCTATCAGTTTGTGACAACTACCACAAAGTCACAAATACCCCTTTTTAAGGAAGGTGATTGAGAAGGTTTCAGTGCAGCAATTACAAGTGCTCTTGGATGAAACAGATTATTTTGACCTATTTCAGTTTGGGTTCAGGCCTGCATGTGATACTAAATAAGCCTTGGTTGCCCTGATGAAAAAACAGTGCGGATTGTCAATTAACTGCCAGGCCTGATTCAAAGATAGCCAAACATTGGATATAATGTTTCATAGCTGCAAAAGTTAATTTTGTTCCTGGACTGAAGTAACACTTTTTGGATTCTGTTGTTAGATATCTGAGCTGGCATCAAGAAGAGTTTGTTAAACTGACTCCTAAAAAAGTAACTCTAGGAAAAGGTATAGTTATATATGCTCACTTTCGAAATGCTTTCATAATTATGGGTCTTCCTATGCAGTAATCATTTCTAAATGTGGTCTTATGTATAATCACAAATGTACTAAGAAAATATAAATTTATACACCACAATACTGAAGTATCATGATACCAGGGTTGCCATATTTCCAGAGGTAAAAATCCGGACAGTGATTGCCCGCTCACCCCCCAGCCATCTGCAGAGCCTGAGCAATCTGCGCCAGACCCACCCAAAACAGAGCCAGAGCCTGGGTTGCCTGCGCCAGAGCCCAAGACAGAGACAGAACCTAGGTTGGCCACACCCAAGCCTGAGCCTGAACCGGAGCTGCCAGCACACACACACAAAAATTAACAAGGACATTTGCTTTAAATTGTAAAAATCCCCCCAGGTGGGCATGTAGCCCCCCCAAAAGAGTACATGTTTGGGATTTCCTAGACGTATGGCAACCCTGCATGATACCAGACCCTGAAGGCATAACCAATGGAATAATAACACAGCTATCTATAGAAGCCCATTTTAAACTGGAAGCCCACCCACACTGCATTTGAAACTTGTAGGAGGAAAGCTGTGGAGTGAAATGCTTTTATTTCCGTCCCTTGGAAAGAGCTTGTATATCATTTCTTAGACAAGTTGTATTATGCCTAGTATTATTCAAATGCAATCTTGTATTTTGAAAATAAAAGTAAAAATAAATATGAGGAACAGTCTTTGTTCTCCTTTAACCAGCTAATAAACAGCATAAAAGTGGTTTTAGGTACCATTGTCTATTGGTGATGTATGCCCTCCTAATGTGAGTGTATACATTTTTAAAAAAACAACAACCCCTATTTTATAATATCCTAGCTTTATTAAAGTAGATGACTGTCTACATGCCAATTTCCATTCTGTCCATATACAAAAACTATATATTTACACATTCAATTTTCATGTTTGGATAATTGGATTTTATTTGTAACACATTCCTTTATAGTTCTGTGTATTTTTGTAGGTTTGCTGAAATATTAAAGGAAATTTAATCTGTAATCTGACAGTCTAGTAAATAAAATGCCTTTGTATCAAAACTTTCTGAATTAACTCAACTAATTATATTACTAGGGTGAAGATGGATTGTCTCTGTATCGTCTGGGGAATACTTTGGTTCATCATTCTGTACTTTATTGGATGGCCCATAAGCATATTCTTAGGAGGATTGTATGGATTTATAGTTCCTTTAACTACTTTGATAGGTCTAGATGACGTCGGTGAAATTTTGTTGAAGGGGGTAAATGTGGGGAAAGTCTGTGCTACTAATGTACGCAGTGGAAAACCTCTCTGTTAACAATGAGCCTATCATAATTACCCATCAGTAAAGTATAAAGTTCCCAAATTGTATTTGAAACTGCATTCCTATGTATGTTGCATTTGTCTGTAATGCACCGCAACTGGAGAGATCTGAATCAGAAGCTCAGATTCTCAAACTGTGACTATTCAGAAACTTGGATGCAAACAGCTTGTAAATATCTAATCAGAAAGAGAGAGAGTTTTGAGATTTGTATTTCTCTGGTTTTGTGTTTTTTGCTTTGTGCCATAAATTATCTACGGTTTAAAACCGAGTCTCTCACTAAAGCGAATTTTGCATCTCTGTATACAGTTACTAATGTATAAATCAATCTGTATTAATTGTTGTTTATTATACTTGGTTGTGAATATGCTTTAGAAGCCATTGTTTTTGTTTCAGTTCTCTATAATGTAATTATTTAGGTATGTTAACATCTTAATACATAATAAAGCTACCTGAACTTTCTGTTCGTGCACACTACATTTTAAATTCATATTACTGTTGTTGCTGATAAACCTTTATTTACTAAATAATAGGAAAAGCCTACATTCTATTTATCTAGGAGGAGCACATTTATACACAAGATGATCAGCTCAGAAGCCATTATTTATGTCAGATCATGGTTAATGTTATCAAATTTTCTCTTATATTTTCTGTTTCCCTTGCTAAGCTGTAGAGGAGAGTTTCTTCCTTATTTGTCACCCAGTCTGCTGACCTCTTAGAACAAACAATGGTTATTCTAGCTTATGTTCCTGCTAAAGTAGGAATTGGGACATTTCATAACGTATTCTATCTTATTTATATTAGTTCCATACAGCAAAACTGCAATGCTCAAGGTAACACCCAACATAGTTTAAAAGCAATTATATAAATTCTTATATAAAAACTATAATCACAAGGGGGGGACCAGGGATGAGGAATCTGTGACTGTCCAGGTTTCACTGGACTCCAGCTCCCATTTTCCCTGATCATTGACGATGCTGGCTGGGGCTGATAGGAATTGCATATCAGGCACCAGCTGGAGGGCTCCCTATCACCAGAACAGCACAACAAAAAGAAGAACCTGAAACAATATAACAACCAAACCTCCACAAGATTCTCCAATCCATACGCCTTCACAAAAATGTGGGGCTTATGCAAATTTCTAAAGCTGGAGATAAACTTACATATACAATCTGCAGGAATTGTTCCTTAATATAACATTAATGCAGTACAGAGAAGGCTCTTGTTGCAGAAGTTCTAATACTCCAAACTAATAACCAAACTAAGGGAACCTGAAGCAGAATTTTTGAAGTTGACCTCAGCAGATAGATGGGCCAATATGGGGAGAGGTGATATCTGATGTAGTCCCCAGGCGACAGTGGGGTTTAAAGTTCTCAACATCACTTTGAATATTGTCTGAAAATGTATGAGTAGCTAGCACAGTTGAGCAGCAGTGTGTTTTCATTTGCCTATGCTTGCCAAAAGCCAGGCTAGGGCTTTTTGGACATTGCTGCAGGTTTTGGACTGCAGCCTCCAGACTATCTTCAAGGAAAGCCCCACATGACAAAACACATTATAATTTGAAATTGTAAAGCATGGTTAACTTCTGCAAGCTTCTGATTGTCTAACTATATTATTGGACCCTATCAAAGCCTGCTTATCCAACGGGTAGTGTTCCAGGTTATTTATCCTGATAATACAACATGCTTACAATAGAGGTAGTTCTGTTACATTTGACCTCCTATCAGGCATCACTTCAGTCTGCATGTACACTCCAATATTAATGCAGCTGTTCTCAAAACAATGTCATTAATTCTACCTCCATGCTAACGCTTTTTGCAGTGCTAACACAGGTGAACTGTATATACTACCTTTATATGAAAGTGCAGTTTATAAATACTTAACAACTTTTCTCCTTTATCTGTCCTGTCACTGAAAAGCACAATTAAAGCACTGTACAATTAAAGCACTATCATACCACCTTAAACTCGTGACTTACCCACAAAGATTCCTGGGAACTAGTTAATGGTGCTGAGAGTTGTTAGGACACTCCTATTCCTCTCACTGAGCTACAGTTCCCAGTTTCCTGGGAAGAGGGATTCACTGATAAACCACTATGGGAATTAGAACTGAGTGAAGGAAATAAGGTTCTCCTCCTAAATCTCAACACCCTTAACAAACTACAGTTCCCAGGATTCTCTGTGGGGAGCCACGACTGTTGAAAGTAATATACTACTATTTTTAAAGTATAGTGTAGATAAGGCTGAAGTTGCAAGAGGAAGGCATAGTGCAACCATTCCAGCAATGTTAGCCCTCTTCTGATTGTTCTCAAAAAGAAACATCGAAAGGTTAGACAGATAATAGATTGCATGTAGCTCTATATTTCCTTCTTTTGGACAATGGGTGTGATCTCTGAGTACAGTGGTACCTCGGGTTACATACGCTTCAGGTTACAGACTCTGCTAACCCAGAAATATTACCTCGGGTTAAGAACTTTGCTTCAGGATGAGAACAGAAATCGTGCGGCAGCGGTACGGCAGCAGCAGGAGGCCCCATTAGCTAAAGTGGTACCTCAGGTTAAGAACGGACATCCGGAACGAATTAAGTACGTAACCAGAGGTACCACTGTATTGGAAAAAACGTTTACTCTGGGTGCAATTCACATTCCTTTGGAAATAAAAGCAAATATTCTCCTCATTTTAATTGGTCTGATATTCATCAATAAGATTTAGGTGGAAAAAAAAGATTATTTGAAATGACAAATGCAACTTGAAAAAAACTTATTCAATAAATAAATGTGAAAGTATATCATTATAAAGGAACCATTAGGGAACAGAATTTCAGGACAGCTTAAGAGAGCATGAAGTCTTAATGTCAGTAATGGACTGTGTTAATCTAATTTACAGAAGTCAAATGGCATACTGAAATTTCCACTACATATATTTTATTTATTTATTGTTCAATTTATATCACACTTCCCCTCCGAATAACTCCAGGCTCTGTACATGGCTCTCCCCCTCCCCATTTTACCCTCACAGCAACTCTATGAGTAGGTTAAGCTGAGAGATGGGGACTGGCCCCAAGTCACCCATGACTGGAGGTTTGCCCAAGCGCCCCTGGAAAAGAGACACAGCCCACTCTAAAAAGTCAATGACATTGCAGAGTAAGGCACAGATAGGAAACCTTTGGCCCTCCAGATGTTGGATTACAACTCCAATTATCCCCAGTCATTGGTTGCGCTGGAAGGGGCTGATGAGAGTTGAGTCCAACAACATCCAGTGTTCATGTGAATAAAATAACTCTCAAGACTGTGCTTAGATTATAGAGAAGACAGAGGGCTCCAGACATCCTTTCTTTTTGTACCAGCTTCCCTCAGCTACTGTGTTGATTTGGTTAAAATTGGGGGGTGGTTGGGGAAGGAGAGAGGGGTTGTAAGGCCTGCCCCTACATTAATCCCCTCCAAACATTTGGCAGCAGAAAGATGTTTAGGTAACATAATTAATGCACAACCTACACACCACACCTCAGTTACACACATTACTCTCTGGTTTTAGTCCCCATCTTACATAATTACCTATTCTGATCTGTCATGAGCAGGTGCCCTAGTAAGGCTGAACAGGAGAAGCGGAGTGGTACTATAGTCTTTTAGATTTCCCTAAGTGTGACATCATACTGGTTACTTAGAAACAATGATGCTTTGAGCAGCCTGAAAGCATTCTATGAGGGAATGCGTGGATTTTTTTTGTAAAGTCCTTCTCTTCAAAAGTCTGCTGATGTCTTCAGATCACAGTGATCACCTGAAAACTAAATGAGCCATTTTAAAAGAGAGTTGTGGGATATTTATATATATACGAGGTAAGCCATTTATTTACTGATCAGTATGGTGAGAAATGTACTTTGAGTTAAATGGGCAAGTAAAGAATAAGAACAAATAGTGGCAAAGTGGTTTGCAAGTCTGTTGTGCCCTTCATAATAGAGATAGTAACCCTGTTTCCAGCAGTGACCTTGTGAGATTTAGTAACTTGGTAAACTGTAAAGACCAGCAAACATGAATGTTATAGTTGCTTAGGCAACCATAAGCTTGAAGGAACATGATAGTCCCAACATTTTATTTCAACATTAGGAAGGCAGAGAGGTAACATAGATGTGAAGCCCTATAACAACAACTGTCATTTTGTGTGTGTGTGTCCTTTCCCCCCATAAGGACCTAAATGGAAAAATGAAAAAGGCTGGGGGGTGGGGGGCAGGGAACCCCCCCAAAATTACTAAACTTGGGTTTTCATAGGGAATGAAACATCATTTAAAACCAATTGCAAACCACTGCCTAAATTGGCTTGCCAACTCATATACCTCCATCATACCTGGTTCAGGTTTCAACTTCTTTGCCCTCATGGTCCATCCCAAAATGCCTCCATTCAGAATTTTCAGTCTCCTGGATTTGGTAGATGTAAATGAAAGGTAGAGTTATGTGTCATCCACATAGTTGACATTTTAACCCAAGGCTCCAGATGACTTCTTACAACAGTTTCACAGGGATGTCAAAAGAAATCTGGTCAAAAAGATGTCAGGGGACAAAATAGAACCCCAAGTAATCCCAAAGGTCAAGTCCCCCGACCCTTCAAAAAGGATCCAAGCAAAGTTAACTCCATGCCTCTTGAGTCCCATCTTGGCAAGACAGCCCAGAAAGATTGTTTAGGAATATAATCTGGGAGTTTTCCAATTGCCTTGCTCCTGCAGAAGGATGGCTTCCCCCTGAGGGCTTCCCCCTGAGGATGGCCCATAAGCATATTCTTAGGAGGATTGTATGGATTTATAGTTCCTTTAACTACTTTGATAGGTCTAGATGACGTCGGTGAAATTTTGTTGAAGGGGGTAAATGTGGGGAAAGTCTGTGCTACTAATGTACGCAGTGGAAAAGCTCTCTGTTAACAATGAGACTACCATAATTACCCATCAGTAAAGTATAAAGTTCCCAAATTGTATTTGAAACTGCAATTCCTATGTATGTTGCATTTGTCTGTAATGCACCGCAACTGGAGAGATCTGAATCAGAACCTCAGATTCTCAAACTGTGACTGTTCAGAAACTTGGATGCAAACAGCTTGTAAATATCTAATCAGAAAGAGAGAGAGTTTTGAGATTTGTATTTCTCTGGTTTTGTGTTTTTTGCTTTGTGCCACAAATTATCTACGGTTTAAAACCGAGTCTCTCACTAAAGCGAATTTTGCATCTCTGTATACAGTTACTAATGTATAAATCAATCTGTATTAATTGTTGTTTATTATACTTGGTTGTGAATATGTTTTAGAAGCCATTGTTTTTGTTTCAGTTCTCTATAATGTAATTATTTAGGTATGTTAACATCTTAATACATAATAAAGCTACCTGAACTTTCTGTTTGTGCACACTACATTTTAAATTCATATTACTGTTGTTGCTGATAAACCTTTATTTACTAAATAATATGAAAAGCCTACATTCTATTTATCTAGGAGGAGCACATTTATACACAAGATGATCAGCTCAGAAGCCATTATTTATGTCAGATCATGGTTAATGCTATCAAATTGTCTCTTATATTTTCTGTTTCACTTGCTAAGCTGCAGAGGAGAGTTTCTTCCTTATTTGTCACCCAGTCTGCTGACCTCTTAGAACAAACAATGGTTATTCTAGCTTATGTTCCTGCTAAAGTAGGAATTGGGACATTTCATAACGTATTCTATCTTATTTATATTATTTCCATACAGCAAAATTGCAATGCTCAAGGTAGCACCCAACATAGTTTAAAAGCAATTATATAAATTCTTATATAAAAACTATAATCACAAGGGGGGGGGACCAGGGATGAGGAATCTGTGGCTGTCCAGGTTTCACTGGACTCCAGCTCCCATTTTCCCTGATCATTGACGATGCTGGCTGGGGCTGATAGGAATTGCATATCAGGCACCAGCTGGAGGGCTCCCTATCACCAGAACAGCACAACAAAAAGAAGAACCTGAAACAATATAACAACCAAACCTCCACAAGATTCTCCAATCCATACGCCTTCACAAAAATGTGGGGCTTATGCAAATTTCTAAAGCTGGAGATAAACTTACATATACAATCTGCAGGAATTGTTCCTTAATATAACATTAATGCAGTACAGAGAAGGCTCTTGTTGCAGAAGTTCTAATACTCCAAACTAATAACCAAACTAAGGGAACCTGAAGCAGAATTTTTGAAGTTGACCTCAGCAGATAGATGGGCCAATATGGGGAGAGGTGATATCTGATGTAGTCCCCAGGCGACAGTGGGGTTTAAAGTTCTCAACATCACTTTGAATATTGTCTGAAAATGTATGAGTAGCTAGCACAGTTGAGCAGCAGTGTGTTTTCATTTGCCTATGCTTGCCAAAAGCCAGGCTAGGGCTTTTTGGACATTGCTGCAGGTTTTGGACTGCAGCCTCCAGACTATCTTCAAGGAGAGCCCCACATGACAAAACACATTATAATTTGAAATTGTAAAGCATGGTTAACTTCTGCAAGCTTCTGTCTAACTATATTATTGGACCCTATCAAAGCCTGCTTATCCAACGGGTAGTGTTCCAGGTTATTTATCCTGATAATACAACATGCTTACAATAGATTACATTTGACCTCCTATCAGGCATCACTTCAGTCTGCATGTACACTCCAATATTAATGCAGCTGTTCTCAAAACAATGTCATTAATTCTACCTCCATGCTAACGCTTTTTGCAGTGCTAACACAGGGGAACTGTATATACTACCTTTATACTTTATATGAAAGTGCAGTTTATAAATACTTAACAACTTTTCTCCTTTATCTGTCCTGTCACTGAAAAGCACAATTAAAGCACTGTACAATTAAAGCACTATCATACCACTTTAAACTCGTGACTTACCCACAAAGATTCCTGGGAACTAGTTAATGGTGCTGAGAGTTGTTAGGACACTCCTATTCCTCTCACTGAGCTACAGTTCCCAGTTTCTTGGGAAGAGGGATTCACTGATAAACCACTATGGGAATTAGAACTGAGTGAAGGAAATAAGGTTCTCCTCCTAAATCTCAACACCCTTAACAAACTACAGTTCCCAGGATTCTCTGTTGAAAGTAATATACTACTATTTTTAAAGTATAGTGTAGATAAGGCTGAAGTTGCAAGAGGAAGGCATAGTGCAACCATTCCAGCAATGTTAGACCTCTTCTGATTGTTCTCAAAAAGAAACATCGAAAGGTTAGACAGATAATAGATTGCATGTAGCTCTATATCTCCTTCTTTTGGACAATGTGTGTGATCTCTGAGTACAGTGGTACCTCAGGTTACATACGCTTCAGGTTACAGACTCTGCTAACCCAGAAATATTACCTCGGGTTAAGAACTTTGCTTCAGGATGAGAACAGAAATCGTGCGGCAGCGGTACGGCAGCAGCAGGAGGCCCCATTAGCTAAAGTGGTACCTCAGGTTAAGAACAGACATCCGGAACGAATTAAGTACGTAACCAGAGGTACCACTGTATTGGAAAAAAGTTTACTCTGGGTGCAATTCACATTCCTTTGGAAATAAAAGCAAATATTCTCATTTTAATTGGTCTGATATTCATCAATAAGCTTTAGGTGGAAAAAAAGATTATTTGAAATGACAAGTGCAACTTGAAAAAAACTTATTCAATAAATAAATGTGAAAGTATATCATTATAAAGGAACCATTAGGGAACAGAATTTCAGGACAGCTTAAGAGAGCATGAAGTCTTAATGTCAGTAATGGACTGTGTTAATCTAATTTACAGAAGTCAAATGGCATACTGAAATTTCCACTACATATATTTTATTTATTTATTGTTCAATTTATATCACACTTCCCCTCCGAATAACTCCAGGCTCTGTACATGGCTCTCCCCCTCCCCATTTTACCCTCACAGCAACTCTATGAGTAGGTTAAGCTGAGAGATGGGGACTGGCCCCAAGTCACCCATGACTGGAGGTTTGCCCAAGTGCCCCTGGAAAAGAGACACAGCCCATTCTAAAAAGTCAATGACATTGCAGAGTAAGGCACAGATAGGAAACCTTTGGCCCTCCAGATGTTGGATTACAACTCCAATTATCCCCAGTCATTGGTTGTGCTGGAAGGGGCTGATGAGAGTTGAGTCCAACATCCAGTGTTCATGTGAATAAAATAACTCTCAAGACTGTGTTTAGATTATAGAGAAGACAGAGGGCTCCAGACATCCTTTCTTTTTGTACCAGCTTCCCTCAGCTACTGTGTTGATTTGGTTAAAATTGGGGGGTGGTTGGGGAAGGAGAGAGGGGTTGTAAGGCCTGCCCCTACATTAATCCCCTCCAAACATTTGGCAGCAGAAAGATGTTTAGGTAACATAATTAATGCACAACCTACACACCACACCTCAGTTACACACATTACTCTCTGGTTTTAGTCCCCATCTTACATAATTACCTATTCTGATCTGTCATGAGCAGGTGCCCTAGTAAGGCTGAACAGGAGAAGCGGAGTGGTACTATAGTCTTTTAGATTTCCCTAAGTGTGACATCATACTGGTTACTTAGAAACAATGATGCTTTGAGCAGCCTGAAAGCATTCTATGAGGGAATGCGTGGATTTTTTTTTGTAAAGTCCTTCTCTTCAAAAGTCTGCTGATGTCTTCAGATCACAGTGATCACCTGAAAACTAAATGAGCCATTTTAAAAGAGAGTTGTGGGATATTTATATATATACGAGGTAAGCCATTTATTTACTGATCAGTATGGTGAGAAATGTACTTTGAGTTAAATGGGCAAGTAAAGAATAAGAACAAATAGTGGCAAAGTGGTTTGCAAGTCTGTTGTGCCCTTCATAATAGAGATAGTAACCCTGTTTCCAGCAGTGACCTTGTGAGATTTAGTAACTTGGTAAACTGTAAAGACCAGTAAACATGAATGTTATAGTTGCTTAGGCAACCATAAGCTTGAAGGAACATGATAGTCCCAACATTTTATTTCAACATTAGGAAGGCAGAGAGGTAACATAGATGTGAAGCCCTATAACAACAACTGTCATTTTGTGTGTGTGTGTCCTTTCCCCCCATAAGGACCTAAATGGAAAAATGAAAAAGGCTGGGGGGTGGGGGCAGGGAACCCCCCCCCAAATTACTAAACTTGGGTTTTCATAGGGAATGAAACATCATTTAAAACCAATTGCAAACCACTGCCTAAATTGGCTTGCCAACTCACATACCTCCATCATACCTGGTTCAGGTTTCAACTTCTTTGCCCTCATGGTCCATCCCAAAATGCCTCCATTCAGAATTTTCAGTCTCCTGGATTTGGTAGATGTAAATGAAAGGTAGAGTTATGTGTCATCCACATAGTTGACATTTTAACCCAAGGCTCCAGATGACTTCTTACAACAGTTTCACAGGGATGTCAAAAGAAATCTGGTCAAAAAGGTGTCAGGGGACAAAATAGAACCCCAAGTAATCCCAAAGGTCAAGTCCCCCGACCCTTCAAAAAGGATCCAAGCAAAGTTAACTCCATGCCTCTTGAGTCCCATCTTGGCAAGATAGCCCAGAAAGATTGTTTAGGAATATAATCTGGGAGTTTTCCAATTGCCTTGCTCCTGCAGAAGGATGGCTTCCCCCTTACCTAGGGTCAGACTTAATGTGGACCATCATGGTCCTGAACTGGAGTGACCCAGGCGCAGCCAGCTTTTATTCCGAGGCAGCAGACCAGAGTGAAGACTTCCTGACTCCGATCTACTAGCCAGGCTCCACCCCATGATTAAGCAGTTCAAAATTTCAGGGTGGCCGGGTATCCTGCCAGCCCAAGCTGCTGGCTGTGAGAGGTCTGGCTGGCTTTTACCCCTTGGGGACAGTGGGGGGCCATAACCAGCCACCTCCGCTCACCCCCAAGCAGGGTAAGGGGTCATTTCCAAACCATCGCCAAAAGCAGCATCTTGTACAAAACATTACAATAGCCCAGATACAATGCCAGTTACAAGAATTCACTGGCTATCAAACTATGCAGTGCCAATTCTTTCCACTCTATAATTCACATTGGCTAAAAAAAACAACCCAAAAAACTCTCAAGAAATAGTGTGGACTGCTTGGTCAAGAAGGATAGTGTCTATTTATCATGAAGCAATGCTAAGCAGGGAAAGGGGATAGAAAGGATGCAGATAAACCACAACTACACGAGCCCTTTCGCAATGTAATTTCATTTGCAGGAATGTTCTGACAGTTTGCAATAGTATGTTTTTAAAGGTTCGACACCTTATTTTCATCTGGAACTAACGCTGCTTTTAATTTGGTGTCACTAATAGCATATTTGAAAGGAGCGTGCTTGATAAGCAATGTCTGCTTATGGTGATGAAGGAGGAGACGAGGAAGGAGACCCATATGAGGACGTTAACGAGCCAAAACCAGATGCTGGTGAATCACTCCTGCCTAAGGAACCTGAACCTGATGCAAGGTATAGGCTCTTAGTTTTGGTACAGAATCTCCACATTTCATGCATTCCATTTCACGTACAGAACAATGTGTTAATGCTAATCTAACAATATATTTCAGGCAAGAAGGTAAGTACCATATTCAAAGCAATTTAAAGACAAATCAGAATGCCATGTCTTCAGGATTTACAGTGCCAATTTATGCATGTTTATTCAGAAGTAAGCTCTACTAATACCTCCTGGCAAAGAAAGCTATATATTGCAAATGTACCTTAAACTGCAATTCTCTCCATATGTACCTGGGGTGAGTCCCATTGAACTCAGTGAGGTTTATTTCTGAGTAGACATATATCAGATTGTACTGATGGAAACCTAAGCAGCTGGAGAAGAAAATGAGTTTCTCATTTTTAGCTGACTTCCATGGGGGTTCAAAACATTTTGAGACTATAATTTGCAAGGTATATAGAATATAAAGTTCTTAGTACTTCTAGACAAGTTACATGTTACATGTTACCTGGATTCTAGAGGAAATGGCAGAACTTGTGATATAAACTGTAGATCAAACTGTAGATCAAAATCTGCAATCCTATGAGCTGGGAGAAAGCGTCAGTGAACTGAGTAAACCAATACATGGAGGGTAAAGCTAGCAAGGGGACACGGGTGGCGCTGTGGGTTAAACTACAGAGCCTAGGGCTTGCCAATCAGAAGGTCGGCAGTTCGAATCCCCGCGACGGGGTGAGCTCCCGTTGCTTGGTCCCTGCTCCTGCCAACCTAGCAGTTCGAAAGCACATCAAAGTGCAAGTAGATAAATAGGTAAGGTAAACGGGAAGGTAAACGGTGTTTCCGTGTGCTGCTCTGGTTCGCCAGAAGCGGCTTTGCCATGCTGGCCACATGACCTGGAAGCTGTATGCCGGCTCCCTCGGCCAATAATGCGAGATGAGTGCCACAACCCCAGAGTTGGTCACGACTGGACCTAATGGTCAGGGGTCCCTTTACCTTTAAAGCTAGCACTGCCTATTAGTCATGATGGCTATGCTCTGCCTCCACAGTTGGCAACAGCCTTCTGAATACCAGTTGCTGGAAACTGCATACGGGGAGAGTATTCTTGTGCTTGAGTCCTGTGTGTGGGTTTGCCACAGGCATCTGATAGGTCACTGTGAGGACAGGATGGGGCACCGGCTTGATCCAGCAGAGGTTTTTCTTACATTCTTAATTACCTTCACCATGCATAGAACTGGGCTGTGACTCTCATTACCTGGATCCAATTTCTGAACTATATGTTTAAGCAAAGGGAGAAATAACGAGTAGCCTATATAAATCTGTGCATGTTTACTAAGAAATGAGTCTCACTGTGTTCAATTAGTCGATAGAGCGTGAGACTCTTTATCTCAGGATTGTGGGTTCGAGCCTCATGTTGGGCAAAGGATTCCTGCGACGCAAAGCGTTGGACTAGATGACCCCTCACAGTCCCTCTCCCAACTCTACAGTTCTATGGTTCTATGAAAATGTGCTATGAAAAGAGCAGCAGCAAAAATCTTCTGAATGCATAATGATGTGTGTGTATGCTGAGCATGGTGTCCAAGATGTAAAAGGAACATAACTTGAAGAATGGTCAAGACGATAAAATACTAGTTAAAACTATTTGGTATCTTCCAGTATGTTGTGTGCCTTTCTTTGTTCGATGATAGAGAAGGTCATTTTGGCTTAATATTGATAAAATTCAAGGAAATGGCTTTAATAAATAAATGAATGAATGAATCCTGCACAGAACAGCTTGCTCATAATAGCAGCATTTCTTGTTGGGTACAGGTATTTACCCTTGTACATTTAAATTCCATTCATGGGAAAGATATAGGAAGAGTCCTGCTATGCTCAAGTCTCTCTTGCAGCTTTCCCATAGTCATCTGGTTGGACACTGTGAGAAGAGGATTCTGCAGTAGGTGGGCAACTAGCCATAGTTGTCCCACAGAGAGAGAGATTTGGACTGAGACTCAGGGTCACATGTGCCTCCCCCGCTCTCCTTTTCAACCCCCTCACTGCCGTGATCCAAGCATCATTTTGGAGGGCTCAGTACACAATTGTAATGTGGGTCCCCTCCTAGATACACACAATGATTCCATCCAACGCATAGAATTTCATTACTCACAGGAAAGAAAAGTTTATATTTAAAAGTTCTAAAATTACATCTTCCGCATATCTGAAAGTAAACCATTGGCCAAAAAAAATACCACACTCTTTTTGCTAATTAAAAGAAAGAAAGAAAACCTGGCTTGAAGAAGAGTTCAACAACCCTTGCTGACTATTTTGTAACTTTTGGCTGGTCCAAAATAAATAAATAAATATCCTGTCAATGTTTTGTCAAGGATGATGACAAAAGGTGTATCTGCTTGGAAAAATTTGCTTGATTGGTTCTTCTTTGTTATATATTTCACAAGCAAATATCTTTTGTGATATTATTAAGTGGTTTTTTAAAAAAGAAAATATTGTGTAGCTGTAATGAAAACATTAATATATATATTTAAAACAGTTAGGCTTTTGTTTTGTTCTAATGAACCAATATGAACACAAGCATTTTCCCACTGCACAATCATGAAATATCTAAAAACAAAACAAAATAGGTGGTTGAGCCATTCTTGCCCCCCTAGCAGAATGATGGCAGGCTATATAGCAGCACTGGCTCTTATGGTCTTTTTGATGAGTGACCCTTATTATTATGGCACTTTGTCCTGCCTTTCTGTCTGTGCACAATGAACTCTGTAGAGTGGCCTTCTGCCCTACTTTCCAGTCCTTTAGTGACTTCTTTCTGAAGGATTGTCTTGTCCAAAGAACCATATCAAAGGAAAGAAGCAGAGACCTTGAACTTATATACAACACACTCACAGTCTTGCCCACTTGGGTAAGATGTACTCTTTTTCTGTTTAAACATTTGCAATTATTTAAGAATTTGCATCTGTAAATATATATGCAATTTTGATGCAAATAAGTGTCCTTTTTTGTGGGTGGTGGGTGGGATTAAAGTGTCTAGTGGCCTCCTTAGAATTCTTGAACTGGTAGGTTTTGAGAGATCATGTCACCTGAGGAAGCACACATTTCTGTCTCTCAAAAGACAAGAGCTGGTTTAACTGCACAAACGTACTTTCTCTAGGACAACAATTCACTGTTCAGAATGTTGCCTGCGCTGCTTCTTAACACTCCAGCAAATCCAGACAATGGGGACATAGAGGGAAATCAGTTCCTAGAAACATCTTCAAGCATAATAATCAATTTAGCCTTTATCCCCCCCCACACCTTAGTAATGATATTGCACCCTTAGCCAGACTCCTCTACAGACCTTACCCTCCCCACATGGTAGGACCCTGCTCACTTCAAGGAGCAGTAGACAAGTGAACATCGTTATTTGAATGTGGGGTCCTCCCTGATGTTGCTGGATTGTGCCCTCCTTAAAATGGAAAAGGAACAATCTAGGCCCATCTTTTTTATGGAGACAATCCTCTACACAGCCCCTTTATTATCCTCAGCCAAACTCTGAAGCTTGTCAGAGTCTCTGCCAGAACTGACCCTTATAAGCAGACATTCTGCAACCCTGAGCTACATTCAGCTTGGTGGCATTCCTAGATAATGTGTCCAGGGCATGGCCTTACAGAGGCTCTTTAAACTTTTTCTCGACCCTTGAGTTGCCAAATGGGACAGGTGCCCTGATCAGGGAGAAGACGGAGCCACCAAGAAACAGAGATGGGAAGGAGCTACTGCGACAGCCGACCACAGTCCCTGGTTGCCTTGGCAATGCAGAAGTGAACTTTACCTGAGGCACAGTTTACCACTTGTGTCAAGTGAATGCCACTAATCCTCTTCCTAGCCCATAGATTTCACATACCTGTGTGATCAGGGGCGTAGCAAGGGGGAGGCGGGGGGGGCGGGCCGCCCCAGGTGCCACCCTGGGGAGGGTGACAAATTGGGCGCTTTAAAAAAAATTTTTTTTTTAATTTTTTTTTAAAAAAAGTAATTTTTTTTAAGGCTATTTTCGGCAATGCTGGGGTGGAGCCGCAGGGGTGGCCAGCGAGGAGCGGTGTCACCCCCCCTCGCTGGCCGCCCCTGCGGCTTCACCCCGGCAACGCCGAAAATAGCCCCCCCCCTTCCAGCGGCTTTTCCCGCCGCTGGCTGGCTTGCGGAACCGGGGCATGGAGAGGGGCGGGGCAGGCCAGCGAGGAGGGGTGACACCCCTCCTCGCTGGCCCACCCCTCTCCCTGCCCCGACTTGCGCTCCGCCGAAGGGGTGCAGGCAGCGAAGAGGCGGCGGCGGAGGGGTGTCACCCCATCGCTGCTCACCTCTCCCCTTGCCTCTGCAGGCGGCGGGAGAGGCGAGCAGCGATGGGGTGACACGCACCCCTCCGCCGCCTCCTCCTCGCTGCCCTCCCCGGCAGCGGGGAGAAATGCGCTTTAAAAAAGAGCAAAGCCAGGGCAAGCTTGCCTTGGCTTTTTCTCTTTTTTAAAGCGTTTTTCTCCCCGCTGCCGGGGCGGGGAGCGAGGAGGAGGCGGCGCAGGGGTGTCACCCATCGCTGCCTGCCTCTCCCCCGCCCCTGTAGGCGGCTGCGCCCAGCGCCCCCCCCGCTGCAGGGGCGGAGCCGCAGTGACGTTGCGTCGTGACGTCACAACGTGACGTCACGACGCCCCGCCCCCAGGGGGTGCCTCCTCTGGTCGCCGCCCCGGGTAGCAAGGAGGCTTCCTCCGCCCCTGTGTGTGATGCAGTGGTTAGAGTATCAGAGTAGGATTGCTGAGGCTTCACATTTCCACTCAGCTATGAAGATCACATGGCAATGATGACCACTTTGTCTCAGTCTAACTATTTTCACAGGATTGTTGTGAGGGTAATATGGACAGAAGGAAAAATCAAATGTACCAACCTGAACTCCTGGGAAGAAATGTGGGGTAGAAATACAATTAAAATAAAACATGGAGGGAGGGACAAGGCAGTTGGAATTCATGGAGACAAAACACTGATGATCTATCAAGAAGTTGCTGCTTTAAATCAGATTATTGCAGACTACAGAAGGAATCCTAGCTTTGAATTTGCTGGAAAAGCAGTTCACCTGCTTGATAATATGTTTGCGTATTATTGGCTGGAAAACTTGTTTCCCCCCCTGTGTGAAATTACAGTAGAAATGTACTTTAAGATGCTTCAAACTGAAATCTTTTTGTTTCTTTATTGTGTCAGCACACCACAGCCGCAAACTGGTACAGTCGACTGCTGCTGCCTTCTGTGGAGTATCATCTGGTTGGTGGTGTTGGTGGCTTTTGCTTGGCCCTTGAGTGTGGCTATGGCAGCCCTTTATGGATTTGTATCACCCATGATTACCCTAATAGGACTTGATGATATCAGTGAGTCTCTGCTACAAGCAGTACATGTGGGACGAGAGTGTGCTCAGAACGTCAGAATGGGCAGGCCTATTGCTTGAAGAAAAGATCTCGCAGCATTAGGTGTCCCTTCCCTTTACCTGTATTTTATCACGAGTGCTGATCTGTATCTCTTCTTTTGCAACCATCTATATTAAAAAGTTCTTATTTCAATATAAAATTGGTTTCATGATATTTTTACCTATTCGCCATTTTAGCCATCGCCACTATATAAATAATCTAACCACTGCAACTTAAGCTCTTGCAAAGGCATCGTCAGCTGAGATGGGCAATTTGCTTATTGATGCTTCAGTTGATCAATACCAAAGTGGATTTTAGTGTGTGCATAAGAGGACATATTTTACAATGCATTATAGTCTTGTGTGGACTGTGCCCAAAGCAGCATGATTTGGCTCCACACTGGTAATAGGGGAGGGTTGATATCTTTTTGTAGAACCAGCTTCTGTTGGAGACATTGAGCATTTGCACATGGCAGTTTCTGGTAGGCTTGGTGCTGCTTGTGGATGCAAGCTTTGTGCGGTGTCCATGTGACATTGTCCTCATCAAAATGCCATCCTACATTATTCTCCCATTTAATCCAGATTTACCCTTTCTGCAGAAAATCCAGGAAGTGAGAAAACACACAAGTAGAACCTGCCATTTTCATGCCTACTAGTGAAACATGTTTAAATGGCAGGGGTGGGGAAGAAATTAGATTTAGTTTACATTTTAATACTTCCTAATTCATACTTCCAAAAGCAATGAGCAAACCGAAACACAATTATCCTTCAAAGTTTGCAGTTGTCTGAATTTGGGGGTGCAGTTCTTCAGCCAAATATTGTCTATACAAATGTTATATTAGGGACTGTGTGTATAGAAATGCACATATTTTTGAAAGCAAGATTCAAAAATGCATTATATTTTGGGAAATTGGTTGCAAAAACATATATATCAGGAAAAAGTGAACACAGAAATGTGCAAAACAGGAGGAATTTAAGCTAAAATTGTGGGAAAAAATAATGAGGACTTTTAATGAAGAAAAATAATTTGCCAGCTGACATAGAAATGTGGAGAACTGAACTCGACTAGAAAAAGGAGACACTGAGATTGACAGATTTGTCCATTCCTGGGAAATAGTAAACCCAGATTAATTGGGAAGGAAATATGGGATGACATTTTGATAGGAATGGATATTGTGTCGACCCTGAGAAAAACTTCATTGCTGGAGCATTTTTTAAAAAGAAAAAAGAAAAAAATGCTACATGATTTCAGTGTAGAAATGTATTTTAAAATGCTTCTGACTGAAATCTTTTTGTTTCTTTATTATGCCAGCCCACCACCATCCCCACGTACCTGCTGCTGTCCTCTGTGGAGTCTCATCTGGTTGGCTGTGTTGGTTTCTTTTGCTTTGCCCCTGAGTGTGGTTCTGGCAGCCCTTTATGGATTTGCATCGCCAATGGTTACCCTGTTAGGATTTGATGATGCCACTGAATCTTTGCTGCAAGCAGTAAAGTTGGGAAGAGATTGTGCTGAGAACATCAGAACTGGCAAGTCCATCATTTGAAGAAAAGATCTCACAGCATTTTAGCATTCCATTCCTTCACAAGCATCCTTCCTTTATATGTATTTAGCACTAATAGTTCACCTGTATCCCTTCTTTTGACCATTCACATTAAAAAGTACTTAATTCATTTTAAAAGTGGCTTTATGATATTTTTACCTGAACCCATCCTTTTAGCTTTTGGCATGTAAATATACCAACCAGTATAACGTAAAAACTAGGACCCTACCCTGAAAGGTATTCACAAGCACACAGGCCGGCTGTGAAGTGTAACTTGTTCACTGGTTCCAGTTACAGGTAGGTAGCCGTGTTGGTCTGTCATAGTCAAAACAAAATAAAAAAATTCCTTCCAGCAGCACCTTAGAGACCAACTAAGTTTGTTCTTGGTATGAGCTTTCGTGTGCATGCACACGAAAGCTCATACCAAGAACAAACTTAGTTGGTCTCTAAGGTGCTACTGGAAGGAATTTTTTTATTTTGTTCACTGATTGTTGGTGTTGCAATTAACCAATTCTATTGGACTTGAGTCCCTTTTAGTAATTTAGAGACAAGGATAAATGTTGGTCCAAATCCTGAAAATTCAATATCCCTAAATTATACAAGTCATCCAGGTGGGACATTTCCAATTATAGGGACTGGAAAGCCCTATTTTGCCAATCCAACTCACACAATTGCAAATGCATGAGAAGGAGATCAGGAATGCATTTTCTGATTCCTCTCAGGTGTATCACTGGTGCCCGATCAGTACACCTCTCCATGACTTGTAAGGATAGCATCTGCAGTGGAGAGTTTGCTTTAAGCACAAAAGCTCATAGAATCATAGAATTGTAGAGCTGGAAGGGATCCCGAGACCCATGTAGTCCAGCCCCCTGTAATGCAGAAGTCTCAACTAAGGCTCTTAGATCCCTGGAAGCTTATGAAGGGAAATGCCTGAACTGGGCTAGAGGTTATGCCAGTATCTAGAAGATGCTGTTCATTCCCATATTTTATAGGGGGACCATTTCAGGGAGAGAGACATCCCTGTGTTTCAGACCATGGGTCAAGCATTGGCAATCTGTTGCCCATCCAGGTGTTATTGGACTTCAGCAGCCTTCAGCCCCAGCCAGTGTAGCAAATGGTCAGGGAAGAAGGGAATTGTAGTCCAGCAACATCTGGAGGGTCCCAATCCCAGTCATCTTAAAATACACTATTTTCTCCTATTTGATCTTATTTATACATGAGAGTAGGTCCTTTTGAACCATGCTGTGAGTCTTTACTCTGCCCTCATTCTTGAAATAATGCCCCAGATGGCAAGGATGAGAACTAGAGGCAGGAAAAATCCAAGCCGGATATTGTGTCTCTTTGAAGTTTGTCTAACAAGAAATTTATTTAGATAGAAGTTGTGGGTGTCTTGCAGTAGTGCAGTGATCTCCTAACTCTTAGCCAAGGTAGCTGATCTGGGGAAGATGAGAGAGGTTTGTGGAGGGCACCTCCGGGAACCCCACTCCCAAGGTGACAACTCATCTAATGTCTCATAGAATGAAAGTCTCATAGGAGGGTGTCACTCTAAAGAAGAGGGGAATAATCCCTTATAAGGGACAGTGAGTCTCATGCTGAGAATAGGCTCCTGTGGGTGGGTAGGTGGAGATTTAGGGGCTCCTGGAAGTGAGTGGTTTGATCATTAGAAGAATCAATTTATTTATATCTATTCGTTATTAAATTTATACCCCTCCATTTTTCACAAAGAAGCCCAGGGTGGCAAATAGCTGTATGTGAGATAGGTACAGTAAACTGCATTGCTGACTTGCCTAGTTGATGTAAAGGTTCAAGATGTCATGCTCCATCAAGGTAGGCCGAGCAGTAGTCAACAGTCATGGTGCACATTAGCACTGACAGGGCAGGAAAATTTAGATATGCAGTCCTGGAAACAAAATTTAGGTGGCTAGGTAGGAAGTTGAAAGTCAGAACCCCCAAGATAGCTTTCTTAGAAATGCTATCTGTGTCAGTTGATTAGCTGAACTAATGCAGAGCTATGGGGCCTCAACATGTAGATGGTGTCAGGAAAAGGGGGCTGGATTTGTTAGGCACTGGAGAACTTTTGGGCACCACATATGGCTGCTTTATCCAATGTGGACAATACAACAGTCTCATACTGATATCCAAGTGGAAATGCCCCAAAGTGTCTCTTATAGACAAAACCCCACGACCTCATCATGTACTCTTGAATACGGACATGTCAAAGCAGTTGGTTTGAATATGTATGCCGTCAGCTTTTCCGCATTTCCCATGGAACAGAAGATTTGCTTCTGGTAGCACCTGAGGCCCTATGGCTCCATAAATAAAACAGCTGTCTTTGTGGATATCTGTCACTTCAGAACTCACAGGAAGAAGGGAAGCTGTACATTAGTTGTACACTTTAGTTTCAAATGCCTAGCAGCTCTTTTGGGAGATGTTCCAGGCCATTCCAATCTCTAATCATTCACCTCCTTATGATCAGGTTAACTTCTTCTGTGCTGAATTGGCAAGAGCTGATCTGGTATTTTCGAAAACAAATGGTGAAATTCAACGTAGCGCTAAATGGGATATGCTCATGGGGAACAAGATCTGCTTGCATGACAGGACTTTCTCCTCCCCTTGCATGCCCCCTAAACGTTTTCTGGGTTTCCCCTAACCCTCCAGAGCAATTTTTTGGGGGGGGCTGGGGTGGTGAGGAGAGGAGAGGAGAGGAAAGGGGAGGAAGCCCTGTTGTGTGAGAGGAACTATGCAACAACATAGTTGAAAAACCTGCCTCTTCCAGTGCCTTTTTGATCCCAACATTATATAACCCTCAGGTAATGTTTTTGTTTGTTTGTTTCCTGTTCACCAGCCATTGTAACATCACTTTATGGCAGGAAGCAGTAGGATTTTGGCCATAGGAATGAGTTTTATTTGGGTCCTTTGGGAAAGGCTGTAAAGGGGCAGATGCCATTTTTTTTATTTACGCACATTAACTTACCGTTCTACTCAACGGAGCTTTTATAATGAATGTTTCAATAAGTGGATACTTCCAAGGGTTTGAAGGTAATAAATGAATAGTTTTGATTTCTGCTGTCCTTTCAGTAAAGCAAATTAAGCTTGGACAGATCAAAACTCACTGATTTGTCAGCTGCTGAGCAATACACTGTGATGGCTTTAGAAGTTCAAATCCACCATCTCCATCCATGACACATCCACAGAAATGCCTTTGTGTGCTGTGGAAAGGCTCCATTGTTTATATTCTCTTGGGATGAGAGGAAGTTAGGTATCTATATATTTCTAGAGACTGAAAACATTTCTCCATACAATTTTGTTTTGAGGGGGAGCCAGTGTGCTTGGGTTTTTGTTACAACTTCTCTAATACTTTGCATATTGTTATTAGCTACAACACTGAGGATAGGCTGTTATAAGGTCAAAGAACACCTAATTCCTCTATTTGGTTACAATACCCCAAAAACAATGCTGTTAAGGTTCCCAGTAATATTGTATTTCAGAGAAAATAATCTTCATTTATTTTCACGAATGGAGGAAAAGCTGCAAGTTTTGTAATTTCTTTTATGACAGCACACACCACTTTGCAACATCTGGTGTTTTGTGTACATAAGATTTTTGTGTGTGTTGGAAATGCTGATAAAATAGCAAAATACAAGTGCATTGTGGCATACACCTTTAATTAGAAGTAGCTAGCAGAGTCCTCCTCTCCCCCTTCCTGATGCTTGCTTTCCAAATATCTCACATAGACATGCACATGTCTGGATAATTTAAAGTCTGAGTTCCCAAAGGACATTGTACTCTGCCATATAATGAAGTTCCTCTAGGATACACATTGACAATCTGGGCCATTGCATACCAAGTGAAGCCCACTCAACAACTGCCTCTCCGGTCTTTCTATTTTTAACCAAAGAACAACAAAAAATCTTTAAATTGTTGGGATGAATCTTTGAGATTCCACCGCTGGAGCAAATTATGAATGTAGATGTTTCAACAACTGAGCAGGGAAGCAACTGCCACATTTCATTAATACCAGAGCTCGCTTTTTGGTTTGTTTGTTTGTTTGTTTGTTTGTGGTTCAAGCTGTTTCATCTTCCCTGTGTGCATTACTATGCAGTAACAATCAAACGTGCACAAAAAGGACAAAAACTAGAAGGTTAAATGAACATGTGCTAATGCAATCCATCAGAAACATGCCCCCGCCACACACATCTTGCCTATTTGCCAAATTACAGGAGGCAAGCATTTTTCTTCCTATGTTTATCAAAGCTTAAAGACACTTCTAGTGCACTCTGTGTCAGAAACATATGCTGCTTTCTCTCTTAGTTAGGTACTTTTTCATGACAGTCTCAGTAATCAGCCTGCTCACCTGCTGTTACTGAATAAGAGCTGGCTATGAAAGAAAGAGGAAAAAAAACAAAATTGATGAATTCCAAAACAGTTTCTTCCTTCCTTCCTTCCTTCCTCTTTCTTTCTTTCTTTCTTTCTTTTTAAAAGAACGTGAATTTCTGAAATCTAGCAATACATTTTTTTAAAATTTATTAGATGTATCTCCTGTTCTGTCCCCTGGTTCAGAGCAGCTTACAGCAGTTTCTCCAAAGTGGACACTTCTGTCCCCAAGGGACTCACAGTCCAAATACATTATGATTTTGCTGAGACCTTCTCTCTGTGTGCATAATAAGCAGATGGATAAGAGGGGACTGTGGCCATGCTACTGGCACCACCTCTGACATCATATGCCACCCTGATGCCCTTTTCACAGGTCTGGGGAAAAAAATCACCTATGTCCACACCACTTTTCAGATCTTTCACTCTGCGCATGAAGGTCAGAGGCAGCACCAAGGGGCGCATGACATTGGGGACCAGGCTAGTGAAACAGTTCTCCCTTCCTCATGAATTCCTTGTACACATTCTGAAGTTGTGATGAATGAGCTTGTTGCTTAGATTATGGACTTCCTAACTCCAAGAGCTGCTGCACATAAGACAGAATTTCTTGTATGGAACTCTACTCTGGCATGACAAAACTTTCAATTAACATTATCAATTCATGCCTTCATTTGTCCCATTTGACAAACTACATGCAGTTTCCTGTATGGATGTGATCGCTGAATATGAAATTGGTCTAGATAAGAAGCCAATGAAGCCTTATACTCCATTAATCACCTTAATCGTCATCCTCATCAACTTTATAATAAGGCAAAGAGATATGATGATCACTCCCCTATTACAGACCTGGATCCAAGACATCCTAGTTTGCACAAAGCCAGCCTCTGGATCTGTGGCTGACCTAAAGTTTGAAGCAGGGGCTTTTCAACCCATGAACCATGCACTAAAAAGCCATGGCCCTACATCAGCTCTCAAATATGTACTTACCATTGGCTCTAATGGCCATTGCATGATGTCACAAAATCCCTTCACGGGGTGGGTCATTGCCACAATGCCAGGAATGTCCAGCACCATGAGGTGAAATGTAGCACTGACATGAAAATATTTAATAGCAATGGAACACAGATGGTCGTGGAAATAACTCACCTGCATTTTAGCCACTTGTGATTCATCACTTTTTATTTACTTTTTAATTCATAGAATTTCTATACCACCCTTCATCCAAGGACCACATAACAGTTTACAATATAAAATCAAAATCAAAATAAAATACTCAATTGCACTTATTTAACAATTTGTTAATGGGTCAATATGTTTCAAATGTTCAGGATGTGAGGGCCATTCCTTATGTAGCTAGCAGGGCTGGGGGAATCTCCAAAGTTTGCAAATGTACAAATAAATGTGTGTTTTTTTGGGGGGTGGGAAACCCAAAGGGAGAGGGAACCCTGAAAACAGCCGAATGGGAACAAACCTTGCTCAGTGTCCATGGGGTCAGGGCCGTCTTACCCATAGGCGCTAGGGGTGCGGGGCACCCGGGCGCCAGGCTCTCAGGAGCGCCAGGCTGAGAGTCCGGGGCCCAAGAGTTAAGTCCTGGGAAGAGCCCATCCTTCAGTCGGAGTGCTGCGACGGGCTCTTCTGTTGCGGGTGGCTGTGCACCGTGAATTCGGGGGCGACCGAGCCAGTGAGACTCTGAGGAGGCCGGCCGGCTCCACCTTCCTGCGCGCCTGGGACTGGGCAACCTTGGGGGGGGGGGCAGATCTTTGCATCCCGGCGCCGCATATGCTTAAGGCAGCCCTGCATGGGGTACTGGTTGGCTGTTTGGGGGCTGGCTGGGGACAACGACAGAAAGCAGAGTGGGAACGAACAGAACGATCTCAGAGAAATGGAAACGCTGAAAACATTCAGCTGCAGAACCCACGTATTCATTCCTTATAGGTACGGTATTTATTCAATTTCTACCCCACCCTTCCTTACAAAGGAAAGCAGGGCAGCAAAAACATAATAAAACTTTTCCCCAAAGCATTCTGAAAACAGTGAAAACAGTCTAATAGACAGTTTAAAACATTCTCTCGGCCACTGATCACCCTAAGTGCAGAAATTGATTTTGGTGAAACCTCCTTTCTGCTTAAGGAATGTTATTGATTAACAACCCCTTATGGGGTGGGGGTGTGCGGTGGGGACAAAAATCGGGGTGGGGGGGAGAGATGATGTGTGGTCTCAGAACCCACACAGAAGGCAATGGGGCCTGGGGTGGGGGAGGGGAGGTTCCTAGCATCTTGCTGAAGGAATCCATCCCTGCCCTTTGAAAGCTTCTCCCTCTCTTGTCTAGCTGCCGACACCCCCACCCCCTGCAGTGACACATGCCAGACACTGTGGCAGCGAGAGCTTAATTCATTGATCTTTCCACAGCTTTGAGATTCTTTAAGCACACCAAGATGGAGAAAGCCATTTCCATTCATTGAGGAGGCATATGTGTTTTAACTTGCCTCCAGGAGTGGGTTGGCATGAATCTCCCCCACCCCACCCCCACCCACATACACACAGACTCGCCCCCTCCCCTTCAAAAGGGTTCCCTATTTGGCCATCCCCCTTAGCAGCTGGACTACAAACCCCCTCGGCTTACCTTACATGGGCTGTGGGGCCCCGAGTGTTTCGCCCGGGCTGT
The DNA here is from genome assembly GCA_034641385.1 of Darevskia mixta. Classification (NCBI taxonomy): domain Eukaryota; kingdom Metazoa; phylum Chordata; class Lepidosauria; order Squamata; family Lacertidae; genus Darevskia; species Darevskia mixta. The sequence continues at coordinate 38,557,417 of JAWWNH010000066.1, forward strand.
GACTTTTGCCTTCCCTACTCCATTAATGGCCTCGCTGCTCCTCAATGGCGTGAAGGCGACCAAATAAGGACAAGGTGCCTGGCCGGTCCCTCAGGAGCCGGAGAGTGACACCGCCACTCCGCCGAGTATAAATGGGTGGCGCTCCCTGCGAGTCGGGACCCAGCCCGGTGCTCAGGACCCCCGCGCAGTTATAAGTGTTGAGCTGGTGAGTAGCGCAGCTGACCAAGCCCGGCCGTCTAAGCCTGGATGCTGCAAGGCAGGAGCCGCGCTTGGCATCCTCAGGGCAGCCTCCCTGCCAAGCACCTCGGTTGCCTTCGACGGGACGTGTGTTTGCGCGACTGTGCGTCCAGAGAGGTTGGGTGGGCTACGAAGCATTGAATTGGATCCGCTGCGCAACCCTGCGCACAGATCTACCTGGAAGCAAGTCACACTTTGTTCAATGGGGCTGAGTGCACTTGCAGCCTCGCGCTGCGATCCTACCGCCGCTTTACCTGGGAGTAAGCCCCATTCAATAGGACTTACAGTTAGGATCGCGCTGTTTCAGCACAATGAAGCGCCAGGCAAGATCGGTTTAAATTTACTCTTCCCATCCGGGTTGTGGATCGCCTTTGGGGTGCGCTGCGCGGCTTGCGCGCGCGGAAGAGATGGCTAGAGAGTAACAGGTTTAAGTTCAACTACCCTCAGAGTTAACTGTGTAGGATTGAGCTATTTGGTCTCCCTCGGGAAATTCACCGGTGGTTTTATTTTGCTTGCCGCACGCTGCCCGAGACATAACAAAGAGATGTTGTGTCTGCTCTCTTAGCCGCCACATTAGCGTTGTTTCTAACTTTACATTTCACCCTCTCCACTTTTACAGTTCCGGGGAGGGGACTCCCAAGAAATAACGCCTTTTGAAAGTACTGACACCCCCCAAAAAAACCCTTACTGGGATTCCAAATTTGCGTTCAGTCAAAAATATGAGGGTCCCTGGATTGGAGACAGATACAAGAAAATAGGAGAGGGCTGCGATCCACAAATTGCTTGAGGCGAGCGGTGTTGAATTCGAGCGGGCTAAATCCCTAAAGCGATCCAAACAAGACACCTGCTTAAGCAATGTGTAGACCGCGCCAAATACAGTCGTGTCTCCCGTGGCGCGAAGGCATTCTGACCTGTTGTAACTGGAGCCCCGTCGGATGAATTAGAGGAGCGCAGCCAAGGAATATCTTGGGTGGCATGTGGGGAAGGGAGCCCGTTGCCTGGAGCCGGCCGGAGCCGGCAACTTTCGGTTGGCTGGAGGTTTTGTTGTTGTTTGTTTTGTCTCTTCGTGCTTAGACGTGAAGGGTCTTTTGAGATCGGGAGGGGCGAAGCGACCCAGCCTCGGGGGCTCTCTGCTTAGCGCTGCCGCCGCTTTCGGTCTCGCCCCCGGCCCCGACGACGCGCCCTACTTGCCGATCTTGTGTCTTTCAGCTCCCTGATTCCTTCCCGAGATGTGTGACGACGAGGAGACCACCGCCCTGGTGTGCGACAATGGATCGGGCTTGGTCAAGGCAGGCTTCGCCGGAGACGATGCCCCTCGCGCCGTCTTCCCTTCCATCGTCGGCCGCCCCAGGCACCAGGTAAACTTTCCACCCCCGACGACACCCAAGAACAAGGAGAGGCCAGTCTTTTCCTTTGACTAGCCCGGGGGACTGTCAAACGAATGCATACATGTGCAGTGTACGCGAACACGTGTCCTTTTTTCCTTTTCCTTTAAAACCCGTCCTAGCTCCACTGTATACTCCGATCTTTCCCTCTCCAGGTTTTCCTCTCCCTCAGTAATCCTCTCTTCTCTAACTTTCTATTCTTCAGCCTGCTGCCTGCAGTGAATCTCCCCCTCCCCTTGCCGCAAACTTTTCTCTTCTTTATCTGTTTGGCTGATCAGTTTGTGTGCCTCCCACAAATCATAAACTTGTAGCATTCGGCATAAAGAGACACAACGCTCCTCAAACTCGTTTTCTACAGTACAGTACTGGTCATTGACCGCAATTGATTGATTGAACTCATGTTCCAGTTTTTGACATTCCAATCCCCCTCCGTCTTCATTTACTTGCTAGTGACACTTCAATTCCTTGCCCCCCCCCTTTTTGTTTGATCTTCTATTCCTCTTCCCCATTGGTGAGTTCCAACTTTTTAAACTGGAAGTGATTTGAAAACTAATATAAATCGGTCTTCCCGGTTCCTGTCTTGTACACAGTCGCTGAACATACCGGTATGTAAACCTTCCCGTCTGGCACAGTGCCACTTCCACTGTGCTGCATGTTGTAGGACCTAAAATGTACAGTTGGCACCTTAAATAAATGCTCATTAATAGTAACCTTCTCGCCCAGTAGTTTGCAGCTGCAAAGCAACTTTGCATGCCCTGCTTCTACAATCCTATTTTCCTCATTTGCATCCCAATCACCTTCCAAGGAATTTAGGTCAATGTCAATGGGGTTATTCCATATCTCACAACAGACTTGTGAGATGGACTATGATCAGAAATAGTTACTTTTTCCATATCACCCAGAGACTTGAACAATACAGTAATGTCCAAGTCCTCTCACCACTCCATGGCCCCTTAAACTTCCATTCTATTGCTTTTTTTGCTTTTAATCCTCTGCTCCATTTCTCTCTTTTTCTATCCTGTATTTACTTCTTACTTGTATCTTATTCCCTTGCTTACTTTCCTTTTTGTGTTACCTCCCAGGCTGTTACTTTCTCTTATTCACTTTCAGTTGAAAAATAGTTTTAAAGTTTTTTATGTTGATTGGCAACAATCTCATACCTATGATAAATACATGACTTTTGGGTCCCCTCAAATAAGTAGCAGCAGTGCCAATCCTTATGTTGGACTACAGATCCCACCATCCCTGGCTACTGGCCATACTGAATGGGGATGATGGGAGTTGTATTCCATCATCCTCTGAAGGGCTACCCTTGATCTGCAAATTTTGTAAAAGTCTTTAAAAAACCTACTTTCCTCATAACCATAGAAAGGGATCACCTTTAACTTTTTAAACTTTAACTTGGCATGATTTCTGGAACATAACAGTGGATGTATTTGCTAATAAATGTGACATGTTGACCTATGCTGGCCCATTCAGGTTCATGGACGCAATGAAAAACAGGCATGACCCAGACCCAGACCCAGCTATCCAGTTCAAGTGGAAGAACTTGAAGCATGCCATCAGTATAACTTCAAAATGCTTTAACACAGTTCCTTAAATTTCTGAGGCTGCATTTACACCTACCCTGCCAAACAGTAACGAACCATCAATTACTTCATCTTGGGAAGTATGTGGAAATATTGTACAGGAGTAATGTCCACGTTGTGCTGCCAGTGAGAAAACTAGAGAAGTTGTTTCTTTTTTTTTTACTGTGACAGTTAGTGCTGGAACAAACTAGTAAACTACTACTGAATGACAGATGATGCAAATGCACCCTAAATGCATTTTATATATTAGCTTTCGTTCACCCACATTTTATACCAAGCCAAAGAAGAAAATGATCTTTTGTTGACACCATTTTTCATCAACTTTCCTCTGCTTGTCTCACACTGAAGTCAATCATTCTGTCCTTTATGCTACACTGTCTCACAATGCCTGGCATTGTTTTCTTGTCTCTTCTGCCCTCTAGGGTGTCATGGTTGGTATGGGCCAGAAAGACTCCTATGTGGGTGATGAAGCTCAGAGCAAGAGAGGTATCCTGACCCTGAAATATCCCATTGAACATGGCATTATCACTAACTGGGATGACATGGAAAAAATCTGGCACCATACTTTCTATAATGAACTGCGTGTTGCCCCCGAAGAACATCCCACCCTGCTCACCGAGGCTCCTCTGAACCCCAAGGCAAACCGTGAAAAGATGACCCAAATCATGTTTGAGACCTTCAATGTGCCTGCCATGTATGTGGCCATCCAAGCTGTTCTATCCCTTTATGCTTCTGGGCGTACTACAGGTAAAAAGCAACTGGTTGTTTTGCTTACTAGTCTCTCTACACCTAAGCCAACCAAGTTCACTCCCTCCTTGTATTTTACAATAATTTGGATCAGGGGTGGGGAACATGTGACTCTACAGAGGTTGGACCACAACTAGGATCAGCCCCAACCAACACCAGGCAGTAATCAGGGATGATGGGAGTTGTAGCTGCAGCAACATCTGGAGTTGCCATAGCTTCCCCAACCCTGAGCTAGATTCTCAAAAAGTTCTTACAATAATACACATTAGAGACCCCCAACTTTTTCTCCCTTTGCAGGCATGGTAATAGCCCACTGGTTTTATCATGCTTTAGCCATTCTAACTGGTGCCCTGTAAACATTATGGCATCAATATATGTATCCCAAATCCTATAGTGCCTGGCGCCATCTTGGAGACCAACCAAGCTAGAGACCAAAGGGCCCAATAAACATATTTAGGAGCACCTGGGAAGTTCCTCCCTTCTTTTCCTGCAGTTGGCGCCTACCCATTTTTTCTTTATGATTTATCTGATTTATTTGAATGTCACTCCATAATATGAAATAATTTGTGTGGCTCACAATATACAAGTAAAAAATGCCAATTGGAATGCAAAGTAAAACATAAAGCCATTGAAAAGGAAGACAACAACAAACTACATAAGTACAACAAAACTCCCAAAATTAAAAACATATTTTAAGAAACAGGGACTCAGCCCCAGATTAAGTGAACAGAAAGGTTCACTTCAGCGGGTGCCAAAACAAAAACAAAGATGGGAAGATGGTTCCATAAAGGGGTTACCACTTCAGAGAAGGCTCTCCTACCATATAAGCAGGCCAGTCATGTGATTCCTTCTCACCTGGCCATTGCCTAGCCAAGATGAAGGATGATGATCAGGTGCTATTGGCCCTTTATATGTTATAGCAGCTTTGTGGGATAAATGACACCATTTTGTGAATACAGCATGGGCACGCCATGCTGAGGAAAAAGCAATCTGTAGTAAATATTCTCAGTATTAAAAAATAAATACCTTACCATAGTTGTAAGGGATGACAGGAGCATTACTGGTAGAAAAGGTAAGCTGAAGACGAATTTCAGGAGGTCTTTGCCTTGGATATTATGGTCTGTGGCATGATGCTGAGAACTATTTGAAATGAGAAAGCTCTCCCTCCTCAGTCATTTTTGCTATATCAAGGGCCCCACTTGAGTCTTTATTTGCATACAAATTCTTCTGACCTGCTAAATTGCTTGTTGAAAGGCCCCATCCCTATAGGTTTGTTTGCGTAGAGGCTTATCTGATCTTGGCCATTGCTACCTCACAGGTATTGTCCTTGATTCCGGGGATGGTGTTACGCACAATGTCCCAATCTATGAAGGTTATGCTCTCCCTCATGCCATCATGCGCCTGGATCTGGCAGGCAGGGATCTGACTGACTACCTCATGAAGATTCTCACAGAACGTGGTTATTCCTTTGTGACAACGGGTAAGCACAATTCAGGCTCACTTGGAAATGCGGGGGGGGGGGGGAGCAAAGGTTTGTTTTAATATATATTTCTATCTGTCCATGAAGATTTTGACTATACACACACACATGCACGGCAGCAAAATGTTGAACAAACTAAATACGTTGCCTACATTGTCACCACAATTAAAAGGTATTTCTGTGAACTAACTCTGCTTATTATAAAACCCTCCCCAAACATGTTGATTATAAAATGTGCACATTTCATGCAAAAATATTCTACTTAACTTTCTTTTAAAACATGAGTTCTGCTTCATTCTACACTAACACATACCACTTTTCGAAGACTTGAAAATAGTAACTTGGTAGAATTAAATTCAATGATAGCCAAAGTCACATAAAATAGGTTTTTTTTAAAAAAAAAATATTTTAATCCTCTGACTGGAACTGTGCTTCTTGCCAGCCAGATTCCACATGGGCCACCCCCACTACCATTTTCTCCTCTTAACCTGCAAGACTTTGCTTTTGCACAAATCCTGCTTCTCCTACAATTCTTCAACCCATCTAGTTTATTGAGCGATGCTGTAGGCACCTCCAGGATGTGACGGATCTCTATGCTCCTGTTTGAGTGTGGGAAACATCTCAGAGAAAGGGATGGTTTCTTTCCCCCATACATTTTCATTCGCCTTGGTTCCCACTCGCCTTTCCTTGGCCTTTATCTCCTCTTCTCTGCCATTAATTTCTGGTTTTGCCTTTACAGCTGAACGTGAGATTGTCCGTGACATTAAGGAGAAGTTGTGCTACGTTGCTCTGGACTTTGAGAATGAAATGGCTACTGCAGCCTCTTCCTCTTCTCTAGAGAAGAGCTACGAGTTGCCTGATGGCCAGGTCATCACAATTGGGAACGAGCGTTTCCGCTGCCCAGAAACTCTCTTCCAACCATCTTTCATTGGTAAGTGTCCTTAAGCATGCGGCATGCAAAACTCATCTATGTTACAGAATCCCTCACAGATTTTAGGATCATTACTACTGACAAGTGTCTGACTGAAGGAAGTGTGTGTGGCGATTGGGGGGGATGGGGAAGGTAGTGGGATGGTTAGGCCAGATTCAATCACAGAACTAAAGCTTCTGGTAACAAACCAACAAGATCAGTTTAGGAAGAAAGCATCTGATTACATGGCATATCACACTTATAGAACAACTAGTGCACTATCTACAGTGGTACCTCGAGTTACAAATACCTCAGGTTACAAACACTTCGGGTTACAGACTCCGCTAACCCAGAAGTAGTACCTCAGGTTAAGAACTTTACCTCAGGATAAGAACAGAAATCGCTCAGTGGCAGCGCGGCAGCAGCGGGAGGCCCTACCTCCGGAATGAATTAAGTTCGTAACCAGAGGTACCACTGTATATAATATACAAGTTACATGCAACACATACTTTATAGCCACAAATAATATAGGCACCTGCTCTTGACTGGAAGACCTGCTCTTCTACATAGAAATAAATGGTATCTTCCTTAAAAGGAGGATTTCTTGTTTGTGGCACTTGCCGAGTACATTTTTTAAATACACAATCATAGTTTCCCAATTTGTGTAGGTCCTCATCTGCTTAGACGGCTGTTTTGAAATACTATACACAACTTTGCTGCTGTGTACAATGGCTTAAAATACTTTCATGGAGAAATCTAACCCCTTTGGGTTTCAAGATGCTTTGGGGAGTTATTATTGAAAAAGTTTCTATCCCACCTTTCCCCTGGATTTAGGGTGATGTGGGTGGTTCCCTCGCACGGGGCTGAGCTGAGGTGCAAAACAACAACAACAACCAAACATCTATTTATATGGGTAGCTATTGGTAAGATCCATGACAAAGCATCTGTACGAAAAAGAATTATTGTGAAAATAAGTAGTATTGGGGTGGGGGGGAGCCAAATTCTGACCTCATTCAGGGCGCCATATTACCAAAGTCCACCCCTATTCCAAGGTACTCAATCAAGATGGCAGTATACATGGTTTTCCCCTTCTCCATTTTATCCTCAAAACAACCCTTTGTGGTAGTCTAGGCTGAGAGACAATGACTGGCCCAAGGGTCACCCAGTGAGCTTTCATGACCGAGTGTGGATTTGAACCCTGGTTTTCCAGGTCCTAGTCTGACAAAAACCGCTTCACCACATTGGCTCCACCACGTAGTTATGTCTGTGTGGAATGGCATCCCATCCCCACTGTGAGCCCTGTTGATGACAGAGGACCAGTTTAGGGGGACTTTATTCAAAGCTGTCAACCTTTCCCTTTTCTCACGAGGAATCCTATTTGGAATAAGGGTATTTCCCTTAAAAAAAGGGAAAAGTTGACAGCTATGACTTTATCGTATTTAGCAAGTGATAACAAAGTCTAAGGAGAGGGATTGCTTTGTTTAGACAGTGTCTAGCAAACTGTAGCACTAAAGGAGTAAAATGTAGCATTGGAACTGGCTGTCAGCTGCTGCTGCATTCCTTTTTTTTGGCACAAGTTCTCACCACACAGCAAAAATCCTCATTTGTTGAGTTTGCTCTTTTTTGGGGGGAGGAAGAGACATGTGTATCCTGAAGAATTACTGCATCTAGTCCAACAAACATGTGCGTCTGAGGCCTAATAACTTTATCCTCTTGGTTATTCTTCTCAGTTAATTAAATTAAATTATCCAGCCGTGTGAGGCTTCTCTCCATCAGCAAAATGACTAATTACACTAGGGGTGTTGGGGAGGGGTGAGGAGACATCCATTAGGAATATCTACATATCTGACTAGCTCCCTAGTTTTATGTGCTGAATGTCTATTGCCATGGACTATTAGATCTGCCTGTGTCGCAGGCATGAATGCCAAAGGCACAACATCATTTACTTTAAAGACCAGAGTGGTTGTCCTGTGCCAATCACATCGCGATGTTCAACAAAAGAAAATAATCACAATAAACGCTCCTCAAATTTATTTTTTTCTTTGGCAATTTAATCTTGAACGCAATAAAGAGCAGGTCTTCTGGCCTTGCAGAAGCTTGTCTCCACGGCTAATTTATTGTTGACCCTCCCAGTGCCCAGCAGCAGCAGCAACAATGATTTATTAAATATAAAATGGCACTCCAGATTATGCCAGATCCAGTATGTTAGTAACATCAAAGTGACGAGTTTCAAATAAAGGAAAGCAATATGCTTGAGGAAAGACTGTGTGTTAGTAGCTTGTCATTGTGGTTTTGATTGACTGCATTTGTGAGTTTTATTTGAGCCATAGCTCTGAGGGTTTATATACCTTAGACAAAGGACATGATGCACTCAGTGTTGCAGAGGTTTTACCTCCTTGCACTTCAACAGAGTTTGCAGGGACAACTCCGCATAAGATCCATAGAAATGAATGGAGATGCTACTACAGCAGTGTCTGAGAACTGCACCCTGTAAATGCTCCAAAGATAATGTGAAGCTCCAGAAAGGCTGGGGTAGATTCCTATTCCCTAAAACCAACCTTTGATTTGATTGAGATAGTAATCTCCCCTTGTTCTGCCAAATAAATCTGATGGATGCAGCAAGTGTTCATAGTATAAGTTTTGTGTGTTTAAATGCAGCTGCTCGTCAGCTGCTGTTTCGTTAAGGATCAAGTTTCAGTTCACTTTAAGCAGCCACCTGTCAACTAATACATTGGAACGTAACCCGTAAATTCTTACTTCTGATGTATTTTCTCCCCATGCTCACAGCTAAGCTCCTGCTCATACCTTCATCATCTGTCGCCTTCATAAACACAGGCTCTGCATTTTTCCACTTTCAAATGCAATTGCTAGCATAACCCACTGTGCCTTGAAGTTCTCACCATGTGGGCTATCAGTCTTACATTGCATCATGTCAAATCAAATTAGCCCAGTCATTAAAAAAACTGTGCTGTGTATAAATTTATGAGGACATGTGCTGTGCATATCCATCTAACATGCTGACACAAAAACAGTTCATACAGCACTTTTTTTTTTGTTCATGCGAACAATCTTAACATTCCCTGGAACATTGCTTTAAAGCTTTGGTGTGCTAAAGTTGCCTTGAGAAATGTAAAAACGTGCAGCACAATAAACAACCGTTTCTGTGAACACAGTGATTGTGTTTCCACAGCCCCTATATATAACCAAATGTCACACAGTGACACCTGTGAAGTTCTGAACAACTACATTTCTGTGGTATGACTGGCATTATGCCACACTCTGAACCTTTTATTTTTATATTATTATTATTATTATTATTATTAAAAACTACCCCACTTGCCTCTTCTCCTTTCATACCTTATTTATTAACCCAGATATTAGGGTTTTAAAAAAACTTTACCCAATTTTATGGCAAATTCTTGATGAGAAAATGGCGTTTTGCATTTTCAGTTCTCTTTTGTAGCTTTCTGCTTACGGACAGTGTTTCATAAAATCCCCTCTACCTTCATCATTCAACGACTACACATTTTGTTTTCTTTCCAAGGCATGGAATCTGCTGGTATTCATGAAACTACTTACAACAGCATCATGAAGTGTGACATTGACATACGTAAAGATCTGTATGCGAACAATGTGCTGTCAGGTGGCACCACCATGTACCCTGGTATTGCAGATCGTATGCAGAAAGAAATTACTGCTTTGGCTCCCAGCACCATGAAAATCAAGGTGAGCACATCTTTCATGTTCCAAACTGAAAATCCGAGTCGGAGTAAGGTTACAGAGTAATTTCAACTTTTACCCAAATCTGAAAATGTGTATGAACGTTGCGTGTTGATGTCTTATGGGACAGCAGAAGCAATGATGCAAGCAGTTATATTGTCTGGAAACTGAGAACCTTGCTTCTTTCCCTCTCTTTAGATCATTGCCCCTCCTGAGAGGAAGTACTCTGTCTGGATAGGTGGTTCCATCTTAGCATCTCTTTCAACTTTCCAGCAGATGTGGATCAGCAAACAGGAGTATGATGAGGCTGGCCCATCAATTGTCCACCGCAAGTGCTTCTAAGCATCTCCCCGCCCTCCCCCTCCACTCATCTCCCACTCAGGATGACAACATGCTTCTTGAAGTCTTTTTTTCCAGTAATCCTTCCTGAACTTGGTTCAGTTATTGTACAGTTTGTTTACACACACCCGTGCAATTTATTTGTGCTTCTTTGAATATTTATTGCTTTATAAATAAACATGATCTGGGACTTGCAACCTAAATATGCTCTTCAGGCTGTTTTCTTTTGTGTGGACATCCAAAACCTGATTAGTAATATATATAGATTTGTGGCACTTAGCGTTCAAGACATCATTGTCCTCCAGAGTGATCCTGTTTGGTGGAACAAGAAGCTCAGCTTCTTCCTATTAATTCAATCTGTCTATGTATTTTTGCTTTCCTTTTGAAACTTGAACAGATAAATATTTGATGCTAATATTTGAAAAGCAGTAGCCCGGGGTAAATAAAATATATAGGACAGGAGTGACAATCTGTTTTGCATTAAATCACTAGATTTGGAAAATTTTCTCCCCCAGTAAAGCTCAGCGTAATCTAAGCATTGAAAGCTTAAGCACTGCTCAGCAAACCCAATTCTGTTATGTTAATATGATCAGAGAGTTATTTATAATAAATTGGGTTGATTTCTTAATCCTTCAAATACCCATCAATTATTTTCTTTGGGCAAGACAGAGCAAAGGAAAACACTAATCTCTTCTGACAACTTGCCTGCCCCTACCTTCTCAAGCCTACGCCAAACCCTGAAAGAAGCAACTGTAATGCATGGATGTGCTGAAGCAAACGTCTGGAGTAGTTACAATTTTAAACAAAATGTTATTGGTGCTTTTACAGCCCAGTTCTTATTCCTGTCTGGCACCAGGCCAGGAAATTCTCCACCCCACTGTGGGTGCTATTAAAATAGCAAAAGTAGGTGGTGAAAGGCCTGGCTATTTATTTATGCTTTTCAACAGTTTATATACTGTTTTGAATCACAGTTGCCACATGTTAGACCAGGCTTCCCCAACCTCGACCCTCCAGATGTTTTGAGACTACAATTCCCATCATCCCTCACCACTGGTCCTGCTAGCTAGGGATCATGGGAGTTGTAGGCCAAAAACATCTGGAGGGCCGAGTTTGAGGAAGCCTGTGTTAGACTCACAATCCGTTGGGATTACAAGGGACAGCACACAAATGTTTCAGCAGCCATCAGTAGAGTTTCACCTAGAGACACCATCAGTCTTAGGGACAGGGAGGCCTTTTGACATGAGCTGAGGGTGAACTGGAGAGGATTACAGAGACCAGCAATCAGATCTACTATCCCTTTAAATGTTAGTAAAACACAGGTGTGTGTGTGAAATTTGGAATTATTATTGTTGTTGTTGTTGTTGTTGCAAAGGTCAGATGCCAACCTCTGCAGAGCGGCATAAAGATTTCAGGGGGTTCCAGGAGCTCATGTTTCCATTGAGAATCAAGGCTTAGCAGGGGCTGTCATAGCTTTAAGATATATGATTTATTCACATATTTACACCTGAATTTAGATGGAGGGAGTCCAGATCTTACAGCATGGTCATCTCAAGAGGGGCTTGTTCCCCACAGCAGTGCAGCACTGGAGTCCAAGGAATCTCTCACAGTCTGCCTTCAGCCAGCCTGCCAAGATGGTTCTGTCTTTCCAGACCACGCATGGCGTTCTGGCCTCTCCAGCAGCTCATGGAGGACTCCTCTTTGTTCCCCTCCTCTTCTGCCCAGCACACCTTGCTTTAAAACCCAAACCTCCTTCCTCAGACCCCTCCCCATCACCTTGGTCAGCAGTTTTGCACAGACCTGAAGGATTCCTCTTGAGCTGCTATATGGATTGTCAATTGTTTCATAACAACTTACATTCAACCAGCCCATCCAGGCTCATTTGCAGGCTATACCCAGGACTACTGCAGCCTGCATTTCCCCGTACAATATCCCAAATATTAGCTAAATTAAAATAATAGATTCTAGAATTCATTTATTTCTTGTGTTTAGGAGGGATTTCCTTCCTCCCAAACTCCCCCAAACAACAGTATTGTTATTTTATAAATTACCTGCCCTTCATCATAAGGCTCCAGGGTGGGTCACAGCAATTAAAAAATACTGTATTTGAAAGAGTTTAAACAAATTATGGGCCATAGTGTTGGAGGAGAGGGGATCTAACCCTATCAGACACATACCTATACTGCTATCAGTGGGGAAAGTGTTTTACTCCCAATGGACAAGGACCTTCTTAGCATTGCAGTCTTAATCTGATGTGGGCTCACCAGAGCTTTTTTTTTCTTTTAAAAACAGTATTTAAATAAATGAGAGATCCAATCCTGGATCTCCACCATCTTTTCTGGTTTTGCTTTAAGTAGCAGAAGTATTTTACACACTATCTCACAGTCATGTCACAATTATCTGGAAATTTCGTGTTCACCATGGTTACATTGGGATTATACTGGTGTTTTCTGGGGTGGCCACTTCTGAAAAAGAAAGAAAGAAAGAAAGAAAGAAAGAAAGAAAGAAAGAAAGAAAGAGGACACTGATTTGCACATCCCTAAGTTACACCTGGGGGTAAAATTACATCCCCGGTGCACTTTTCATTGTAAAATTTCCACTGAAGTAGACTTAGGGTGTAGTTCTTCTAGGACAGGCATGTCCAACAGGTAGATTGTGATCTACCGGTAGATCACTGAAGTCTGTGGTAGATCACTGGTAGATCACTGTCACTGGCTCCCACCAAAGAAGCCCTGCACCCCCCAAAATGGGGCTTTCTTCCTCCCTAAAATAGCTCAAAAACTCTGACCTGAACCCCTAAAAACGGGCCTTCCCTCCTCCCTAAAAAAAGACTGGAACCCCAAAAAACCAGGGTTTTCCTTCCTAAAAAAGCTCCACAACTTTGATCTGAACCCCCCAAAAGGGGTAGATCACTGCCAGTTTTCAACTCTGTGAGTAGATCGCAGTCTCTTGGGTGTTGGCCACCCCTGTTCTAGGACATTGTCACCGGCAGGGTAGTAACCAATGTCAGCAAATTTCAGCCATTTAGTTTTCTTTTGATACAAAAAAAAAAGATAAAGGGAAAAAAAGCCAGGGATAATTTTTTTAATCCCCAAAGAAGCAACTGAGGGATGAGGGGATCAGTGGATTCTTCCCTGACCCGAAATTTTGTACAAAGGAGACTAGAGTTTTGGTTGATGCTGGAGTTGCATAGGCTTGTCTTGCTCTGTGCTGGACCCAAAGCTATAGCTCGAGGATCTCCCTGGAAACCTAATGGGAAGGCAAGCTTTATGGAGAATGACTGCTGGGAGTCCCTCCATCCTATGTTCAGGTTGTATATATGTGCAAATAAAGCCATATATCCTAAAGCAGGCACCCCCAACCTGTGGCCCTCCAGATGTTTTGGCCTACAACTCCCATGATCCCTAGCTAACAGGACCAGTGGTCAGGGATGATGGGAATTGTAGTCCAAAACATCTGGAGGGCCGAAGGTTAGGGGTGCCTGTCCTAAAGAGACAACAGCCTCTACTGACCTTCATTCCAAGAAAATGGAAGTCTTGCTAGGTGCTTGTACCACCAAAGCTTCTCACCAACCCAAGACTGGGCTGTGCACAACACTATATAATGTGTATGCTGTATGTACACAGTGTGTGTGTGTGTGTGTATTCAAACTGCTCCCTTTATAGTTCTACAGATCTCTTTTCTCCTGATAATGATAATGATAATTTATTATTTATACCCCGCCAATCTGGCTGGGTTTCCCCAGTCACTCTGGGCGGCTTCCAACAGAACATTAAAATACAATAATCTATTAAACGCCTCCCTAAACAGGGCTGCCTTCAGATGTCTTCTAAAGGTCTGGTATTTTTTCTCTCTTTGACATCTGGTGGGAGGGCATTCTACAGGGTAGGTGTCACTACCGAGAAGGCCCTCTGCCTGGTTCACTGTAACTTGGCTTCTCGCAGCGAGGGAACCACCAGAAGGCCCTTGGCGCTGGACCTCAGTGCCTGGGCAGAATGATGGGGGTGGAGACGCTCCTTCAGATATACTGGACCGAGGCTGTTTAGGGCTTTAAAGGTCAGCACCAACACTTTGAATTGTGCTCGGAAATGTACTGGGAGCCAATGTAGGTCTTTCAAGACTGGTGTTATGTGGTCTCAGCAGCCACTCCCAGTCACCAGTCTAGCTGCCACACCCTGGATTAGTTGTAGTTTCCAGGTCACCTTCAAAGGTAGCCCCACGTAGAGCGCATTGCAGTAGTCCAAGTGAGAGATAACCAGAGCATGCACCACTCTGGCGAGACATTCTGTGGGCAGGTAGGGTCTCAGCCTGCGAACCAGATGGAGCTGGTAGATAGCCGCCCTGGACATAGAATTAACATGCGCCTCCATGGACAGCTGTGAGTCCAAAATGACTCCCAGGCTGCGCACCTGGTCCTTCAGGGGCACAGTTACCCCATTCAGGACCAGGCAGTCCCCCACGCCCGCCCACCTCCTGTCCCCCCAAAACAGTACAGTGGTACCTCGGGTTAAGTACGGTACTTAATTTGTTCTGGAGGTCCGTTCTTAACCTGAAGCGTACTTAACCTGAAGCACTGCTTTAGCTAATGGGACCTCCTGCTGCCGCTGCGCCGCCAGAGCACGATTTCTGTTCTTAGCGGAGTTCTTAACCTGAAGCATTCTTAACCTGAAGCGTACTTAACCCGAGGTACCACTGTACTTCTGTCTTGTCAGGATTCAACCTCAATCTGTAATCTGTAACTGTAAACCACTGAAGTTCTCCATAGAGCAGAAAGCTGGAAAAGCTACGGGGTTCTGTTCTGCAAAGCTGCTACAGGTGGGGAAATGTTGGAGCAGACCGGACATTTCTCTGATGTATCTGGCATGAAGTATTTATTCTTATTCAGCAGCAGCATCTCTCCAGCTATGTTATTCATAGCACATTAGCTTAATCATTGCCCTGGGAATTGTGTCCATTGCTAGGAGAAAGGTAAGGGAAAGGGAAATCTTAAGGCACATTTGCGGCACTGTGGCTGCCTTTCCTTGGAAGGCCTGATAACGTCTGTCATGCTGCATTTTCTACCTAATGACAAAGCTTGCAGCAGCTCCTCAGCTCTCAATGTGCTCTCAGCTCCGAGCTTCCCATCCCCCCCCCTGCAGCCCTAAGCAGCACTAAGTAAACACACTGACATACTGTGGCTGGACAACATGGAGATTAGGCAGGCTGGTCCAAAGGTGGTGGGTTATTTCAGTTCCATTGAATTGTTTGTGTTAGGAGAACAGTGCACAACTAGGATACAGATAAGACAAAAATTCATTTGCGGCATTCATTTATTTATAAATATGCATATGCCACTCTTCCCAAAGAAATGCCAAATAAATATGAGATAAACTGCATCATTTGGCATCAGTCTGTCTTGGGAGACAGTGGAAGAGTGTGCCTTCAGGGGTGGTCAAACTGTTGGAGAATTACTGCACCTGTTGTGGCTGTAGAGACCAATATGGGAGAGACATGTTTCGTTGCAGCTGGGGCAGCTGAAGGTGTCAGATTGTGCTGATGCAGGTGTACCATGGCATTTCTTCTTTCTGTGCTCCTCCCAGTGGTCATTCCTCCTCTGGTCACTGTCATGGATGCACAATCTGACTGCCTGTCTCCAGGCACTGCAGACATCTGCAAAGGATTCCCACATGGTGGGGTTGATGTTGCCAGTCTTCATGTCACATTTGCAGACATCTTTGTAACACAGATTTGGTCTGCCAATGGGCCTGGTGCCTGAAGCCAGCTTCCTGTAGAGCACATCCTTGGGGATCCTGCCATCTTCCATTCTGTGGACATAACCAAGCCAGCATAAAATACACATGCTCCACAGCTTGGTATTTTCCATGGAATTCAGGCTGTAGTATGGGGTGTGCAGCAACCACAACATTTGCCTTGTATCTGCAGTGCTTGGAAGCAGCTTAGTTTGTGTCAGATCAGCTGTGTGTTCCAATTCCATTCAGGTTCAAATTTTATCTGTTAAATCCAAGCTCTGTTGTGTCCCAATGACGATAATAAGGAATCAAAAATGGCTGTATTTTTCTTTCCTTTCCAAATAAATGGTGAAATTTTCAGGCAATGAGCCCCTTCAGAGTGAATTGAGTCTCCACATGCAGGGAACCTTTACATTTTATTTTCCAAGGAAAGAAAAAGTCTCTAACTTTTTAATTTTCTGCCAGAGTTGGCCGAAAATTGGAGGCATTGTAACCTCGACTTAGAGGATGAAGCTGGTTATATTTATGAAAGATGGGTGCATCAGTTCTCCTACAAGAACCCTTTATCATTTTGTGGTGTGAAAATTGGGCTAAAACCCAATCATCAATGCATATTATTCATTTCTGGGCTTAGCTCAAAGTGTTGATTTCAGTTTTTAAAACATACATGGCTTAGGGGCAAGTCAGCTTAGGAACCTTTTGCCCTTTCATGAGTCCCCCTCTTAATCAGATTCAGAAGCCCTACCCTTGGTCCTATCCTTGAGTGACATTGGACAAATGAATATGAAAGACAGGGTCATTTCAGTGATGGCACCAAGATTGTGAAACTTGCTCCCCTTGGAGATCCATATTGGTCCTCTTCTCTCTTAGCATTTGCTGCTTTTTTTGGGGGGGGGGAGAATCTTTCCACATGCCTTTGATTTCTGGTTCCCTGGCCCTTTCCCTAGTCTTCACACTTTGCTTTGGCTTTTAACGTACTATTTTATCTGCTGCAGTTTCTAATTGTACAGTCATACCTTAGATCCCAAATGCCTTGGTACTCTGACGTTTTGTCTCCCAAACGTTGCAAACCCGGAAGTAAGTGTTCTGGATTGCCAACATTCTTTGGAATCTGAATGACCAATGGGGCTTCCAGGGCTTCTGATTGGCTGCAGGAGCTTCCTGCAGCCAATCAGAAGCCGCACATTGGTTTCTGAATGTTTTGGAAGTTGAACAGACTTCCGGAACGGATTCCGTTCAACTTCCAAGGTACGACTGTATAGTTTTTATGATGGTTTTTGTTTGTTTGAATTTCTATTGTTTTTAACTATGTAAGCTGCTTTGAGTGTCTTCAGACTGAATAATAACTCATTTTAGCCAATTTAAGCAAAACAGGCAAAAAAGCCCAACCTCACATCAGGTCTGAAAAAACACATGAGGACAATAAGAAAAGCACTTGGATGCAGCAGGTGGGCAGCCACATCCCATGGATTTTCTGTAAAAGGGATCTGAATAAATGATGCTCTTTCCCCCAGGTATACTATAATCTCATCAATAATATTTGTATGCAAAAATCAGGCCCTTCTCTTTAAACGCACAGGAGATTCTGTACCTTAGATAAAATTGGGAACTATTTTCAAAGTTGGTTTCCGTATGTAGACATGATAGGAAATGATTGGGGAGCATATCCTGGGGGTTCCCTACTTTGTCACAATGCATCCTATAAGGTTGTTCCATTGGGCTTGTCTGAGTAGCAATGTGAAACAATGAAAACAAATGCTTCCCTTCAGGAACCATACAATGCCTTTCCACCACCTTCCTTCTTAAATTGTTAGAATTTAAATATATTAAAATAATTTCCCAAAGCCCCCTTCTGATGTTCAATGAATGCACTTGGGGGAAGGAGTGGGTTTGTGGTGGCAAACCCCCCCAACCTATGTGCTTTTGTTTTGAAAGAATCCATAAAGGTAAAGGTAAAGGGACCCCTGACCATTAGGTCCAGTCGTGACCGACTCTGGGGTTGCGGTGCTCATCTCGCATTATTGGCCGAGGGAGCCGGCGTACAGCTTCCAGGTCATGTGGCCAGCATGACAAAGCCGCTTCTGGCGAACCAGAGCAGCACATGGAAACACCGTTTACCTTCCCACCGGAGCGGTACCTATTTATCTACTTGCACTTTGACGTGCTTTCGAACTGCTAGGCTGGCAGGAGCAGGGACCGAGCAACGGGAGCTCACCCCGTCGCGGGGATTCGAACTGCCGACCTTCTGATCGGCAAGCCCTAGGCTCTGTGGTTTAACCCACAGCGCCACCCGTGTCCCTCGAAAGAATCCATAGGTCCTACCTATTTACAACTGAAAGTCAGTCCATAGGTCTATCTATAGAGCTCTTCCAAAGGAATTCACTTCGGTCCAAAACAGGGACTTCTGCCACAGTCTCACTGCCCTTCCCATCACACATTCAATGAACGTCTGGAAAGAGGCTTAACAGATGCCATGAAGGTTTCTTAACTTTCTAAGTGTCAGAG
This sequence comes from Darevskia mixta, assembly GCA_034641385.1. Lineage (NCBI taxonomy): Eukaryota > Metazoa > Chordata > Lepidosauria > Squamata > Lacertidae > Darevskia > Darevskia mixta. The sequence goes on from JAWWNH010000066.1 coordinate 38,576,055, forward strand.
GCACAGAGGAGTGGCCAAAGGTTGACATTTATCCCTTGCAGTTTCATCATTGGTTAGTCCCAGGCTGTGATCCATATGGATGACACTAACCAGCTCTGGTCAGTGCCTGATTGGGAGACAATCAGAGAACCACATGTACCCTGACCTAGACTCCTAAGATGCCAAGACAGAATAAAGGCAAAATATAAATGTAAAGAAATAAATAACAGTAGCTATTTTCCAATCTAACAACCAGGTTTGAGAACAATGCAAGTAGCACTGGACAGATAATTGGTCTGCCAGGAGGGGGCGTATCAGGAAAGTGATTTTGTTCATTAAAAAAAAAAATAGAATCCACAGTTCAGCTATTTTTGTCATAAATTAGGAGTTGCTGGTTTCTTATAGAGAAGTGTGGAAGACCTCAAAGCCATCTAAAATGGAAAGTTTCTATATCCAAAGCAAGGAATTCATCAGTCAGCTAAAAAATTGAGGACGCATTTGCATTGGAAATGTGTAAATGAATTCAGCCTCAGAGCAACCCATATACAAGATTATATGGGCCACTCTGCTACAAAACAGGGTAGCTTTGAACACCAGTTGTACGTAACAGAGCTGGCCTTCAAGGAAAATACATGAAAGATGCTAAACAGCTTGTGCATGCTTTACACTGTTACATTAGGAAATCAGGGCTTCTGTCAAACTTCTATCATAGGTAGGGGTTGAAAAGAGTTTTCCGACTCCCTTCTCTCAAGTGTTGCATTAAGACCAGCATAAAACAGTGGCAGAGGAGTGTGACTAAGATGATCAAGGGTCTGGAAACCAAGCCTTATGAGGAGCACTTGAAGGAGCTGGGTATGTTTAGCCTGGGAAAGAGGAGACTGAGAGGAGATAGCCATCTTCAAATATCTTAAGGGCTGGGAGATGGAGCAAGCTTGTTTTCTGCTGCTCTGGAATTCTATGGTTCTATTTTATTGGTACTCTATTTTATTCATGAAATCACAAGTGGAGAGAGTGCTGTTGAACTCAGGTCCTACTTGCAGGCTTCCCATAAGCTTCTTGTTGGCCACTGCGAGAACAGTGGCCTGATCCTGTGTAGGGCTTTCCTTATGGTCTTAGGGAAAGGCTGGACCTGAAGGCTGTAGCTCTTCGCCTCCCACCCAACCCACTGTGAGTTCACTAATTAAACACTTTGACCTTATATCTGAAATGGCTACCTGGTGTGTTTTCTTATGATAGAACATATGACCACGGGGAGGTCTCCAACTCACCTCTTGAAATGGTTGGCTGAAGTTATTACTAGCCAGTAGTTCTAAACCAGAAGAAAGGTTTCAACAAATGGCATGTGTTTGTTTCCCAGGGCACAGCTGCTAAATGGGAAGGTCTCCAGAAGGAGCCCTTGCAGACTACTGTTCTAGTTATAACGATACCCCAAATCTCACTCACTCAGTTTTTTTGTATTGTTGCACCCATACACAGAGGATGTGTGCCCCAGGAGAAGAAGGTGCAAAGAGTGATTGTCTGTGTCCTTCTTCCTGGAAAGCAGATGTGAACACACAGGCTAGGTGGTCAAATCTGTTCGGCTACTGAAATTTGTTTTCTTCCCCAGTCAAATAAGTTTCTCAGTTAACTGAGTGAGAAAAAGCAAGGTGAAAGTGAGATAAAATAGAATTAAACTGTGAACTACATGAAATACGATCGAGCTCTGTTAAAAAGAAAAACCCTCACAGAAATACAAGAATAAAAGTCCACCAGCCCCAATTTAAGTGAAATGCTTTCCTAGGGGGAATTGCATCTACTGGTACCGTAGGCACCAATTTAGAGATTTTCCTCTCTTTTAAAGACCCTGACAGACAATTATCTACCAAACAACAATCATTTAGCCAAACAGGGATCATGGATGAAATCATGTGGTGTATTGCTTAGCCCCAGCTAAAAGCACACACTCCTTTTATTTTCGTCCGTCAAACATCATTTTGTGAACATATCCCAATTTACATGTGTTTCAGGGTTACATATATTTCATTTGAAATAAATAGACATTTTTTCTGCTCCTTTACATTTGAATTGCAGAATTCCACCCCCCAGGGCCTCGAACAGCATAGAGATTTAAAAATAAAACAAAAACCGAGTCCCCTACTGAGCTGCTGATTTCCACCCTCCTTGTTCGTCACAGATGTTTCACTTTCAAATCAGTTGCAGTGTGGCTCTAGTAATTTCAACGGACTGCTTCGGCACTGCCTTGCAATTTAATGTAATGTGAATTCTTCTTCCGAGACTGGTGATAAGAGAGATGTGGGGATAGAGGAGAGGGCACCAGGAATACCCAAGACATATGGTAGTGTTACCATCAAACCAAGGGAAAGAAGCACTGCCCTAAATCAGCATATTGAAGTAAGAACTGCCTGGAGCATGTACAAGACTCAGCATTTGAATGAAGACAAAAGGAGACAGGGCATTGCGCTAGGTCCAAAAGCAATGCTGTGTGTGAACGAATTCATACTGAAATATCCCAACGTGTCTTCTCACATTTCATTGTGCTTTCTCAGCTCAGTGCTGAGAGAAGGGTCCATCAATGTGAAATAAAAAGAGTTAGTTGTTCTATATGTCAAAGCAGTAAGTATTACAGATGCCTTTTCGCTATTACAATATCCCTTTTAAAATGGTATTTCATGACCCATGGGAATATTTTTCAGGACTGTGCACCAGATTCGGGCCTATTTGGAGGGATCAGGGCCTCGCTTGAGTCAAGTTGAGACAGGCTCGGATTGCTACAGGCCAGGTTGAGTGGCCCAAAGCCATCTGGGGCCAGGGCAGCAAGTCCCATTTTGATGACTGAAGTTTGACGGGAAGGTGCTGCCCTGCGCACACACACTGCATGTCACCTGCCTCCCTTGCTTCCGCCGTCAAAGCTGTGCTTACTGGCATTGCACAGCTGCAGTTCCGGCGAGATCTCACAAGAGCCCTGACAGATCTGCATGATCTCGCCAGAACCTGGAAGCCACAGCTGCCTCTTCTCTTTGCTTCTCTGGAGGCAGCGGCAGGGGGAGAGCACCACCGGAGGTGCCCCTTGGACTCTGCCACCTGTGGCAGCAGCCTCAGTCTACCTCATGGATGAGCCAGCCCTGGCTCTATTTCTCATTTTTCTAGTCTTAAATTCAGTTCCTGTATGGGAAATCCAACCGGAAGACCAATTGTATGTTGAGGAACATACAATTGGAAGGACAGATCCTGAAGCTGAGGCTCCAATACTTTGGCCACCTCATGAGAAGAGAAGACTCCCTGGAAAAGACCCTGATGTTGGGAAAGATTGAGGGCACAAGGAGAAGGGGACGACAGAGGACGAGATGGTTGGACAGTGTTCTTGAAGTCTGACCAAACTGCGGGAGGCAGTGGAAGACAGGAGTGCCTGGCGTGCTCTGGTCCATGGGGTCATGAAGAGTCGGACTAAATGACTAAACAACAACAATGTTGAGGAAGTAGTGATTCTAATATGGTTACACTTCCTGCCTCTGCTCCTCCCCCCTCCCTGGCACCTGTTAAGTTTTTGAAGGTGTGAAAACCTCCTCTGATGTCCTAATCCAGGCATGGCCAAACTCGGCCCTCCAGCTGTTTTGGGACTACAACTCCCATCATCCCTACTGTAGCTAACAGGACCAGTGGTCAGGGATGATGGGAATTGTAGTCCCAAAACAGCTGGAGGGCCAAGTCTGGCCATGCCTGTCCTAATCAGTTGGGAGGAGGTGAAGCCCCACACACAGCTGCCTTAATCAGTCTGGGAGCTTAGTGCTGGGAACCTTCTTTAATTTTGGAAATTGTTATTGGAAAGTGAGGCATTGGGAGGAGGTGGCTATCTATAAAATCAGATGGTTTGGGCAGAGTGATTTAGAGGCTTGTGCATGGACTGATCAGCCACAGGGCTGTGCAATCTAAGGCTACCTGGGGGAGTCACTTTGCCACTTCTTGAGGGCTTCCAAGTGGCAGATAGAAGTGCATACCTGGTATGTATTATATTACTTGCTGTTTAGGAATAAAAACTTCTTCTTCTCAGTCACTTGTGTTTTGCATTGCTTATGAATCTTTTTTTTTTAAAGAACCACCTTGCATTTGGCAAGACAGTTCCCCACATTTCCATATCTATTTGCAATTTCATTTTTTTAGGCCATCATGAAAAACCTTTAGTATTTTAGTAAAAATTTCTCCTATCTACACATTTCTGCACACGTTCCACTAATATACTGCATTTTTGTAGGTTATTTTAACTAAAGTTATGTGCACTTCAGCCCATATATGCATTTTTGTACAATGTCTGGCGAATTGCATTGCAAAATTTGAAGACACACACATTTCAAAGGATGGTTGAATGTTGGTCTGCATACTGTTTCAGAAAGTGTGAATCACGTAAATTTGCCTTTAAGTACAAACTGAATAAGATTTCTCCCCTCTCTCTACTAATAGCTCTGATGTTGCAAAGGTTAATGCAACAGTTGCAACAGTTCATTTGTGAGCTATCAGCTCAGGTTCGTCAAAGCTCATTAGTGTGCAAGAGTAGAGTTTACAACTACAGAATAAATTGCTCAGGTCCTCTGCAAGGTAAGTAACATTGTGCATTGAAACACTGCGTGTTGTGAAATGTGCTCTCTTCAAGAACTGAGATCCCACAGATAGCAGCAGATGTCCTCATATGATTTTATGAATAAAAGGTACAATCTGATGCAATCATGTCATTAATACACACGCAGGCACCAGATGAAAACACAGCAGAGCAGATGGTTTTGAGATCTTAGATGGGTGTTTTCAGTTCAGCAGCTAATTATTTAGCTGTTGTGGATTAAACCAAACACTGTCTGCAAAGCTGCTAGCATTAGTCTTTGAAAGAAAGTTCATCAAAACACTTCATGTCTTGCACTTGGAAGTGCTATTTTAAAGCACCCAAGTGCAATTACACAGCATAAGGAAAGAAACACACCGGTTATATTTGGAAAAGATTTGTATCTTTTCACAAGGTGCTAAATAACTGCAAACAAAGGGTTCAGAGGGGGTAAAGTTGAAAGAAAGCAAATTTGGTCCAATGGAAATTTAGAACTAAGGAATAACATCCCATGACTTTTTACAAATTGCAGCTGTTAGGCATTTGGGAAGTTAAAGCCATTTGGGAGGTGTTTTGATCCAGAGCCCCATGCACTCCATGTGCTTGCACAAAGAGAACTTCTGCACATATAGAATTTCCCTGTGCATGTATGGGGTTTACTCTCCCCTTTGATGTGAATATGGGAGGCTGAAGGATCTACTGTAGTACCTTTTATTACAGCCTTGATGGTAGGGTAGGCTAACAAACTTTTAAGGTGCACAGAAGGATCCTGTCATGTCCAGACCCTAGGGCTCACTCTTTGACACTCCTGTGATTTCAAAAACTGTAATACTTCAAATCATTACGCAAAATCAGAATACTTTGGAAAAGATCCTGTGGTGCTGTTTGAGGCTCTGCATGTGTGCAAGAGAGAGATTCTGATTTTCTCATTTTCTACAAAGCCCACTCATATTCAAAGCTACAAGTAGTTCAGCTTTGCAATGTTGGATCACTCAAATACCAGTGATGCTCGACATCAAAGGACACTGTGCTTCAGTCACAGCTTTCCTTGTATACAAGTCTCTCCATGCCATGAGAACCACAAACAGCTTAAGGTGCCATTTATGTGTGAAATTTGGGGGAAATAAATGTTTATGTCAGTGCTTTGGAAAATTCATTCATTCTATGAGATCTGCTGTCATGCTGATGCCATTGGTTTGGGGAATCTTCAGCTGTGGTTTTCTGGCTGCTCTTTGGCTAAAATTGTATAATAATAATAATAATAATAATAATAATAATAATAATAATAATAATAGTGTAATTTATTATTTATACCCCGCCCATCTGGCCGGCTTTCCCCAGCTACTCTGGGCAGCTTCCAACAAAATATTAAAAATACAATAAAACACCAAGCATTAAAAACTTCCCTAAACAGGGCTGTTTGATGAAGGTAGCATAAATAAGCCGGATCTCTGAAGCAGGTTGACCCATAACTCCTTAGGGACAAAGCAACCTCTCAATGGCATCCACACTAAAAAGAAATAATCATTAATCCCTTGGGCATCCTCTGTGAATCACAAACATTCAAAACATACACTTTCTTCTGGATATCTGGGAAGGGACACAAATTCGGTGTGTGCGCAGATGCACACACACTCACACACTCCTTTTCTTTACCAGAGCCAGTTCCCTCTCCATAAAGGAGGATTTGACTTTTAAACAGCATGAGTACAATTGATAAAATGTTAAAAGGGACTGCTTTGACCCTGCAAACAATATTGCTGCTTCATTAAGAAACAGATCATTGTAAGCCAGAGAAGATCAAGCTAACCTTAATCCTAGAGGATTGTGAATAAAATGTAGGCTGATTTACTGACAAAAGTGCCACATTCAGCAAAGCACACATTCTGGACAGCACAGCAGGTTGGAGAACTTTGGGCTCTTAGGCTGCTAAATCCTCATGGAGAGCTTACAGACGCTTCCGTTCTGCACATGCCTTACACCTTTCCCAGTCCCTTATTTTCACCTTGGCAGCTTGCAGAGCAGGGCAGTCTGACTCCCATTTTATTGTGGATTTCAGGTACATTCAAACTTAAACCAAGTCCTCGTAGAATGTACACCAATGATTTAAGAGACAATGATAAACAGAAGCAGAAGACATCAAGAAGAGGTGGCAAGAATACACAGAGGAATTATACCAGAAAGATATGGAGGTCTCATACACCCCAGGTAGTGTGGTTGCTGACCTTGAGCCAGACATCCTGGAGAGTGAAGTCAAATGGGCCTTAGAAAGCCTTGCTAACAACAAGGCCAGTGGAAGTGATGATATTCCAGCTGAACTATTTAAAATTCTAAAAGATGATGCTGTTAAGGTGCTACACTCAATATGCCAGCAAGTTTGGAAAACCCAGCAGTGGCCAGAGGATTGGAGAAGATCAGTCTACATCCCAATCCCAAAGAAGGGCAGTGCCAAAGAATGCTCCAACTACCGCACAATTGCGCTCATTTCACATATGGCAATTGGTCTGTTTGATGCCTCCTCGTGCCCAGGAACAGACCCTCACTCCAATGCCTTATTTGCAACAGACTCATTTCCCCCTTTCGTCTACTTGCACACACTCCAGCCAATCCGCAGCAGCACATTTTTAAAAGGGAAACCTTGTCAATTAATGAAGTTAATGAACTGGTATATTGGTGCATTGATGTAGCGCGGATATGGGATTTTAATTATGACAGGTATTGTAAAATGCACATTAAGTTCTTCTAATCGTTAAAGCTATAAAGATCTGAGATATTTTTTGGAAAGGCCTTCCCTTAGGTTCCATAAAGTTTAATTACTCCAAGACTATGCATTAAAACTCATTCACCCCATGGCATAGGAACCGGCATGTAGAGTTCAAGGTGCTCTGCTTACAGTATAATCTGCCACTTCTGGTTTTCAGCACTAATGAAGTTTTGATTTTGCGTCTTTGCGGCAAGCTGTTAGATTTAATTTTCCTCATGTCTTTCCAGCTGTAACTTACTCATTTGTATTGTCTGTTAGTGTGTGTGGTTCAGAGCTATTAGGTAAATGGGTGAAACTAGGAACCAGCTGAGAAACCACAAGCATGTAAAAGAGCCATATAAAGAAGTACAGATGGGTAAAACCAGGGCTTTTTCCCCACCTGGAACTCACCGAAATTCAGTTCCAGCACCTCTCAGGTGGGCGCCAATGCCATTGTAAGAGAACAAGGAAGGCATTCATGGTGAGTTCTGGCACCTCTTTTTCTAGAAAAATAGTACTGGTAATAAAGGCCAGAAACTCTCCCAAGTGGCTACAGACTTCAAAGAGGTAGTTGAAAAGAAAGGTGGTTTCCAGTTCGTTTCTAGGCCCAATTCAAGGTGCTCACATTCATGTTTAACACCTTAAATGGTTTAGGCCCCAAATATCAGAAAGACAGTGAGACCTCATGAGGAAGGGTGGGTAAGAAATCTAAGAAGGAGATTCAACTGGTGAGTCCTGCCAGTAGTGGCTTGCACAATGACTTCTACTAGCACTATAGGGCTTTCCCCTCTCTCCTTGTGTGCCCCCTGCACCCCAACTGGCAGGAGATCGGGAGAACCCCCAGAACAGGGTGGTGGGGAAAAGAAGAGGGCAGATCATTCCACCAGGAAAGCAGAAATGCTTGCGCTGATGGAGCAATCTGCTTAGCGCTATGTTGAATTCCTCCATAAATAATAATAGTAATAAGGTGATGTAGAAAACAAATATGCATTAGTAGTGCAAATGCAATTAATTAAGGAGGGTCCACACATACATGTTATGTGGAAAATAACTGCAAACATTTTTGTGAAAAAGTGGACTCGTTTCATAATGTACTGGAATGACAAGTATTGCAATATTATTTTGTACTACTAATGACTTAGTGAGAATACATTTTGCACTTCTGTAAAGACAAACAACTGTAAAGACAAACAAACAATTTTGTGTAGTGCAAACAGTGGTACCATATAAATGGAGTATACTAGAGGGTTATCTGAGTAATTCTCTAATTTGAAGATCACCCACCTCAATTTTTATTTTATTTTATTTTAAAGTTAAGTTATTAAAAGACACTGAAATGATACCATCTGAATCATGGTATTTGTGCTTTGCATATTATTTGGCTACTTAACTTAGCCGAGGTCACATATATTAAAGATGGAAGCAGATCTGTGAAACATCTCTCCGTTTGAGTAATGATTCTTTGGCCCCTAGCATTTCACACATCAAAGAGACAATCCCAGGTTTGCCAATGAAAGCCCCCTCAGGAGGGAACTTCAATCAATCACAGCTCCGTGAGAAGTGTAACTGAGCAAAACATATATTTACTGAATTCATACTTTACCTTTTTAGGCGTCTCTTCAGATATGTGCACCTAAAAGAGGTGCGCATGCTTAGAAATACATATTTAAAATGTGATGTGTGAAGAGGCAGGACAGGAGAAGCTGATATGAGCTAGCTGAACCTTAAATTTATTTTATTTCTTACAGTTATTTATCTCTTACCTTTCAGGATACAAATCCTACCAAGGCGGCTTACAAGTAATGGTCAATTGCATATTTGGAAAGCACAATAAACAACAATAACATATATTTTTTAAAAACATCCTTCTCATGGGGCAGTAGATGATGTATCACCCTGGGGTGAGACAATGATGCCCTTGCCCCTCTTTCCTTGAATCCTCCCCACAGGGCAGTAGGTGGCACGTAGGTAGTCTAGCTGGAAGAGGACCTGAAGAAATGCTTGTCTGCCAGGCTCTCTCTCTCTGGCCTATGGAGGCTTCCTTCTTGTCCCCTGAGTGGGCCCAGGTTTCCTTACACCAGACAGAGGCTGGTGGCTTTCTCTTCCCTTTTTTCTAGGCAGTGGGGTGAGGGGACTGAGCCCTGTGGCGCTGCAGAGAGAGGGAGGGAGGGAGGGAGAGCAAGAGAATCTAAGAGCACTAGCTGCAGGCTCTGTCCACCTGCTCTCCCTTTTCTCTTTCCGCAGCAGGTCCCTGGAGGGAGAGAGCAGGCAGGTGCGCAAATGGCCCAAGGAGCAGGGAGCAGCCAGCCCACCATCTTGTTAGTTTAGCGCACATGGGCTCTCCCCTCCTAGTGGCATGGCAGTGGAAACTGGGCCCAGCAAGCGCAGCCCTCAGCCCTCATGCCAGTCAGAGACAGAGGGAGATGGTAAACAAACAGATGTTGGCACCTCTTTTACACAGGTGATTTCTTGCTCACTCTGCGCAGCCTGCTGGGCCCTGTTGTCCATGCAGCCCAGCCCAGAGAGGCAGAGGGTGTGAGCAAGTTGAACCTCCCAGAGGGAGAGGGGGAAGGAGGCAAGGCAGTAGCAGCTGGTGTCCACACCTGGACAGGTCGGTGGACAGGCAATGTCCCCATTCTCCTCCCTACTGAATTCTACAAGGGGCAACACTGAGACTAAGGAGGAGGAAGCGGACCAGCAGTGCCACTTCTTGGCCTGGTTGTAAGGAAGAAGACGGGCAATTGACTGAGATTGGTGGGGCAATGCCCCTATGTCCTAATGGGCCAGCATCCAATATATTGAGTGAAAGATCGATAGGTTTTTCCACAGGCAACCAGTTGGCCACTGTGGGAACAGGATGCTGGACCAGATGGGCTTTGGGCCTGATCTAGCTGCCTTATTCCCTTATGATGTTGAGGCTTCTCAAGCTCACTTGTGCTCTCCCTCTGTGTGGTGCAGAGAGGGCTCAGCCACATCCAGGCTGATCGGGCCATTCTTTGCAGCCACTAACACTCAGTTCACATCCACACACGTTTAAAGTACACTTATTACCTTTACATCACTTTAACAGTCACGGATTTCCCCCTTCCAGGAATCCTGAGAACTGTAGTTTGTTAAGGGTACTGGGAACTGTAGCTCTGTGAGGGTCTCCTCCCAACTCTCAGTACCTATAACAAACTATGGAGCCCAGAATTCTTGGGGGCAGCGGAATCTGTTAAAGAAGTATAAGACCGTTTAAAATGCATGGTGTGGACCTGTCCTCACTTGCAAGTTGCAGATGAGGTTGCACCCCCTCCAACCAAGTGGGGCCCAAGCTCTCCAGGCCCAGCTGTACCTCCTCGCTCGGTCTTCCTAGCTGCTGGGGCCTCAGCTGGTGTGCCCAGATGGTGCTGGCGACTGGCATTTCCACTTGGCAAGCCAGTCCCAGGGCAGGAGGGCTCCTTGCGCATTCAAGGCGTGTTCTCTTCGGGTCTCCTCTCGCCAGAGCTGCAGCAGCCAAGAGCCAAGGAGGACGAAGGAAAGGATGGCGGCCTTTGCGCTCTTACCGTGCGAGAGGTTTCTCACGCGCCCAGCATGGGGGAGCAGAGGCGCCATTCTCCGCAGGGGGGGGGGGGCTTCGGCGTCGAGGGCGCCCCCCGACCTGGCGTCCGGATTAGCGATCGTCCCCAGCGGCCCTCCGTCCGTCCTGCTCGGCAACCGTGGGGCGAGGGAGGGTGGGTGTCAGCTCCTGATCTGCGGGGATCCGATGCCCCAGCCTTGCTTTCCCCTCCCTTCCGGCGCGAAGGAGGCTGCTGCGCCTTCGACTCGCCTCCCCTTCCCGTCTAGCTGGGCTGGCGACGAGCAAGGAAAGCGTCCTTCCTTCCCTCCCTCCCCACACGCCTTCCCTTGTCAAGGACGCGGCGCAGGCCAAGCCCCCGGGAAACGGCCGCCCGGAAGAAAGGCAGGCGCACGGATCCGGCCCGGGGGAGGCTGGCGAGGCGTCTCAGACAGCCTGCGTGCCGGGATCCCCCGAGGCCACAGTCCCCTCCGCGCCATTCTTTACCTCCTCCTTGCTCCTTGGATGGCGAGGCGCGTCGTCGGGGGCCCCCATCCCTCTGCCCGTCCCCTCCCCAAAGGCGCAGCTCTCGTCGTCGAAGATGGGCGCCCACTCCACCCCGCCCCGCCCGCTCGAAGGGTCCTCGGGGGCGGGGGCGGCGGAGTTGTGTGGGGGTCGGCTTTGGCGATCCCTCTCGGGCTGTGGCGCCGCCGCTCGGCTGCTCCCCTCCAACCTGGCCGTGACGCAAGCAGAGCCTACTTAAAGGCGGCCAGGAGGCGGGCGGCGAGACACTGAAGGCGACCTCCGCCTGGGCTGCGCTGCGCCAGGCGATCGCCGCCCAGGCTGGCTCCCGGCAGCCGCCCCGCCTGCCAGGCAGCCCGGCCGGCCGTGGGGCAGCGTCCCTCCCTGCGCACGCCGGGCGGCTCGGGCCGGGAACGCGCGTCTCCGCCGCCGCCGCCGCCGTGGCTGACGGAGCGCCGCCGCTGCCGCTCCTGCGCCGCCGCCGCTGCCCGAGCCTTCGCCTTCCGATGAACCGCGATGGGGGAATGGACCATCCTAGAGAGACTCCTCGAAGCCGCCGTCCAGCAGCACTCCACTATGATAGGGAGGTAAGCGGCCCGACGGCTCCCGGCGCGTCTCCCTCCCCGTCGCCCTCTTTGACCCTGCCGGGCTCCTGCGGCGGAGGGAGCTCCGCGGGGACGCTGCGCTCCCCTGCACTCCCTCGCTCGCTCCCTGCCCGCCATCCTAAATGGCATCGCCTTGGAAGGAAGTCCCCTGGATTCCTGCGGGACCGGCTTACAGGAAGGGGGAGTTGGGGGGGGAAGAAAGCCGCAGCCCAGCCGGACACCTTGAAACACCGGATTTCCCAGCAACCCCCATTCCCAACCCCCTTCGACATTCCCAATTATTTCTTCTGCAAACTTGCTACCGCACAGGACTGCTCTCTCTCTCTCTCTCTCTCTCCACTTCCTCCAAACCGCTTCTCTGCTTTGTTTCAGAGTTCACTGCTAGTGCACGGGACTCTCTTAACCTTCTATATAATCCACCCCCCCTTCCCTTCCCACCCCCGTCGGCTTATTCATTAAAAAAGAAAAGCGAATGACTGAATGCACATTTAAAGGAGACAGAAGATGTGGATGATGTTTGCTGTTAGGTAGCATAATAGTAATAATAATAATAATATTTAGAATGAGTCACTTTCAAAGAGTCATATTATTATCTAGCTGGTGACTGCAGCTGGCAAAATGCAAGGGTAAAGTAAGGACAAGTGAGCTCCCTTACCTTTGATTTGCTTCCCTCCTCTCATTTATGGTTTGATCAATATGCTGCATACCATAGAAAGTGGGAGAGGTGCCACTCTCTTTTATTTGACCGACATCTGTTTTCAGACTCTCGAGGTACAGGAGAAAAACACGCACACAACGGGCTGCTTAGAACTGTCATTGTGGTTATAGATTCTCCCCTGTATAAGCCAAAGTAAGATTTGTGCTCAAATAAACCAAGCAAGCATTTCCTTCTGTTTGCTGTAAACATCCGTATGGATAAGTACATTGCTTAGGCAATCATTTTTTGTTTTTTGTTTGGTCAAGCCACTCAAGAAAAGCTGAGAAGTTTGAGAAGGCTGAATGAGATACAAGATCAGCACTGGACAGCTCCCCATAATGATTGAAAATAGCCTGCGTTTTCTTAACCTCTTTAAGTTCAAAGAATATAAGAAATGCCATGCTGGATTTGATCGGTGGTGCATCGGTTTGGTTATTTTATAAATTTGTGGATCACGTTCACTACTTTAAAAGTGCCCAAATTAATGTAGAATAAAAAATGTTTCCTAAAAACTAGTGCACAGCCATAGAGAAAGTGTAAATAAAAATAGCAAAAAAAAGGGGGGGATAACAAGTAATATCCTGGAGAGGTCTTTGCAAATAAAAATATTTACACTTGTTTGTGGGAAGAATATACAAAGGCAGATTGCTGAACCCCTTCTAGGGCATCAGCAACGCCTTCTAGGGCACCTAATGCATATCTCATGGATATCTCTGACTGTGGCCAGACAGGAGCAAGTTGAGCAAGATTATGACACCCATCATGACTTTTATGGTTTTACCATATAATAATCAAACTGTCTCTGAACACTGAAGTTGTGCTTCTGGCTAGCTTGGCTAGTGACCACCAGCAGAGCTATACTCCATTTATGTGCTTTCTTTAAAATAGTAGTGATTTTTTTTCAGTATTCCTCTTCTGCCCTGTAAATGTGCACTCATCTAACCTTTGTTTTATAGGATTCTGCTGACCGTGGTGGTGATCTTCAGGATTCTTATTGTGGCCATTGTAGGAGAAACTGTGTACGACGATGAGCAGACTATGTTTGTGTGCAACACCTTGCAGCCAGGCTGTAACCAGGCATGTTATGACCAAGCATTTCCTATTTCTCACATTAGATACTGGGTATTTCAGATCATCATGGTGTGCACTCCTAGCCTCTGCTTTATAACATATTCTGTTCACCAATCTGCCAAGCAGAGGGAAAGGAGGTACTCCACTGTCTTCCTCACTTTGGACAGGGATCAGGACTCCATGAAGCGGGATGACAGCAAGAAGATCAAGAATACCATTGTCAATGGGGTGCTGCAGAACACTGAGAACTCCACCAAGGAGGCAGAACCTGACTGCTTGGAAGTAAAGGAAATTCCCAACCCAGCTATTAGAACCACCAAGTCAAAGATGAGGCGGCAAGAAGGCATCTCTAGGTTTTACATCATTCAGGTGGTCTTCAGAAATGCCCTGGAGATTGGATTTTTAGTGGGACAGTATTTCCTGTATGGATTCAATGTCCCATCCATGTACGAATGTGACAGGTATCCTTGCATTAAGGAAGTGGAGTGTTACGTCTCCAGGCCCACTGAGAAGACAGTCTTCTTGGTCTTCATGTTTGCCGTGAGTGGCATTTGTGTGGTGCTCAATTTGGCCGAACTGAACCACTTGGGCTGGAGAAAGATCAAAATGGCAGTGAGGGGAGTGCAAGCGAAACGGAAATCCATTTATGAAATCAGAAACAAAGACCTGCCACGTATGAGTGTGCCTAACTTTGGCAGGACTCAGTCCAGTGACTCTGCTTATGTGTGAGGCTGTGGCAGAACCAGAAGACTTTGCTGGGGATCACTGACCTACCGCACATTAGCGTTAGGGAAAGGACATTGCTGAAGCAATCATTTCCTCAAACCACCAAGAAAGCCGTTAAGGTACTCGATCTGCACTTTCTAAACCAGATACAAAACTGTGTGCTAAATAAAAGACTGACGAAGAAACAGCTATACAACAACTTCAATCTGGCCTTACAGCTCAGTTATTTCCTCCCCCGAATGGTCCATTGCTATTTGTTGACTGGAGCATCTTTTCAACCGTCATTAGGACAAGGAAATTTGCCTATCTGATGGGAAATGTGTCTAGAATGTTATATTTAAAAACGGCAAGGGAGCCATTTCTTGAGGGAGGGTTTGGGGAGGGGGTCATAGCAATATTCAATTGCAAGCATGTCTATAAAAGCCGAGGGAGAGATTTGCACTGTCCAGGCATCTGACCGTAAAGCCTGTTAGTACATCCATGAGCTTCATCTGGTGGATGCCTGACTTTACATGGTCAGCATCACACAGTTGATTACTGTGTATGGTTAGCATTTTTCTATCCTTGTTTTTGTACAAAAAACAACTACACAAGAAACGGTAGTGCTGAAAATACTTTTTGCCATTTATTTATTTTTTTGGTTTGCCTGCCTACTTACACCAGAGACCTTAATCATTATTATGCTAGTTGTGATCTACCAAATTCATAAACAAATAAATAAACCACAGCTCCCTGCTATATGCATACAAATGATTGATCTAAAGTTCAGCCAAGTTATGTATTTACCGACAGGTTATTATTATTTTTTTTGTTTGGGACACATATACCAAAGGAGTAGAATTTATCGCTATTAACTGTGAATATATGTCACCGCCTCTTTGCTCTTATTTATATAAGTGCCATACTTGAAGTTAAAGAATTTAACTGTATTTAGTCAAAGGCTTGGCAAGGGATCCCAACTTGAAACCACAGGGTTTTATATCTACTTTTTATTTTAATCAAGCTTTCCCCTTCCTCTTTCCTTTAGTTACTGCAATGGTGTAAAAAAAAAAAAAGCAGTTGATAACTATATTGATAATAAAATAATTGCCTTTTTGTAAAATAGAAAGTTAACTTTCTTTTATATATACATACTATATATAAATATATATTATTAGCATTGCATTGTTATATGAAGATGAAATTTATATGGATATCTATCTAGAACATAGGGATTATTATATTACAGCCTCTTTTATATTCATGGCCTGGATAATATCCAAAACATTTGGATATGGAACATTTATATGATTTTGGGTTGTTGTTTTTTACAATGACATGGTGCTATAGTAGGGCAATGAATTTGGATAAGTAGGAGATGCAGCATGATCCAGAAAATGCAGGTTTTACTATTTGTGTGTATATGCATGTGTGTGTGAATATTATATATAATCTCTCTTTCTCTACCCTTAACTTCCTTATCAGTTTTCATAATGTGAGCCCTTCAGGGACAGAGAAGTATGCTTTTCAAGTATATAATTTCAACTACCTGGACATTGACAGTGTTGTCTGCACGCACACACACACACAGTCTCTCTCTCTCTCTCTCTCACACACACACACAAATTGGTTAAAGCATTCAAGTACATAAACACATAAGAATTTGTTTTGAGAACCCAAAATGTCACTGAAACCAACTTTAAGTAGCCTGGAAAATTTAGATTACAGAAATCGTAATATTTCTAAGTATTGATTGCATTATATTAAACCCCCTGTATGTGAATGGGATCCCCTCCCCTGCTTTCACCAGGACTTTATAGGTCATGGAGGCCATCCCATAAACAATCTAATTGGATAAATTGTCACTTATTCAATTGTCAACCATTTTCACTGGGTTGTCTGTATGATCAAATGCATGGTGCATTGCAGTAACTCTGCATATCATTTTGATCTGAGATCCAATTCACAAATTGCCTGGAAGTTGGGAAAGGGGAAGGAGTGCCTCACACTTCTTGCCCTCCCCCCTTGCTTCTACTGTAATGTGTGAAGCAGGTGAACATGATTCTCAACCTTTCATACCAACTATCCCTGACACACCAGGCTTTCCACAACAGAACACTTTTGAAATGCGAGTGAAATTGGTTTTAATCCACATCTAGGTTTCCTTCATATCCACATTAGCTTGTAATCCTAAAATCAGGCCCAGCCCAGTTCATATCAAGGAATCTCCTCCTCTGGATTAGGGTGGGGGTGGAGGTAAAATCAGATTTGAATATGGATATGTTGTCTGCTTTCAATAGAATGTACATGCGGCCATTTCCATCCGCGTTTTGGTGCAACTAGCCATGTGTAACTAACTACACAGGGCTATTGTTTATTTATTTATACACTGTCTTTCCTTAAATGTTCAAGGCAACTTGAGCTGCATTGGGAAGCACAAAGGACAGGGATGACCAGTGGACCAGATTGGTCTCAAAAGCTCAGTGCACACTGAGCTTTGAACCAAAGTAATCCATAACTCTCCTGCCAACCTAGCAGTTTGAAAGCACGTCAAAGTGCAAGTAGATAAATAGGTACCGCTCCGGTGGGAAGGTAAACGGCGTTTCCGTGCGCTGCTCTGGTTTGCCAGAAGCAGCTTAGTCATGCTGGCCACATGACCTGGAAGCTGTTCGCCGGCTCCTTCGGCCAGTAAAGCGAGATGAGTGCCACAACCCCAGAGTCATCCGCGACTGGACTTAATGGTCAGGGGTCCTTTACCTTTACCTTTTAATCCATAACTAATGGATAGGAAACTGTTAAGACTGAACACATTTTATTGTTATTGATGGAAACAAGGCTGTTTCCATTTTAGAATGGTCTTCATTGTTTGCTTCACATGGACATATGCTTGCCTGTTGAAACAGACAAGCTTTGGCAGTAAGTTTGCATTCATTTCAATGTACATTTCTTTGTAGACTTCTGAAACAATACCCCATTGACCACTGTATTGTGCTTTACACTTGTAAAATCTGACCACCTTTCAGTGCAGAAATGTCATTGCAATTGTGAAAATACTTGGAAAATTCAAGGCATGCCACTCAATGCCATAGTTGTTTACTGTAGGCAGCTACTTCTATCAGACTAAAGCTGTGAACGAAGTGCTGAAGTGGGATTCCAGTCCATGGAACAATGTCTGTGAGCAACTCATTCTTACTTCAGTGAGGCTAATGTGGGAGCAGCACTTGGTGGATTGAGTCTGAAATCAATAATCCTAAATACACTTGCTGGGATGTAACGCCAGGCTGGTTCACACATGTGTGTATATCCCTTGCCTTTTCTACATGTGGACATTGTACACCTGAAGACTGGCTACTTACCAGTTTGAGAGCTGACTCCACTGAAAAAGTGTTGTGCTTTGAAGTGGTATTTAAATGTCCCAGCAGCTGTGTTATGTTGTATGAACTATTCACACATGCAAGCCAGTCAACAAGTGGTGCATGTGTGAATCAGGCCATCTGCTCTAATCAGCTTGTGCTACTTTCAAGAAAGTGCATTTAGGATTGCAGTGCCAATTTGCTGCTTAACCCTTTCTGTCTCTTATAAATAATGGTCATCATGAGGTTGTGTCAACATGTGAGGTAGAGGAAGGATATGGGCTGCTTTAAAACATGCCTTTTTCATTATCTTTTCATTAAAATGAATGGTTTTTAATTATGGATCCTTCCCTCCATTTGAAAGTACTTGTGACTGTTTCAGTGCATACTCCTACTATCCAATAATATGTAACTGCAGAGAATGAATGTTATTTTTAGAAGGCAAACATGGCAGCTAAAGATCTCCATCGGTAGTATAACAAACTCCTAAAGAATATTTTTTATACATAGGCAAATCTGATTTTCTTTTTATACACCACTGGAATAACCTTAAACAGCTCCTTTACATGGGAATTACATTATTGGTGGTAGCAGTAGTAGTAGCAGCAGTGGTAGTGGTAGTATTAACAGAAGCAACATTAGCCACAGTAATAGTGGTAGTAATAGTATTAGTAAAAATAGTAAGTAAACTGTAATGCACAATAAACAATAGGCTGTGTAGAAAGAACCTACTTAAACTCACTGACGTCAGTGGCTAAATACCAATGGATTTCACTAGTTCTGGATCATGCTCAGCATAATTAAATGTGTACAGATTCCATAGTGTTAGGTCCATGTTTTAAGTTCTCGGTAGTATATGTAGAAAATAATGGTGAAGGCATGCCTTGAAACCTGTCAGATGATACATTTCAATGCTTTTAGTGAAAAGCACAAAAAGGGTAAATACTAAAAAGCAATGCCAGTGACTTTTATTTTTCACTACAGCAGCTTTTATATAGGCGATGCACATCTTGTTTACTAGATTGGAAACATGCAAATGGATGGGAATAAAATGGAATATTAACATGAGCCAATTGTGCAAAAGTGTTTGCGTGCATGGAATACTACAGTATTGTTGTTCATGGAAACTCACAACCCCATAAATTTTGCAAAAAACTCCAATAAATACATATGTATATAACAAAAAACAGAATCTTATTTCAGTGGCAGAAACAATAGCAAGTTGCAGCTGGGATTAGAAGCAGATTTGGAAATTCTGGGTTAAGCTAACCATGGTGGCCATAAATACCCACATAACACCAACCGTGGTTATTTTGGAAACGGTGATAGGGAGGGCGGGATGCCTGTGTGGAAGGAAGGAGGGGGGAAGGAACACAAGGGGGAAAGAGTTAGGGTATTAGGCTCTGTTGCAGCGGCTTCAGCGCCAATTTTTGGAAGGCACATATAAATCAGTACAACTTGCTTCCAAGTAAAGTTAACTCAAAAGTTTACCATACCAAACTACAATGAAATTGATCTATTCATTTTTTCCTCCATTCATTACATTCAGTGTGACGTTCCCTGCTCTGAGGAGGCTTCATAATATAACTTAATACAAATCTGTTCTAAGCAGATTTGATGCAATGCTTATGGTGCATTTCTGTTGAATGAAAACCTTAAAATGTATGTGGTGGGTGGGGGTGCTTCTTGAACTAGAGAGGAGTTCAAATTAAACATTTATTGTCTGATAAATGCTTGTGTTGCTTGTTTTAAAGCTAATTTTATTTGGGAACCTGTAAGGGATTTATTAATTTTGCCTTTAACTACAATTAAGTAGCATAAAGCAACAACAACAACAAAGCATCACACTCTCCTGCTTGAACAATCAATGCATAATGTACTGTGTTTTGAATTGGATGCTCTGAAAATTGGTCAGGATTGCAGAAAATGTATTAGGATGAAGGGTTATGATGAGAAGAAGATTAAGGAAAGTTACAAAATATCAAAATGGGGAAAGAAGGATTTGCTGGTATTAAGGGAGGGAAAGGAAGAAAGAAAAGCAGACAGGATATGGGTTGACTTGTCTTTACAGTGTCCTTGCTTTTGTGAGCTCCATCAAATTATCTGTGTTAGACATTAACCCGTGTCCTAACAGACATTAGTGAGGAACTGTACAAGGATTCTTGTATTATCTCTTATATAAGAAAAACAGTTTTGAATGTTATTTGGCAAAAGTTGTCCATATACTTCCCAGACAGGGCTGTATATTATATCACATTATTGTCTGATTTGAGGCTGGACAGCTTGGGGCACTCCAGGGGTTGTTAAGGCTACAAGCTCCCATCATTTCTGACCATTGAACATGCTGTCTTGGGCTTATGGGAAATGGAGTCCAACATCTGGAGGACCACAGGTTTCCAAACGCTGGTGCGATGGCCTGGGATTCAGACTCAGATGCTGAACCTGGGGGATCCCAGCCTGCACAGGATTCCCCGCCTCCAGAACCAGCAGAGCCGGGGCTAGGGCCTGAGTCTGAAGGGTCCTCACCTGTGCTGGATCCTCAGGTGCGGGCATCTGATGAGACTGCTCTGGCTCCTGATGGGATGGAGGACCCATTGCCTGCAGGTGCTCCACTCCCAGCCCTGTCAGGGGAAGCTGAGGTTGCCTCTGGGTCCGGTAACCCTCCAGCCTCTCCTGAGCTGCAGAGGCTCAGGGCAGAGAGGCGAAGGGAACTGAGTTCCCGCAGGAGGAGTGCTCGCCTCCAAGCCAGGAGAGGTGAGTCCCCAGAGGATCGGAGCTGCCCTCTGCCTCGGGGCAGATAAAAGCCGGCCAGCCCCAGCCCCAAGTTGCAGGAGCAACATTGTTGGTGATCAGTTCCTGCTTGAAACCTGTCCTGCTTTTCCTGCCTGAGCTCCTGACCCGCCCTGGTTCCCTGCTTGCCTACCTGTTCCTGACTTTGCCTGACTCCCTGCCCTGCACCCAGCTTCAGCGACCACGGACTGCCTTTACGTTGTACCTCTGACCATGGACTGGACTTAGACCTCGCCTTTTGGGTAACCCACGGGACCAGCACAGCTGGTCTAGAGAGCCCTTAAGGCCACTTATAAAAACAAGTTCCCCCAAATGTGATTCTAGAATAGTGTTTCCCAAATTTGTTTCTCCTTTCCAGCTGTTTTTGTACTACAGTTCCCTTCATCCCTGATCACTGTTCCTACTAGCTAGGGATGATGGGAGTTGTTGTCCAAAACCAGTTAGAGACCCAAGTTTGGGAAACACTGTCCTAGAGGTTGAGATCCAATCTGTCATGGAACATAGGAATCTGTCTTATCAGACCAAGGGTCTATCTAGCCCACAGTATTATCTACAATGACTGGTAGTGTGGGGAGACCTTTGCAGGGGGGTGCGAATGCAGCACATCTCTTTGTCCTCTGCATACAGACACACATTGCTCCCCTACAGGATTCTTACACATGAAAGCAGTCCACCCATGGACAGGAGTGAAGTTCCAGGTTTAATTCCAGGTTTAATTAATTAATAACACGGTCTCAGAGCAGATTGCAATAGGAAAACAGAATATACAAACAGAAAACAAGATAAAACCATTACTGCTATAAAGCAAGAAAAACTGTTTCAAATAGAACCAAACAGTTTAAACTCTATTGTGACCCCCTTAAACCGGGCCCATAAATGAACTGGCAACCATGCAGCTGTTCTAAAACAGAGGCTATGTGAGTTTTAAATAGTATCTAAAAAGTAATCTGACTGCTGCATTTGGTACCTGTTGAAGTTTCTGCATTGTCTGTAGAACACATTGTAATAGTCCCATCCAGTTGTGCTTTCCCCGTAAATTGCCATGAAGTGTGAAGCTTTGATATCTACCCCACTGAAGTGAGTAGCAGCCATTCAGGCTGTTCTCCTTGTAGTTCCATTGACCCTTGTACTTTAGAATCAAGCCTACTCTTATTTACAGCTCTGCTGGATCCAGTTCCTTGGTCACTCTGCCTTCTCCAACCCAAATGTTTTGGGCTACATCAGTCTTGGGATGATGTGAGCTGTAGTGCAAAACATCTGGAAGGCACCAGGTCTCAGAAGGCTACTCCAGAGTCTGAATGGGAAGTTTAGAAGAGTGGGGGTGGGATTTTGCAAATTGGTTTCTACTGTTATCCTGTTCTTACTGACCGCTAAAGCAAACATTGTTACCTATGCTAAGTGAAGTTGTACATGCGATTAAATGCTTTAAATCCATCTTAACCATAACTTGGGGCATCCTGGTACAGTTCTTCTGTGCATGCAGGTTGCTTGAGTCACCTGGATTGATTTACTCTGCAGGCATTTTATGCAATGGACCTTCTTTCTGCCACCATAGGCATGTTATGCTGGACTTCTGTAACTCCCAATGTAATTTCCTTTGTTGAAAATCAGCTGCCGTGTGTGTGTGTGTGTGTGTGTGTGTGTGTGTGTGAGAGAGAGAGAGAGAGAGAGAGAGATTGGAATTGTAGCCACAGTGCAGGGATAAGCCCTTTGTCCCTGCACCAGTTGCCTGATTTAAATCTCCTTTGAAGCTGCGATAAGCCACAGAAGAGAAAACCTAAAGGCACAATTGTATGTCTGTGTGTTTCCCCTTCTGCTGCTAATAGAAGCTTGGGGGGGGGGGAAAGGGTGATCTATATCGGGCATGGGGGAAAGCATAAGGCCCCTTTCTCCCTATCACATACTCCAAATACCTGACTGCATTTTAAAGAAGAAATTTGTGTGGAGTGTTCCACTCATAAGATTCCAAACATCATCACCATTGTTATTAATGAATCACCTTTCTTCCAAAGAAGCACAACAGAAGGTAAACAATGAATTCATCAACGAAAAAAAACAACCGACATGCAAAACTAAATAAAATAAACACAGAATTACATATTACTGTCATGAGCTACCATTTTGTGTAGTTGGGACCTATGTTTTAGACCTCTTATGCTCAATCTGTGGAGAGATGGTGGATGGAGTCTCCTATGTTTGTGCAGCGGCTTAGTCTACAGGGCTTTGTGGTCTTTTCTAACTGCATTCTGGTTCTGTAACTAACTCACAGAGCACCCAGACAGAAGAAAAGCTATTTTGTCATAAATCAGAAAGTTATGGTCTTAGTAACACACGTGCTGGAGATAGATTCCCTCTTTTCCAGAAACACAAAACACATTTGCAAATTTGACAGTGATGCTTGGCATCATCTTGGGTACATGACATAGGTGCTAACTCCTTGGGTGCCCAAGCACCCACAAAATTCCCCATGAAGTGGCTAGGCACCCTCAAATTTTGGTGCCAGGGCCTTGCACACACCTTGCACACAGCTTGGGCACCCACGGTCACAGGGCCAAGCTGACACTCCTGGTACATTAGGAAAACATTTATTGTGTTTTGGTGATTTCAGAGACACCAAAGCATATCTATCTGTGCTGAGGTGTCTGTCTTTGTTGTTTATGATGGCACATCTGCACAGGAATTTCCCTGAATAGTTTTTTTATGCTACTTTTTATTGGTAGAAAACAGATGAAGGGCAAGCTTCTGTACATACAAAAGGCAGTGAGATTTCCGCCCCACTCACATGGAAGCCCATTGATGCAAGAGCTCCATGTCACATTGGCTTTGAAAAGATAGGGAAAGAGAGCATTGCATTTGCAAGAGAAACAAATTCCTGGAAACCAGAGTAAGCACATATTTTCATACATGAAGGATGGAACTTCAATGAAACCAATTTCAGTCTGTCTGATTCCCCTCCCTTGCAACTAATTAGACGTTCCTTAGCAATTTTATCTCTTAGGTTTTAAGGAAAGCGGGTCATATCTCACTTTATCTTTAAGTGAAATTCTGTTTCAGAAGGAAGCAGAAACTGATAGGAAATGAAATCTGATGAGCAGAAGAGGATTAGCGTATAAATGTGTTTACAGTGATTTCAAAGCAATCCACAGTTTTAATCTAATATCTCTCTATATCTGCATCTATCAGACCTGTCAATGCTGAGATAACTTTGCTTACAAATGACGTTGCTGAGTGTTTATTGGTTATTTAGGATCAATGAAGTTCAAGAGATGATGTTGAATCCTGTTAGATCAGGCTGGTGAGTGGACATGGGATGATGTAGGTTACACTCTGACCATGCTGTGGTTCTGCATTGTATAGTTGTGTGTACGTATGTGTGTGTTTTAATTCCAGTGATTATAAGCCAGTGCAACCAGCTGGTTTACTAGTTTTTGTGTTAAATAGGGCTTAAATAATTATGCACAATATGACCGAATCTATGTAGCAATTTTTGTTTGCCTATTTTTAAAGCAGTTTCTATTTTTTGTATGAAACTTGTACAGTATATCCATTTTTTAATTATGAAGAGTGCTTTCTCTCATTCATGCTCACAATGAATCTGTGAGCTGATCCCCCCCTTGTTTTAAAGATGTGGGGGGCAGAGAGAAGATCATGCTAAGCTAGGGTCTCTTGGCCTGCAATCACACCAAGCAGCACAAAGCAGACTGGCAGACACAACGGCACCACCCCATTTCCTACAGTAGAGAAGGCAATTCCATGTGTGCCTTTGTAATCTTGGGGTTGCCACTTCCATTGATATGAATGGGAACTTTAGCTCATACAAAAGGGTGGGTGCCTCAAAATATAGGGCCACAGCAATGTGCATAATGGAGATTGGCTGAGAATCGAAACATTCCACTTTTCTAGCCACTAGAAGTGCTGGAAAAGGTGTAGAAGAGGTGAACCAGAATGACCAGGGGGGTGGAGCTCTACCCCATTATGAGGAGAGATTGCAGGGGTGGACTTTGGTAATATGGCACCTTGAGTGAGGACAAAATTTGCCCCCCCCCTCCTTTCCCCTTATTTTCACAATAATTCCTTTTGGTATTTGAGTAGATGTCTTTTACCTTTCACCTTACTATATAAATATAATTTGCTGTTGTTGTTTGTGCCCCCTTGGCTCAGCCACCTCCTCTTCCCTGGTGGGGCAGGGATGCCATTTTGTGGTTCACCTCAGGTGCCAAAATGTCTTAGGCTTGCCCCAGGTTAGGTGAACCCTGCCCAGTAAAACATGATGAGAGAATAGAGAAATAAGATGATAAAAGAAAATGAAAAAGACAAATGAATCCCCATGAAATGGGGTTACCTGCTTGCTATAGTTCACCCATTGCTTTGCAGGCAAGAGTAACTCCTCATTGGAAAAAGAACTGGGTGAAATGGGGGGTGAGTGTGTGCCAAGCTAAGCAGAGATTCTGTGTGCACTTCAGAGCTCACAAAGGAACTCTGTGTCTGGGTGACTGTACATTGTTATCCAGTTTTCATAGATTCATCAAATCAGACAATTGAAAAGGACAGGAGGGTGTTTAGTTCAGCCAAGGCATGACCATCCACCACAAGGCTTCTTTGGGTCAACGGACAGTGTCTAGGCCAAAGGGTGTCATGATCAGAGACAAAGGAGCAACTTTGCACTGTTGTCAACGCAGGAAGTAGCCTCAGCCAGTGGCATCTCTATGGCAAATAATGTCAGTTTGCAGTAGAGTATCTTCGCCAGAAGCGGCTTAGTCATGCCGGCCACATGACCCGGAAGCTGTACGCTGGCTCCCTCAGCCAGTAAAGCGAGATGAGTGCTGCAACTCCAGAGTCGTCTGCGACTGGACCTAATGGTCAGGGGTCCCTTTACCTTTTTATCTCCCAAAAGTTATTTAAGGCAGTAACATAATAAATTGGTTTTTCCCCCTCCACTCTGTCTCGTATCACTCAAACACATTACACAATTTGGAGCAGCGCCCCTATGAGGAAATGTTGCAGCATTTGGGGCTTTTTCATTTAGAGAAAAGGTGAGTGATCAAAGTTTATAAATTATACATGGCATGGAGGAAATAGAGAACAGAATTCTGGACAAAATGAGCTAGCAGCCTGATGCATCTGGCCTGTATTGTGCTCTTACGTTCTTAAGACTGGTTCCACCACTCTGGCTCCTACTTGGCAGGAGAAGGTATGCATTCTGCCTAGAGGGAAGTACAGAGTGAAAATGTGACAAATGACCTTTGTCCCATCAAACTACCATACTGTATATGGTATGTTGTTTCGGTTTCTTTGGGAATTCAGGGCTTGAAGACTGTCGATGCAAAACTTTTAAATGTTGCTTTCTTCTGTAAAGATGGCTAAATGTTGTTTGGAGAGATCCCAGGTCATGTAAAAATGCTTTCTGAGAAATTTAATTGATTTGATTATTTTTTTAAAACCCTTTGCATTAAAAATGAGGAATGAAGTATTTACACTTCTGTGGACCAGGCAGTCCAACTGCGACTACTATCAATGTCACTCATGGATTCAAATTGCTGGGCTGTGTGTTAAGTTGAATACAATTATTCCTTGATAGTTCACTGTCAAGCTGATCATTTCCACTACAAATTAGTGCAATCTTTCAAAATCAGTTAAAACTGATTAGGTTCAAAGGCTCCCCTGCCCTTTCTTGTGGTGCCTCCCTCATGATGAGAATAAATACCAGGGAATGACAACATTGGCAAGGTGCCCCCAATAAGGGAGTACAGGGGGTATGACTTTACAAGTGTCTTGCAGTTAAATTTTGAACATTTTCTGCATGGCAGACTTTAGAGTGTTGTTGGTCTGCTGAAGTGCCCCTGTAAATTTCTTCTGCTAGATTTTATCCTTAAATAAATATGAGGAAGGAGTGTTAAAGGAGAAGGAGGAGGAGAAGGAGAAGGAGAATTAAAAGAGTGGATTGTTCACATTATGGAGACCAGCTAATGTTGTGTTCCAGTGACTTGTCTGGTGGGATTCAGCCACAATGCTAGCTTCCTGGCAGGTGTCTTGCTGCAGTTTGCCAGGAGGGACAGGTTGTGGGGAAGTCAGCACAGTAGTGGTGCAGTGGTGGAGCCAATGTGGCACTCCTGCTGGTGCACCCACACCACATCAACCTCCCCTCTGGCTGACCCCACTCAGTAAGTGTAGTGGCACACCTGCCCAGATTCTAGCATTGTGTTTCCACCCTACTGGGTGAGCTGCTTCTAGTTCTGGTGTGTTTATACCAAGCACATGCCATTACATAGCTGTGGCTCTAGAACAATGTAAAAGTTTGGGGCCGTAGCACAAAATGTGCTTTGCATATGGTGCTTGAAATAAGGAGCCTTGGTGTACCATATATTCTCAATGGAATGCTCATCTGTTTCTTTTCTTAACCTCAGTAGTCTCAGTGAAACAAATCTGGTTCCATGTAGCCACCAGAATTTGTTGCTGAGAAGGCAATGCCGAGGTCCTCCTTTGCAACATTATTTTTACAGGCCTATTTTATCTTCTGCCATACAAATCACTGGGGTATGGTGGCTACATCTCCAGTAGGTTCATTTGAGAGATCCAGCAAGAAATAAGAATTGATGTGTTCCAATATTCTTGTTCAGAGGCTAGGCACCAAGAAATCTGAAATGACAGAGGCCTGTCGTAACCACTCCCTCATACATTCAGCTGATTTTTAATTTTTTAAAATTTGCTTTATTAGTTATTAAAAGAAAAAAAACAATTAACAAAGAAAGAAGAAAAGAAGAAGAAAACCAAAGCATAAAACAGATTACATAAAGTAAATTGATTTCTTACAACACAATTTCAGTGTCAGGATTTACGATGTCTCTCTCACACCAAGACACGGCAAGCTGGCAGGTTTATTACTCTTAGATTTATTTAGTAATTACACAGTAGTTTCAGTCCAAGCCCTCTCGGCTCAATCCTCTCCCGATGAGGCAGTTGGACCCACTGGGTGACTCTGCCAACTCCAGCAGGATATCCTCCACCGGTTGCCCCACCTCCTGCTGGGCTGGCGTTGCGCCTGTATTCTACTCTTTCACCTACCAAGAGGAGACTCAGGAACAGCTTGCCCCTCCTCCTCTTCTTGAGCTGAATCTAACAGCGGCTGTTCCTCTGAAGCAGGCTCTGTCCACTCTGTGCTGTCTTCCAGATTTCTAGTCTGCATTCCCGAGTGGGAGGGGCTCGCCTCATTCTCAATGTGGGAAGGAATCAAGCCTCTACTCTCCTCAGCCAGCCCCCCTTCTTCTCCAGAGTCTTTGCTGTCGCTTTGGGAAGGCACGTTCCTGACATTCAGTTATGACTTGCAGTCACACCATTGAGAGTCCTAAGACTCCAAATGTATCCCATTCAGCTGATGTTGATGTGCACACCATAATATGACCCTCAGCTCCTGTCCCTTGCCACTACTAACCACCTGAGGATCAATAGACAAGGAAGAGTCTGGCCTACTAACCAGTCATTCTCTCTCTATTTCTGCAGGTCAGAGATGGGTATGGATTCTTATGTATCCAAAACAGCACTACCTCCACACAAGAAGGAAGTGTCAGTGAAAAAGTACAAAAAGTATTTGGGGAAGGGAACCATAATGTGGAACAACCTGGAGTGGCTACTCATGCATCACCCCCAAGAGCAAATGCATCATCATTATTTTTTTAAAAAAGGAGGGTGAAAGAAATCAGATTTACACTGAAACGTGCATCCGGTAATCTATGTGTAAAGATGCAAAATTAGACATACTCACTTTGGATTAATTAGAAACACAATACATATCATAGTGGGGAAGACTGTGGCAAATGTGCTTCCTCAGCCCTGCTGTCCAAGTGCTAACTCCTTTGGGCAACATCAAGGCCTCTTCTCTCCCTTCTTACACTTATTTGTCTTTAAACCAGACCTGAACCTGAGATCCTTTCAAAGGGAAGTGTATTTTAAATAGTGGGAGGTCCTTTGAAGCTTTTCAGATGGCTGTAAGGTAGGACACATGCCTACCCTAGGACAGGAGTAGAGGGGAATGGGAATGGGATGGAGTACAGTGCAAGAAGGCATGGCTAAGTGACTGGGACACAGAACAGGAGGACTGCAACACTGCAATCTTTTGCTGCAGACCCCAATTGTTTTCCACTAATATCCTTTTGTCCTTAAAAGCTCAGTCCACAAAGCACTCACTCCTAATCCGTCTCACGCCTGCTACGCCTCAAACGAAGCCTTCTAAATGGAGCACACAGGGAAAGGTTGATCTTTAAAAAAATACTGTACAGATTATTTGCGAATTGTTCCTTTCAAGTGAAATTCTAATTTCTTTTTTGTGTCTTTTACCTAAATATAGCCTTTTCGCACTTAAGGATGAAGAACTTTCATCCTGATTAATGCACTTGGCTTCTCAGCAGGCTGAGTGTTAGTGGAAGGTGTTAGAAAGCTTAACGAATGTACACATGTGAGGGATGATGCCATGCTATGTTCATTACCACAGAGGAAAAGTGCCGCTTTAATATAATTCATGTTTTAGTTGAGAAAATGAAAAGAACCCTGTAATAACTACTTAATTCACTGGTATCAGAAAGAGGCTGACTGTGAGTTAAGAAAATCAGCTTGTCTTAGTTTATTTCTGAATTGTTTTTAGGACTTGTATGTATGTTGCCCCATAAAATATATGTATGTATGTGTGTGTTTGTTTGTTTGGTGTGTGTGTGTGTGTGTGTGTGTGTGCATCTACATCTACATCATCTACATCTACATCTACATCTACATCTATATATATTGTGCTTTTGTATTAATGTATTGCTGTTATAATGCATTTTATTTATGGCTATGTTCTGTATGTTGCAAGTCCATTGGAGACCTCTGCATAGCAAGTGACAAACAAGTCTAAATACTATACAAATACAAATAATCAACACATTGTTCTATATAGGTTTCCTGTGTCCTAGCGTCCGTGTTCATTACCGTGTTTAGAAGGCAGCACGACGTAAGCACAGTGGCTTTTCCTGCTCTGCTATTACTATTAGCAGTGGTAAATTCTTTGGAACATAATTTTCTGGGAATGTGTAGTTTCCTTTCTGGATCCATGAAGAAAAGTGTTTCCTTCCTATGGATAAGAGCAATTATCAACTGGTAATAACTATCCAATATTGGGGGCAGGGAATTTTCACTCGGCAGATAGAAAGGAATGAAAATATCTACCAACATTTCCATTTTGGAAATAGTTGTTGGTATCTGACTGTCTTGAGAGACAATGGAAGACTGTGCCATTGGGTGTAAAGTCAAAATGGAGAGTTACAGCGCCTCTATTTTTCCATTAAGGGACATTGTTTGCTCTGTCATAATCTGCTTAATAATATCCACAGTAAGCAAGGACCATGAAGATCTCCTTTCTTCCACCTCTTTTTTCATTCTGCCTCACTTTTTTCTTTTTCTTTCAGGGGTGCTGTTCTTCTGACGGTGGTCCAAAGGCTCTCTTCATGCCTTTGTACGTTTTGCAAGTATTGCCACTGTTAGCAGCAAATTGAATGCACTGACACAGCCTTAGTCAGTTGTCGTTGGCACATTATCT
Source organism: Darevskia mixta (assembly GCA_034641385.1). Classification (NCBI taxonomy): domain Eukaryota; kingdom Metazoa; phylum Chordata; class Lepidosauria; order Squamata; family Lacertidae; genus Darevskia; species Darevskia mixta. The sequence goes on from JAWWNH010000066.1 coordinate 38,606,208, forward strand.
GGCAATCTGCTGGGCGTCACTCCTTGCCTTTCTCAGTGCAGCAAGTTTCTTCTCGCAGGACGTGTGCTTGTAGTCCACAGGTGCCTTGCGTTTTGCAGCAACAACAGCTTCCATGTTCTCAATTGCAGTGTCGAACCAGCTGGGAATCTGCTGCTGTCTTTTGCCAAAAGAGGACATACAGCTGTCTTAAAGGTTCCCTCTTTGATGTGGTTTCACCTTACTTTGATGCTGTCTCTAGGGCAGTTCAGTAGTGCTCTGTCAAACTTCGGAAATAAGGGGTAGAAAAAATAAATTAGGATAGAATTCTGCCCATGTGAGAATTCTATCTTTGCTTTCTAGACTACAGATAGTTAATGTATTAGATCATAACCTCTTTGAAAATGACTATTAATTCCCCCCCTTTTTTCTTGTTTCAGGAAATGAACTTCATTCCCATTACACCTATGACGAGCACAAACACAGTGTTCAATCTGATGAATCACAGTGACTTTAAAATATGTGTAATTTTACATACACTTATTTGTAAGAAAGTACCATTGAACACAGCTAGATATGCATAAGACTCAGTTGCCTGGAGCTTAACTTTGGCTGAATTATGCCCAGTCTTTTAACTTACAAATAGCTTCATCAAATATGCAAAACACTGCATACTGTCTCACCAAAATAGGCTGATCCACCTAAATGTGCCATTTTGCCTGTTTTGTGTTTCTCCTTCTCTGTAACGACCAAGGGAACAGCTATCTTTATATGACCTCCCCGCCCCATCAAACAACAACACCCAGTAGTATCCAATAATAACACTAATTTCTAGCAACCCGTTTTAGGGCTAATTTGTAGAATTCTAGCCAAGCAAAATGAATCTGCTTTAAAGAGTTACAAATGTCATTCATAATTTATTCTCCAAGATTTGTTTGTTCATAGTAAAAAAAATAAAAATACACCAAGTTTCAACTCAAAATGTGTTGACATGTCAGCTCATCTATAAATAAGGAATACTTCTGTACTTTTACTTGAGGGAGCTGTCATAAGAAACATTATTTTTTTCAGTTACTTTGGCATGTAAACATCAAGAGCCTGTTATTGAAAGTATTTAAGCTCCTTCTTAAATGTGTTTGAAAAGTCCTGTTGACTAGACTTGCTTTGTACAGTGATTAATAGCCCACTGAAGAAACGGAAATATTCTAGATAAGAGGTAGCTGATTTGATGCCCCTCAGTTATATTGTTATGTTTAAAGTGATGTTATCGTAGTACTGGAGGAATTTGAAATCTCTGCATGATCCAGATTGTGTGCATCTGGTTTCAGAGTATACAATCCTCCCAGGTTGTAGGACTGGAACTCTATTGAAGCAAGTTGTATCAAAAGGATCTCCACATTTGCTCAGTTTCCAGCATAACAAACCCACCTTGCCTTTTTGCATACGGAGAGGAGCTGAGCTTTCGGCATCAATACAATAAAAACTGCTGATCCATTTTTGCTGCAATCCAATTTGCTGTCACATATAATTAACCAAAAAATACGCACCTTTGGGAACAGTTTCCAGATAAATGAATTTCTCTGAAGGTGAATCTTTTCATTCTAGCTTTCTTATTTTCTCTGCTCTTTCTCTTGAACTTATTGGAGGCTTTGCTTTCATATTCAGATACTAAGGCTGAATGCTATGATCACAAGAGCTCCTTTGACAACATCTTTTGCCCCAATTCAGAACTGCTCATGGTAAAAGATATGTCATTTGAAAATTCTAGAGCTGAGTTTGTGATTACAGAAGTGGGTTGAGTGACCATGTGCTCTGCAACTTGGGCTACATGGCCACTACCTGGGCTACTTAATCTTCACCCAAAATGACAAAAGATGGCATAGGTTTGTATGTGCCTATTTATATGTATTGATACCACTTCACTATAGCTGGGAAGACTGACCTAGTTATCTGTATGCCTGCTTAGTCTACTAGAAGAAGAAGAGGAGTTTGGATTTGATATCCCGCTTTATCACTACCCGAAGGAGTCTCAAAGCGGCTAACATTCTCCTTTCCCTTCCTCCCCCACAACAAACACTCTGTGAGGTGAGTGGGGCTGAGAGACTTCAGAGAAGTGTGACTAGCCCAAGGTCACCCAGCAACTGTATGTGGAGGAGCGGAGACGCGAACCCGGTTCCCCAGATTACGAGTCTACCACTCTTAACCACTACACCACACTGGCTCAGGTTCTACTATCCAGGTTCTAACTATTGATGGGCAACTTCAAGGCTCCTGTTCTCCCTTCATGTGGTCATTTGCGTGTTTAGATCTTTTACCCTCCCAGAAATAAATTCACACAAGAGACAGATATTTGGTTTGGTTTTTGGCAGAATTTAGACCACAACTTTATTGATTACAACCAAGTGAGTGGTTGCATAGGTTCTGGTCCGACTATCTCCCTGCACCCTTGCAGGCAGAACTGTCCCAGAGCCACATTTGTAGGACAGACAAGGATGAACACCAGGGACGGCTGCTGGTAGGGTTACCTTCCAGCCATCCTGATGTCCCCGGGACTCGGCCATAGGCCGTACCCTTTCGGGAACGACAAACCAATGAGTCCCTGGATTCCTGTACCAAAATATCCTGCATTTGCATAGGCGTGGCCACACCACGTGCTACGCCTATCACCTGAACCAGAGCCTATCCGCAACTTACAAGTTGTGACTAATTGCTATGCGGCAGGCGAAACCCAAGTGGCAACAGCCAATCAGCCAAATGGGGAAAATTCCTACCGTGCCCCTGTCCCAACGACAGACGACACACGACTGCATAAATATAGGGAGAGGTGGGTGGGTGTTCCGATGCGAAAGTTCCAGAGACGTCAGACACTTGCAACCTTCTGAAGAAATTTCACTGGAGAGAATCAGCTCGGGTAGCTGATTGCACCACAACATGTGCCCTCTTTTAATGGAGGACCCAATTTATTGCTAAAATCTTGGACCAGACAGTCCTTCAAACAGAAGACTCACTTCAATAGAGGGCTGTCCTCTGATAGTCCTGCAAATATAGGGCTGTCCTCTGTAAAATAGGACACATGGCTGCCCTAATTGCCCATGGGGGAGACCTTACATGAACATTCGCTTAGGTTTACTCTCATGCGTTTATGAGTTGATGCCAATTCATTGACTTTTTAGAGATTAACAGCCCAAACTCAGACAAACAGAAACAGTAATTACTCCCATGTAACACATGCAGCACTACAGAAATCCAACCCCTTCAGCATTATTGACCTAAGAACTTGATTCTGAGGCCCAGAAGAATTAAGTAGTACAGCTTTCCCTGGTCTGTACTACTTCAGGCTGCAGGAGAAAAATTTACATGTTGAAATTTCCCTTGTGGTGGGAGGGGGGAAAAACAACCTACCAGCAAAGATTGGGAGGGGCTCAGACCAGGGATATCAATGACAGTATTCTTGCAAGGAATTTATTTCATGGAGAAGAGTTAAGATCTGCAACCCTTCCTACCTGCAGTCTGAGATAATGATATTCAGGCAAATTGTTGTTACTTGATTCTGCCAAACGTATAAATCATCTTGCACTTAGAGAGCACAACCCAAGGGCAGAATTCTAGAACCCCTTGCTGCAGTTTAAGATAGCAGGGGTTTGTTTGTTGGCCTGCATGGTCTCAAATGATGGACAGGGTGAGGAAAAAATGGTCAGGGCCTCCCAAAGAACCTTGGTATTTTAAAGTATTAATAGGCAGAAGCAGGTATGACAAATTTGGTACATGCACAGCACACAGTCTTTATCCCCTGAAATCCAGTCAGTGGAATTCTCTGTTGCTGCTTTGACATTGCTGTGGTAAGAATCAAGGCAGTTAAGCTTGGAGCATCATCCTGCTGAACTCAGCAGCTATTTAAATTCTAAGTCTTGTTTCATTTTAATGTAAAACCACAGGGAACAACATGAACATTTTCTATCCCACGGCACAGTCAAGGAGAATAGGCGCTGTCAAATGCCGCATACTGTCAGCCTGGAAACCTGCCATTCTGCTGAAGAACGTTTGTGATTTAACCCAGTGATATCTTGCGGGCAGAAGGTCTGAGTGCTTTTCTTAAAAAAACGAAAAATGTAATTCAGATTTTGAATGACCAATTCAGCAATAGCAAATGTTTTGTCAACACCCTGTGCCTTTTCTGTTTGCACTTGCTTAGGAAGTAGAAGAGGTAAACAGCCACACACCTAACATCTACCTTTTGCATAATACAGAAATGATTACCAGTACGAACTGTTTTTGTTTAGAAGTTGAACTGAGAACTATAATCAACTTGTTTTCTGAAAAGACAAATAGAAGTAATTGTCCTTTCAGTAAACAAATTGGTTACAGTTCTGAATTTAATTTCACAACAACACTATATGGGCCTTAACTAATCACCGCATGCAAACATGTGCTATAAAACCCACAATGGCAGTTCCTTTTTGAAGCAATAGCAGCTTCGGGACAGAGCACAGAAGTGGTTTGTAGCAGGGGCTGCTTAACCAGTTTTATGCCAACTATTTCTCTACTAAGATATTGTCCATCCCCAGCATATCTCCCTCCTGTGAGGTTCTAAATACGTGTTTGCGAAGGTAAACACATATTTGAAACTCCAAGGTGGCAAATGGCCTTAGCATGGCATTTAAGGAAAGGAGAAGCAGTAGATGGAGAAAGAATTAAACTTCCCTCCCTGCTAGTTCTTCACTCTAGATTGTCACCTTCTGAAGTAGCTTTCTTTATAAAAGAACAAACCAACCTGCTGGAGGGTCTGTTATACCAAGGTGGCTAATTTTAATTTTGGACTGAAGAGCATATTGACAATTGGCCACTTGGATTTCTTTAATAAACACACTGCTGTGATGTTTGAGATGACCACACACAGGAGAACCCACAAAAGTTGAGTCGATGGGCATATAAATCACACAGGCTTACATAGAGGCATTCCTTCATCTAAGTTCTGCACTGTGTAGAAATTAAGTCATGTTCTCAGAAGAAAGCAAAGGAAAAGAATAGGGTGCCTACTCTGTATCAGGCTAGCTCAAGGCAGAGGTTTTCCCCCCTGCAGAAACATTCTTGGCACATTCTTAATATAATCTGAGTAAGCACATTCTCCTAATGCAGCCCAGGTAAGTGGAATCAGCAGATTCTGAGGTTCAAATGTCAGGGGTAGGAATGACCAACACAAATGTACATGCATCTGCGCACGCACACACAAGCTCACTGCATATACAACACACGTAATGACCACATGCTACACATACATTCCACACAAACACACATACACACTCACCAACTCACACAGAGCACTGCTGTGATGAGGAGAGGGAATGCTGTCACAGAATGATCAAGCAATGATCTCTGGCGAGCAAGGGACACCATTTCCTCTCCTCCCTGTCACAGCACTGCAATGTGGAGGAAAGCCCTTGGCTTACCTGCAAAGTCACATCTTCTTCCTTTGGCACAACACTATTTCTAGACGGCGTTAGCAATCTGGAAATGTGAAAGAGTGTTCCTTCCTGTTTTCCGCACACTAAGACCTTCTAGCAATATCATGGGAGAAGCGGCACCTTTGCAAATAACTCTGGGGAAGAGGGAGAGCACTCAGTTTGCATGATGCACCCATCTGCACGATGATTTGCACCCATTGGCACCCATCTAGGTGTGAGATGGCAGGAAAAGAGTATCTTTAGCAAGGTGTGCTGGGGAGAAGAAAGGAGAACAAAAAAGGCAGGGCAGGCTGGCTGAAGGCAGGCTGTGAGAGATTCCTTGGACTCCAGTGCTGCACTGCTGTGGGGAACAAGCCCCTCTTGAGATGACCATGCTGTAAGATCTGGACTCTCTTCATCTAAATTCAGGTGTAAATATGTGACGAAATCATATTTCTTAAAGCTATGACAGCTGCATCGCCAATTCTCCAAAGGAGCACAGATCCTGGGTGAGGGCCAAGACCCCTTCAGCAGGGATTGGGGTGGTCTGTAACACCCTGTTCCTACTTCCCTAGTTTGGGGGCTCGTGTCCTGCAAATACTGGGGAGAAGGTTTACAAATGTCCCTGGTAAGCCTGCGCCATCCCTCATAAAGACTGCATTCATCCCTATACCATTATTCTTACACTTTACAAGAGAAATATCAATGCTATCTATCGATTTTTGTATTCCTTTAAGGCTTTTTTAATGTTATTGAATTCAGCTGTGTGGCAGCCAGAAGTAAACTAGGCCAAAATGATGTCCTTAAAGTGTGTTGTCAAAATTCAGATCCCCATGAGAGTAGTTTGACTTCAAGGGCAGGAGGATGTTAGTTGAATTGTACTAGGAGTTAAAAACAAGGTGTAGAACACTTAGTTATAGATCTGCCTTACAAGGCAAAGAGAGAGAAATTTTATGCACATGCCATGATGTTTACATAGTGGCATTTGACTCCCCCCTCAAGTGATTTTGTGTTTTTTGCTGACAGAAATGCATGTGTTAGATGTGCATCCAATATGGATTTCTAGGCAGAGAACTACAGTCAACACGCCAAGGTGAGTAAAGATTGGCTGCAACTTTGTTAAGTAACAACGATTATTGCAAAACTTTCAACAGCTAAAAGGGCAGGCACACATGTGATCTAGCAACTAATTCATCTGCCTGGAGAAACATGAGGAGAATAGCACAAGAGAGCAGAAAACCCTGGCCAGTGCCGCCTCCTCCTTGCCACTGCCCAGGTGGTTTGGATCCAAGTGTGGCGCATGGTTGCAAATGTGTCCCCAAACTCTATACCTCTCGTGGTGTTTCCCAGGGTGGGTGGGTGTTTTATGGTGTGTTCTAACCTATTTACCTCACTAAGTTCAGAACCAAGAGTCTTGTCACATGTATGAAGGTCCATGACTAGATATCTCAATGTTTTGTTTTGTTTTTTAAAGCAAGCACAGAGGGCTGTGATTCTTTTATTGGTGCAAGTGGAATTGGGAGAGTGAGTGTAACTATTTCCTCCTGTAATATCCCGGCCCCAATTTACTACCAGCTGTAGGAGGCAAGAGGAGATAACACAGGTTACAGCATCTGTTTTAAAGTAATATTTTACAAAAGTGTAGAAAGCTCAAGAAGTCTTGTATTATGTCTGATTTGACAATCCCCCCCCCAAGAACCTCCCTACATTTTAAGGTATCATTTATACTCATCAATTTTGTTTGAATACCTATTTGGATATATGGACTGCCGATATTAATCTATACATTTAAATCAGAATTGGTGGAATATTTTTATTGTTAATGACATCTGGAAATTTCTTTATTTACATTATTTTTTTGGGGGGAAATCTTTTTAAAAATACCTTCTTATAACAGGTGTTAGAGATGCACTGTATAGATGTTTCAGTTATTTCTGGATTGCATTTTTATGCTGTTCACTTCCATGGGTCTCCATTATAGGAGAGCTGTAGAGATATGGAAACAATAATAAATTATGCTCATACCCTCTAACATTTCCCCGATGAAAATAGGGACGCCCCATTACATAATGATAATTTTACTATTTATACCCCACACATCTTGCTGGGTTGCCACAGCCACTCTGGGCTGCTTCTAACATATATAAAAAAAAACATAATAAAACATTAAACATTAAAAAGACTTCCCTATACAGAATTGCCTTCAGACGGTTCGGGGGTCAGATAACTCCATACTCTCCAACATTTCTCCAGTGAAAATAGGGACGTCCTAAGGAAAAGCGGGACATTCTGGGCTAAAAGGCGGAAGACCGGTGGGTGGTTTGACCACTTTCGTATCAACAGACCTAGAAACCATACCCACCCAGTTGGAAATTGTCAAAAAATGGTTTATGGCTGTCAAAATTTTCTCCCCTTTTTTAAAAATCATATGTATTAATGTTTACATTCATCCACTCATGAAATAAACCGAGCTCAAAAATATCTGGATCAAATCAGAAATGGCTTCTCTAAATCAGGGATGTCCCTGGAAAATAGGGACACTTGGAGGGTCTGTATGCTGAAATGCAAACAATAATAAACTATGCTGAAAGGAAAAGGAGCCCTCCTCCTTTCCTGCTGTCCTTTTGGCACACATGCACAGTTATACACACACCATAGTGTGCTATCCGTAACACAGTCTGGGACCTCCTGTGCACCTCCTATGTCCTCACACAGCTGTCACTGGCCTCTCTGTGCTCCCTGCCAAGAGTAACTTGTGAGGCAAGGGGCCCTGGGAGGCAAATGACAGTTGCACATAAAGACCTTGAAGAGGCTATCAATGGCTATGCTCTGCCTACCCAGCTAAGGGCAACAATTCTTATGACTACCAGTTGCTGGAGACCACAGGAGGGGCGAGTGCTTGGATCCTGCTTGAAGATTTTCCACAAGCATCTGGTTGGCCACTGTGAGAACAGGAAGATGTACTAGATTGGTCTTGTCTAACGCTCTTACCACCTGGTCTGTGCTGGAGTGTTTCAGCGCACATGTAAGGGGGGAGTTGGGAATGAAGTGTAGAACATCTGCTTTGCATGCAGAAGGTACCAGCTTCAATCACCAGCATTTCCAGTTAGGGCTGGGAAAGATTCCCTGTCTGGAAACTATTGCCAATCAGTGTAGACAATGCTGAGCTAGAGGGACTGTTGGTCTCTCTATGTATAAAGCAGCATCCTATATAAAGACCGCTCACCTCTTCTCTGGGGGAGCAGCAGTTGCACCCTAGGGGTCCCACACAGCCGGCAGGGGACATCATGTCTTCCTTTAGTGGCTGCAGGGGCCTGATTGAAGCTGCCTGCAGCCCAACCAATCACAGATGAGCCAGTGAGTAGGGTTTGGGGAGTGGACCTGAAGGAAAACTCCTGTTCTCAGCCTTTGGTTTGGTCCACTCCCTAGGCCTAAGAAGGGGTGGTGACTGGCCTCAACAGCTCAGTCAGAGCGGGTCCCACCCAATACAGTATTTATGTTTCGACTTGCCCAATGAAACATTCAGTCACCATATTTGGGGCCAAGCAGGAATTTTTCCTCCAGACTCATTGGGCTGTCAGGGGTTTTTCCTTGTGGCAATTATCACAAGGCATTGGGTTGGATCCTTAGTCCAGACCAAGGGTAGGAGTTGGGGGATCCCTCACCAAAGGATTGGGTTACCCCATTAAAGGGCTCCAGGGGGGCAATGCTTCCCCCCAGGTGGCGAACATGCAGGGGTTGCCCCAATGTATGTCATAACTCATGATTGACTCTTCCACAGCAATCAGCCGACAGATGGGCTGGCTGATTCAGGGTATCAGCCTATGCCCAAACCTACTGACATCTGCAATCAATAAAGTTGTGGCCTGTTTACATCCAAGATGATCCTCCTGTGTTTATTGCATCTCTCAAACTCTGGTCTTGTCAATGGCGGGCTCACTGCTCCTGGGCCCACAAGGTAGTTTGTCCTATGCTAGATGGAAACATAAATAAATGTATGTCAAGAACTGGACACAACCAGTGGTGCTTGTAGGGAGGAGCAGAGTTTCATTGAGACCTGTGCTGCTCCCTGAATTTCTTTAAATTAAATTAAATTCATTTATAAACACTAAAAATTTCCTCCCCTTGGTCCCTGAGGCAGCTCACAAAACAAAATATAAATAGCAACAATATTGGTTAGAACAAAACAGACAAACAGCAATGACATAAGGCTATCAGTCTGCAGTCATCTTATCAACTGTCCTGTCTGTCTTCTCATTCTGAAGCTGGGATTTATTTATTTTTTGCAGAAGTCACTTTCCCACATCTTTAGCTTGTTTCTCTAAATAAAAAGTTCATAAAATAGAAGGGGTACCCAAGGAAGATTTCAGAACCACCACCTTTCCTTGTGTTTTACGTCTCCTAAAGACTGCAAGCCTATGGCAGACCTGCTTTATCGGTTGTATTCTGTGGACAGAGTATCTTTAGATATTTTATAAGCAAAATACTTAAAACTATTTTATCGTAATGTAAATAGTAACAAGGGAGAAAGCTATGTGAATGGAATCTAGATTGAATACTGTAGCATTTAATCAGAAAGCAAAAAAAGAGAGAAGTAATATATAAAATCCAGATTCAGCTTAGCAGGTGGTCCATAGAAACAAGAGGGCAGCATAAGCTTCTTAGCAGCTCCAGATTATAAAGTAACATTTTTTGAAAGAAAGAAAGAAAATTGCTGATTCAGAACAGAAAGAGATGTGAATCTTTGTCTGCAAAATGGCCTTATGAGATATTCCAGTGCTTACACATAAGGATTCTTAAAAATCTGTTTTCAAACCAGATGGATGTGTAATTCAAATGATCAGTCTTATCCTGATCATACTGCTGTTGATAGTATTTTAACTATTGTCTTCAAAGACAGCAATAGCTCCCCCTCCCTCCCTCTCTCCCTCCCTCCCTCCCTCTCTCTTTCCCAGTACAGCTAAATATAGATCACCTGAGATGACTCAGTTTAAGCAGCATCACAGCCAAAGTGATACAGTGGAACATGTACTCTGGTTGCAATGCAAAGAACCAATGGCAGTAAGGAAAATAACAATGCTTCTAGTTTTAATCATCTTTAATCACTGCAATTTTTCATGCCATGGCCCTGATTACTGCTAAGCGCTTGTACAGGAATGCAATGCCAAATGCTGTTTCATGAAAATGAAGGAAGTTCATCGCAAAGGCTTCCAATCGGCCACCACCACGCACGTCTACTCAGAAGTAAATCCAGTTTACTTCAGGGTGACCTACTCCCGTGTAAGTGAGCATAAGAATTCATTCACTGAGTGGTAGAATTTCTACAGCGTGGGGCTGGTGGCACAGAAGTGGCGTTCATTTCAAAACAAACAAGCAATATGCTTGCTAATCCATTCTGAAGCAAAATGGGTTTCTACATACTCAGAGATTGGGGCAAAACAACGCTATGCACATGATACAAAGCTGCATCCAAATTCAGGAGCGGATAGCTTGGTTCCTTTCAGTATGGTTCATGCTAACAGCAGTGAAGATATGATTTTTTTGGGGGGTTGGGGGTATTGGTTTTGTTTGTAACTACATTATGCATTTTTGTGTTTTTATATCATAAACCACCCTGTGATTCACAGATGAGAGGCAGTATAGAAATTTAATAAATACATAAATAAGTATAATTGCTGATCCAACCTTCTCTACTTCCCAACTAGATTACCTTTAATGTATCCTGCAGTGACATATGTTTATACGGTCTATATCCTTTCCTGGGCATATTATAGAACATGAAGGGATACCTGACAAATGTGCTCCTGGAGTGAGTTAGGAGGGAGATATTTGATAAGCACTTTGATTCAACTTCACTGCCACCTTCACCCCCCCCCAAAAAAACCCTCTCTTTTTATAGGGTAGGGGGCATGAAGGATGAGTTTATGGAACCAAGGGGGTGGTGGGCTGAAAAAGTTTGGGAACCACTGATTTAGGGCTTTATGCGCTATTGTAAGCACCTTGCCTGGAAACAAAATGGCAACCAATTCAACTGTTCAAAAACTGGATTGTCTAAGAATTTCAGGATCTTATTTTTTCCAGTCTTAAGTTGAGTTCTCCATATTACTGCAGCAATTTGCAATTTTCATAATAATAATAATAATAATTTATTTATACCCCGCCCATCTGGCTGGGTTTCCCCAGCCACTCTGGGCGGATTTCAACCGAATATTAAAAACAATACAGCATCAAATATTAAAAACTTCCCTAAACAGGGCCGCCTTCAGTTGTCTTTTAAAAGTAAAATAGATGCTTATTGCCTTGACATCTGCTGGAAGGGCGTTCCACAGGGCAGGCACCACTACCGAGAAGGCCCTCTGCCTGGTTCCCTGTAACCTCACTTCTCGCAGCGAGGGAACTGCCAGAAGGCCCTCGGCGCTGGACCTCAGTGTCCGGGCTGAACGATGGGGGTGGAGACGCTCCTTCAGGTATACTGGGCCAAGGCCATTTAGGGCTTTAAAGGTCAGCACCAACACTTTGAATTGTGCTCAGAAACATACTGGAAGCCAGTGAAGATCTTTCAGGACCGGTGTTAAAAATGCTTGTGAAAATCCACCAGCCTTGTAGTGCAAATTTCTCCGAATAAACTCATTTTTGTAGGTAGGTTTGACTGATATACATATTTTTTTGCAAGCAATTTTCCCTAACACGAAGCATTTTTGTATATTACTTCCCCTAATATATTCATTTTTAATGCACACTTCCCCCTAATACATGCATTTTTGTAAACATTGTTTGGTTGCAGACCTGCTGTCAGAGACCAGGCTGAGGAGGAATGGTGGGAGCCTCCCCCTCCTGCTGCTCCTGACCAGGATCCTGAAGCTGCCCAGGAGCAGTGGAGCAGTATAGATTTGGAACAGTGGTTTGCAGAGGGGCATAGTTCTGAAGACAAAAGTTGGGAAGAACTGTGGGGTGAACAGCAAAGTGAAGAAAAACAGGAAGAGAGAGAGCTAACAGACTCTCTCTCGGTGGAAAGTATCCAGCCTATCAGTGCAAGGTCACGTAGAGCAGATAAGGTGGCTACACAAAAAGCAGGGTGGTTGTGAGACCAGGTTGCAAGATGGAAGTGACTGGGGGGGGGAGTGGGTGGAATCCTTAATTGGGAACACCTTAATTCCAAGAATGGATGCTTTGTTCTTTGCTGTGGTCATTAAAGACTCCTTAAATGGTAAGGGACTCTTTTCTCTTTGTCCTGTTTATCTACGGCCAAAGGGGGGCGGGGAGCCAAGTCCCAGGAGCCTAACACCTGCATTGCAAAATTCATATAAGCGTGAATTCTGAAGAATGGTGGTGTTTCAGCCTGCATATTGTTTTGAAAAGTATGAATTGGGCAGGTTTGCCTTTCAATGTGAACCGACTCATATTTCTCCCCCATCCTTAGCCTAGAGTGCCTGCTGAGCTATTCTGAGTTAGGATCAGAGGCCATGAGACAAAATTGGACTTAATTAGGCGTGATGAATATCCAAACTCTGCTACCTTGCAAAGAATGTAACAGAGCAAGAGAGCTGCAATGAGATGATTCTCTCATTATTTTCTTACCTCTTGGCCCTTGTTACCATTGCATTGGCAAGTATGCTGAGAGGATGGATCGCCTGTGAACTGACAATAACATTTCCCAATGGGGTTAGTCATAAGGAGTTATATCTAAGGTAACATCTCCCAAAGTAATTGAGAGAAGATCTGTAGTATGCCATGTTCTCTTGCACTGCAAAAGTAGACAAGCCCCACTGGAAAGAGCCTCCTGCTCCAATATATATACATGTCCCCGCAGCTGAGGCTGAAAGGAAAATCTCCTGTCACATTTATGCATGTTAATTTATGAGAAGAAATGTTACTGGTAGTAGTGTGATCTGCTCGGTGGTGGAAGGAAGGTGCCAGGCAATTAAAATATAACGACAAGCAGGCATTTGTCTTTGCTCTTCATACCCAGAATGTACAGTGTGTCGTGTTCAGGGCCGTCTTTAGCATATGCGCCGCCGGGGTGCAAAGATCCGCCCAGCGCCCCCAAATTTAGTTAATTTCGCGTGCTCGGCACCGTGAGAATGACAAGCTCTGTGGTTGAGTCTGACAAGCGCCACCATTGTGAATGACAAGTGCCGTCTTGGGTAAATGAACGCACAAAGTCGAAAGTCCTTTAGTGAAACAGTAGGTATACATTTCGGTAACACCTAGGTATATATGTATTTTGTTTTTCTAGCTTAATCAAAATTATTTATTATTTCATAACAGGTGGAGCTCAGGCGGTTTCAGTGGCAGGCGCCTGGTACCCCTCAGAATTTAGCACCCGGGTGCCCCACACCCCTTGCACTCCTGGGTAAAGACAGCCCTGGTTGTGTTTAGTATTTCAGACAGTGGAGCTCTGGAAGGTAAAATATGGCTTATAAGGAAGGATGAAAGAGTTCAGGTGGGATTGAGTTGAGCTTAATTTGTTGGTGTTGGTTTGTTTGTTGTTGGGATCTGTCTATCCTAGGAGACAATGGAGGAGAGCACCATTGGGGGTGAAGTGAACAAGGGGCCCCAAGCAAGGACCAAGCTTGTAAGAACAGGATTGTTTGACTGAAATGCATGGAGTCCCGGTTACAATTCTATTTCTAATGCATATGGGAATCCATAAAGCATAACAAAATAGTGTTGCCCCAAAGCAGAAAATTCAACTGAATCATTTCTCTAAACACTTTCAAGATACAGATTATAAAGTTACAGGGAGTTTTCCCCAGTGATTAGTAAGCAGAAACAGGCCCACAAGATGAATTGCTGCCCTGACATTATTTGTTTGTGCTGTAGTTACAGAAAGCTACGGTAGCAGCGCAGGAGGCTGCAGATCTTGGCTCAATATCTTGCTAAGTGGTTTGCTGTTACATCAGCAGAGTTAAAGGAAGGAAGCTTTCTCTCTCCTTTTTCCTCCTTAAAAAAAAATAAAATCTGTAACTTTAGTCCACGGATGGTAACTTCACTTCACAGAGAGCAAATGGAAAGCTTATTCATCTCTTCCCTTTTCTGAATGCTGAGTCTTCTAGGAAGGACCAGGAAACCAAGCTATTCACCTTCTTTTGTTTAAAGGATTAGCTTCTGCAGCAGAATGTCAGCAGTTTTCTGCCCTAGCTGACAAAATACAGCTAGTGCTAAGCAAAAAATATATAAAAAAATATTGGGCAGCTAAGATTTCTGTCTCTGTTTTAGCAAAGCTTACAATACAACCCTGTTTTTATGTGCTTAACTTTTAAGGTATTTTCTTTTAAATGAGAAATGTTCCCCATTAATGACTTCAAAAATATTGTTTTTCCCATTGAGATCACAGTGTCCTCATTTGAATTAACTAATTAAAATTTATCTGAATTTTGGTTGAGCTTTGAGGATTGTAGCCAAAGCCATACAATAATTAAACTGGATTCATACATGCTTCCTGACAACTAGACAGACACAATTTGTACCTGCAACAAATTGTTTCAGTGTATCCATTGTGCTTTGGCCCAGGATTCCAGCCATGCCTTCTCTCAAGATTCTGTAAGGGTGAGGAACTCAAGCATGGCACTCCACACACCCTATATTTTTCTTTTTCCATTGGAATTCAATATTTTATGGTTATTGAGCATGCCACTAGGCAGTTTCCAGATGTTTCCTTTCTTCTTCTTCTTCTTCTTCTTCTTCTTCTTCTTCTTCTTCTTCTTCTTCTTCTTCTTCTTCTTCTTCTTCTTCTTCTTCTTCTTCTTCTTCTCCTCCTCCTCCTCCTAACACTTCCTTTTTATTTATTTATTTTTAAATAGTTTGTGCTTCCACAAACTTCAATTTCCCCTGAGGATTCTGAGACCACCCTCTTGTTTCTCAGTAGCCTAATTTTAGCATCAATCCTGTCAGCACTTGCCACTTGAGTCCAGTATAATAGAGAGTAATGAACTCGCAGGAAAGTGCCAAGTCTTTCTTTACCCTGAGCTTGAATATTCAGACATGCACTACCAAAGCCTAAGAGTTTGTAATTGATGTCCACTGATTTCAATGGAAGAGTTTTAGGCATGTATATATGAATTTATTTAAACCCTTTAAAAAAAAATTGCTCTTACTCCCTTGGGCGGTCAGAGCAATGTACAAAAGTAAAAGGAGAAGTAAAATGTAACAGACAATACAAACAATAATTTAACTATCCCTCTGAAATTAATGGGACTTAAACATTCCTAATTTTGCAGTCATTGTTCCCCACATGTTCTAATTTTCTGTCAGAAGAGTAAACACATTGTTTCCCCTTCTAAAAACAGATCAGTGTGTCAGCACAACCTTGATCCCTGTGTGGCTCAGCTGTGGCTATGACGTGCTCAGAAACTTCACTGTTGGAATACAGCTGGTGTTAAGGATCATACTGACAGAAAAACATGTGTAGCCACCAGTGTTATAACCTCCTAATTAGAATTTAGGGAAGGGCAGGCACTGAAGTGATATGAAGTCTTCTTGGAATTATATCTCCAGCTTGGGTGTAGATATTAGGGGCATGTGTGGACCCGCACTGTGCAATATTACTTGCACAAGTCACCAATAACTTTGGAAATATTGTATAGATCAGTGCCCTTGTTCTTATTTGTTTGCCACCCTTTCTTCCAATTCCCTCACCTTCATTCTGAGTGATTAATGAGACATGTGCATTGTTGAAACTGCCTTTCAGGATAGTTAGGCAATTTGGTGCCATGCACATTCATATAAACAGATGGCAAGAAGAAGAAGGCAGATAGCAGGAGGTGAGGTCTTGATTGATCACCTAGGAAGAACCCAGTGAAAAATCCGCCACCATATCCAGATTGCCTTTTTATTTCCAACTGAACAGAAAGTGTGAACAAGGCTTTGGGCTACTCTCATGTTTGTCTGGGTTTCATTCACCCTTGCCAGATGATCAAGGACTCCTGAGCTTGACAATTTCCATGATGCCTTGGATAGACTACATGTGTCTGGGGAATATCAAAGGCCTATGTGCAATTTGCACCCCCGAAATCTGGAAAGAATCTTTGCTGCTCCCACCTCAGAAAAGTAATATGGGCTTTTGGGTAAGAAGGTGCACAAGTTATAGGTGCAGAGGCCTTAAGCCCCCATGTATTTTGAAGTGATGCCATTAGGTAGTGGATACAGAAGCCTTGATGATGATTATGATGATGATAGATTGTCAGGTGTCCATGGGGTAGATGTGAGGCAAATTTGGAATCTGATGGAATATGGAAAAAGTCCACTCAGAGCTAACCTTTTATAGGTCTGTGAAACTTTCCTTTTAACCCAGGTGAAATGACAGGAATTCTTTATTTGTTTAGCAACCAGTCAAATACAGGGTGAGCCACATCTAGTTTGGGGATTTTTTAAAAACAGGTCCAAAGAAGGGTAAACCCAATTCTTGGAACCATAGCTTTGAGATATGCAGATCTGAGGTCCTTTGCACCAAACTTTGGAACTAGATTTTAGAGGTCCTAATCCACCAACAGCCAATTGTGTGGTAAAATCTAGAATATACTGATGTGTCCTAGACTATTCTAATATATCACATGGTAAGAATAAACCGTTAGAAGTTCAATTAGACTAGCTTTTGCTTGTAACATTTTTTTCAAAGGAAATATTACTATGAGAGACGACAGATGTAACTTCCACCAATGCTTCCCACCCCCACACCTTGTCTAGGCCATCTTTAAGGGGTTTCCTCTTTGGACTTTATGCCAGATGCTCATGGAACAACATTTCGCACCATGCCATGTCAGTCACAAGACTAAAGAAGATAGAAGAACTGGGCGGCCAGCCAATCAGCTGTCACCACAGTTGGCCTAGCAACTGCATGGTGAGTGGAGAAGTGAGGAAGGCAGCTTCACTTTCTCCTCCCCCACCTGCTAATCATTCATTTTAAATTAGAACAGTAACAAAAACAATCTGTGGCAGCTCTTTATGTACCCAAGTACAAAAAAGGTAAGCTTGTGTTGCGAGACTTTTTGTTGCCGCTGCTCGTTTTGTATTGTATTTGTGCCTTCATTTATTGAATATCTTCTTGGTGTCTGTCATATTTTAAAATGGGAAACTTTCAGGAAGCCGTAATAATAACTGTGCCTCATAGGCATTTGGTGAAGGTGAAACCCATTCAAAGTGCTTAGCTGTTGGCATTATAAATGTTAAACATGAAGTTTGCAAGGACGATTTACACAGTATGTGGAAGCTTCAGTTCAATCTGCCTATCCAGAATTGGTATACATATTCCAGTAACAGTCCATATGGAGCATCAATGCAACTTATCAGGATGCGGCTGAGGAAGGGCAGGACATTTCTGAGGTTGGGGCTGCCTGGGGCTGTTTGGACTTATTTGCTGATGGAAGAAAGCTGTTGCATGAACTGGATGGAAGCATAGGATGGCTGCTTGCAGTATAATCAGGTGCAGCCTTTCCTAACATGGTGGCTTCCATTTCCTAATACAGTTGTACCTTGGATCCCTAACGCCTTGCAAGTCGAACATTTTGACTCCCAAACACCGCAAACCCAGAAGTGAGTGTTCCGGTTTGCGAACGTTCTTTGGAACCTGAACGTCCGAAGGGGCTTCCATGGCTTCAGATTGGCTGAAGGAGCTTTCTGCAGCCAATCAGAAGCCACGCTTTGGTTTCTGAACATTTTGGAAGTCAAATGGACTTCGGGAACAGATTCCGTTCAACTTCCAAGGTACAACTGTACTGTAATCTGTAACATAGAATTAACATTTTTTTTGGAGTTGCCATGTCTTCTTTAATTCTCTATTTCTTTCTACATATAAACTTAAATTTATTTCATCTTTAAGCTGAGCTTTCTTTAACGTTTCTCCTGTGGGAGCAGTTGTGATGATGAAGAACATTATTTATCATGAGCTGGAATGAATGCCAGGCACAGTCTCAGGTAAATATGAAAAACGACACCTTTGCACCATCTGTGTTATTTATATCGGTTCTCTGACGGAATATTGCAAAGACAGATCCTCTCTCAACTCTCATTTATGTTGTCAGATAGGGTCAAACCTGATATAGAAGCAGTAATTAGATAGAACCTTGTGCATAGTTTGACAGGAATCCTAAAATCACATACATGTGCAAGCTCAAAGATTGCCTTTATGTATACCAAAGCTTTGCATAGCAGCCCTTAAAGTATTTTCATTATGCCAAGTAGAGCAGAACTGTGAAACTCTATATTACTGGGTGACAAAACAGGCACATTTGTGGCAACAAATTTTCAGCCACCCAAATGGATCTTAGACCATGCTGCTAGACCAGAACCCTACAACCCCATCCTGGCCCCATTGTATGCTGTGCAGTGGCAATCATTTGTCACAACGTCTATAGTTATAACAGGAAAGGGCTGGAGTTCAGTGTTAGAAAACATCCAGTGCCTACAGAAGGCCCAAGGTTCAATCTCTGGTCTCTCCAGGAAGGAATGAAAAAAGATTTCCATCTGAAACTCTGGAGAGCTGTTGCCCATTGATATAGATATTTCTGAACTAGATGGACCAGTGGCATAAAGCAATGTCCTATGGTCCAGCATTAAGCCTAGATTGATGGAAAGGTCCAAGGACATCGCCAGGACTCTTAGATCAGGGTTGGGGAACCTGTTGCTGGGCTCCATCTTCCCTTCCCTCTGACCATTAGACATGGTGGGTGGAGCTAATGGGAGTTGGAGCTGAAGGTCAAAACATCTGGAGTATTAGAGGGTCTCCACTCCTGCCTTAACCCAGTGTTGGAACCCTCCAATGTATTCATGTTTGGAAGCAAGTTGTATTTGTTTCAGTAGTGCTTACCTTTCTAAGTTTATGATTGTATCCATAAACTCACTCCTATATGCTACAACTGTGGGGTGCAATGGGGAGAAGGGAGGAGAAAACCAGAGTGTGCAACCAGACCACTGACCTATCAATTTTCAGAAATTTAATTTCAGAAGTGTTTACAGTCAAGGGGTAGCTGGCCAGGCATGTATACAGTTACAGGCACTCATTTCGTTATTTCTCCTTGAAAAATATATTCTCATTTTCTACAACAAAATTACACTTATTTCCAAATGAATGTGTTCTGCATTAGGACAGCAGAAGCAAGCCCCATTTTGTTCCTGTGGTCATGATGGTGCTATGATGTTAGTGACTTTACAATGTGCAACTTCAGATGATCAGAGTATTTCTCTTTCTATCAGGGCTGGCAAATTTGGTTTGTTTGTTTTTGTGCTCTGATGTATCAGGAATGCAGAAGAAGGGAGTAAGGTTGTAAAGCAGGGGAGGGGGAGGGGAGAGAAATGTCAAGTGTGTGTTTCACAACTGAAGCAGCATGCGTGGCCATCTAAAATCTCGCAGCTGCACCATTGCATCCACTCAAGTGTAGGTCATACTGTGTTCAGTGGCGCTTACTCCCAGATAAGAGTGCATTGGATTGCAGCATTACGCTTAGAGATAGCAACTTGCCCAAAGTCACTCTATGTCCAGCCACTGCTCTGACTCCTCAGCCCAAAGCAACAAGACTCCTTCCACCTGTTACGTACAGGCTAGATATCAGAGTAAGCTGCTCTTTTTGAAAGTACTACAGACTATCCCACAGAGTCTAAACTATGAAGGGAACACATTGCTAAATAAGTCCTAATGCATTTCTAATTGTCACAGATAATTCCTACACAGAAGAGAACACTCATAGACTAAGCAATTTGGTTTCTTGGTTTTTTAAGAGATACTTGCGAAGTGCGTTGCTGGTGCTTCCAAAACCGATCCATTTATTTTCTATCTGGACAACATAATACTGCAGCATGTCAAAGACTTCTGCATATCCTGTGAAGGATGGAGAGGAGGCGGGATGTCCTACCCTGGACAGAATTAGCAAGGAAATGGCGGCTGGCAGGGACAGGGGTAAAGAGACAGAGAATGGTATATGCTAGATGAACTCGGAATATTAGATGCTGTGCTTAGGACTAATCATTTGGGACATGTCAAGTTGATCAATTCAGATTACATCTAGCTCTTAAACATGAGTTGGTCCCTCTAGCGGTGCTGTCAGACTAATAGCAATGCTAAGAAAGATCTCTTCCCTTCAGAGATGAAGCAAGCAATATCCAGGCAGAGCAGAACTTTTTGCCCCTCCTTCCTGCATGACGCTGAATTCCATTCTCAGCTCCTTTAGCAGGATTAACCCTTAGTTTAATAAGGAAGAGATACTGTGTGCAGTGCTTGGGTTTTTATGTCTTGAAGTTCTTCTGCTTAGTATTAATTTCCTCCATAAAGTATTTTTCTAAACAGGGTCAAACCATACTGCTATGAGTAGTAGCAGGGTTGCCATTTGGCTATTTTTGAGTGATGCGGCATTGCCTCATGACATTCTAAGGAGCTCACATTTGGCATCAAGAAATGGGCAATTGAAAGTGCAGCACAATTCTAGATGCGTCTATCCAGGGGTACGAGAAGACCCTCAAGGTGCCTTCCAACTCTTTAATTCTATGATTTCAGTGAAGGTTGCAAACTAACTCAAAGAAATAAAATTTTACCCAGCTCTTTGTTGAGGAGCTTGCAGTGGTATACACTCCTTTGAAGCAGCCCTGTGAGGAGAGAAAATGGCTGACTTTACCACACAAGACAACTCCCTCAACTCCCTCATAAGTACCTCAGTTTTTAAATTGGAGCCTTATACTAGACCTTCACAACAACAAAGATATGTTCACAGGTGCATCTGCCACTTACAAGTTTTAAATCCAGATCTCCCCCCCACCTTTGTGAGTTTCTATGACATCTTGATTGAAATTTGGAAGTTCAGCCAGATGTTATTATGGGCAGGAGGTATATCTGGCCTATATATGAGATGTTTTCTACTTTACACACCACATCTTCCTTTGTTACACATATTGGTACAAAAAGTTTGTTATTCTGAGGTCACACAGTTGCCTTGTTTTATCAGAACACAACACAGCTATTTTACTATGTTCACAAATGTTACCACAATGACCACAATTGCCTTTTCATTTAAATTTTATATTTGGCTTTGAAATAACACACATAATCTAGATAAGGTTCTTACAAATAATTGTTATTGACTGCTTTGGGGGAGTATCCATTTATTTTATGCATTTTTTTTTACACTCTTTCCCACAATTGTTTTCCTAAATATGCGCAAGGAAAAGGTCACAAGTGCACCTTAATCTGCTTATCTTCCTCTCCCCTATCTTCATAGCCCTGACACACTCAATCCAAGCACTGTCTATCTGGCTTTACATTTAAAGTAACTACCTCAAAATAGAATGAACCCTCCAATGTCTGAGGGCATTAATCATACATCGCTGCTGGCATCCATTCCATTGCAAAAGGATGGAACATTGCTAATGGCCCTGTCTCTGATCTTTGCTTTCATTACAAGAACTTCTGGGCTGTAGATGTTCCTTGTCTATCTTTAACAATTTCTAAACATATCCTCCTACATAACTGTTAGCTACAAGCTATGGGTACGATCCAGCTGAAGTCAAGCATTCTTTGGTCCCATTGGAGAGGTTCAGTTACTTGGTTAACTTATGTTAACCATACAGGGAAAGGTTGTAGCTCAGTTGTGGAGCATCCCTATGCATGCAGAAGGTCCCAGGTTCATTCCCTGTCATTTCCAAGTAGGTTTGGGAGAGACCTCTGTCTATGATACCAGAAGGTCATTGTCAGTCCATGTGGACAATACTGAGGTAGATGGACTATGGGTCTAAGGCAGTTTTTGGTGTCTCTATTGAACACAGTGTAACTTTAAAGTGTCTAATTTTGACTCAATTGTGCTCCGTGATTCTAAGAAGGTGGGCCTGAAAGGCACTGCTTATGGTACATTTTATACTCAATTGCAGTTCAAAGCGAGAAGCATTGCCTCAGTGAAGTGTGGGGCATGGGTACACAAAAACCGCTCATGGTAAAGGTAAAGGTAAAGGACCCCTGGACGGTTAAGTCCAGTCAAAGGGGTTGTGGCGCTCATCTCGCTTTTCAGGCCCACAGACAGCTTTGTCCACAAACAGCTTTCCAGGTCATGTGGGGAGCAATAGAACACCACGATGAGTGCCAGAGTGCACAGAAATGCCATTTACCTTCCTGCCACAGTGGTACCCATTTATCTACTTGCACTGGCATGCTTTCGAACTGCTAGGTTGGCAGAAGCTGGGACACAGCATTGGGAGCTCACCCCGTTGCACGGATTCGAACTGCCGACCTTCTGATCGGCAAGCCCAAGAGGCTCAGTGGTTTAGACCACAGCACCACCCGCTCCATGCTCATGACAAAGAGGACCAAGTGTACAATAGTAATGAAACATGTTGCACCTTAAAATGTGGTGAAATGTGCATATTTCAGACATAGGAGACGCCAACACAAAGAATTTGGCATCATCTGGAAAGCAACAGAAGTGGCATTTACGCATATAAATGGGTGTTTTCAGCTCCAGAAGCATTCCTCCCTCACCTTTGAAAAAGGTCCTCCGTAAAGTCAGGGGTCATTCCGGAATGGCGCCCTGCGAAGTGCAAGGGTCTGGCTCTGGAAGGGAATATTGCCTTCTGCATCTTTTGCACAGGTGGAGGGAGGGATCCTGCCTTATTTTTAAAGTTCCTAAAAATAGTTAAGTGTTGTAGAATAATAAGTAAAAACCAAATGGTCCTCCCTGCAGTCTCTGCATGCCAATAACACCAGTGTGACAGGCGCAATGTGAGTTACGATCTTAAGATTCATTACAGGGCTCCTTTTCATCAGGCACCAAACTGGAGTAGTGTGTTGCAGAAAGCTTAGTGTGTGTGCAGCCACTAGACATTTGCTCCCGCTGCTTAAAATAGAACGTCTAACTGCGATGGATTAATCTTCCTTTGGCTCTGGTTCTGCTTAGATTACTGTAGCTGCTACTGTCTGAAATACCGCTGTACAATACAAGTATTTCACATAAGTCACTTAGCATACAGTCTGCAAAGACCATGTATCTCCTCTGAATCTGCCAACCTTATATATATCTATCTATATGATGGGGGAGGAGGTTCAGCTGTGTTTTGTAACAATTTCATTAAGCATTTTCAAGGTCAGATCCACAGTCCAGCTAAGGTGAAACAGTAGCATTTTAAGCCATTGTAGTCCTATTGACGTTAATGGGACTAAATTGGTTTAAGTGCAGGGACTTCAGCATAATAATTAGGAATGTGGATTGATCTTGTTAGTTGCCTCCATTAAATTAAAGCTTTATGCCAGATAATGGCATTATACAAAACAAACAAACACACACCCAAAGAACATTAACCCGCAGTCATGGAATCTTCTTTTTCTATGCATTGCAGACCTGGGGATTTTCCCAAAGTGCTTTGAGTCTTTTGAATTGGGCTGAATTTTAGTGGCTGGTGTTAAGCTGATGGTGATTTGAGCAGGGTCAGGAACTTGTGGACCTCCAGACATTGTTGGACTTCACCTCCCGTAACTCCTGACTATTGGTCATGTCAGCTGGAGATGATGGAAGACAGATATAAATTGCAGCTCAGAGGCCTTTAAAGAATCTCTTCTTAAATCATCTCAATTTAGGGTTGAGCAGTGATGTGGCCAAGTTTGCTGATGAAACCAGATTGTGCAGAGTGGTGAGGGAAAAAAGTGATTGTGAGGAGTTCCAAAAGGATCTCTCAAAACTTGGTGAATGGGCATTAAAATGGCAGGTGTGATTCAATGTAAACATGTGTAAATAATAATAATTATAACAACAACAACAACAACAACAACAACAACAACAACAACAACAAATTATTCCTATACCCCACTCATCTGGTCGGGCCTCCCCAGCCACTCTGGGTGGCTTCCAACAGAATATTAAAAACACAATAAAACATCAAACATAAAAAACTTCCCTAAACAGGGCTGCCTTCAGATGTATTCGAAAAGTCAGATAGTTGTTTATTTCCTTGACATCTGATGGGAGGGCGTTCCACAGGGCGGGCGCCACTACCGAGAAGACCCCCTGCCTGGTTCCCTGTAACCTCACTTTTCACAGTGAGGGAACCACCAGAAGGCCCTCAGAGTTGGACCTCAGTGTCTGGGCTGAACGATTGGGGTGGAGACTCTCCTTCAGGTATACTAGGCTGAGTAGATTTGAACAAAATATTCCCAACTTCACAATACTCTTATGGGGTCTGAACTGGTGGTGACTGGCCAGGAAATAGATCTTGTATATGGCTCAATGAAACTGCCGAACTAGTGTGTGTCAGCTGCAAAAACGATAAATTCCAGGGATTATTGGGAAACTTACATTCTCTTAGTGACAACACTAGAACCTGGGGTCTTCCAAAGATGCTGAAGGTTGGAAGATGTACTTCTTCGCCCAGCACATAGTTAATTTTTAAACCTATCCAGTTATTTATGCATTATTGTTGTTGCTTTTAAAAACCATTTTAGCTGCTTCCATTATATGTTTGTAAATTACCTTGATACACATGTGGATTCAGATGTAGTAGCAGTACCGGTAGTAGTATTAATAAATTCACATCCACACGACAGAGTAATGACCAACTTAGATGACTTTAAAAGGGGATTAGAAAAAAATCATGGAGCTTAAGGCTGCCCGTGGCTTCTAGCCATGATGATTGTGTTTTACCTCCAGTAGGAGGGCCAGTATGCCTCTGAATGCTAGATTCTGTGGAGCACAACTGGGGAGGATGCTGTTGCGCTCATGTCCTGCTTGCAGGTTTCCTATAGGTATCTGGTTGGCCACAGTGAGGACAGGATGCTGGAATAGATGGGCATTTGGTTTGGTCCAGCAGGGCTTTTCTGAAGAGCCCATAGGCAGTGTTCAGCTAGTTCAGCCCACCAGGGCAAGGATTTCTGCTTCCCCTCTCTTCTCCCCCTGCACATACTCTGCACTCTCATCAGATATACGACAGAGGGATGGAAGAGCCCGAGAACAGATTTAGGGTGTTGCAGGAAGGAGGGAAGAGAGGGAGAGAACATTCCCTTGTGTAAGCAGAAATACTTGCGCTGTCTGTGGGGCGCTACTTTAGATACAACCCAAGGGGTGTCATTTAGCAGGGACAAAGGTGGCAAATGCTCCCGACTTAAAATAAAAATAAAAATCAGGGTCAGTCCTTATTTGCTATTAAATTGCTGCCTGCATTATATCCAGAAGTATAACTTAGCTTGTGTTGGCTCTGGCATCTTCTGATTACACTACAGTATATAATGGGATTCCTCCCCCCGCCCTTCTTTTTGCAAATGCTAATAGTTTTGTTAGTGAAAGTGCTGGACTTCTCTCCAATCTAGCTCTGATGCTAGATTACTAAGCAATAACAAGGAAAAAGTAAACAGGGGATTTCCTGATGAATTGGGCCATTGGCCAAAAATAGTACTACATTAAGAGTAAACCTAGTTACTATAGCAACAGAAAGGGAGGGGATGTACCCAAAAGCTAGGGCAGGGTGACGAGACACTTGGGAAGTGCAGAAGCAATAGGGGCACAGGAAATAACCAAAAGAAAGAATATGTGATCAACAAAATAATATATTCCCCCCCCCCAAGAACACCAGAATATGTATTCTCTATTCACTGTTCATGGAATCGTTAAGCTGATTTGTGCAGCTATGCAATCAAAAGCCTGGGAATTGAATCAATTCCCTCAAGGTAGACAATAAGTTATGCATGTCATCTTTAAGACCTGGTCCAGAAGCAAGTACAAGCAATAAATTATATAAGACAAATTGTATCTGGGAACATATAACACAAGCTGGCAGAACACAACATGTTTTTGTAATCCAGGTGTAACCTTAGAAAATGTCATCCCAGATGTTCAGAGATTAGTGGACTCAGGGCTAATTCAAAGAACAGTCTGCATATAATTTAGCATTTGGCAGAGCAAAGGTGCACCAATTTATTGTATATGTGCTTATTTATTTATAATCTGTTTTTCTAAACACAGCTGGAGGTATGAATCTGCAAAACCTGGGGCATCCTCTTGTGTGAGAGGATGTGACATGCAGGCTGTTGAATCCAGGCCCAGAAGTTTAAACTTAATTAAACTAAAGTGTAAACGGAGCTTTCTGGACATTGTGATATGTGCAGTTCAGTAGAAACAAGGCAGTAATACACTTGATGAAAGAGTAGCAAAAACTGCTGGAGAAGTATATATAAACAAAAGGCACACTGAATAACCACATAGCACAGAGCTCGATATAATAATAATAATAATTTTATTGATCCTATTTGTACCCCAGTCATCTGACTAGGTTGCCCCAGCCACTCTGGGCAGTTTCCAGCATATACAAAAACATAATAAAACATTAAATGTTAAAAAGTTCCCTAAACAGGGCTGCCTTCAGATGTCTTCTACAGCTTGTATAGTTACTTATCTCCTTGACATCTGATGGGAGGGAGTTCCAAAGGGTGGGTGCCACCACCAAGAAGGCCTTGTGAGAAGTCTTGTCACCTTCAGTGCCATTTGGGCTTCACAGACTTCCAGTAAGATAAACAATACACAATGGCAATTTGGCTTCTAGATTGAGACTACCGAGGTTTGATTTACAGGTAATGTGGGACAAAGGCAGCGCTCACCCCTGGGGGTACTCAAAGGTACGCAGTACCGGCACCTATTTTTCCTAGAAGGAAAGCACTGGCCAAAGGTAAAGTCCATACCCATGTGAGCATTCTATGTGTGCCCTGCCATGTTTAAATGCACTAATCAGGAGCAACACCTATAGCCATGGTATGCCTTTTTTGGTTATCAGTTGCTGGCATGAGGTACCATGAGGTAGTGGACCAGGGTCGTGAGGGGTGAAAGACCTGTTACTATTTCTGTTCTAGGATCCCTACAGGGTCCCTGTCTCCAGTGTCCTAAAAGCACCCAATCACCATGAAAGGGAAGCTTTTTAGGCACTTCATGCTCCAAGCTAAACATTTAGGAACACCAACAAAATAAGGTGCTTCAGTTTCAAGAGACTGATGCGCAAGTTCTGTCACCTACAATGGAACTACATGGAAAACATAACTTAAGTCACTCCAAAAGAAGGATACTGGAGGAATCTTTGCATGAGTTAATACTTTTAAAAAATCCTTTTTGAGCTGTATGGTATCTTTGTATTTTTGTCCTTCCAGGCTGTGGTGCTTTATAGTACACATTTGTGATTCTTTGTTTTCTTGCTTTTTATTAGGTTTGCAATTTAAACAACAACAAAACACACACTCTCTCTTTCTCTCTCACACACACACTCCAATACATTTACCATGCATGTGCACAGAAAATAGTAGATCTGAAAGGCAAAATAGGGAGATTGCATTTATCATTGCAAAATTGCTATTATTCTATAATTATAAGATTATTATATAATCTTAGAAAGTTGTCTATGCTTAGAAGGGGCATGCATTTGAGTGGGAGTGGCTGTAACTATTATGAAGGGAACCTGCACTTACGAATTTTCCACTACCCTACTGCATATGTGCACTGGCTGATGAATGTAACATGCACACTTAAACAAATAAAGGGTATGTGTGGAATGTTTACATGAGTAAATGCTTTACTTTCAGCACACATAATATATAAAGCAGGCTTTGTGCAACGTGTAAGCAAGACAATGAAAAGAAAGTAAGAAAGAAAGAATTTCATGGGAAGATAGTGGCCCCAAAGCTCCTGATGTCTTGGCAGCAGGGACTTTTTGTTTAAATATGAAATGTCACCTTTCCTCCCATTTAAAATTATTCCTAGTGACTTCACATCCCTGCCTTCACTCGCAAGCACTTTGTCCTCTTGGAGCTGTAAGCATCTCCCGGAGCTCATTCTGCCTCTTTGCACCACTGCAGCCCAACAGCTGAACTCATTTGTAACAAGCTCCTATTTTCCAGTTTGATGTTGCGCTTGAATATTCCCCCTGGCATCTCCGCAGGCACAGCCTGCGTTCTATGATCTGAGCTGCAGAGTTTTTCCACTAGCATAATAACATGTAAAGTATGGTCTGGCGGGTGTCTTGACTTCACCCGTGAGCCTGGAAATGTGATTTATGCACACACACAGCTGAGGTGGGGATTAATTTGTCAACCTGTGCTGAGAAACGTCTACAGTGCACCACGGAATAGCTTGCTAGAGACAGAAGGGTGAGGATTTCCCTGGGCCAGAGCAAAATGTATCTGCTATGGCAATAAATAGCTCTAATACTCTCACTATGACGTTCATCTCATTCCCACAGAATGGCTGTTATTAATTATTGTGTATTAAACACCAACTGTGTGCTTGACCCTGTAAAAGAAATGTTCTTTGCCAAAGGAGCTTATTAGCAAAGGAAATACATAGCCAGCACACACAGAGAGAAATTTTAGCTTTTGTCATCCAAGGCATGGTAAAAGCAGCCTTTGGGTGGAATTCAACAGTGCGCTAATAATATTGTTCTGTCAGCACAAGCATTTCCATTTGCCAGACAAAACAATCTCCCCCCCCCTCTCCTACATGCTGTTTTGGGGGTTCTCCTGAACCTCCAAAGTGGATTAGGATGAGGTCGGTGGGAGAGGAGATAAGGAAAAATCCTGTTGCTCAAGCGCAGGTCCTTGAGCTGGCTTCAATTAGCCCACCTGGTTAGTTGAATTGAGCCATTTTTGTGGGACAGCTGGGCTGCCCAGGGATTGGGACAAACCATTGCCATATCCAATATGCACCAAAGAGCAAGCGGTTCTGGCTATAGGGCCCATATGATGTGTTTCATTGGTGCAACATCTTCTTGGACTGTACCACTTAAAGCTGTAAGTGGGAAGGCATTTCCCAAGGGGCAGTCAATGTCCTTGCACATACGAAACTTTAATGGCATCTTTCTGATTTGCTAGTTGAATGTGCAGGTGGAGCTTCCCATGATTCAGTGCTCTTCTTTGATACTCTACCTGCAGCGTGAAGTGGTACAGTCCAGGAGAACATATAACACCTGGACCCCTGCATTTGTCAACAAGGCATAATTTGACACTGTCGGCTGCTCCTCCAGCACAACCTCTTCTTTCTTCTTTATTTATTTGTTGAATTAGTTTACTGCTCTTCATCTGAAGATCTCAGTGTATCTCAAGATAAAAGCACAAAATGCATAATAAAAACAAGAACAAAACAATAGCCCCCCCGCCACAAACACATTTAAAAGGACATAGGATGTTAATCAGCCAAAGGCTTGGTTGAAGAGGAACATTTTCGCCTGGTGCCTAAAGATATATTAGGCACCAGGAGAGCCTCCCTAGGGAGAGCATCCACAAAGAGGGAGCCACTGCAGAAAAGGCCCGTTCTTGTGTTGCCACCCTCTGGATCTCTCATGGAGAATGCACACAAAGAAAGGTCTCAGGTGGTGCTTGCAGGGTTTGGATAGATTCATACAGAAAGAGGCGGTCCTTGGGGTATTGTGGTCCTGGGCTATTTAAGGCTTTATAGGTCAAGACAAGCACTTTGAATTGGGCCTGAAAACTAATTGGCAGCCAGTGCTGTCAGGCCAGGTTCAATGTCATATGCTCAAACCGTCTTGCCCTGGTGAGCAACCTGACTGCTGAATTCTGCACTAGGCAGGATGGAGAACTGGGCCACAACTAACAAAATGAATTTCAAGGGAGCTAAATGTAAAGTTCTGCTGTTAGGTAGGCAAAATAAGAAGCACATAATGGGTGACAACTGGCTTGTCAGCAGTACATGTGAAAAGGATCTGGGTGGTGGGTTTTTTTCTTTTAGTAGATTGCAAGCTAAATATGAGTCAGCAGTTCTGTGTGTGCAAAAAAAAAAAAAAAAGGCTCATGAGATTCTAGATGACATCAACAGAAATATGATGTTCAGATTACAAGAAGTATTGATTCCACTCTTGTTTGCTTTGGTCAGATCTCACCTGGAGTGCTGTGTCCAATGAAAGTACAAACTGGAATGTGCCCATAGGAGGGTAACATAGATTGTGAGTGGCCTGGAGACCAGTCCTGTGATAGAAGGTTTCAGGAACTGGGTATGTTCAATCCAGAGACAATTAAAAGGTGATATATTAGCCATCTTCAAATATCTGAAGGGCTGTTACATAGATAATGGAGCGAATTTGTTTTCAGCTACTCCAGAGAGTGGGCCCTGAATTTACAGGTTCAAACCATAGGAAAGAAGATTTCAACAAACAATTGAAGATGGTGGACTCTCTTTGGTTAGGGGGTTTGCAGCAGAAGCTGGATGACCATCTGGCAGGACTGCAATTTCCTGAATTCCACATTATGCTGACTCATATATGTGCATACGCAGCAGCATGCAGATACTACTATGGTTGACTAGCTTCCACACCTTAACAGCACATGTGAGTGGCCTGATTGCATAAACAATGCTGCTTTGGAAGAATGCACTCTCACTTGGTGGCCACTTCTCTTTCATGGACAGACACACACAAAAATCACAACTCGCATACTTCCTGTTCATAGAAGAGAAGTCATGTGTGAGCTGCTCTTGGTAGCCTTGGCATTACTCTCACACTTGACCCATCTGTAAACATGGGTGGACTGGAAGGGGTACAATGAGGTGGTCCTGTACAAATCCATGTTAATAGGAGGTGCCAACATAATAATTGGCTACAAATCTGCTAGGTAGGGGGTTATCCAAAAGTCAGGAAAGATGGCTCCATCGAGCCATGCAAGCAGCAAAATGAATAATCCTCCAACATTGGAAAGCCACACCAAGAACAAAAAACTGTATACAAGACATCCTGCAACTAGGAACCCATGAGAAAATTGAGCTCTAGAAACTACAAGAAAGGTCAAGTTTCCAAGATATTTGGAGCACATTTTTAGAACTCTTCACCAAGACTGAGCAAGCTTGTTTCCTGCTGATCCAGAGCGTAGGACCATTGAATTCAAATTACAAGAAAGGAGATTCTGACTAAACTTTAAGAATAACTTTTTGGCAGTAAGAGCTGTTTGACAATGGAACAGACTCCCTTGGGAGGTGGTGGACTCTCCTTCCTTGGAGGCTTTTAAGAAGAGGTTGGATGGCCATCTGTCCAGGATTCTTTAGTTGTGATTCTTGCATTGCAGGGCGTCGGACTAGGTGACCCTGGGGGTCCCTTCAAACTCTACAATTATTTGAGTAATACCCACAACCAGAAGAAGTGGGAGGCACAATGCAGGGATGGAAACTTCTACAATTGTTCATAATCATAAACTTTATTGTACTAGCCGAAGGCCATGGCATCATCTAGAAACACTACAATTGTTACAGTTGTTAACCTGGGATTCCAATGCAGATTTGACACTCATTGATCCTAACTCTTATCTGAGCATGTGAGCTTGAGTCCTGCGTGGCACACCAAAGAACTGAACATCAGAAATGAAAATGCTGTAGCTATAAAGGGTGTAGGCATGAGGGCAGATGGAAGTAGGGGGTGGCTTGGCTAGGCTGGGAGGCAGGGAGCAGAGGGAATAAGAGAGTGTACTGTTTTATTGTAATGAAGTGAAACCTCTAATAAACTATAGCTAAAAAGGGGAGAGGTTTTGGCACATACCATGCCTGTGTAAAAAAAGAGATCCATCAGGAGCAACGGGCATAATTGTTGTCTGGGAGTGATGCAGGACTGACAATGTAAATATGGATAAAAGGAATCACTTAAAAGGGAAGGTGGAAGGGAAGCTTGTTCAGGTAAGGCTTAATAACAGAGGAAAAAACTGGGGAAAGCAGAAAGGATTTAAGTTATACAAAGGGGAAGAGGACTTGGCAAAAAATACTGTGATGCCTGGGATTCACCTGAGTGCCATTTAAAGAGCCAACAAGAGAAACCTTATGATGAAAGGAGTCCTGACCTTTCTCAGAAGCGAGGGATGTATCAGGTGCACTCTAAGATAAGAGCATGCTCCAGGATCTGGAGGGTTCTCATTGCAAAGGAAAAATTTACACTGATTTTGCATCAGCTAGGTCTTCTGATATTACACTGCTCATGTCAGTAGGCTAGGAGTTTCCTGGGTTACTACAGGGAAAACTCAGAGTGCTTGTACAAGTAAAAAAAAATTCTGAATTGGCCTTTTTAGTAGACAAATAGGCTAGGTCCAGAGTGGCCAGTATAAGGTGACTATAGTTTGAAAAATAAATAAATGATAGGGTTTATTGTGGTGCTGTGTGTGGTCCAGAGGGCCATGCAACAATACTGGGATGCAGGTGGGCTCTCAAAAAAGCAGTACTTAGTAAACAGTGTCCTGGGCCTACAGCCATCTTAAGCGAGTACACCATTTTCAGTAAGTATGTGTGGTGTAATGGATAAAGCATTGGCTTAGGGTCAGGGAGTCTGGTGTTCAAATTCCTACTCATTCATGAAGTTCACTGGGTGACTGTAGGCCTGTTGTTCTCTCAGCCTAAAGGTAAAGGGACCCCTGACCATTAGGTCCAGTCGTGACTGACTCTGGGGTTGCGGTGCTCATCTCGCATTATTGGCCGAGGGAGCCGGCGTACAGCTTCTGGGTCATGTGGCCAGCATGACAAAGCCGCTTCTGGCGAACCAGAGCAGCGCACGGAAATGCCGTTTACCTTCCCGCTGCAGCGGTACCTATTTATCTACTTGCACTTTGACATGCTTTTGAACTGCTAGGTGGGCAGGAGCAGGGACCAAGCAACGGGAGCTCACCCTGTTGCGGGGATTCGAACCGCCGACCTTCTGATCGGCAAGCCCTAGGCTCTGTGGTTTAACCCACAGCGCTACCCTCTAATCTACAGGGTAGTTGTGAGGATAAAATGAAGGGGTGGGAAATGACCATAGATGGTACCCTGAGCTTGTTGTGGCAAGGATGACAGAAATAGATAACCCACCTTTATTTTATTATTGCACTATCTTCCACTTTCTCTCCAGAAACCCATGATAGTATAAAACAATTATTTCTGTCACACATGTTATCATCAACCCTGTGAGGCAAGTAAGGCGGGGGGGGGGGGAAACTGGCAACAAATATGTGAGGTAGGTGAGACTGAGAGACTGTGACAGGCTCAAGTTCACCCCACAAACCTTTTGGCTGAGTGTGAATTTGAACCTGGGCCTCCTTGGCCTTTAACACTCTATGACCCCAGTAAGCAGAACCAGTAAGAGGCTCCCATGTCAGTGGCTGAGCCAAATTCAATTCCTGACTCTGATCCTGATATTAGTTATCAGGAGACTACTCTATCTGATCCTGAACCAGTTCCCATGGCATCAGAACCTGTAGAGCCCAGAGTCAGGGCCCTCATAGGTGCCTTCCCCTGTGCCTGATGAACTTTGTGCCTCCCAAACCACCTTGCTAGTTCAACAGTGAATGGAGTACAAGAAAATGCCTGTATTCAAGTCAGAGCATTGGCCCTTAAGAAATTCTGCTTCTCAAAAAGGAAGCGGAGCTTAGGAAAGACAAACTTGGGGGCACAGACTTAAGACTTCAGTGAGTTGGAGTGAGTTGCTCTCCATGGTGCTGCCACACTTCACCTGCCTTGCTCCATAGAACCAGAAGAGGACACTCCAGCTCAGGCATCCCCAAACTTCGGCCCTCCAGATGTTTTGGACTACAATTCCCATCATCCCTGACCACTGGTCCTGTTAGCTAGGGATCATGGGAATTGTAAGCCAAAACATTTGGAGGGCTGCAGTTTGGGGATGCCTGCTCTAGCTACAATGCCACACTAGCTCTCAGTTATCTTTCCCAGCCCAGCTGCTCGAAGTTATGTTTGCAGAAGATGCTGAAAATGTAGCCTGGGACTGTTTTGTATGGGCAATTCAACTAATTGAATAAGCCAGCACAATAAAATTGATTATTATCACCAATCATCATCATCATCATCATATTTTTTAAATCAGCATCAAAGCATAATATAAATATGTTAGGTAGCCCTTCCCATTTTGTGTATTTGGGTAGGCTTTACCTAATGAGCCACATCAGCAGAAGCCCTGATCAAGGACTTCCACTTGTGCAATGTGGCTTCCCCCCTCGCACCCCCACCCAATTGGCTCAGGGAAGGGTCAGGAAACAGCCCCTCCCCGAATAGAGCACAGGAGGCGGGGGGGGGGGAGAATCATTCTGTCTAAATATTCATCACAGTATGGCACTGAATTTTGCCCTGTGTGTTTTAAAATCAGCGCATCTAAGAAAGTAGGTTTGACTTGAATACTAACAAGTTCCATTAGAAATGGTAAATTTCCTCCATTTAATTTACACTGGCCACTTCCTCCAAACACCACTCATTAAGCTCTGGCAACTGGGTTTCCTGGCTGTGGGAGCTCCCCAAAGGACTTGCTCTCCAGCGATGTACAAATGCTGCAGACACTGCAGATCAGCAGAGCTCACGAATTTATATGTGGAGTTTTAAAATAAATGATGTGTCAAAGTAGGGTCAGTTTCCATGTGGGGTGTTTATGGCAAGGAAAAATAATCTCTTATCTATTGTCCATTTACTTTCAGGGAATTAGCTCTTCAGATGTTAATTCAAATACCGGTAAATAAACTGAAGGTGATAATGGCCGAAATAGGTTTTTATGCTGCTTGTAAGCAAAGGGACATTGAAAAGCTGTTGTGTTCTTTTAAAAATGCATAGTTAAGGTTTTATTCAAAATGCCATTAATGTTTTAAAGAGCTGGCATACAACAAATCATATGAGACATGCAGCTTTCAGTCTTATGAAATTTATGGACAGGCTATGTTGAAAAATGAAAGAGAAGAAAAGACAAGGAAGGCACTTAGATCTGATCTTGTTTTTGAAGCAAATGCTGTCATTACAGTCTGTTTTAAATTGTAGGACAGTTTTTGATGGTCTGAGATCAAGCTCCGAGAACCTTCTGGAGGTTCCCTCACTGCAAGAAGTGAGGTTACAGGGAACCAGGCAGAGGGCCTTCTCGGTAGTGGCGCCCGCCCTGTGGAACGCCCTCCCATCACATGTCAAGGAAATAAGTAACTATACAACCTTTAGAAGACATCTGAAGGCAGCCCTGTTTAGGGAAGTTTTAAATGTTTAATGTTTTATTACGTTTTTGTATATGTTGGAAGCCACCCAGAGTGGCTGGGGTAACCCAATCAGATGGACAGGGTATAAGAAGTAAATTATTATTATTATCACTATTATATAAATCTAGGAGTAGCACTAGTATTAGCCATCTAACAGCCCTGTTCATCTCAAGCATATGCTTAGCAATTGGGGGGGGGAGGACATAAAGAAGCATCAATTAGGATGGTTTGATAAGAGAGATTCATCTTGCATTGGTTGTAAATTCAAAAACACACACACACAAAAACTTAGGTAGGGCAGGTTTTACACATTTATGTACCTGCTACGTGCCAGTCCTTAAAGATTCTCTAAATATGTTTGGGAATTTGAAGAAAGCAAGTGTGTGTGTGTGTGTGTGTGTGTGTGTGTGTGTGTGAGAGAGAGAGAGAGAGAGAGAGAGAGAGAGAGAGAGAGAGAGAGAGAGAATTTGCAGTTTCAGTGCCTTCCCTTAATGGAATGATAGAAATGTAAGCATATTTTTTATTTTTTAAAAAATTAAAAATTAATTTTAGCCCTAGGATTTGCATTTCAAATCACATAATAATGGAATAATTTATGAGCCTCCTTTAGTAGTCAGCATGGAAAGATTAAGTATTAACCACTTCCATTACTTTTTATCATAATCTAGAATGGCTCACTCCAAATCGCATTCCTTCGCCGCAGTGTGAAAAGCTTTCCGTGCGTGGCTGGAAGGGTGAAGCGATGAAACAATTGCTGACGGGTTCCAACATTTGTGAGATCACAAGTGAGTAGCAATGGCCAGCTCAAAACTTTTTGCTGGATGAATAAAGGACCAGACGGTGTCATTCCCCGTATCTTATATGCAGAAGCTGGCCAGAGCAGCACTAAATTCTTACTTCAAGACTCATGAAAGTCCTATGCTATACCTGAGAGAAAGAAGCTGATTTTAAGGGATGTAGGGTGCACCCGACTCTCCAGCATCCTGCTTTTGATTTGCAGCTCCCCAGCATCTGCTGCCCGAGGCAGCTGCTTCATAAGAACAATGACCCATTTAGCCCAGCATCCTGTTCTCACCGTGGCCAACCAGATGCCACTAGTAGGACCCAGAAACCAAAAACGAGCAACACGACGGCCAATGAAAGTAGTATATTTTTCTATCATGTATAATAACAGTAAGACAACGGACAGTGATCCGGTATTAACACTGTTTTGTGTACGTCTTCTTGAGCATGTAACTCAATATACAATGGACACAATTTTCTAAGGAGCAGTGGTCATAAGAATATTCTTACTGTTATTATACATGATGGGAAAATATACTACTTTCATTGGACGTCATGTTGCTCGTTTTTGGTTTCTGTTTGAAGATTGCAGCACAGAGGTTTCTTGAATTACTAGTAGGACCCAAGCACAAGAGCTCTCTCCCCTCCTGTGGTTTCCAGCAACTGGTATTTAGGAACATTACTACCTCTAGCTGTGGTGGCAGAGCACAGCCACTGTGGCTAGAATCCATTGATATCCTTGTCCAGGTCTTTAAGTGCAGTTATCATTTGCCTTCCTGGGACCGCTGGCTCACAAGTTACTCTGGGCCTGGAGCACATTATAAGGTTTTTTTTTGTGTGTGTGTGTTTGCATTTAGAAGTATGTGTGCAGGAATTGGTTTCTATCCATACTTTTGTGCACTGCCCTGGAATCTTTTGGATGAAGGGGTCTTTAAGAAATAGTTTTTAAAAATAAATGGAAAATTAAATGCAGATTTCGTAGTTTATCTCCCTCCCTCCCCCACCCTGCCCATCTCCTCTCCAACCCCCAGTTTGCTTAAGGCATTTCCGCCCTCAAAGGAAAAAGGGTTGCGGGCGTCACGACCCTCACGTGCTCAGGGGATGGCTTTCCATCCCCAGAGCCATTGGGGGAACTCCGGCCGCATCACACCCTTGAGCGACCAATCAGGTTGCTCTGGGGGCGGGGCCCGCTGCTTTTAAACAAGCCGGAGCTCTCCCTCTTGTTCCTGTACCGCTCCTGCACCGCCCAGCTGACATCCAGTTTCATGAACACCTGGAAAACTTGCTCATGATTTTATGGGCTTTTGCTTTTTCCTAGTAACAGTGTTGCCTGACTGTAAATTTGGGGTTTTTTCCTTATGGACTAACTTGGCTTCTGATTCTGGTGTGTCTTTGTGTGTGTTAACATGATGATTCATCCTGAAATATCAACATTTGGAGGATGCAAAGTGAAATCTACATATTCGAAGAGCCAAGCAAACGATGACACATTGCACAGCTTTAGGATTGCTCTTTTACAAGTCACACTGAGCAGCTCTAGCTGTGTGAGGAGCCTACAGATTCTTACCCTGTGGCAAACTGAGCTGTGCCAAGGGGCTACCTCTTCCTTGCTCCCCTTTCCCTGTGGTCTGGGGTCTACGAGGGGACCCTCAGCTTGCCACATTCTTGGTGCCAAAGAGCTTCCTTCCCTGTGATCATAAATTAAATGGTCCTCTGTATTTATGCTATGCAGTGTAACAAGGAGAACAGGGGAAAAAACCCAATTAAAAAAACAACACACATTTGCAGCTGTACAACCTTTATGAACTGGAATAACTTTATTCCCTTCACACTCCAGTGAAACAATACCTTGACAAAATGATTCATTGAGAACAGATGCTGGCAGTTTGACTGAGGTGCCTGTAGCAAGTTTAAGGGCAACTTTACATCTATCTGATCTAAGGCCTTTGACTACTGGAAAAGCCCTCTGTCTCTTTTCTAAGTACAGCATGGAGAGGCAGCAGAAGTGTTCTGATTAATTTTTATAGGGGTAAAACTGCTGCAAGCGGAGAACCTGTTCCATCAGAGGAAAGGAAAAGAAATAAGAGTGAGAGAGTCGTGTGTTTTAAAGGGGTTCCTGAATAACTTTAGTTGGTGTTTATTGACTCTTTAATGGATGGCAGTGGTACCTTGACTTTTATATTTAATGGCATGATGAAAAAAGATGCTCTTCAATAGGTGCCACAAAGGCATTGCAGAAGGGGGTCTGTCTGATATGGAACAGCCGTGCATTCGAAAGGGCCAATGCCACCACACTAAAGACCTAATTCCTACACCAGAAGATGGGGCTTGCCTAACACCATGCAGGATTGAGTTCAATAACTGTGAGGCCACTGCTAAGAAGGCCCTGTTGTTTGCCTGCCAACCTAATTGCCTTGAACCGAAGCATTCTGCCTTACATGGATCTTAAGACATGGGCTGCTGATATGGGTCCAGGTGATTCTTCATATCACCTGATTCCAACCTGTTTTGGCCTTTAGAAGTAACCACTAAGCACTTTGTACTGGGTACCAGTGCAACATGTGCAATATAGGTGTAATAAGCTCCAATGTCCTAGTCCTAAGCAGCTGGGCAGCTGCATTTTATACCAGTTTAAGTTTCTGAGCCATCTTTAAAAGCAGCCCCATTTAGAGCACCTTCCAGTCTGGGAATAGAGCCCTAGGGCCAAACTACACATGACGCTTTGCATGTTAGAGACATTTAACATCACATGTATACTGACCCTCGGATGACTACAGCCTGCAGCCTGCAGTGTAGCTCAGCTAGGACCTTCTCCAGAGAACTGATTCACAGTATGAAACATCTTTCGGGTCAACAACAAATAGGGACACTCATCCTGCAATTGTATGGAAGAGGAGAAAAACATCCTCACACTGCATCCTCCAGCTGTCCCCCCTCAAAATCTGAGCTACGGAATAAGGAAAGGCAATTCTTCTGTAGGGAAGTTGGGTTGTGCCCTCACTTTGGCTGAAGCCCAAAGCTTGAACCATATTTGGCTGATTTGGGCAGAGAGATCCTGACATCAGCTAAGTTGGGTGGCAAAAGCCCCATATCACCCCACAGAGAAGGCTCTTGAGAAGCAGCACCCAGGAGGATTAAACTTCCTATTCTCCATGCAGCTGGAGGGGAGAGATGCAGTATCTCCTTCTCCTCCCCTCACCCCATTTAATTTTGGTTTGAAAAACATTAGCTCAACCCCAAAATTTATTCGGGGCAGGATCTGGGTTGGGTGTATCTCATGTCAGTCAGCCTGGATCGGATGGGTGGGTGTGCTGTGCACAGCTATTTAAGAAAGGCCTGTCCACAAGCCCATTTCATTGATCGACGTCCAAGGCAGAGAGCCATGTCCTTCTCCTGGCTTCCCCATGCCCTTTGTTCACTGAGTTTTCATAAGATGATATGGCATCTGTACCTTTAATAGTAACATGAAGGGGAAAGGGCAGGATTCAGCAGCTACCTTGTCCAGCACAAGGACGCAGTAGCAAGGAAAGTGAAGAGGTCCTATTGACTTCTTCCTGTCACACAGTTGTTAGAATGGCCAGAGTCTTTCTCGGGAATAAAGATGGCACCCCCAACCCCAGGAAAATCCCAGAATAGACCTTAATATGAGAGTGAACTCCCTTTCACCTAACCTTTGGCATATATTTTTAAAAGCCACAAGCGCTTTTATCTAATTAAACTCTGACCTTTTAAAATTAAATTAACCTCATAGTGTAAATCAGATTAGACGTGAGACAATCTCAATTTATCCCGATTTCTCCCTGATTATGTGTCACTAAAATCTGCCCTGTTTGAATTTCACTTCCTTTGGATGACCTTAAGAGAATTAACCCAGAATTCTCCTACGATGCCACACTCTTGTTCACTGCATTAAAAGAAGAAGGCTCAGGCTACGTCCCCCTCCTGCTCCTTTCTAATTGTACTGATCGCAATTGTGCGAACATACAATTCTACATTGTTGTTCTGACACTGTGAAGGATAGTGTAAACCTCCGAGACAAATTCTTTAAAATCTAATCAGGTGATTGAAGGGAGACATTTAGACAGGATGACAGGTTTTACAGCGCCATAAACTAAGGCCAGAGATAACATGTACTTATCCTGCTCTGAGAAGGTGTCTATCTGCATATAAATATTGTTTTGTTAGTACTATTGCTGAGGAAGACTTGGATCAACATGCATTGCACACATTTTTATCTTTTCCGATGGTGCAACTGAGTGAATCTGTGAACATTGTCATATGATGACGGGTCTTATTTCAGTCACAGAAATGTATATGACGTGCGTTTTGGATCTTGCAGCTGATTTGTAGTACCATTTCGAGGATTGCTAGTTGGCATTGTAAAGAGATGCATTTTAAATAAAATAAAATAATTATGTTGCATATCTTTTTCTATACACTTATTCTCTACATTGTGGGATGCAACCACGACCCTACCCTCCAAAAAAGTAACCCCAGAGAGAATTATGTCCAAACTGAGTTTGTCTGCCTAAGATGCAGATGGCGGAAAACCTTCCTGCCAGGTTTTGTAGCATTGCATGGAGGACTGTTTTGCTGGCTGATGTCAGCAGACTAAAGGTTAAACTTCACTATAAATTAAAGATTACATTCAAGCTAAATATAAAGACCCTTATTTTGAATTATACATACCGGAAAAGCTATTGCTCTCTGGTAAAATTTGAGGGCAAAGTAAATACAGCCATGGCTTGAAAAATTTACATTAGTTCACATTAATTTTAGAAAAAGTTAAGGAGGTTCTTTTTTTGGCAGTATCGCTTGGTGTAAACAGAAGACAGTGATGGCTCCAGGATTAAAGAGCCCTTGGCATGCTGATCTCTTCTGGACTTCTTCCTATGAAAGGGAGCTCCTCTGGTGGGTTTACCTCTTGGTGACAGAAGCAACATCAAGCACAAAGTATCCCACAATTCCCTCAAAGTATCAACATTCTGAAGATGCAGAGGGAAATGTAAATGGTGGCACCCAGACCCTCCAGGTGGGGGGGGGGCTACCATTTTTATTTCTCACAATGTCCCAGAACAACATAAGGAAATTAAAAGGGTGATGAGCCTACTGGGGTTGCAGCCTAAGAATGGGGCATCCTGGTGCTGGGCCTAGAAAGAGATACAAGCCAACTGTTTATTTGTAGGGTATCAGCTTATATTTTTCTCAGTTTTAGCCCTTCACCAACTCCCTCAATTTTGTTCAGCTATTCTGGTGAATGTGATCTATTTGTGCCAGTCAATGATGCCCAGTTCATGCACTTTCCCCTCTGAAGGAAATTGCCAACATTTTCCAAGGCTAACTGCTAGATGTTGTATCATGCCAGGTCTCCCTGGACCTTTGTCAGGAGGCCACCCATCAGGCTGGCCCTGCTGACCTAGATTGGGACAAAAAGATGACCAGTGTCATGTAGTGATTAGTGTGTTGGACTAGGATCTTTCAATACTGGTATGGTCATGAGCAGAAACCTGCATTTACACAGAGAAGCTGTGCAAGTGCCACTTTCCCTTTGCATATGCACATTCCACAAGTCCTACCTTAGTTGTGTGCACATTTCCCTAGTTCTTTATTTTTTGTTTTTTTTGGAAATGCTAATTTTCTCAGGGCCTCCTTGGTGGCTGCTCCCAGACTTTGAAACACCCTTTCCACAGAAGCTAGACTGGCTCCCTCGTTGTTGTATTTCTTCCAGCAGGTGAAGACCGTTTTATTCTGACTGACCTTTGGGAGCTGTTTTTTAAGGTAAGAGCTTTAATAGTGCCGTGCTGCTTTTATTATCTGTATTTTAATATATTTTTACATTATTTTAATTCTATTAGAGTTTCATTACTTTATAACGATTCTCTTTTATGCTTTTAGCTTTGGTATGTTATTTGTGTTGTTTCAATTTGGGTAAGCTGCCTTGAGTCTGGGAAAAAAGTGAGATATAAATAAATACCATCATAATTTGTTTTGAATTTTTATGATTTGAATTTGCATGTTTATTCTTTGTGAGCCACCTTGGGTGGCATTTTTCAGCCACAAAGCAGCATGGAAATAAGCAGTAACAAAACAACATGCATTTAAAGCATGTTTAAAAAAACACATGGCTTCCCCCAAATAATCCTGGGAACTGTAGTTTCCCCCTTGCACAGCTTCAATTCCCAGCATCCTCAACAAACCACAGCTGCCAGGATTATTGGGATGAAGCCATTTACTTTATATGTCTTGTGTAGATGTGACCTGTGTAACTTGCTTTTAGTTGTGGACCATGCCTGTACAACTAGCATGCCAGGATATGATCAAAAAGGCCTCAGGCATGTAACTCTAATTGATTGGCTTTCATTCCACCATCATTTCCCCACAGTGAATAAGGACAGAGAGTCTCTTTATATAAAATTGATTGTTACCACTTCTTAGGTATCTTTGACATGGAGCCTCTTCCTCTGTGTAGGGAAGGTCTTTCACTTCCTTCAGGCATTTTCCTACATTTGAGCATTTCCTTCCTTCATTTATATTTTTTCTGACAGGCTAAGGTGAGTAAGGCTAAAATAATTTCATCACAACTTCAGTATTAGGCATTGTTAGAAAAATTCCAGTCAAGCTTTTGAATAGGTTGTGGTAATGGCAATTGTTTTAATGAGAACTTGGCATTCCCAGCTGGAAATCTGCCTTTTGTTTCCCAGTAACATTTGCTAGGCTGACGTGGATGGCTTCCAACAATCAGAAACCACTAAGGAAGACACCTGAAATAATTGCTCAGAGAGATTCCCTCTGTCCATACATGAGAAAGGGTCATCAGTCGATATGTGTGAAGTCTTGAGAGTGCTTATTTCATTCCGCGTTTTGAGGGAGACACTGCCTGTGGAAATTTGAGACTAGAAATTAAATAAAGCATCTAAGATTTTAATATGTCCAAATTGGTCAGGGTTGGGATGAAGGATTTAGTCTTGCTTTGTTTCTCTGAAAGTGACTCAGCATCCACCCGTGGGTTCCAGCTCACTGTTTGAGAAATACTGGGTTAAAGTGTTCTGGGAAGTTTACTATTTCCTTGAGACACCATAAGAAACAAACGGGGTTGGGGATGCACAGCATGTGCTGTTATCACTGAAGAAGAAGAAGAAGAGTTTGGATTTGATATCCCACTTTATCACTACCCGAAGGAGTCTCAAAGAGGCTAACATTCCCTTTCCCTTCCTCCCCCACAACAAACACTGTGAGGTGAGTGAGGCTGAGAGACTTCAAAGAAGTATGACTAGCTCAAGGTCACCCAGCAGCTGCATGTGGAGGAGTGGAGACGCGAAGCTGGTTCACCAGATTACGAGTCTACCGCTCTTAACCACTACACCACATTAATTTCCTTCATAAGTAAGTAAAGGAAGGCTTAGATGCAGACAGCTTTCACCAGGGGCAGACTTTAGTCTTTGGCGGCACCCTGTGCAAGGCCAAAATTCGGCACACCCCTGCCTCTCATCTTCTGTTTTGCTCAGTTCACTATGTCATAGTTGTGGCACCCTTGACTTGGCACCCAGTGTGGGGCAACTGGTCTCACTGTTCTAAATCTGCATCTGCTTTCACCATTGGTAAGTTTAAAATGGATAAATTGTTAGGGACTATTTCATAAGCAGGCTAATGCATATGAATCAAGCAATGGAGAAATAATCCTGCACAAATTGGACTCAGCAGGAAAAGGAAGCCACACACTCTCATAATTCAAGTCGAGAACAAGTTGTTTCATAACATTTAAATATGTTCAGCGTTTAGATATGCAACTCAGGCAAGACAATGAGCAGAGCGAAGAGATTATTTATCCTGTGGGCCAGTTGTGCATGAAACTGACCAGAGAAAGTAATCTAATCAGACCTTATTAAACTGAATCTGCAATGCATACCCAATGCCCACAAGCATTGTCTGAGCTGGCCAGCAGTCTAATCTGACTTTAGGATGCTTGCCAGTGCCAGAGCCTTTTCACAGCAGCATCTACTGCTAAGTTTAACTGAATTATTCAAAATGTTCTTTTTATTAAGGGTGTGGGAGAGACACAATATGGATATCAAGGTCACATTACCCATGGAATTTACACACACAGCAAT
Organism: Darevskia mixta; assembly: GCA_034641385.1. NCBI lineage: Eukaryota > Metazoa > Chordata > Lepidosauria > Squamata > Lacertidae > Darevskia > Darevskia mixta. Next base: position 38,650,427 of record JAWWNH010000066.1, read on the forward strand.
GGTACCTGTTTCACTTATCAAGGGATGAGATGTGATGTGGATCTTGATTTCTGTGCCAAGAACAATACAATCTACAACCAGAGAACCAAAATTCTGCAATCACAATATATTGTGCAGAACAGAGCAATTGGTTTGATTTATTTCCATTGTGAAATATGGATTTGTGGGAACTTTTGGAAGGGACTAGGTTACAAAAGAGGAAGAGATGAATGGGTTTCATGGCAGAGGTGCTAAGACAGGTCAACAATACTGAAGAAGTATGACAAAAGGATGTGGAATGGATGCAATCACAATCCAGACCGGACTCTGGCTATTTACTTTCAAAAAGTCATTCAGTCAATTGTAGCATTTTATTTTTTTTTAGATACACGTTTACTTGTTGGAATTTTAATTCATTTTCTAAGAAATGTTACAGTCACCTGAATGATTTTTAAAAAGCCAACAAATTAAATGTCCCAAATTGCAGGCATCGAACTCAACTAAAACTGTTCAATAATAAAAAAATCCCCATATCTTCCAAAATGAAAGTCTCAGGCTGAGAAATACTTTTTATTTTCTTCCCTTTTCTCTGCCAAGATTTTCCTTGTCATCACCTATTAAATGTCCCAAATGTTGATTGATTTGGCCTGAAGTTTGATTGGTTCGTGTTAGTGTCAATATGTTCAAGAAGAGGGCTCAGATAATGACACTCAACATTTTCCGTTTTCAGTAGTTCCATTAAGCTACTGTTTAATTAAACACCGAGGAGGTAACTAATTCCACCCCCATCTGGTTCCCAGGTTATGATTTTGCCCACTAAGCTCACCAATGGCAACTCCTGTTCTTAGAATGGATTAATCTCCCTTTCTGGCCGTTGGGAAACAGGGCTGTTGTGTGCTCCGGGACAGTTTAACATTATGCTAACTGACAAGTCGCTGCAGGATTGGACACTTCAAGTATCGTCTGCAGGATCAGCAGAGCAGCGTGCCCTGCCTATGACCCTGGCGCATAATCTAGAACAGGGGCTGTCAAAAAGGTTCTGTATGATCTTGGATAAAGATCACAAGCTCTTCCAACTGGCAAGGACTCTGGGAACCGGAAGAAAAGGAGCTGAGACATTGCAACACGGCAAGCACGGCCAGTGGTGGTTTCATTTCTAGGCCCCCATTATGTAATTCTGCAAATCCAACTGTCTCCCAGGCTATGTTTAATTGATTGATTTGTTTGCTTTAAATATTTATACACTGCCTTTCTGGACAAAGTTCTCTCAAGGTTATGAACAATGATAAAAACATAAAAATTTAAATTACATTGCATAAAAAACTTTTAAAAACTATAAAACATACAGAAATAGGTAACAATATTTTCAAACAGGATGCAGGCAGTAGCTTCAAAGAGATACATTTTTAAACCTTTTTTTAAAATATCATGACTGAAAGGGCTGATCGTACATCTTTTGGGAGGAAAGACTGCAGAGTGGGAACCAACAGCGCAAATACCATCTGTCATGGACGCTTTAGTTGTGATTGGTTAAATGGCTATCTGTTATGGATGCTTTAGTTGAGATTCCTGCATTGCAGCGGGTTACACTGGATGACCCTTGGGGTCCCGTCCAACTCTACAACTCTATGATTCTATGACCCTGCTCATAGTGCTATCAATCTAAACAACCTTAAAGGTGGTCTAATGGGCAGAATCTTCAACGTCTCTGTAGTGTTGAGGAAAATGAGAGTTAACTGTTTCTCCCAACATAAATGTGAGGTCCTAATTCACCCCTAGACTCTACCATGTCTAAAGGAAATAGACACCTTACTCAACTATCCATTAGGCAGCTTCCTCCACTTTTCTCCATGAACAATGCCACAGTCACTAGGCTGTGAGTTCCGATTGGCCAGAGTCCCATTGAGACCTCCCTGCTACATCTAAAACCTATTGTTATTGTTATCTTGGAGCTCTTCAGAGCACTCAGTTATAAGTGTTCTTTTTTTTACATGCCTGCAGGGAAGTGAGGAATCTTTACTGCTAAAGCACAAAGAAAGCTTTCTGTTTCAGAGTGTGAAGAAAGAATTTCTGGCTGATGACTTGAAAGCAGTTAAAAAGAAAAAGAAAAAGTTGGTTTCCCAAAGAATTAGAATATTGACAAGCCTTGTCCTTCGTAACTATTCCAAATGTCTGGAATGCCCACTCAGAACAGCTACATGGTGCCAGCTATTTTCTTCCTCAAACTCATGTTTGATCAGGAATTGTGTCCTATCTGCTTGTAATTTAATTAACAAAACTTGAAGGAACAACAACACTAGTGGACAGTATAGTGGGGTGGTGGTGCTCACTTGACCTCCCAATGGCTGAGTTGCTGCTGCTTACCAGCAAGGAGAGTGAGGAAGGTGAGCTGGTGGTGGGGTCACACGGGTTCTTATGCACCAATGGAACAAATCTGACACATCTTCCAGTGCATTTGCCTAGCACTGACCTCCCTGCTGCCTCACTCTCTCCCCTCTCTTTCCTGGTAAGCAGCAGTGACTCAGCTGTTGGGAGGAAAGGTGTGTGCTGCTGCCACACCATGGCATCTGCTACTGCGCCACAAAGTAAGTGTAACATGCAGTTTGGCCCTGCCTGTGTGGGAAAAGCTATGGGAAAGGGGGGGGGAGGAATTGCTGGATTTGTGCCTACCTATTACTAGCCAGGTGCTGAACTGTTACATGTTGAATCCACCTATTTTATGCTGCCCTCACAGGACAGAAAACTTAACCTCTATACTACACCATTTCTCAGGAGGAGGCTGGGACTTTTAAGGTCTTGTGGATAGTGACAATCTAGACAAAGCTCTTCCAGCATATGAAAACATGGATTAAAAAGGATTTAAAATAGCACAGTATAGATAATTTGGGGCAGAGAATGCCAAATGTATTGCCGGTATATAGTAAATTTTTGACAAAGCAGACTAAAGCACTTCAGTGTGGATGTCCTGCTCTCAGTTGACACAAAGGTATAATTGCCTGGTGCAGCAAAAAATCTATTTTTTATTTGATAATAAATAAAGCAATAGGGAGTGCTTGAATCATGGATGGTTTATTACCTCAGACAGTCAGAGCAAATGTAACCACACACCCACGACACAACTGCAATATTGTTCTGTGGTTCCCAAATCAACACATCTGAACCAGGCTTAGAAACATTCTTAATTCTTTGGAGGGTAGGAAAGGTGAGTGATAATTTGTGAAGAGATTTCATGGAGGATATCTCTCCCCGGGGAACCCAATTCAGATGTCCTCCCACTCTTTCCTCCATTGCTAAACTGTTTTAATAGAATAGGAAAGAGCAGATAAGGGAATGGGATTGTGGCGTTGTCCTTGGCTGACTTAACATGCCGGTGGAGGCTGAAACGGAGAAATTTCCCTTACTTCTCTGTACAGCCCAGAAGAGAGGAAGCTGAACGAGAGCTGAAGGTCCAGTGCCAGCCCTAGACATCTTCCCATCTAAAGCAAACAGTGCAAATGACACATCATGATTTGTAACTAGCGTTCAGTGATGGGAGCTGGAGAAAGGAAATGGTACGCTTTCTGGAATCTGTCAAAGTGACTGCTTCACAGTAAGTTTAGCAGAGGTGAGGAAAGCTGGCTAAGGTGTAGAACCTTGTGAGTTGCGGCTTTTCTGAGACCCCAAATAAATATCCAAATGGCCTGCTGCTGTTGGCCAATCTGAATGCATTTGTGAGGTATCAGAAGTTCAGAGTCAACAATCCCACACTTTGTGCTAAAGAGAAAGATAGGATAAAATTTTGTACAGTGACACAGGAAGTCAGCCACTGAGCCTTTCTTTCTGAACAAGAAAGAGGTCAGCCTTGCCTTTGGTTGTTATAGCCTGTTAAAAATTTTGAATGACGCTTGCGTGTGAATAGGAAGCAATATCGGAAAAAGTGGTGAGCAAGCAGAATTTCCCTGCCCAAAAAACCAATAATAGAAATGCTGTCACTAGCAAATCAGCTCCCCAGCTCAGGGCAAAGTAAGCTGGGAATAGTACAACCTTCAAGTGACTATTTACCAATAATAGTAATGTGGGTGTGCCTTTGTGAAAGAAGCAGTCTTAAAGAGGGAAACAGTGTGTTTCCCCTCAGGCACTCTACAGAATTCATCAGACAGGCAACATCAGACAGGCACAGGGACACAAAATGTCTTCATAAAGAAAGAGAGGGCAGTGAGGAATCTTTCAGTGGGAAGATGAAGAGGAGAACCACTTGGCTGCTGAATGAAAAACAATGATCGTGGAAGCATCTTGGCTACCAGAGGAAATGAGAGCAAATAGTGCAAAGGAAGCCTTTTAAGAATTTGTTTCCTAACTTAGAATAGTCCCTGCTTCTACTCCTAGTTTGTTCCATTTGCTGCACAAACATATACCTTTCTACTCAGAATTAAGTCCCATTGTGTGGATGTAGGATCGTAGTCCCATAACAATAGTTATAGACAAATCTGTCAATTCTGTGTTTGCACATTTTCCAGTCTTAAGTTCAGCTTCCCCCTTTCCACCCCAGTTGGCAAACACTTCTTTTTAAAACCCTGCATGAAAAATTCACATGCATGTTTTGTGTGTATTTCTGTTTATACACATTTTTGCAAGCCATTTCTTCTAATATCTTGCATTCCCCCCACTAATATACACATTTTTGTATACTCCCCTAAGATAGCCCTTTCTTGTGTGCATTTTTAAAACCAGCATAGTACATTGCAAAATTCGAGAAGCGCAAATCATATTGATGCCGAAAGTGTGAAATAGTTTTGTATTAAAATGAGAACTGAACAATGTCTTCCTCATTCCTTCTCAATGGTGAGAATTTCTAAGCTTCACAGTGTGTGTGTAGCTATATTCTTGGGAAGGAAGGAGTAAACCTCCACTGCTCACAAGCTGTGATCTTGATAATCCCCGCCCATGGATGCAATTAATTTAAGGAAAACTCTATTCAGTGGTGGGTGGTCTGGCACTGTGGCATACCTCATCCAGGTGAGTTGCTGCTGCTTACCAGGAAGAGGAGTAGTGGGGAAGCAGTGAGGTCTGTGCAGTGCAAATGCATCAGCAGAGCCAATTTGGTGCTCCTGGTGGTATGTTTGCCCTGCACCTTGGAGCACCAGGAGCACCACATTGGCTCTGCTGATGCATTTGCACTGCACAGACCTCACTGCTTCCCCACTCCTCCTCTTCCTGGTAAGCAGCAGCAACTCACCTGCCAGGAAGTCAGGTAACTGTCTCTGTCCCACTATGCAGTCTACGAATGATAATATACAGTCAGTGTAATGTGCAGTTTGACCTTCAGAGGTCACTGTTCTAAATGAATCGCTTTGCCACATCATTGCAATGTCCCAGAGAACTTTGTGATATTGGCACAACACATTTACCCACAGCACTAGGTTATCAAAATAATTTTTTGAAAAAATATTTACTTGCTTTTTAATTATTATTTTTCTATGTTTTTAGCAGTCCTTATTTTTATTTTAGGCAACCTCGAGTCCTGTCAGGGAAAAAGATGGTGTATAAATAAATACATCATCACCATCAAGGTAGTTTCTGCATTCAGTCCTTTCCCCCTTCTTTACTACTAGATATCAAGTGACAGACCAGGCCTTAAAGAAGTTCCATCTTGGGAAATAAGCTCAGGTGAATCCAGAGAGGTTCTGGATGGCCTTAAGGAGTAGAAGTTTCACATTGTGCGCTATGAAAGTAATGCTTTGGAAAACATGACTTCAAATTTATGGTATCTTGGAAGAGATTTCACTGAGCAAATTTCACAAATGCAGTGAGCAGAAAAGACAAGTCATTTTCAACCAGCACTGCATGTGGAGAGGTTGGAAAGTTTAAATGCATTAAATCTATTCCAGTGACAGAGGCAGCACAGGCAATTCTGTGAGAGGACAGTTTGCCAAAGAGCAGCCCAAGGGAATGTATCTAAAAATGGGTTCTGAAGTGCTTGACTCTAAATGGATTTCTCATTACCACACTGAAAAATTGAAAGCATGGTCTGGTTTTCCCCCTGCCCCATTCTGCTCATCCTCCAGCTGCAGAATCTTGTTAAATGGAAAGGAATGTCAAGACTGTGTTCCAATAAATATGGAACTCATTTCTGTCATTTTAAGTTATTTTGAACGGTCGTGTAGCATTGCATTTTTATATTGTGCTTTAACTGAGGTAATAATAATAATAATTTTTACGTGAACATACTCCACTGTAGAAGTTATACTGGCAGAAAGAACATTTCAAGCAATATTTCCATTTATTCAAGACGAGCGTGGAATACACAGTAAAGTGTAATTATATAGTGGTGCTTACTCATCAATTAACTAAAAGAAGAAGCATCTGTCTGCGACAGCACTTTCACACCAGCTAACCCTAACCTGGGTCCCCAGGTAGTGTTGGACTACATCTCCCATCAGTCCCAGACAGCCTCGCCAATGGTCAGAGATGATGGGAGTTGGAGTCCAACGTCTGGGGGCATCAAGACACTTTCACAGTTTTTCAACTCATGACAGTTTGTACAGGGAAAGCTCAAACCACCTGTGTATAGGAAGACATTGGAATGAAATTTGCAAAAGGGTTGCCATTTTAGTTTACTGCAGCATGTAGATTGCCATCTTTCTCTCATAACACTAGAATCAAAGTCAACCAATGGTATTTACTAGCAGCGGGTTCAGTATGGAAAAAGGAAATATAAGATGCTCCATAATAATTTGCTACTTTCCCCAGCATGTAATTGTTTCCTACTTATTTCTTATTTCTTACTTAAACAGGAAGTGGCACCCACTCCAAAACACACACACACAAACACCTTGTGATTTTATCATTGATAAGGAACAATCCACAGATCTGAGAGGAAGAAAGAAAAATAGTTTGTGCAATTGAGCACGGGTAGAGGACAACAGAGGACAATGAAAAGTAAATGGAAATATGAAAAACTGCAATTGAGTTGTGTAACTGAGTGGTACATGCACAGACTTATTTCTTTATATTCTTTAGGTTGAGGCTAAATTGGTTCATGTTATCTAGAGGCAGAGAGTATGCAGTTCCCCAAGCCCCAGTGCACATCTTGAATTATTTCTTCCCGTTCCTTGCTTTGCAATGCTATTCAGTCTTCCTGCTCACATTTTATGATTAAATCATAATGTTTAAATGGAGTGTGTATGGGGGGGGCTGGCTTATATGGCAGACTGCTGTGTGTGCATGTGGTGTGCTTGTGCAGTTTTAGTAATGTTTATCCTTTCTGCTCTCAAAATAACTCTCCTTAGTTATGAGTAAAAAGTATGTTCTGCTATCTTCTTCTTTGGCAATCACTCGTAGCCGAGTAAGATTGTCTTCCATGAACATGGTCTTAACAGTGAGTCCGTAAGTGACTGTGGAGGCAAATTCTGCTTCCACAGTGGGGACATAGGTTTCCGGGTGGGAGTTGATCACAGTGAGGGTTTGCCAAGCGTGCCTTCCTCTTAGCACGTTTCTGCCTTTTGTCCTGAGTTTGAGCATCTTCAAAGTCCATGACACCTTTGCTAAAGGCTGTTCTCCAATTGGAGTGCTCGCAGGCCAGTGTTTCCCAATTGTCGGTGTTTATACTACTTTTTTTTAGATTTGCCCTGAGAGAGTCTTTAAACCTCTTTTGTTGACCACCAGCTTTACGCTTTCCATTTCTAAGTTCAGAATAGAGTAGTTGTTTTGGAAGATGATAATCAGGCATCAGCACAACATGACTAGTCCAACAAAGTTGATGTTGAAGAATCATTGCTTCGACACTGGTGATCTGCTTTCCTGCTTGGCAGGGGGTTGGACTGGATGGCCCTTGTGGTCTCTTCCAACTCTATGATTCTATGATTCTATGATCTTTGCTTCTTTCAGTACACTGGCATTAGTTCGCCTGTCTTCCCAAGTGATGTGTAAAAAATTTCGGAGACACCGTTGATGGAATCTTTCGAGGAGTTGGAGATGGCGTTTATAAGTGGTCCATGTTTCACAAGCATACAGTAAGGTTGGTAGTACAATAGCTTTGTAAACAAGCAGTTTGGTTTCCCTGCGAATGTCCCGGTCCTCAAACACTCTGCACTTCAATCGGGAGAAAGCTGCACTTGCAGAGCTCAGGCAATGCTGGATTTCGGCATCAATGTTAGCCCTTGTGGAAAGAAACTGCCCAGGTAGGAGAAGTGATTGACACTTTCCAACATTACACCATTGAGTTGGATTTGTGGCACCACAGAGGGGTTGTTTTGTGCTTGTTGGTGCAGGATGGTTTGGAGGTCATCCTCTGAGTGTGCACACACTATGTTGTCATCAGCATACTGAAGCTCTATGATGGAAGTTATGGTAACCTTACTCTTTGCTTTCAGCCTACTCAGATTAAAGAGCTTTCTGTCTGTTCAATATATGATTTCTACTCCAGTGGGGACTTTTCCCTTGACAAAGTGTAGGATCATGGCAATGAAAATAATAAATAGATTTGGGGCAATAACACAACTCTGTTTAACACCTGATCCCACTGTGAATGGTTCACTTTGAGAGCCATTGTTATCTGCGATTGTTGCTGTCATATTATCATGGATGAGCTGAAGGATGTTCACAAATTTATCTGGGCAGAACTGTAAACATGGACAGAATCTAAGTTATGTTCATAATTCTTTTCCCCCTCTCGCTTTTTTTTTAAAAGATGAATACCCTTGATTATAAGTAAATGTATGTTTCATTGGGGAGATAATTTGACTTGTGTGGTTGGTGGAAGCTTGTCATTTCCTACTGATCTACCTTTCTTGTCATTTCTGATCTAGATGTTTCAGAAGTGAAAATAAGAGAGAAAGTCACATCTAGACGTAACAATGAAATGGAAACTAACTGCACAAGTCTCGCTGTCAGTCCAAATTTACTACAGATGAGTGGCAAGAAAAGAGAGTCTCTTTACACATTAGATCTTAAACGATACACACCTAAGATGTCTTAAGTATACACCAGAATCAGCCTGCTGGGTGGGGGCAGCTGCTATTCTACATTCAGTGAGTGGTTTGCTGCTGCATATCGAGAGGGAGAGGGGTGAAGTGGTGGGGATTGGTACAGCCAATCTGAGCCCCACCCCTGGCATGTCATTTCTGCCGTACACTTAAAAAGGGGGGAACAGTCTTATATTTAACAGTTCACTCGGTGTCAGCAACCTCTTTGGGGTCAGTGAGCACATCTCGAACACTGAGGAAGTCCCATTGGCACCACATGCAAATTGGCTGCTGTGGCCTTAACACAAAATGGCTGCCACATCTAAATGAGCTGCTCTGGCTTGATAGTGAGCTCACTTGGAAGCATCTACCATAGCAGTCTGCTCAAGCCCTCCAGGTGTTTTGGAATGTGTATTAGGTTGATGGAAGCAGCGTTACAGGCTCTTAACGGTACAAGGACCCAGTTTACATGAAGGAGGCCTTCCGTATGTCTCTGGATTTCTAGAAAACTCAAGGTCTGCCACTTTGAAGCCGAATATCTTAAGGAGTTACTACCATACAGCATGTGACACCACACATGCCCATTGTGTCATAGCAATGTCAGGCACTGCACTGCATGTGCCATGATTTCACAGTGTCGGTAAATTGACCCATGTTCTGCTGCCAAATTTGGCCAACAAAGGGATCCTCCATATTACTTATTTACTGAGCATTCATCTTGATTTGCTTGCATAGTGTTTGTACACCTTCCTGTAAATCATTGTTGTATTCCACACTTTTCAATGCATTCCCTCACCACTTTCCTAACTGCAAAAGATCCATTTTGTTTGCAAAGTGGGTTTGTTGCACAAGGGCAGCAGAGCGCTTTAACCTACTTTAATCGCACAGACCTAAATTTCTCTGTATTCACTTGAATCCTGAAACCCAGCGACAGTCAGGAGGTGTTCTGTGGTGAATGAGTATTTGTCTCCCCCACCAAATACACCCTTGTCTGAAGGCGGCAAGTTGTTTGCGCCTACTCTCATTAAATAACCCTGCAGAAATATGTGGAGAATAATGCATGTTGCTGCAGTTTCCTCAGGAAAATTCCTAAAGCAGCCTCCTAAGGTTTAGCTGACATCAGCTGCTCTGCTTGAAAATGAAATTAAAGTTGAGTGTGGCAAGATGAAGTAGCGGAGGAGGAAGAGAGTTTATTTTCCTTGCAGCAACTCTTACGGTCTCACAGATGCACTCTGATCCACCACACTTTTCTTTTAAAGAATGGTTGTCAGATAGCCCTCCTCTTTATTTCATTGCTAGATATTTCTAAATGCTTAAGCCATCAGTTGTAACCAAACTGTAGATTACCAATGCTGAAGGAAACAGCACATTGAAAAACAATCATTTTGTTATTAGAGCAAAATAATTTTGAGGTGGGGCTGTAGTCAGAGGAGCGATTAAGGCGCAGTTCAGGCAGACTGAGCCCTGAGTCTTTTATACGAGGTCCCAACTCTCCTGACCCTTCATCCCCCACTTTTAAACCATTAAAAAAGTGGCCAGACACAGTGCAGAATGTTCTGCTAGTGACACCTTACCCACCTGCCATCTTATATTTCTCCAGAGGCAAATTTGTGTCCTGGCTGCAGATCCTTAGCCACAACTCAGTGGGAATAAGACCCCTGACCAGCTTAGTGCAGGAGAATGCTTCCTGCGATGTTCAAAAACCATTTTTAGCCGCTTCTGATAGAATAAAACAGGAATATCACCTTTTGTTCAGAAGCTTAAAATGGCAGACTGAATTCATGGAAATGATTAGCAACTGTGAAGGTGAGCACTGCAAATGCAAAGATGATACAGTATCATTTTAGCATGCCTGGAAGAATATACCTTCCTTGAGAAGCCTTTTCCTTTTGGTCACCAGGAATGTAAATGTCACATAGAGGGGAACAAGTTTATTGTTTCAGATTGGTTTTACATGGATTAAACCTTAGGTTGTTCCAACTCCACCTTGAAATGAAAGAATATTAAAACCAGCTGAAAAGCTCACTGGTGACCTTTGTGTTCAGCTAATCTTAAATTTTATTTATTTGAATAATTTATATATGGCTTAATACCGTACATCTTTAGCATGTAGCACTGTGGGGCCCTTCAGCTATTTCCCTAGCCTTTCATGAATGTGATTGTTTAAATGTCTCATCTGTATGAGGGGGAGGCCAAAGATACAGGTCTTCTCCATGGAATTGGCACCTCCCCTTCCTGCCAGGCTGAAACCATGGTCAGAATCCACATGATTGGCCCTGCTCATGTGTCATTCAAATGTTAGCCTACCCCCAGCAGTATAGGAGCCTGTCAGAGAAAAGTGGTTCCCTTGCAGCTATGGTGACATTTGAAAGGCCACCAAAAATCTGGCCCCATTACAGCTGTGGGGGGCAGGGAAACTCTAAGAGAAGGAAAGGCAGTTGCACATATGGATACATAGAATCATAGAATCATAGAGTTGGAAGAGACCACAAGGGCCATCCAGTCCAACCCCCTGCCAAGCAGGAAACACCATCAAAGCATTCCTGACAGGTGGCTGTCAAGCCTCTGCTTAAAGACCTCCAAAGAAGGAGACTCCACCACACTCCTTGGCAGCAAACTCCACTGTCGAACAGCTCTTACTGTCAGGAAGTTCTTTCTATGAAATCTTTTGAGGAAATTGTTCATTGGAGGAAAAATTCAGGAAAAACAAACACAAAAGTATACACATCAAGATTGTGAGCACAAACAAAAACAGCAGAGATAAAGCATGTTGTGGGTCCATAAGCACATTTGCGAACTGGAGGAACTGTTGTAGACACCACATACATCCAATAACCAAGCACACACCATAACAATTGACTAAAGTGTGTGTGTGTGTGTGTGTGTGTGTGTGTGTGTGTGTGTGTGTGTGTATGACAGGGGTGGCCTCTGAGGGCACAAATGCGCTTGCAGGCACCATGTTGATAATCCCTGTTGTATATTGTAAGAGCTACAATAGCCACAGCTTCTTTTACTACTAAATTTACTACTAAATTCTCATTCATATAATCTTTCCCATGAGGAAAAATTAGCTGGTTTTCATGGGGCATATTTTGGCTCCATAAAAGTGTTGCCGTGTCCTAAAAAACCATCAGTTTCCAAACATTTCAGGCCACCAGAATGTTGTTAAACCGGGGTTGCATTCACAAGGCCATTTCACTGAGGGGAAAGGTCACCTTGTTGGGAAGCTTAGCTGCGGCAAATACAAAAGCAAGATTACCCTTATTCCCTCCCTTTCACTGTGCATTGGCTAAACAGGGCCTCCCCCATTTAATTGGCAACTACCAGCCATCTATTTGTCACATTGCCAGCAAGCTTAACTTTTAATAACCCTTTTTAATTGTATTGTGTACTAAAATTATTTCCCAGTCGTTTGCTGAAAACTATATCTCAACACCAAACAGCATCACAGAAACAACAAAAGATGACTATTATCTGCATATTTTTTTTCTATGAAAAAACTAGTCGTGGTTTCTTTTGCAGGCCATGCAGAAAAATTGGGGCGGGGGCTTCTTCTAAAGATATTAACTATTGATTACTTGCTGATGGTTTTTCAAGGGGAGGATTATGGCAGTGTTTCACTATTGGCAGTAAGACTAGGCAGAAGAGATTGTTTTCCATTGTTGCCAGTATCTCATACATAAACAATATTATGGCAGACAGGAGCTCAATTTTACTGTCAGTATGTAATAGCTCACCCACTGAAATATGTTTGAAATATCCATTGAAGCAAGAAGAATGAGGCAGGGAGAAGGAAGAATGGGAGTATAACAGAGCAGACACTTCAGGAATATGAAGAATCTTCTTACCTGGATATACCTACATAATTTCATTTTTTTACACAAGGTTGTGATCCCTCCTGGTTCAGCTCTTGAAGTGGCTATGAGGAGTTTCTTAACTAGGCAGTTGTGATCTTCAAGGAGAAGATTATTAAGGAGGTGCTTGTGTGACAAAGAACTGAGGTTTTCCTGGAATAAACTCACAGATTACCAAATGTCCAATTCTGCTAGAGGCTTGCAGGGACACAGGCAGTGTCCAGTCACCAATCCGATTCAAGCAAACCTTGGACAGCTACAAGAAAAGTTTTCTCTGCTGGGAGCTAGAGCCAACCAAAGCCTTTTGTAGGCTGAGCAGGCTAGACTTTACTTCTCTGATGGAGCTAGCTAGCTGGTTAAATTGCAAGGCTGGGGAAACAAAGATACTGTAGGGGACTCATTCCCTAAATCAGAGGATGATTACAGGGTTGTGTCCTCTGGCAGGAGGAGCCCTGAACAAGGTACTTGGTGATTCTCTCAACAAGATTGTGCCTTGCCTTCATTGGATTCTCAGCTGTGCAGCACAAGGGCATCTGGAGTTGATCAAAGCACTAGTTTTCTTATGTGCTTCCACACCAAACTGGCCAGAGCCCAAGCTGAATGGATCTAAATTTATGCTAGAGCAGCCCTGTGTAACTATCTCTCATATCTATGTTTGCCAAAGCCCAGGTCTTAAAATATTATTTGCTTTCAATCTAAGAGCTGTTGCCAGTGGTGGGGTTTAAAGGTAAAGGTAAAGGGACCCCTGACCGTTAGGTCCAGTCGCGGATGACTCTGGGGTTGCGGGGCTCATCTCGCTTTACTGGCCAAGGGAGCTGGCGTACAGCTTCCAGGTCATGTGGCCAGCATGACAAAGCCGCTTCTGGCAAACCAGAGCAGTGCACAGAAATGCCGTTTACCTTCCCGCCGGAGCGGTACCAATTTATCTACTTGCACTTTGATGTGCTTTTGAACTGCTAGGTTGGCAGGAGCAGGGACCAAGCAACGGGAGCTCACCTCATCACAGGGATTCGAACTGCCGACCTTCTGATCGGCAAGCCCTAGGCTCTGTGGTTTAGACCACAGCGCCACCTGCGTCCCGTGGTGGGGTTTAGGAAAGGATAAATGGGACAAGGGACCCCACTCATAGTGTGGGCTGGAGGCCTCTTTAGGCTTGGCTATAGTTCCTGGTGAAGGTTGACCGAATCTCAGGGGCATGGGGAAACTACTGAAAGTGTCCCATCAGAATATCTCAATGATCAAGGTGGAACATAAAGAATTGGGTAATTTCTGTCATGTGGAGGAACAGGTAGCTAACTTTGCATCACTTGCTAGGATGCCTCTATAGCTCAAGTGGTACAAATGTTTGGCTTACAGAGAGCTGACACACCTGCATAGGAGCTGACTTCCTGATACGTACTCATTAGCAAGAAAGCTAAGGAGGAATTTCCACAAGGGGTGGTGGCATGGAGCTTCTCCCCTGATTAAGCAGTCCCTGTGATTGGTGATGATTTCCATATAGTGTGATTCTTCTACCTCTGTATTAATTGGTTAGCATGTCAGGGTTTGGAATAGAGGGATCTGTGGAACAAAACAAAGCTCTAATTATCTCTTGTCTATTTATGCAACTGAATTAATTCCTAAAAATAGAATCTGCTATTATTTCTAGTCCCTCTCATTTCAGACTTCATGGGAAACTTGTGGTCAAATTGTTTCTTCAGAGCGTTACTATACAGAATTGCCTTCAGACAGTTCGGGGGTCAGATAACTCCATACCCTCTAACATTTCTCCAATGAAAATAGGAACATCCAAAGGAAAAACGGGGCATTCCGGGTTCAAATCAGAAACTGGGACGGGTTATCTAAATCAGCGACATCCCTGGAAAATAGGGCACTTGGATGGTCTGTTATTGGAGTTTTGATGTACAACAAAAGCCTTATACACTCAGAACCTATCTGGTAGCACACATCTTCTAATCTACTGGTGTGTGTGTGTGTGTGTGAGAGAGAGAGAGAGAGAGAGAGAGAGAGAGAGAGAGAGAGAGAGAGAGAGATAGGATCAATCATTGCATAAAGATAGTGTTGATTTAAGCCCATTTCACTCACATATTACTGTACTGAGAGTAGTCCTACATGTTGTTGTGGACTGTCTGCATTTAGAAATACTAGGAGTAGCTGCTCATGAGATTAGACTCCCTGCAGGGATTTTGATTGTGTGGAAGTGTGGTTGCACACCTGACGTGATAACTAATCAATATAAAGGCAGAAGAATCACACTGTGGAGAAATTATCACCATCATTGGAGCTGTTTATTTCACAAAATCACTTCCCTCACACTGGGCTCTTGGGAAAATTTTCTTTTGTTTGTGCCATATGTGTGATTAGATGGTCCAAAATGTCACAAAGATATTACATAAAATTTCCACATTGTACATGGCCCTGTAGCTGGTATTTAACCATCTGAAAACACCTTCCTTCCAAAGCAGATGCAGGGATATCAAGGCCTTGGCTAGGGAACACCAAATCTGTCATGAAAATGTCAACTGTAGCTACCAGAGGCAGAAACAGAAGGTCCTGAATCACTTTAGCAGCACTAATTCTGTATGTGGACTATTCTTTCTGCTGGATATATTATTTACACTTCAAGTATCAGATCTATTATTCACTGGCTTTCCTTGTTTTCATTTCTTTAAGAGTCAGTTCTTGTGCGTTATTTCTGATATGGTACAGCCTTCCTACAAACACTAAGGGGGTCAGAAGTACATAACTTGGAACCACACTTATCCCATTCCGTACAGTCATACAACCTTCCCTGAAACATCAAGTTTAGGGGAAGCCACCTGTTCTTCCTACTTTCAGTTGAAGGGGCTGTAGTGTGGCCAGCTCTTGTAACTATCATGAAGCTCCATTTCATGACCAGTTTTTCATTATTAATTATTATTATTATTATTTCACTATATATTATTACAGGTGTGTGCTTAAACGATCTCATAGAACTATAGATTTCTGCTATATACAGTCGTACGGCTTAGTTGTCGAACGTTTCGGCTCCTGGCTCCTGAACAATCAAAAACCAGGAGAGTTCCGGTTTTCGAACGATTTTCGGAAGCCGAACGTCTGGCGTGGTTTCCACAGCTTCCGCTTGGCTGCAAGAAGCTCCTGCAGCTAATCGGAAGCCACATCTTGCTTTTTGAATGGTTCCGGTAGTCAAACAGACTCCCAGAACGCATTCTGTTTGTCAACCAAGGTGCAACTGTTAATCTATTGTTATCTGAAGATTTCATAGATCTATAGTTCAAGACATTGCATTTGGTTGCAGGCAACCACCATAGATCAGAGCCAAGTGCAGCAGCAGCAGACATCCACCACTAAAATGCTGTCTGGAGGCCTGGAAGGAGTGATGTTACTGCTGCCACTGCTGAGGCCACAGAAACAACAGGAGAAAAAAAAGTTTCACGGTGCATTGAAGTGTTGAGGATGGGTTTTGGGTGGGTTGGATACTATCAGTGACATCATGCTGAAGGTCTCTTAAAGTTTTCAGTCAAGGCGCTGTGGAAACACTCAGAATGGTGGCAGAGCTGTGTCTCTTAGCAACAACAGTGGCTTATAGAATCAGAACACTAAGGGGTGATAATATAGCGGTCACTTTAGCTTTTTTTAATTTTCAGAGCTCTAGATCTGTGGAATGAATTCAACATTGCACTAAGGCAATTGTTCCATCAGGAGAAGCATTTTGGATTTGAAGATGGAATGAGCCCCTCTTTTCTCCCCCTGCACATTGTTCTGGGGGTTCTCCTGACACCCCCAAAAGCCAATGGGGGCAGAGGGGGAGAATGGGGGAAAGTGGAAGAGGAAGTCCTTGCATAGGGTTTTTGTAGATGGGACTCAGCTGAATCCTGCCCTGTATCCTAAAATTGACAAAAGTGTTGACAGGGTCTCAGTGCTCATACCTCATGACACAAATTCCCTCAGCTGACACACATTGGGGTCCTCTGTTTGGGGGGCATCCAGTGGAATTTGATTAGAAGTACTGAAATAGTTTACGACTGCTGTTATTATTAGTGCACTGCTTGAAATTCATACGGTTTGTCATTATTTTATATGTATGTTGTAAGGTACCTTGGGAAGATAATATGTTTTGAAGGGTGGCGTATAAATTTGGCGTCTAAAAGGAAAGAAAATTACTAAGGAGTATTTCGGGGGCTACTAGAACATATGTTTCTTCTGTAAGCATCTGTTGTCATTTCAACTGAGTCACAGTGTTTAATAAACCACCAACACGTTTCTCTTAGTTTCTCCCAATATACCTATTTTGGGAAATAGCCACACACCATCGGTGTTGGTAGAGATAACACCTTTGCATTCATGCTGCTCGCTGACCTCAAAAGGAATGTATGAAAAGGTCAAGGCTGAGGAAACTGTGGTGAAATCGGATGCAGCATTCTGACCAAGTTATGCACGCTCCATATTATTTGGCATCGTGCCACTATGTTCAGAATTAAAAGATGGATTATTGTGGATTTGTTTTCTTTTGGGAATTAGGACTGGCACCGGCTTAGCTTCAGTGGAGGTATTAACCGAAATGCATTTCTGTCTTACAGCTTCATCCCATTTAGCCACTGTGACTTTGGAGTGACTTCCAAAGCAATCCAATCAGAATGAGTCGGCAGATTAACATTAACTTTTATGTCAGGATGAGCGGCGATGCAAAATGAAGCAGGTGATGCAGCAGCTAACGATATAAAAAAATTAGAAAGAAAACATTTCGTGCAAGCTAGTGAAGCTTTTCAAAAACCCATAAAATAGTACAGTGTGCATTCTGAATTATCTAAGGCGGCATCCGCACTATAAATTTGAAGTGCTATAATGCCGCTTTGACTGTCATAGGTTCTCCCAAAGAATCATAGAATCATAGAGTTGGAAGAGACCACAAGGGCCATCGAGTCCAACCCCCTGTCAAGCAGGAAACACCATCAAAGCATTCCTGACAGGTGGCTGTCAAGCCTCTGCTTAAAGACCTCCAAAGAAGGAGACTCCACCACACTCCTTGGCAGCAAATTCCACTGTCGAACAGCTCTTACTGTCAGGAAGTTCTTTCTAATGTTTAGGTGGGAAGTGTTAGTTATCTGGAAACAAATTAGACAAATATCTCTATCAACGGCTACTAGCCACAATAGTGGTTTTACAGCCAATCCCTTTCCCCCAAGGAATCACACACAGGTCCTGGGCAGGAATAGTGTGTGTGTGGGGGGGGTTATGCATTTTCTCATGCAACTACTTAATTTAGTCTTTTCAAAACAATAAGCAGATCAAAACAATTATCCTTTGAAATTTGAACTTATCTGAATTTTACAGTGCAATTCTTCCACCAAAAGCATGACCCTCATTCCCACCCCCCTTTATGCAGGATCCAGTCATGGATTATACACAAGTCATGGGCAGGGCAGCGGAAGAGCAATCCGATCGGCTGCCGGGGTGGCACACGTGCCCTGCGCCCAGGGGCGGGGCCAGCCACCCACAGGGCAGGGCGAGCCAGGGCAGGACGCTCCGTGGGGCCTCTGAGGAGTCTGCCTGCCTCATTCCACTGCCTCCTCCCCCTCAGCTGCCCTACAGCTGAGGGGGAGGTGGCGGGTGAACCGTTTGGGGCAGGAGAGACGCATGGCTCAGGCGCGCTGCAGGCCCTGCGGTGAGTGCCACATAGAATTTTGTCACCCCCCCCTCAATGGTGACACCCGGGGCGGCCCGCCTCCACTGCATCCCCGCTTCTTCTGCCACTAGGGAAGGGATTGGGGGGGGGGAATTGATGCATAAATGTGCACAAAAAATGCTGATGAATTTTCATGATTCAAATTGCTGCAGAAATGTAGAGGGTGGAATTGAAGCCTGGAAAAACGAAAATCTGAGAGAAACTGAAATTGACAGACTTGTCCATCTCTAGTAATGGGTCATGCGGCTGCCCTTATATGGCTTACTTGAATGGTACAATCCATGACCTAGTCCACACAGATAGCAAATAATGAATTAAACCTGTTTCTGGGTTATATCACATCACACTGCAAGGGTGTGTGGGTGTGGGTAAGAGGATGTTAGATAGTTTGCTGATTCCCCTTTTGAAAATCCTTACAAATAGAAATTAGTCTGGTATCAAGACTAGTCTAACATCAACACAAACGCATTCAGCAATATCTGGAGAAGGAGTGGAAGATAATGCATCACTCTTGGGTATGGACTGGCAAGCTTTTAAAAAGCTTTTCCTAAAAGAGGGACAATTATTTTCTTAAGATGGCAGTCAAGAAATTGGTATTTCCCCTTGTAAATAGGTAAAATTTAAGCATACACCATTAACCCCTCAACTCTGTGGTAGAGCTAAACATAAAACCATTTAAAAATGTGACTATGTCTTAAAATACTCCATGTTTGTCTTTGCTAATCTATTTAAAAAATACATGCAGAATTTACAAATGGAAAAGGCTGATCAGGCACACCTGAGCTTCCCTTTACAGTCTTGTATCTAATTCACTATCACAACTTCATACACATCAATATAACCCAAGGCCTTTCCATTTCAAGTAATGTAACTATGAACTGTTAAATTTGCTAACAGGGATATTTTATTTGACCATTTAATATCACTTTCAGATTAAGATTTCAAATAAGGCTAATCCACGATTTGTTGTTTCTACTGAGTATGCTTTATGAGAACTGAAGGCCAGTTGTCTAAACAATCCTGATGAAAGCAGATTTCCTAAACTAAGCCCATTTTGTGTATGGTGTGTTGTGTCACAATTAAGTCAAAGCCATTTGTGAAAATTCACTTTCATAGCTGTAACAACCCAATTGCCTTTATCCTCCGATTGCTGTCTAGATTTTTATAGCAGTGCAGGTGTACATGACACTCTAAACATGGAAGCATGGTTCTTATTGTAGCAGTTTAAAGCTTAAGACCTCAGTTACACCGGTACTTAACATACAAACTAGAAATGCAGACTGAGCCTATGCATGCTTACCTGGAAGTAAGTTCTACTGTTTTCAATGGGGGCTACTCCCAGGTAAGTGTGCATAGCAATGTCCCCTTCGTTTCTGAAATAATAGGAGTTTCACGGGGTCCAGATTCACAATACTTATTGGTAGAATTATATAAGGAGATGCAAGAAGTCTTTAGAAACTGATTGTGGCTGTATCCTTCAGTCTCCCAGCTCTCTGATAAAATCACTAGCACAAAATTATACAGTTAGCTGGCAAAGCTGGAGAAGCAAGCACTCTGATGGATCTTCTGAAACTGGCTGCATATATGAAAGACAAGTGCAACCAACAGCTAAATCGGAATTTTTGGGCTAGAGGGTAACATAACATTTTAAAGGAATGGTAGGTTTTGAAGTGTGTTAGGAATCATAGAACAGAATCATAAAGTTGGAATGGACCACAAGGCTCATCTACTCCAGCCCTGTGCAATGCAGAAACCTTTTTGCCAAATGTGGGAATCGAACCCACGGCTGTGAGATTAAGAGTCTCATGCGCTACCAACTGAGCATTACCTAGCAGAGCATGACCGCAGGGTCCTTCTTCCAGTCCACATCAGGGGTAGATAATAATAGTAATAGTAATAATAATAATAATAATAATAATAATAATAATAATAATAAATTTTATTTATACCCCGCCCTCCCCAGCCAAGACCAGGCTCAGGGTGGCTAACACCAAATATAAAAACAATTGATTAAAATACAACTTAAAAACAAGATTAAAAAACAACATTAAAGTGCATTAAGATATAACTCCCATGACCAAAGCTGAGGGATCAGTGGCACTCTAGAGGTTGTTAGACTACAAATCCCATCATCCCTGACCATTGACCATGCTGGCTAGGGCTCATTGTCCAACAACATCTGCAGATGGGAACCAGTTCCATCCCCAAAGCCACTGCAGGACAAAGGGGAGGGTAAAGGCAATCTTACAAATGAAACAGGGCCCAAAGCATGGCATTAATTGTGTGAATCCTAGTAATGTGCTGGTTAAGAAATACAATAAAATTGCAGTTGCAGGGATGCCTGGCTGGCAGAGAATGCCAGGAAGGAGAATGGGGAAGGTGTGTTTAACCCTCATCCCCAGCTGAAATCCACAGGCAACTCTTAAGTTTCACTAAGTGCAGAAAAGGAGAACTGCGAAACAAAGTAGAGTGGTACCTCAGGTTACAGATGCTTCAGGTTACAGACTCTGCTAACCCAGAAATAGTACCTCGGGTTAAGAACTTTGCTTCAGGATGACAACAGAAATTGCGCAGCAGTGGCGCAGAGGCAGTGGGAGGCCCCATTAGCTAAAGTGGTACCTCAGGTTAAGAACAGTTTCAGGTTAAGAATGGACCTCCAGAATGAATTAAGTTCTTAACCCGAGGTACCACTGTAGATGATGAGTGATCTGAATTAAACTGAATGAACCAGGTGTGCATTTTATTCTGCTGCTCTCTTCTGGATTACCGGTAGGTAGGCATGCCACTCCCCCAAACAGACCTACTGAGTGTCATCAAGAAGAAGACCACAGGCTCAGAATTTCCATTTTAGTGTGCTTCTGTGACCCACTCCTCCTTCTAGGGCAGCACTGCCTTTGCAGAGACAAGGTTGTCTTGCCCCAGTCAATGGAGGGCATGAAACTATTTAAATGGACTAATGTGGAACAAGAGACCAGAAAGGTGAGCTTTGAAAACAGACTGAAGCAGGCCCTGATCAAGAATGGGAATTCTAGTTTTTAACTGAAATAATTTGAGAACTTCTCGTGAGGTGTATGGAACTCTTAATACTTTCCAAGCTAACCGTCTACTAGATGAGACAAAGTATGGAAATTCTGTCGTGTAATTTCAAACCATTGTCAAGATTAATAATACTACTTCCTCTTTTTCCAGCTTGAAGCAGTTTGTGTTTTCCCTCCCCAATACGATTCACCAGAAACACTGAGCTAATACTGTCCATTAGCTCACTCTTCCACACAATATCTCATAGCATTAGTCCCGTAGCAGTAATTTCTTCAATAGTGGTTCATTACTGGCACTTAACAAGCCCCTTCTGGCCTCTAATTAATTACCTTGTTTCTTACTCTTGTTGAACGGAAACTACTGTCAGGGGCATTGTTTGCTCAATTACCCAAAAGCTCTAGACAAATGTTCAGAAATTAATGTTGACAGAAAGTGCTCACAATTCTGTCCATTGCATTGTTTTCTGGGGTCTTTTTTTTTTTTAAGCAAATGCTGTGAAGTCTGAAAGTCCTATTCTTTTTGTATCATGATTATGATTTGTTGGTTTCAGTGGCCCAGTTTTCTTCCTGTGATAAAACATTAAATTGATTGATTGATTTTATGTGATTTCCCACTAACCATTCACCATAAAGATCCCGGGTGGGTTACAACAATTTAATCATATGAGTATAAGCAAGTAAAACAATTCCAAACAAAAGCAGCACAGTACAGGTTAAACAGAACAGAAGATGTGGGCCCAACAAAATTACCTTAACTAACGAAGTCCAAAGCTAAAAATGTGTGTCTTCATCATCAGTGGAAACTGAATACTGTTGGACTCAGTGTAGGGAGCTGCACAATTTAGGGGCTGCCAGAGAGAAAGTCCTATTCTGGGCTGCAATTTCCCCCAATTTTGATGGTGACAGAATTACCAAGAGAGATCCTTCTGCTGATCTTGACTCTTGAGATGGTCTGGTTGGATGGAGAGCATCTTTGGGGCCTCAGTACTTCTAGGGCTTCCAACCTTGAGCCAGGAAACAAGCTGACAATCATAGTTTATGGTTTAGTGTGGACATAACTATATAAGGGTTCTTTTGCTGCTTTCTGGTTACACTGGAGAAAATAAAGCATAATCGCTGCCTTAGCATCACATCCAAACCAGATATCGTGGTTTGTTTCAGTACAATAAACCACAATGAGAAGTCAAGAACAAACCTTTGGCTACTGATTGTGGTTTGTTGAGAGTGGAACAGCAATGGTCCCTGGTTTGGACATAATACTAAGTCAGGGATCTTGATTGTTTCCTCCATGCAATAGTGGGAAGGGGTGAAACAGACCATAACTACATAATCCTGGTATAATTTAGCATTACACGTAAATGAAGCCAATGAGTAGCAGTGGGCTAGATGGTTGTCTCTTTCTTTCTTTCTTTTTTTTTTTTAAATAATTTTTATTAAATTTTACAACATAGAATAACATATATGAAACAAACAAATCATACAAAAACAAACATATAAAAATACACAACAATAAAAATAGGTTCTATCTCTATCATATTTCTTAACTTGTTAGGTGGACTTCCTCCGCCTCCCTCCACCGCGTTTCTTATTCCTAATATATGTTCACAGATACTTATCATTATCTTTCTTTTATCTCTAATACTTATCTCTTATACTTCAGATCTTATTCTTGATTAATTAACTCCTTATCTTAAACTTATGTTCTATCTTAAACTATGTTTAGCAATATAATTTCCAACAACTCTTATCTTATGCTCAGCTATAACAATAACAACTAACTTCAACTTTATCTAATTACTAATTTTGCAACACTTATTAATGTACATCTTAAATTTCTTCCACTCTTGTTCAGTCGCCTCTTCCCTCTGGTCTCGGAGTCTCGAGGTCAGCTCGGCAAGTTCCATGTAATCCATCATTTTCATCTGCCATTCCTCTAATTTTGGTAAGTCATTCGTTTTCCAGTATTTAGCAATCAGAATTCTAGCTGCTGTAGTGGCATACATGAAGAAAGTGTGGTCTTCCTTAGGTATTTCGTGGTTGACCATTCCAAGCAGAAATGCCTCTGGTTTCTTGGTAAATGTGTTTTTCAACACCTTTTTAATTTCATTATAGATTATCTCCCAGAAGGCACTCGTACTCGGGCAGGTCCACCACATGTGGTAGAAAGTTCCATCTGCCTTTCCACACTTCCAACATTTATTGTCATGCAAATGATAGATTTTTGCTAGCTTGACTGGGGTTAAGTACCATCTATATATCATTTTCATTATGTTCTCTTTCAACAAAGTACATGCTGTAAAGTTAATACCTTTTCTCCATAGTCTTTCCCAGTCAGCCATCATAATATTATGCCCCACATCTCTGGCCCACTCTATCATTGCCGATTTAACCAACTCATCCTGTGTATGCCATTCTAGCAGCAATTGGTACATTCTGGATAAGTTTTGGGTTTTTGGCTCTAGCAACTCCGTTTCCAATTTCGACTTTTCCATCTGAAAACCAAGTTTGGTTGTCTCTTTCTTTCTACTATATACTTTGGAAAATGGTTTGTCTCTATGTCTATTCTCCATGCATTTGTACACCTCTTGAGATATTGTCACCCAGCTGGGCGTGACAATTCCTGAGGTGGAGGAGCTGGTTTTCCTCTACGTTTTCATTTTGAGTCAATATGGTGGATCCAAATGTTTTGAACTGCACCAAGATACCATTGCCCAATTGGGTGTGAGGGTTCCCAAAATCAGGCAGCAGGTTTTGGTCTATGGTCTACTTTCAGCCATGTTAAATGGGAATGCTTTCTCTCCTCTGTAAATGAGTTTTCCCTTTAGGATTGGCAGTTAGATGGTAGCATTTGCAGTTGAGTAATCATTCTATATTTGGCACCACAGTGTTTCAAAACAAATAAAAGATGTGGGAAGGCAGAAGGCTGGTAGGCAACTTACTCACTATTTATTTGAAAGATTCGATATATTTAAATAATTTCTTAAGTTGCTAAATAAATATTTGCTTCATTTCCCTCCGAATTGTGAAGCATTTTTATAGCGATGTTAATCACACATTAACTCTAGGCTCCCTGGCTATCTTAAAGAAATCTGAAGCATGATTGAAAACCTCTGTCAAGCACTCCTCTGTTGCACCCATTCCTCAGATTAATGTCCGTGATATGCCAGGTTTTTTGTTTTGTTTTTTGGCTTGAATCCATAATTGCCTCCTGTTTCCAATGGAAGAAAACCAGATGGGAAAATTGCTGTTTCTTGTATGGCTGCTTCCTGCAGCTCAGTCTTCTCAGCATCCCTACCTACCTATCAGGGCTAAATGCCCCATAAAGCCAATTGCTGTATATTTGCACAAGAATAATCTGCAGTATCTGCAAGTAGAAGCAGAATGGAGTGCGAGAAGTATTGATTTGTTTGTGTTTTTGGTTTTAAAAATGCTTTGTGCGTCTGCGTACAATCTTGTCCCTTTCTAAAATTTATATATGGGTGTGTGATTTTCTTTTGGTAAATCTACCAAAGAATAAAATAAAACAACATGGTGGAGGGCATGTGTGCTGTGTTGCTTTGGTGCAGTGGTGGGGGCACTTGCCCTTCTTCTGATAAGAAATGTTCTGTGGGGGACACAAAAAAGGGGGGTCGAGGTCAGTTGGGAGGGCGAGTGAAAACTGTCCCTATTTTCATCTGAGGAATGTTGGAGGGCATGGAGATGCTTCCGTGAGGAACTTCAGGTTCATTTTGCCTTAGTTTGCTGGAGCAGTCAAAAGGGAAGCCATTTTGAAGTCAAAATGCTTGGGAGGGAAATGCAAGATGGCCACAGAATATTGCTGTCTGGCAACAACATTATTCATAATGAAATTTCTTGTATGCTTTTTAATTTTTTTAAGCACCTTTTTTTGAACACCAGACAGAGAATGCAATTAAAGTACATTATTTTGTGGTGGTGTAGCAGAATGATCTCTTTCGCACAACGTAGCAGGCAGAACGCATTCATCAGGTTCCTCTTGTGATTTGTAACGGCTTAGAATTATGTGTATGTTGTCATGGGAGTTTATATACTCTCCTTCCTTGTCCATGGATCTAATTATAAAACACATTCATTTATCTTCTGAAAACCATCAGCTATCGTGACAGCAAAGCCATCGCTCGTATTTTTTTTCAAACACTCTTAATTCCTGCAGAATGTTTTGTGCAAATCGCAAGAACTCATGCTGACACCGTCTTATGCAGTATGATCGAAATGTCACCTCAAGTCTCACTGCCGCTGCCCTTCGAAGATGATGATAATTAAACTAGTGGCATGTACATGACAATCCTTCAGATACCAGGGTAGAAAACCCTGGCCGCCTCTTCACCATGCTGCAATGATTTCAATCCATTAAAATAAATAGCAACAAGGAGTCAACAGAAATTTGTGTATTGAGAAATATGGCAGGTTCAAGAACCAGGCAGTTCAAAAATTTTCCATGCAGTCCTATTCAAAGAAAATTAAAATGCAGGCATACTTTAACATCATATCATGTTGAATCTTCAAGTGCTCCAGGGACTTCTCCCAGACTAGATCCACTGAAGTGAACTCGGGAAATGCAGGGTCAACATTTGCTGGTATTTCTGTATTTAATAGGCATATTGAATTAAGAAGCAAGTATTACAGATTCTGACAAATGTTGAGTTAGAATGGAAGGGGTTATTAAGAATGCTGTATCCTTGGGGTAATGGGTGGAAAAATCCTTGCGGGGTGGGGAATGAGTTGGATAAATTTATAACTTTGAAAAGAAGTATTTGTGAAACCACATATGTAAATGTAAACATTTCTGCATTTGGAAATGAATACCTGGAAATATCTATGCCATCTATCTAAGGACTTGGAGAACCTTTTAATGAGGGTGAAAGAGGAGAGCGCAAAATATGATCTGAAGCTCAACAACGAAAAAACTAAGATCATGGCCACTGGTCCCATCACCTCCTGGCAAATAGAAGGGGAAGAAATGGAGGCAGTGAGAGATTTCACTTTCTTGGGTTCCATGATCACTGCAGATGGTGACAGCAGTCACGAAATTAGAAGACACCTGCTTCTTGGGAGAAAAGCAATGACAAACCTAGACAGCATCTTAAAAAGCAAAGACATCACCTTGCCGACAAAGGTCCGTATAGTTAAAGCTATGGTTTTCCCAGTAGTAATGTACAGAAGTGAGAGCTGGACCATAAAGAAGGCTGATCGCCGAAGAATTGATGCTTTTGAATTATGGTGCTGGAGGAGACTCTTGAGAGTCCCATGGACTGCAAGAAGATCAGACCTATCAATTCTTAAGGAAATCAGCCCTGAGTGCTCGCTGGAAGGACAGATTCTGAAGCTGAGGCTCCAATATTTTGGCCACATCATGAAAAGAGAAGACTCCCTGGAAAAGACCCTGATGTTGGGAAAGATGGAGGGCAGAAGAAGGGGACGACAGAGGACAAGATGGTTGGACAGTGTTCTCGAAGCTAACATGAGTCTGACCAAACTGCGGGAGGCAGTGGAAGACAGGAGTGCCTGGCGTGCTCTGGTCCATGGGGTCACGAACAGTCGGGCACAACTAAATGACTAAACAACAACAACAAACTAAGGACAGTTAAGGAAAGTGTTTGGGGTGGGGTGGGGAGTGACTTCTCCAGTGTTTGGACTTACACCAGTGGGTTTTTGATGCAACTTCCTTCATCCCAAACTTGCAGCTGTTTCGAGGCAAAAACAAACTCATGTTGGTATAGGGCTGCTATCTAAAATGACCGATCCCCCCCATGCTACTTTCCACCCTCAGTGTGGGCTGGTGAGGGAGGGGCAGCATTGCTCATTTGGCTTCCCGACATGGTGCGTCACTGCTAGTTGCCAAGAGGAGGAGGTTCGAGCCAACCGGAAGGTCAGTGTGGTGGAGATGCAGTGGCAAAGCCAATCTGATGCTCCTGCTGCTGCACTCACACTGCACTGAGATCCTTATAGATACTGCCTCTCCCCTATCCCTCTTGGTAACAGGCAGTGATGTGCAGTATTGAGAACAGTGGCATAGCATGGGGTGTAAAATTGCTAGGGGCACAAAATGTCAACACCTAGTGCTGCCTCAGTGCTATGTGTGCTATAACAACACTGCTCTATCTGCATGATTGGAGGCTAGAGGCGGGTTCTTTCTGGTTTGAAAAGCAAATTTTGATGACAAATCTAACACAAGTAACTTGCAACTTACACATGTCTGGCATGCGCAATTTCAACCTTACAAAATCGGAGACAAGCTGATTGAAATCACACAAATTAAATGTGTGGAAGGCTGAGAGCTTAAAAGATCTTTTTGCACATGTTTCCCAAGGACGAAAGGCGCTTTTAAGATCTCACACTTGCTTAATGGGCTCTGGGAGGCCCTTGCAAGATCTTGCGGGGCCATCCAAGATATCGTGAGAGCAGGGATGTGGGTGCTTTGAGCATACACATCTTTGCATATACACACTATTCCTGTAACCTCCACATAAGATGCAAGTTACCGGTATATGTTAATAGCAAACTCAGTCTCTAAGTGGCACTCAGAGGAATGTGGCAACCCCAAGGTTTGCAGAAGTAAAACAAGCAAACCCAAAACCCTTAGGAGGGGCAACCCACAGACCAACTCAGTGAGGATTGAGCATGCCCATTGGGCACGGGATGCTGATTAATTGTTGGAGGTTACAAAGCAGAGATCCAGGGTGGGGGGATAGACTGGCTGACTGCCTGCCACCCTAAATGGCAGTGCTCCACACTACAACATTTTGTTGCAGATGTGACTTGTAGAACTAGCTTCCTTCCTTGGTTGTCCAAACACAGCATGGGGCTTTGGGGGTGATTTTTTTTTGGGGGGGGTATATTTAATAAAGGGATGCGGGTGGCGCTGTGGGTTAAACCACAGAGCCTAGGGCTTGCCGGTCAGAAGGTCGGTGGTTTGAATCCCCGTGACGGGGTGAGCTCCTGTTGTTCAGTCCCTGCTCCTGCCAACCTAGCAGTTTGAAAGCACGTCAAAGTGCAAGTAGATAAATAGGTACCGCTCTGGCGTGAAGGATAAACGGCGTTTCCGTGCGCTGCTCTGGTTCGCCAGAAGCGGCTTAGTCATGCTGGTCACATGACCCGGAAGCTGTACGCCTGCTCCCTCGGCCAGTAAAGCGAGATGAGTGCTGCAACCCCAGAGTTGTCTGCGACTGGACCTAATGGTCAGGGTCCCTTTACCTTTACTATATTTACTAAGTGCACCATACTTGGGTCAAAATACTTGAGATCGCTTAGTATTATGAAGTACGTCACAATTGCTGCAGGTCCCTCTTCTCCCTCAGTTCAGTGCAACATTCAAGAGCACAGGGTGATAGTCCCATTCTCATTGTGTGCTCATGTAACGCCCCCCCCTCTCCCTTTCTCAAAAAAGGATGTTCTGAAGCTCGTGATCCCCCATGAAGCTGTCATGCTCTGAAATTTAGGACATTCATTTTCCTGCATGCCACCTCTAGGCATCACGCCAACACAACCTATGACAGCCCATCAGTGTAAAATATCTTTCTCATCCCAAGGTCATCTCTGCTACAGCATCTCTGCTCAAGTTCTGGACTCAAATCTTTGACATACTACAATTCCTTACAGTGGCCAATAAAGGACAGTATTCAAGAGGTATCACTCGATTCAGTATACAAGAGGTATCATGTTACAATCCACCTGAAACACGTTCAGGAGGTGAGCAGGTGTTGAACTTCTGTTGCAAGAGGCAGATATACCACATTTCATTAAGGCTGCAATCACACCATACATTTAAAGCACCATAGTCCTGGCTTCCCCTTAAAGAATTATAGGCGCTTGTAGTTTGTCAAGGGTGCTGAGTGCTACAGTTATCAAAGCGGTGCGTGCGAGAAATATGGGTGTCCTGTATTGGTGTGTGCTTTTCGTTTTGTAAATCTACCAAAGAATAAAATAAAATAAAATTGGAATTAAGGGTTTTTCTGAGGATGTTGGAGGATGTTTGTGCTGTGGCACATTGGTGTAGTGTTGGGGGCACTCGCCCTTCCTTGGATAGGAAATGTTTTGGGGGGAGACAAAAATGGAGGGTCAGTTGGGGGAGGGGAGTGAGAAATGTCCCTATTTGCAACTGAGGAATGTTGAAGGCTGTGGGTAAAGCAGTCATTTTTACTATTAATACCAAGCACTCAAAGAAATAGTCATAGTGAATAAATTGCAAGAGATCTCGAGGCTAAAATATGTTCACACAACTCCTCCAGCAACTCATTTCAAATAATGATCAGATACATAGAAATGAACAACTCTTCAAAGATAATTAATGAGAAGGGTTTTTAAAAAAATAAAATAAAATACAGTGAATTGATCAGACAACACAAGCAATGTGTGATGGTTATTGGTAATGAAAATGCACTTTAGAAACTCTCAGGGAAGTCAAAATGTATAGTGAAACAGAGTTGTTTAATTGTCTTAAAAATTGAGATGCATGGAATATCAGGAGAAGAAAAAGGGGTTGTCATATGCACGGTTTTGCCATTCATCAGATAATCTAATTTCATACCGCAAAATCTTACTGGGCACAAAAAATAACAACCTCGGCTTTCAGGTCCAACCGACATCTTTTTAGGGGCACAGAACCTACAGCAGGATGGTTTCCCCCAGAAAAACCTTGGTAGCATTAACCGTCTTAGGCCATATGGAAGAAATTTCAAACCATGGGGTCGTTCAAAGCAACATTGCTACAGTTTCTAGAAGGGGCAACACTGGAATGGGCTGGATCTATAATGGGTTGGGGGACATTTTTCAGCCTGAAAAAAATGAAGAATTTGTTACTACTATTGTCATCATCATCAGTAGCAGCCGCCCAGTAAGGACATCCTGGCCTGTGTGGGACTGACATTTAGCCTCTACAACAGCCAAGAGATTCAGCTGAAAAACACCATCCAGCTGTAGTGACTATTGAATCACCGTCTATTTTAATTGTTATTTGACTATATACGGAAAGCCGCATTGAGAACTTTGGTTAGTAGGTGGGGTATAAATAGTTCCTAGACAAACAAACAAACAAAAGTTCTATATACCTTGATGTTTCGTTGTCCCTGCCTGGCAGTGCTTTATTCCACTCTTTTAACCAAAGACTTTAACCAGGAAAAATAACTATTGCTAAAAAGAAGGAAAGGAAAGAAAACTGACCCCCAAAAGGATCCCATTCATTCTTTATCTTTTCCACCACTTGTTAAGAGCGAACAAGAGGCAACTGAATGAATTAACCCATTCTTCTCGATGCAAGTGTTTAATTTTAACGCAGGGTCATCTATAAATAGCAGAGTTACTTAAAACCAGTTGACCTTATCTTATTTCACATAATCCCAGATACAAGCCCTGTCATTTTTTGTTAACCTCAAACCTCTGGCTACCCACTCATAGTGTCTCGTGACAATTTGAGAGCCGCAAGCCAGTGTACTGAAATGGGAAAACATACCTAGAGTTGAACATGGGGAGATTTCATAGAGGGAAGAAAGTGCATGACCTGATATTTTGAACTTTGCACCATCATTTGATTGAAACAATGCAATTCCCTTTCAGTAACATTTCAGCCTGTAGATCATCAACTTGATCAAAAATAGGACTTTGTGAGCCGTGTTTATTTATCACATCAGACTACAGTGGTACCTCGGGTTATAAACTTAATTCGTTCCGGATGTCCGTTCTTAACCTGAAACGGTTCTTAACCTGAGGTGCACTTTTGCTAATGGGGCCTGCTGCCGCCGCCGTGCCAACAGTGTGCAATTTATGTTCTCATCCTGGGGCAAAGTTTGCAACCCGAGGTATCTACTTCCGGGTTAGCAGAGTTTGTAACCCGAAACGTTTGTAACCTGAAGCATTTGTAACCCGAGGTACCACTGTACTTATATCCCACCCCTCGATCAATAGATCTCTGGGTGTGTATTCCAAAAAACACAACAATACATTTAAAATATTATGTGGCACCAGTGTCAAGGAATGCCCTCC
Organism: Darevskia mixta; assembly: GCA_034641385.1. Classification (NCBI taxonomy): domain Eukaryota; kingdom Metazoa; phylum Chordata; class Lepidosauria; order Squamata; family Lacertidae; genus Darevskia; species Darevskia mixta. Next base: position 38,681,922 of record JAWWNH010000066.1, read on the forward strand.
CTTCTGAAATATAGGAGTGCCCATCAGCATTGGCATTCTGCTGTCTCTTGAAGACATACCTGTTTACACAAGCATTCCCATGACCTCTTGACTTGAACTTCCTGTGTTAATTGCTTTAATTGCTGTTTAAACTCTTCTAATTGTTGTGCTGCTCTAATGGGCTTGTTTCAGTCTATATTTTAATTGTGTATTTTAATGTTATGGTGAAATTACATTATTGTGTATTTCAATTAGGTATGTTTATATTTTTCTTATTGGTTTTAAATTTGCAAACTGTTTAGAAACGTCATGGCAATTAAGTGATATAAATTAACTAAGACTAATACAAGAGACGCTTGTAGGTTGTGCTGTTGTGTTGGGACCAGGACCCTCCTGTGAGCGGCTGTGCTCAGGTTCTGCACTGTGCAACCCAGCTGTCAAATAAATGTCTACCACTATATTAGCACTCCAGCCATAGCTCACTAAATCCAAAAATGGACCCACCCACTGCTATGGCTCAGCGAGAAGTCTCTCAAGCCACCTGAGAACACCAGCATATAGCAGATGTGGTTGCCAAGCAACCATCATTATTTCTCAGTTGCTAAAAATGATCTGACTGGACTTGACCTTAGCTTTATATTAAGGGCACCCCTGAAGCTTTTCCCAAAATAGCTAAATTCTGTCAAACTGCCAGAAACAAAATTCTGCCATTACTCTAAAATTTTGCAGCCCATTAGCCCAGAATATGATCCATTCCCTTTAGGTTTCCCTGGGGAACGAAAGCATACATTACAAACTGATTTATTTCATTTAGAAATAACTAACTCCTCACCGCTTATGTTTGTGTTCCACTGTACAATCCAAATTCTGCTGCATTTAGCCAGGTTAAATAAATTTTTACTCCTAAACATAGTTTTGCCTTGTTTAAAGAACATACTATTGAAAACAACAGCAACATTAATCTAAAAAGACATGCTATTACAAAGGATGCAGCAAACATGCTTCAAGATCAACATTGCTGTACAAAAAAGGTGGCCCTTCAATTAGCGTATGACAAGTCAGAATGAAGAAACAGCCCTTGATCTCTTGACCTGAGCCTCCTGTTTTAATTGCTGTATTGTTTTAATGTGATTGTTTTAATGGGTGTTTTAATTATGGGTGTTTATATCCTAAAGTTTGTGTAACTAGTTTTAATACTTCATAAACTGCTCAGAAGAAGATTTTGGCATTAAGCAGTATATACAGCAATAATAATCACATTGAAAATGAATTTCACTAAATATGAGAACACATGGAGTGCATAAAATAAAAGAGAAAAAATAAGAAAAATTTCCGTCTGTTAGTTACATAAAAGAAACTATTCAAATTATTCACTCTAGAATGACACCCAGCTGATCTACTTTCTGTTAGGCAATATTTTCCCACACAATCTCTCCACTGTGATCATAAATTAAAATAATACTCCATAGTTCTTTACTTATTACTGTATTTTCTGGCGTATAAGACTACTTTTTAATCCAGGAAAATCTTCTCAAAAGTCGGGGGTCGTCTTATACGCCGGGTGTTGTCTTATAGGGTGGGTGCTGAAAAGCCGTGGGCTCGGAGACGCCGCCATTGTCCCCGTCCCAGCCCCGCCTCCTCCTCAGCCCCTCTCGCGCCCCCTCGCAGGGAGCCAGCGAGCGAGAGACGGGCAGGGGGCTCACAAACAGATGCCTCTCGCCCAGTCCTGGCCTGCCTGCTTCTGGCGCGCACGCCCCGCCCCCGAGACACAGGCAGGCAGGTGAGAGACGCGCTCCCCTCCCCTCACGGCTGCTCTCGCCTTCGCCGCCTCAGCCGCTAGATGAGACAGGCGCTCATGGTGAAAAAGGCTGCCTCCAGTGTGCGTTGGTGTGTGTTGGAAGAGGGGTAGTCTTATACGGCGAGTATATCCCAAACTCTATATTTTAACTGGAAAAGTTGGGGGTCGTCTTATACACCCAGTTGTCTTATACGCCGGAAAATACGGTATGTATTCATTAGTTCACACCCAGTTCTATATCTTCCAACAGAAGACTTTCAGTCTGCCATGTTCCTCCCCCAGAAGCCTTTTCGACTACAACATGATTATCCACTGTGCTGCATGTGTTTAAAAATTAAATATTATTTGTTTGCTTGTTTATTCAATCTTTAATCCACCCTTCCACTCCAAAGGGTGTCAATAGTGCCTAACAACTTAATATATGATGAAATCCAATACACAATACTTAAACGGACAGTTAGAAAATACTATAGTGCCAGACAGAGCAATCCGACAGCTACTAGCCATGGCGGCTCGGCTCTGTCTCCATGTTTGGAGGCAGAAATGCCTCTGAAAATCAGTTGCTGGGAACCACAGGAGGGGAGAGTGTTCGTGCTCAGATCTTGCTTGTGAGTTTCCCATTGACATCTGGTTGGCCACTGTGAGAACAGGATGCTGGACTAGATGGGCCTTTGGCTTGATTCAGCATGGGCTCCTTATGTTCTAAGTATAGGAAACCGGCATAATTTACATCAACATCAAAGTTAAGCAGGGGTATGTTACCAAGGGGCAGCCCGTCCTGTTTTGTCATCTGATGTGAAATAGGACAGCGCCGCCGACCCCTCTGCCCTACTGCCAAAGCCTTGCTTACCAGGGTTGCACGATTGCAGCTTCTGGTGAGATCTGAGAAGAGGTCAGTGTGATCTTGCCAGAACCTGGAAACTGCTTCTCTTTGTTTCTCTGGCGGTGGCAGCAGGAGGTGAGGCGGGCAGGGTGCCCCCTGCTGCAGGAGAAGTGGTGGCAGTGGCGTCGTGAGGGGGCGGGGGGCGGTGTGCCCCAGGTTCCAGGGGAGGGGGTGAAACTTGGGCCAGCCCTGCCCCACCGGCGGGCCCCAAGCAAGCCGCAGAGCGAGGCAGCCTTGCTCCGCAGCCTGCTCGCAAACCTGCGAGGCAGCCTGCGAGCAAGATGTGGAGCGAGGTCGCTCCACCCCGCGGCCCGCCCGCCGGCTCATGGGGCTGCCCCGTCCGTGCTGCTTTAAAGCAGCATGGACAGGCAGCCCTATGAGCCGGCGCTCGCTCAGCGGGTTGCTCGGTCGCCGCAGCGCCGGGCGGGATGCACTGCGCATGCCTGGAAATTCCGGGATTTCCGGGCATGCGCAGTCCATCCTGATGCATGCGTCCTGACGTCACGACGCATGCGTCAGGATGCCCTGCCCCCAGGGGGTGCCTCCGCACGGCAACGCCGCCCCAGGCACCCAAAAGGCTTCCTATGCCTCTGAGTGGTGGTGGTGGCGGCAAGATCTTGCACAATCTCTGCAAGATCTTGTGAGAGTTCTGTGAATTCTCACCGGAAGCTACCATCGCTTCTCCGGGGACAGCAACAGGCATGGAGAGCCATGGGATTCCGCCATCTGAGGCGGCTGCCTCAGTCCACCTCATGGACGAGGGGGTCCGCATGTTACCCCCTCTTTCAAACTCAATTCAGGAGTAGGGCAACTGCCAGCTGAGCTGACCCAAGCCTGGCAGAGGCTAAACAAACCATTAAAATAGAGTTTGATTTACACCACCAATTTTTTTTGCCAGTGTTAAGTTCTGCTGGGAACAGGTGTAAGTCTCTCATTGCTCTGTTCTGGTTCCACTACATTCCCAGAATGCTACTTTTGGGAGACCTAAATCAGTGTAAGTTCCACCACTTCAAGTTCTATCTGCTGAGTCCCAGCCAAGGCAGCACAGCAATTTTTATTTCAAGAAGTGTCAGTTTTAAGAAGAAGAGTTTGGATTTGATATCTCGCTTTATCACTACCTGAAGAGTCTCAAAGCGGCCAACAACCTCCTTTCCCTTCCTCCCCCACAACAAACACTCTGTGAGGTGAGTGGGGCTGAGAGACTTCAAAGAAGTGTGACTAGCCCAAGGTCACCCAGCAGCTGCATGTGGAGGAGCGGAGACGCGAACCCGGTTCACCAGATTACGAGTCCACTGCTCTTAACCACTACACCACGCTGGCTCCTCCTATTGCTTCCAAATGTGCAATTTTAATAACCACAATAGAAGCTGCTTTTCATATGGTTGTACTGGGTCGTTTGTGCTCTTCGTGCCCTCCATTTTATGCATGCATTCACACATGAGACTTAAAGCCTCAATCTGGTTTGTAACTCAAAGCCTACAAGGACTAGAATGCTCCTTTGCATTACAAGCCACCACTCCTCGGGTTTCTCTTCTGCAGTAAATAGTTTAAGAGAGGGTCAAGGGCAATTTAAGCTCCACATTAAAATCTCTTAGATTCTAAGATTCTTAAAAATGCTATGGAGGTGAAGTGTGTGGACAAGAAATTAAGAGAATGTCATGTGAGCATAATGCTATTTCCCTGTAAGCATGAAACAATAATGAAAAATAAGTGAGCGGGAATAAAAACCATATGAAATACATATTCCGCTTTGCTAATGAAGTCGTTCCCCACCCCCCTGAATATATGAGAATTCACTGTGAATTTGTCAATGGTACAGGGACAGTATATAACTAGAAGGAAAAATATTCTCAGCCACTGATGATATCTGGAAATAGGACAAGAACAGAACGTTAAGCAGAGACGCTGGAGGGCATGGTGTTGCTGGTAAGCAGCTATTTAAATATCAGATGCAGTAAGTTTTATGAATGGCAAGTGGAAGACAACTGTACAAAATAAACATTATATAAGATTCAGAGCAGCCTTTGTAAATAGGCTTGTTTTCGTTTTTAAAAAAGGGCACAACCTCATTAAGGATCCAGCATCAGCATCATGTGTTTAAATTGCAGGGGGAAAGGGGGCCTAAAAAATTCTGTACTGCCCAAGACAAAGGTGGCTTATGTCCTACATGAAAATATATATGTGGATCAGTTCACACTTAAGCAGAGGGACATTGGTGGCGCTGTGGGTTAAACCACAGAGCCTAGGTCTTGCCGATCAGAAGGTTGGCGGTTCGAATCCCCGCGACGGGGTGAGCTCCCGTTGCTCAGTCCCTGCTCTTGCCAACCTAGCAGTTCGAAAGCACGCAGTGTAAGTAGATAAATAGGTACCGCTCTGGCGGGAAGGTAAACGGCATTTCCATGTGCTGTTCTGGTTCGCCAGAAGTGGCTTAGTCATGCTGGCCACATGACCTGGAAGCTCCCTCGGCCAGTAAAGCGAGATGAGCGCTGCAACCCCAGAGTCATCTGCGACTGGACCCAATGGTCAGGGGTCCCTTTACCTTTACCTTTAAGAATATAATAAGGTGGGTCAGAGAAAATACCTTCCTAATAGAGCATCCAGTTCCTCCTAGTGAATAACAAGATGCTTCTGGGAAGCCCAGAAGAAGAATATGAGTGTAGAAGCTCTCTCACGCTGCACGCTGCCTCTGATGGTATTTATATTATTAGTAGTAGCAGTAGTAGTATTTTAATGTATTGCTTACACTTTGCCATCAGGTCCCAGGACAGATAACAACAATATAAAAATACAAGATTAAAATCCATTAAAACAACTGAAAATCAGAAAAGGATGAGTATTAAAAATACATATCTCAGGTGTTTAAGTTACAGGCAGGTAGCCATGTTGGTCTGCTGTAGTCGAAACAAAATAAAAAATAAAAAAATTCTTCCAGTAGCACCTTAGATAAGTACAGATACTTATCTGAAGAAGTGTGCATGCACACGGAAGCTCATACCAATAACAAAGTTAGTTGGTCTCGAAGGTGCTACTGGAAGGATTTTTTTTATTATTATTATTTTCAGGTGTTTAAGGTTGGGGTAAAGAATTGCATCTTCATCATATAACAAAAGCTATGCAATGAAGGTACCAGACACACCTCTGTAGGGAAGGAATTCTACGACTTAGGGGCTGCCACAGAGATTGCCATCTTCTGGGCCACCACAACCCCTTGGACTTCTGAAGGTAGTGGAGCTACCTCTGCTGAGGTCGGCCTGTAGGGAGGGTCAGTAGGGAAGGAGGCAGCCTTTCAGATATTTGGGACCCAAGTCATTTAGGGCTTTAATGCTAACATGAGCACTTTGTACTGGGCCCAGAAATGAGATGGCGACCAGTGTGGCTGTTTTAAAATGAGGGATATGTGAGGGATATGAGGGATAGATGCATTTTGGTTAGTTGACATTTCAGAGTAGTCTCCAAGGGCAGCTCTAAGTACAGCAGCTTTCAATATCCAATCTGGAAGTTATCAGAGCAAGGAGTAGCGGTCAATTTATCTGTATCCAAAAGTGGTGTGCATGACCTCCAAGATGTTTCTTTTAAATGGCTAGTGTAGGCATACCTTTAATTATGCAGTCTTATGCTTGCCTACAGAGAAGACAACCCTGTTGAACTCAATGGGATTTATTTCCAGGTATAGTAAGTATTATAGTCTACTGGTATATACTGTAAATATGAATGTGAAGAATACAATTTTTGCACTTTTAAGCAACTGATTACATCATCTGGTATGTAAATGTTGATGACCCAGCCACCCATCATATATCTGATGTAAGAATGAAGCAATAGGTAATCACTGTTACAATTTCAAAACATCAACCTATTTTCCTCCCTTTCATTACTAACTGATTTCTCTTAGAATGAAGTCATCACCTTACCGGATGCATCATAACATAATCCAGAAAGCTGTTTCATCAGGTCCTGTTGTCATACCATGCAACAGGACCAAACAGCTCTGATCCTAATGAATAAATAAACTTAGACTTGCGGACATACACTGTCTTATTTATTCACATATATATCTTTTTGGCGACAGGGGTGGTAGTGGTGACCAGTTCGTTTCACAGCTTTCATATGTACCATTAGTGCCCTCTGCAGTATTTTACAAGAAAACACAGATCCAGAAGCCATCATAAAGCTTTGCTTCTCATTGCAACCCGATTCACGTTATCTTAAATCCTTACGCATAAGCAGGTCTTTTGAAAGTTGTTGCTCTGTTGGCTTTCCTGTGAAACACAGGTATGATCTCTTTCATGCAGGCTCTCTATGTATGTGATCAGCTATGCCAGTTGTGCAGGATTTCTAATTGCATGGAGATATTACATGCATACAGCTATATGGGGAATATTGATTCCCCTTTTGGACATTGTGCCAAATGCAAGGACATCAGGTGGGGTGCGGGAAGACCTGGAGGTGTGCAGACATTTTGGAGAGGTTCTGTCTCACTTCACGTTCCATGTCCTGGATATCTGTGTAAAGGGGTTTGTTTGAACACCCTTTCAAATTTAGCTCAATCCCAGCCATGTTTGGGACTACAGTCTCAGTCGTTGGCTGGTTGCTGTTTACCATAGCCATGATGTACCTGAACAGGATGTGTGGCCAGCAGTAGCCTGGGTCTTCTTTCCTGTCTTGCCAAATGCAAGGTGGTTCTTTTAAAATGAGATTCAGAGGCAATACAAAACACAAGTGAGTGAGAAGATTACAGATTTTATTCTAAACAGCAAGCAATATATACATACCAAGCCAGCACACTTCAATCTGCCACTTGGAAAGCCTCAAGAAGCGACAAAGTGACTCCTCAGATAGCCTCAGTTTACACGGCCCTGTGGCCATCCGTCCATGCATGAGCTTCAAAAACTCTCCCAACACCATCTGATTTATAGATAGCTAGCCTGTTAGCCTGCATGGCTTGATCGACTGGCTACGTGCAGATTATTCATTAGCCACCCTCTCCCAATGCCGCACTTCCTCCATCATTGATGTCCAACATCAAAAGAAGGTCAGAAGGTACCCAGCACTATCACTTCCTTCCAACAGATTAGGACATTAAAGGCTGTTCTCAGCCATCAAAGAGCTTAACAAGAGATGGGAGGAAGAGGAGCAGGAAGGTTAACCATGTTAGATCACTAACTGCTCAAAATACAGTTATCTTCTGGATATCTTCTTGCCCATACATTGCCTGAGTTGTGATGCCTTATAGACTCCTTTGCTGGGCTGGTAACATGGCTGCTGCAGCATAGCTTCTTTCAGGTTGGCGCAAGCACACTTTGACCACGTGGAGAAATCCCTACTGTGGGTCATTCCCACACTTGCATGATCAGTTTCTGGGAGGGTGCAACAGGGGCACAGGGAGGAGCTGCCACATAAATTCTTGCCATGTGGTCTGGGGTGTCTCACATTATGCCAAAAAGCATAGGAATAAGCCATGCTGCTTCCACACTGGCAGAGCATGGGATCCCATGCATAGTCTCAAGACTGCTGCTCATGGACCACAATTTAATATAACATGAACAGGGTTTAAAATATGGTTATGAGAGATTCAACCCCTTTAACCACTTCCAGCCCAGTTCTGCTACAAGTCATACTTTATTTTCCTCAAACAATGGGGAAGGCAGCCATCACTTCAGCCTAGGAGTGTATTTCTTTACACCTCTAAATATATGTAAATAAAATCATGCATCACAAAAATGTCCTTCCAGAACAAACCTCTCCCAAAGCTTACACCAGAATCATAGTGAACAATATATGCAAAATAAAAAAATTCCTTCCAGTAGCACCTTAGAGACCAACTAAGTTTGTTATTGGTATGAGCTTTTGCACGAAAGCTCATACCAATAACAAACTTACCGGTAGTTGGTCTCTAATGTACTACTGGAATGAATTTTTTTTTTTCCGACTATGGCAGACCAACACGGCTACCTACCTGTAACTAAATATATGCAAAAGCTCTCCCAAGGTGGCTTACATCAAGGGTGGTATTTTGAGTCTTTACTTGGAGTAGTAATTAATGAAAGTGATTAAAATGGTTCCATTAATTTCAATAGTTTGTAAACCTTCGTTGAATACCACCCCAAATCTGTAGAGTACTACAATATAGAAACACAAAAATACATGCCATAGTAACAAAGGAAAACAATACCCCCTCAGTTTAAAAGGCCATAGATTGTTTAATTAGCCGAAGGCCTAGGAGAAGAGAAATGTTTTGGCTACATGCCTGAAGCTCTGTTTCAAAATTTCCTGCTCTGTCACATATTGAAAGTAGTGAGCAGGTATAGTATGAATTGTTGTCCTTGGGCAGGGGAAGCCCATATTCATATCCTGCGTAGTCAGGAACGTCTGGCTTTTGGCAAACCTGACATACATCCAGTGCCGTCTTACCCATAGGTGCTAGGGGTGCGGGGCACCCGGGCGCTGGTCTCTCGGGAAGCCAGGCCAAGAGTCCGGGGCCCTAGAGTTGTCTGGGGAAGAGCCCGCCCATCGGTTAGAGCGCCATGGCAGGCTCTTCTGCTGTGGGAGGCTCTGTGCCATGAGTTCGGGGGCAACTGAGCCAGTGAGACGCTGAGGCAGCTGGCTGGCTATGCCCTCCTGCGCGCCTGGGACTGGACAACCTGGAGAGGGGCGCCGGGTGGATCTTTGCACCCCGGTGCCGCAAATGCTTAAGACAGCCCTGCATACATCTCATTGTTCCTATAAGGAGAAAATGAGATAAGACCTAAACCCTAACTCCCTGGAGGAAGGCTTAGTATGGAAGCATAATGTATAAGCTGGGCTGGAGCTTTCACTTCCTGTGCCGTATGCTATTTGTTGTTTGGTTGTTAGGTGAGCTGATTGATGGTGGCTTAGCCTTGCCCAAAACTATGAAGTCTCAGCTTACGTCTTCTGGAAGGTCTATTCCTTCGGAGGATTCATGTCAGATCTAGGATCTTAATTTTCTGAATAAGACTTCCATAACTTTAACCCAATACAGAATTGTTGTTCTAAATTATGTATCGTCATGAAATAGTGCATTAATATGGAGCTCAGAGTCTTATTTATGGCACCTCAGCAAGAATGCCATAATTCAGCATTAATTAGGCAACAAGGCATGGCAGGATGTGAACTGTGGTGTAATTATTCACGTTTACTGAAGCTTGGCCTCACGCCATCTCCAGCAACTAAGCATGAGTAATTAAACTATAAATCAAGCCTTATTTCAATAACATATTTTTAATGGAAACATGGAGGAGGAAATACATGCTGGGTTGCTATGACCTCTGCAACACTACCCAAATGCAAATTTTAGATGTTTGAGTGTCTGTGGTATCTGACCCTCAGATCTAGAACAGAAGCAGAGACTTTGAATGAAAAATATGCACATCCTAGATTTCATCTAGACTTGAATATGAGAATAGCATCAACATCATCATAATTTTAATATTTATACCCTGCCCATCTAGCTGGGCTTCCCCAGCCACTCTGGGCAGCTTACAGAATATATAAAATATAATAAAGCACCAAACATTAAAAAAAACTTTTGGAGCTTAGGGACTTCAAGAGATTCATTTTTGTCCTAAAATGAATGCTTTTGCACTCTCACTTAAGCATTCATATGAATTGACCCAGAACCTGCAGTCATCATGTGCTTCCTCTGTGAGAGGTCAGAAAGGTGGCAACATGAGAACAGGCCTTTTCTGTGGTGGCTCCCCCTTCATGGAATGCTCTCCCTAGGGAGGCTTGCCTGGCACCTTTGTCACATATTTTTAGGTGCTAGGAAAAAAACATTCCTCTTCTCTGAGGCCTTTGGCTAATTAAATAACCTATGGCCTTTTAAACTTGTGTGTGTGTGTTATTTATGGCATCTTGCTTGTTTCTGAGCTTTGTCATACTCTTGCTGACTAGTCCTCTTTACCTTATTAATGCTGCCTGTCTTTGTAGTATAATATAAAGGTAAAGGTAAAGGTACCCCTGACCATTAGGTCCAGTTGCGGACGACTCTGGGGTTGCGGTGCTCATCTCGCTCTATAGGCCGAGGGAGCTCAACCCGCTGTGGGGAATCAAACCGCCGACCTTCTGATCGGCAAGCCCTAGGCTCTGTGGTTTAGACCACAGAGCCACCTGCGTCCCCTCCATAGTCAAATTAGGAATGAGCTAAAAATAGTGTATATTTTCTCCTCTACATTTTTATTTTCCTCTAGATATCTTTCATAAATAGATAGTGCCACCATTTCCTCCTCCCTTGCATGTCTTGGTACAAAACAATGGAATTATTTCGTGGAATGTCCATGTTTTGAGGGATGTTAATTTCACTCCATTTCAGTCCATAGGCCCACAACTTCCAAGTGTGATGCAGCATACATACACAAGAGGACAGTATTTCACAGGGAAAACAGGCCTGCTTGATTTATATAAAGCATCAATGGAGGATGCTGGCACAAGCTTTCCCAGAGAATGTTGTACTGATTACATCAGCCCAAATATTCTAAATCCAGCCGTTCGGTCAGTTTAATGAGTCTAGGGAACTGAGCAAATTAAAAACAAGTTTTCCTGGGTTTCCAGCCTTCTTTGTTTTCTGCAACTTTTGTAGTCAGCGCTGCAGGCTAAGAGTGAATACTGCCAGCAATGACAATAGTCTTAACACTGCTCCAAGCTGCAGCCAATATTTGATAATGGCAACAATTGACTCAGCAGCGTGCAGTGGCTTTTCTACTTGAAAGTCACCTTCAGGCATCGGCAACAGAATTTCCAGCTACGCTCAAAGTGTGGCAAGGGCACATAGGCAAAGCCCTAGCCACGAGGCATGACCCCAATATGTTATACCTATATACTCAATATACCTATATTCTTAGTACAAAAGGTGCCTTATTTCCAATAATAGGAAAAATTGATTATTTGCTTTGCAATAATATTTAGCTTAAGAAATCATATTGATGTACTGGACTTCTCACCATGTTTAGAATAGAATATAGGATAGAATATATTTTATTGTCATTGTCCCCTTCGGGGACAACGAAATTACTTGTTTAGAGAAAAGCTGATTTTAGGATGAAGCTGTAAGTTCATTTAGCTGCGACTGCAATTTGCAAAGAGGAACATTCTTCATAGACACCCAGGTCAGGATGACATGATGTCTTATGAAGCAGAATATGAAACTTGGGTTCTCTCCATTTAGATGTTCCAGGATGTCTGATAAAAGGGGATTTACACAACAAAGGTCAGGGGGGAATTTTTAGCTTTGCTTTGCTGATAAAGCCAAATACACGGAAATCACTAATGAGCACTACCTAATATGAGGCATGTAACCTAAAGCAAAAGTAATCTTTATATGGTCTATAGGGCTATACCCAAGGTGATTGGTTTGATCTTATTACAATGTGATGTAAACTGGGATGTCAAAATGGGTATAAAAACAATGTAACCCTATGGTTCGGGGCCCAGTCTTTGGGAGACCACCACTGGGTCTCTGTTGCTTGCAACAATAAATTTTCTTACTTTCTTTTTCTCCAAACCTGTATCTGTGGTTCCTGAGAGCTGGGCCCTTATTCAGGCCTGGTGCAACAAAAGGAGTAGAATAGGGCTTCTTTCCCTGTACAATGCAAACAAGATAGAAATGGTACCAAGCCATGAAATATGATTCTGAAACTTTACTGATGGTGAAATGTTTTCATAGTGTTTGACAACACAGCTTCTACTGTGTGATTAGCCCAACTTGCAGACAAAACTCTATAATTGCAATCACTTTGCCAATGTGGCACAGTATTTTAAAATATTGTCTTACTTTGTCTATAGGAAATGAAATGTTTATTTAAAAGGCAGGCAGGTAATGTTGGATGAGGACTGTGTTTGTGTGGAGGAGAGATGGTAATGAGGTTCATTGTTTTACCCTCAAAAGCCAAGTTCTAATATTTTATTAGATCATAATTTAAAAGGAGTGTAGATTACAGAGGATTGTAAAAGCTTGGCAAACCCTCACAGTGATCAACTCCCACCCGGAAACCTATGTCCCCACAATGGAAGGGTGTGTGGATCCAAAACTGGCCTCCACAGTCACTTACGGACCCACTGTTAAGATCATGTTCATGGAAGACAATCTTTCTTGGCTACGAGTGATCGCTAAAGAAGAAGACTGTCACCCATCACAAGAGCCCAGGCCCACATGACCAAACACTCTGGAACTGGCCAAATAATGTGATCGGGGTCTACTGTTGCACATACATCTCAGTTGTCCTTGAAAGTTATACATATAGCTGTGAGTGGCGTGCAGAATCTATATTCCCATACTATGGCTGCCATACGTCTGGAATTTCCCAGACATAAAATAGCGTCTGGGTTGAATTTTCAGAAATCTGTTGAAATATCCAGGAAAATCCAGGCGTACGGAAGCTCATATTGGAAATGTTGATATTTTGGGCACCCCCCCCCCCAAAGCTCAAAAACTTTGGCCAAATATAGCTCAATAACGTTTGTGTCCAGATTTTCACTTTTTGAAATATGTCAACCCTTGCCCATACCCTCCAAGTGTCCCTATTTTTGAGGACAGTCCCAGAATTGAATATTTTAATATATATCTTGTATTTCTATTGCTATTAATTTTTCTTGATGTTATTGTTAATGTTATTGTTTTATCTTTTTGTAAACCGCTTTGTGGTTTGTTCGTTCATTTTTTACAATCTAGCGGTGCATAAAATTTATGAAATAAAAAAAAAGATTTCTCTTTTGTGAAAGATTTTCTTCTGTGCAGCTTCTTGTTTGTATTTTTCCTTCTGTGGCCCAAAGAAAGAAAACTTTAAACATATGCAACTACTTTTATTTAGCTTTTTTTCCTGCTTTACCTTACTTAATAATGGCCTGCAGGGTCCTTGCCAAAATATATTAAGTCAGATTTCAAAATGTACCCTGAAAGAATATGAAAGCTATGCAGAAAGGCTCTCTGGATAATTCAAGAGATTCTGCAGGTAGGGACTATGCAATACATCTGGTTGACTTAAAAGTGAAATAATGAACTACAGTCAAGGCTCAGCCTATTAAATCTCCCATAATTTGGAACTGCTGTTTAGTTCTCAGTGTGATGAATATCAAAATTGACTGTGAATACTACAAAATGATCAATACGTGGCAGGGCATGTTTGCCCCACAATGATCTTGGCAGCTTTTAAGAAAAACTGGCTGCTTCGAAACCAAATAAATGATGTGCACCAGAAACTTGTGACTGCTTATTATCAATGAAGTGCCCTCTAGTTAGCACGGGTTTATTTGGAAGGAACAATATCACACAGTGAAAGCAGCCATCTATTTGGAACAGAGAGGATATATGTCATGTGTCCTGCAAGAAGATAATTATTCCACTCCACAGCTGTGTCCACAGCTGGCTTTTTCTCCCAGCTTCCACAACTTTCTCCTGCAAATCACCAGGCTGCTCTTTAACTTCAACACACATCCAGAGTGTAAAAGGTAGTTTGGCAGGAGGAACTCCAGTGAGAAAGACTTTGATGGCCATGGAGGCATTAAACTCTGAGGCTGAGCTGTGGCTAATGGGGCTGGTGACCCATAATAGCTCAAAATGCTACAGGAGGAGCCACAGCTTGATGGTAGAACACATGCTCTGCATGCAGAAGGCCTTTCCTCTTTCAATAAGTCATCAACAAGTGAAGATTTTCATCCCAGTTCGTATCTGTATTGGATTTGAAATGTGATTTTTAAAACAAACAAACAGATTCATAGAACTGTAGAGTTGGAAGGGAGCCAAAGGGTCATCTAGTTCTACCACCTGCATTGCAGGAATCACAGCTAAGGATATATATGTGTAATTTGTCTTTAACTGCTTTAATATATGTAATGTTTTTACATTGTTTTTATATGAGTCCTGGAAGACCTGATCCCTGCCTCGCAGGCCATTTCGGCCTTTTCCCACCTGGCCTAGGAAAGCAGGACTGACTCCAGCTACAAAAGCTGAGGTGGCAGAACAGAATCTTGGGTTGGTATATTGTTTGGAGTTTTTGTCAGGGGAGGAGTTGTTGCTGTAATTTTTTTTGCATCTTTATTTTGTATCTTCTTATTATTTATGTGGAAATTGTACATTGGTTATGAACTTTTTGATGTTTTGTTTATTGTTTACGACTCCTTTTGTCATGCTCATAGTTATGTAAATTTTTATATGTTGTAAGCCGCCTTGAGCATGGCTTTAACTTTGGAAAGGCGGCACACAAATAACAAGACTGATAACTTTTCATCTAGCTGAGAAAGCGTGTCAAAACAAAAATGTCTTCAATTGCTTCTGCAAACTACAGATTGTGGGCACCTGTCATATCTCAACAGAGATGCTGTTCCACATAACTGGGGCACCCTACTGAAATCCCCACTCTGTTGTTGTGGAATGGGCTTCTGATATATCCAATTATTTTAGGCATGTTTTTATTGTATTGTGAAATCGCTTTGAGATTCTTCATAGGGAGTGATTCATAAATGAAAATAACAAGAAGAATAGTATTCAGTTCAATGGATTGGGTTGAAGGTAGGACGCAGCCTCATACTGAGTCAGACCATTGGGTCCATATAGCTCAGTGTTGTCTTCACTGACTGGCAGCTGCCCTCCAAAGTTTCAGACAGGGAATCTTTCGCAGCCCCACCTGAAGATGCTAGGAATCAAACCTGAGACCTTCTGCATTCAGAGCAGATGCTTTGCCACTAAGCTATGTCCCTTCCCCATAAAGGTGATGGGGAAGACCAGCTGCTGTCAGTCAGAGAAGGCAATATGGAGCTAGGCGGATCTGAAATTCATGTTCCATGCCTTAGCTTTTTTTTTCTAGTTGGAACTCCACACTTCTGTCTGCAAACTGCACGCCATTATAGGTCAAGCATTGGGATGCCATTCATTTTAATTTTAACTCTGCCCTCTGTGAACACTGAAGATGCTGCCAATTTGAAAGGGATTTAAGATTTCTCTCCTCAGGCCGTCTCATTTCTTCCGTGTTAAATTCAGCTCACAGTGCAGGGGCAGTGGGAGCAAGACTTTGGAGGCAATCCCACATGATTAAATGGCCTAGCCGTTGACCTCTAAGGCAGAAGATTGGCCCTTTCTGGGTGGATGCACACAAAGTTTGCCAAGAGAAAGACTACTTTTTTGTGCTATGAACAGCATCTTGAATTTGCTTGTGGGCTTTTCACTCAAGTTTCCAGCTTTCCAGCCTTTTTTCTGGATTCTGTAATATTTTTTGATTGGTGACCGAGAAATACAATGTTGTCCTGTGATCTTTCCATAGCCTAACTTGCTTCTGCTGGTTACACATCCTCATTCCAACAGAAAGGGACAAATTATGGGAAAGAGAAAAGCAAACTCCCTGTGAACAAAAGAGAAAAAGACGGGAAGAGGAAGGAACATCTTATACTCGTCCACCAAAGTTACTTTAACATAGGCATGGGGTACCTCAGGCCTGTCACTGTATAGGGGCATGGCCAGCACCCTTGGCCCCCTCTCAATGTGTTTGGGGGGATGGGACTGTACACCTCCAAAAAGAAATCTCATAAAAATATGCCCCCCACCCCATTCCAATTCAGGTTGTGCAAGGGCTGTGACTCAGTGCTAGATCCACTGCCTTGCTGTATGCAGAAGGCAGCAGGTTCAAATGCTGGCATCTCCAGTTAGCCATGGGACATAAACCCCTGTTTGCAACCCTAGAGTGCTAGTTGTTATGCATTCAGTGGTCTGTGTTTGCTGAGCTTGTGTCTGGACTAAGGATTCTGAGCCCCTGTGTTCTGATTCGATACATGATGTCCAATCACAGAACATTTCAGGATTTGGGCCTCTGCCATTGGCCCTTAAACTCTGAGTCGTGATTCGCAGCTTGGAAGTTTAGACAGCCAATCACGTTGGGAGTAGGAGTGGCCCAGGCTTTCAGGAATGTATATAGGCAGTCGCTTTGCCCCTGTTTCCCAGTCATGTGGTTCAATAAAGGATCTTGCTGTTATCACTGTGTATTGCCTTGTGGGAACCCACCTACACTTCAGTGCTTTTCAGTGTAGATAATACTGCATTAGATGGACCAGTGGGTCAGACTCGTTATAAGGCAGCTTCCCCATAATGCCTGCGATTGACAACAGGAAATGGAACTAGTTTGCAAAGGGCAGCCTTAAAGAAACAGACAGCCTCTGCTATCAGAGGGGAGAGCTGGCAGATGTTTTATGCATGGACTTGGCTTCAGCAAGAGGCCCAGACAATGTGTAGGAGGAGAAAACAAAGGAAGTAGGAAGCACATTGAATGCACCCATTCTTGTTTGTTCCTAACCTTGGGTTAGGAAGAGAGGAAACTACAATGGAATCTTCTGAATCCACTTTTGCAGGAAACAAAATAAAAAGTCAGGGCGGAGGGTGGCTCATGAATTTCAAAGAGGAGCTCATGAATGTGCAAATGTGCCTGTCAAGCTCAGATAGCAGATATGCCTCCTCAGCCACCAGTCTGTATAATGCACTTCGACATGGTTGCTCGAGAGGTAGTAAATAAACTGCAGTCCTTGTCTGGAATGTTTGATCGTAAAAAAGCAGGCATGGCCGTGCCAAGTTTAATTCATAAAAAAAGGTCTTGGGGAAATTAAGGAAAGTGCATCTGCTCTCTGATAGGATTTTCTGAACCACAGCAAAAGCACAATCCTTTGCAGGGTAAACAAGCCAAAGAGAAACTCAATTTGGGGGCAGTGGGTGAATAACCAGGAGAATATGCATTGTTTCAAAAACTTGACTGTAATTTACAATGTTTTGGACAGAGCACTCCCCCCCCCCTCTCTCAGACACACAAATAGCTTGTACTTAAGACCTCTTTTAATAGAAACGCAGTAATTGAAAGCATTATTCATCTTGCAGATTGCTGTTTTCAGGACATCTATGTCTTAAAGAAGCATGAAAACATAGTTTTGCATGGTATTCCTCTGCATTATGTTAACTTTAATGTGGAGACATCAGCTGCTATGCTCCTGAATGGGAAATGCGAAGGGATGATTAAAAGCTCTGTTTTTTAAAGATTGATTTAACACTCAGCTTCCTTTAAGTGAAATGTTACCTGTAATCTATATCACAGTGTGCTAGATGATTTTTGAGTGAGCGGTGGTGGTTAAATTTCTGACACTGATTGGTGTAGCTGCCTGCCCATCACAGAGGGCCGGGTAGTCAGAAGAACCTTTGATTGCCATTGGTGGATATACTCTGATTCTTAGGGTCTCTGAAAGCCATTATCAGAGCTATTCAGCTCAAGAGCATCTGAAGAGATGAGGAAAGAAGGGAGGGAAGTAAACTGGAAATGTGAAGGGTCAGAGAGAAGATGCACACACAGTCTAGAGCTGCAGAGGAGACAGAGGGTTAAATGTCAATATTGACTTGAAATAGCTATTAAGCAACCAAACCTTTGGCTGCATAGCTGTAGTTAAAAAAAAAAGCTCAATTAAGCCCCAGATTCTCCTTTGGTAGCTACAGTTATGTGCTTCAAACTGTGCCCTGCAAATGGGAGCAGTTTATGTCTCACACACTGCCCAAAATCAAATTGAAGTATTTGGATTTAAATTGCTTTGTGCTACTTACTTCAATGAGATTTGTTGTTTAGTCGTTTAGTCGTGTCCAACTCTTTGTGACCCCATGGACCAGAGCACTCCAATGAGATTAGATCACCTTAAATCCAGATACTTTGCTTGTCAGAGTTGTAACCTGGTTGATGATGGTTGAGGCTGCAAGTTAAAGCCAGACTCAAGCTTCCATCTTACACAGAATTAAACTTATTTAAGGCCATTGATTTCTGTGGCGTTTAATCTTATTTAATTCCATTTTGAACTGGCTAATGAAATGACTGGCTTTGGGTTGCCAGTGTATACCGAAGTTAAAGTATTCCAATCTCCAGAACAGAATGCCTCAGAAATAGGTCCCTGTGGATTTGGTTGAAATGCAAGTGTTTAAGATGGGGCTGTTCTTCCCCATGAAAGGAAAACCTGTGATAAATGCCCACAGAATGCGATGGTTATATGCTTGTTGGATTCAGGATGCTTGTAAGCCTTTGGTCTGACCAACAAGACTCTTCCTACGCTCTTACAGAAATGTTCAAGTAAATCCGTACTTCTGGACAGCTTTACCAACTCAGTGAAAACAACACCATTAATTAGGTGGCATCTAGTTTCAAAATGGAAGCCCTATCCTTTGTGATTACCTGTGGGCCGAAGGGCAGAGAGGGATTCAGAGCACAGCAGAGGTTTTTGAGCAATATTGTCATTTGCAATAATAAACCAAAGTTAATTTAGCAGAACACACTGCCTTGTTAGACGTAAGGAGGGAGATGGAGTAAGCTTGGGGTGGGGTAGGGTGGGGGGTACAGGCACAGCAGCAAAAGGATAATTAGTGCTAAATTTCGACAGAGTTGGCCCAGGCCATGCTCCTAGAACCACAATGACCCACATTTTCAAATTAATTTCAAGGCGATTTGATGTGCATTTGCGCTTCGCAGAAGCAGAGCAGGGGTCAACTCCATCACTACAATTCTTCCCTGCCAATCACAAATATATACCATGGTTTCTTTCACTAAGTAGGTCACTGTTGGGCTGCCGTGAACATTAAATACTGTATGTATGTATATATATCTCACATACGTAATATAGATAATACAAAATGGAACAAGTGATTGTCAGTGACATTTCTGAAATAAAGCAACTGCAATAACAAAATGAACTCACATGAACTCAAAAACAGAACCCAAAAGTTGCCATTCTTCAACAAAAGGAGGAGACTCCGGCATGAAATTAACCCAGCATGCTGAATTAGAATTTATTAAGAAGTTGTTTCGGTTGTTTAGGCTTGAATCAAGAAAATGGTTTCCATTCCTGCTGCAAGTCTGTGGTGAAAGCATATGGCTGTTGTTGGCATCCTCCCTGTCTCGGGAGACAATGGAGGAGTGTGCCTTTGAGGGCGAAGGCAAACTGTTGGAGTGTCACAGCATCTGCTGTGGCTGTAGAGACCAATAGGGGAGAGACATGTTTTGTTGCAACTGGCGCAGACGAAGGTGTCCGGTTGTGCTGCTGCAGAGGCACAAGAAAGCAGAAGGCTCAATTTGTGCCTATATTTATCTATTTCCCTTGCCAGACAAAGACTACACACACACAAACACACTTTTAAATCACTGGTGTTTTAAAAAATCTTCACTAGGCTGTCTTCATTGATGCTTTTAAATTGTTCCTTTATTGTTTTCATTGTAAGCCACTCAGAAAATGTTCTTTTCACTGAAAGGAGGTGCATAAATCTTTTAAACAAATTTTAAAATACAATACACTAGGCAAAGAACGACCCAGACTTTTGATCCAATGCACAGCATTTTAATCTGTAGTGCAGCTTATTTGCTTTAATTTATTTTTTATACTTCTATCCCCATATCCTTCATTCAAAAAGCTCAGGATAGCATTTAGGAAGCAGGGAAGGCTGTAGGTTGAAGCACATCTAGTCACCAGGGACATATTATTTGCGCCAAGGAAATTAACAGGTCGTATGCAGCATAAAGATGTATGGAAAAGGGTCTTCCATTGAAAAGAATGGAGAAGCACACTTGGGCAAGAAAGTTCATGTCCATTCATTTATTCATTTCATTGAGAAAAAGAATGTGCTTTGATGTGCTTCAAAGATGTAGAGTGTACAACTTTATATTGGTTTTAAATCAGTCCTTTTTCCAAACTTAGATGTGGTTTTTAAAAATTAAAACCCAGATTTAACGATGGAAACAGATGAACATAAGATGACTGTTTTGTTGGACATTATTGCAGTCAGACAAACAATTCAGGCTTTGCTAGATGGGCACATGAAGTGGCTGAGGCTCAGAGAGCTTTCCTGTAAAATTTCCTAGAGAGAACTCTGTGAGATCACTTCCTTTGTCTGCCTTGGCAGGAAGCTGTAATACTGCATACTTCCTTCCCGTATGGGCATCTTTCTTCCTTTCTTCCTTCCTTCCTTCCTTCCTTCCTTCCTTCCTTCCTTCCTTCCTTCCTTCCTTCCTTTCTTTCTTTCTTTGTCATGATTTCAACACATGCATGTCTGAGCTCTGCTTTTGTAATTTAGATAGTAGTTATAAATCTGCCTTCATTTTGCTTAACGTTATTAGAACGATGTTAGATATATAGTTCTAAAACGTTTCTTACCTGTTTTCTTTGTAAAAACACTGTTTTTGTACTGCTGGCTCCTGGTTGCTCTACATCGCCCTCTGGTGTCACATTTTAATAACACATTATGAACATTAAAACTAGAATGTCATGTGTCTATCTACATTATGAAAACCATTCCTTAACTCAACCCTTCATTAACATTATAAACCATTAGTGTAGGTCCACTCCTGGCCTGTGTAAGCAAATACTACTTTTACATCTTCACAAAACAGTGTGTGTGTGATAGTTGTTTTTAAGGGGGAGAAATCTGTTAAAAATAGAAGAAATAAGAAATGGGTTGTCTTAGCTTCCAAGTTTAAGCTGCAAAGGATGGCACTCTGCTGATCTCACTAATATGAGCAAGGAAGGATAATAACTAAACAATATATCCATTCCTACATGTTTTGGTAAGGATTTGGTAAGAACCAATTACAATTCCCTCCACATTTTCCAGAAAACCAGCTTGAGGTTCATAAACCTCAGCTGAACACTACAGTCCGAATGCGGGTGATTTTTCCATGCCAGAAACTTCTCTTGCTTTTCATTGCTAGCAGCAAAACAGAAAACAGACAACCTCACCAGCTACTAGGTTATCTTTCCTTGCCAGGGGATCTGCAGTCATGCAAGCATTTTTCTTGGCTCAAGAAGATATCATTGCAACCATTTCTCTGCTTCTGAGCATTAACCTCGGAGTGTTCACCAAATTGCTACACTTTTTTTTGTTTGCTGACACAGAAAAATAACACTTCCCAGCAGCACAACACCAGATGGTAATTGCATTCTAATAATAGAACAAAACCATGAGATTGCCTGCTATTTTGTTGTGCTTTTAACTGACGTGACACCAGAAAGTCAGCCACCTGGTAAATACAATAAGAGAGCTGGGATTTGGGGGAGGGGGGCATCTAGGCCTGCCAGTTTAGAAACAAGCAAGCAAGAGGCAGGGTGGAATTGAACACAGGAGCTGAAAGTGCTATTATCAGCGATATTGAGGAGCTCTGGAAGATGCATGCATGCCCATTCCTAGTTCATGATGCATGTGTCAGGTGGCCATGAGTTCTGCTTTAGAGGGTGCAGTCCTCTATGCGAAAGGCTGTTGGACTGAACCTTGTTTTCATAGAATCATAGAGTTGGAAGGGACCCTGAGGATCATCTTGTCCAACCCCCAGCAATGCAGGAATTTGTAGCTGTCCCATACGGGGATCGAACTTGCAACCATGGCATTATCAGCACCATGCTCTAACCAACTGAGCTACCCAGGTAAGGGAGCTCAGGAGCTCTGAGGTTGCCCACCAGCTCCTTAACACCCAGACAGCAAACTGAGCAAGAACACAGGCCATCTGGTCATAGGAACACAGAGAGGTGCCTTGTATGGTGTCAGTCCTTCGGTCCATCTAGCCCAATATTGTTCACACAGATTCGCAGCTGCTCTCCAGGCTTTCAGGCTAGGCTGGCTCTTTGCTCTACCTGGAGGTGCTGGGGATTGAACCTGGACCCTTCTGTACGCAAACCTTCACTACTGAGCCTTGGCGGTGGGGCTTCCTCACTATGTATGGTATTTCAGTTCACATTATGGTAATTATTTCTAAATTTGCACCTATATATATATAACTTAGCACTTTCAAATTCCATGCAAAGTTGTCCCCTCTGCATCCTCCCGTTTGATGATGCACCCCTTCACATATTTTGGGTGACGCAAAGTGGCAGTTGTGCATTGCAGGTGGGGTGGTGGTGTCAAAACGGGTCCTGTGGGGGGAGGCTGTAGCACTGCATGATTCTAACCCAGCAACACACCCAGAATGGTTCTTAAACTACAACAGCCCTGGAGCTAGTATAGTTAAGTCCCTCCCACTGTGATCAGTGGTAGGGGAGAAAAAAATAAGTGGTAGGATAACTCATTCCCACCTCCTGCCTTGGCCACAGCTTAGGAAGTGGCAGCAGAATCCTGTAGGAATGCTCAACTTGGCTACAATCCTGTTCCTACTTACTCAAGAGTATACCTCCATTTAATTCAACTGGACTTCCTTCTACGTTAACATGCTTAGAATAGCACTGTTATACTCGTTACAGGTATACTTGCAGACAGTGCTATTTTTCTAGAAAAATGGGTGCCAGAACTCACCACGAACGTCTCCTTTGTTCTCTTAGAATGGCAATGGCACCCACCTGAGCGATATCTGAACTAAGGTCCACCAAGTTCTGGCTTGAAAAAAGCCCTGCCTGCATATCATATTTTCCTGTATTTTTTTTTTAATGCCATGGAGATGGTAAATGCCATGGGATGTTTATTCAATCTGGTTCATCTGTTTTAGTTTTCCTCTCCCTGTGTTTTCATAGCAGTGGCTCATCTGGGCTTTTTGGACATTACAGGGAAGTGTTGGCCAACGATTCTGAGTTCTAGTGCAGCGAAATAATGATGTGTGGTGGGAATCTTCAGAGCATAAGGAAAAGGGAAATGTGTATAAGGGGGAGATTGATCTACTCTGCCTAGTGCATATCAAAAACAGCTGCTGCAATTAAAAAGTAATTAAGAGTGTGCTAAAATAAATGGAAAGGCTTCCACATTATTATTTTTTAGAAAACATATGGGGTCCGCTGAATGACACAGAGCAGCAGGGAAGTTGAGTTACCCCATTTTTGAAAGTGCATCTGTACATTTGTAAGACAAACAAGCTCCATTCGTAATGTGCAGTCCTGCGTTAACTGCTGCTAATTTAAACATGCATCCTTGTCTGTGTGCATTACCATGACACCAAAGATAAAGCCAACGTTGTACCATATTTTATTCCCGAGGCCTGTCTGTAACCGAGAAGCCTAGTTCGCACAATAAGATTGGTCCACGAAGAAAGTGGATTTTAAACAGACAGAAAATACGAGGCGTCCTTTCTCTGGCACTGACAGATTGGAGCTTACATGTTCTTCTCAGTGAATTGCGGGGGGTAGGGTGGGGGAGCGGAGAGATGATCTTAAGAGTTTTGATGGCCTCAGCCAAGATGGGAGTAAGCAAGATGGGAGTAAGCTAAGAAAAGAAGCTATAATGTTAAAAGGGCCTAGAATTTGCTCAGGAAAATTAAGAAGCCTGATTGGGAAGCCTTACTAGAAACTCAGGAATATTGCATGTCTCACTCTAGTTTGTTTGCTGCACTTTGGCTAGTTCTGGCTCCAGGAGTTTGAGGATCCTCAGGCATAGCACGCTGGGTGGGCCCACCAAAACTGGAAGATGCAGGAACTACAAGCTGAGAATTATCTTTGGCTGCATCTGATCTTCCTGCAAAGTGGGGATGGTAGCACCATTAGGTCAGTGGTTTAGGGCTTTGGCAAATGCCCAGTCATGCCATGCTCTGGAGCTCTCCCTGGATCTGGTTGAGCTCCCTGCAGTTTGTTCCTTTGAACAGACCTGAACGGTGGTGCTCAGGCTGGATCTCTACCTGACAGTGCCTAAGTTCGGGACTCGTTGCAAGAACAAGTGCATACATGAAGACACATTAACCTAGGACAAGTCTTGTCTTACAGACCTTCCTGATAGCAAAGGTTGTTTGAGCTTAAGCCAGCAGACTGCTTAAGCCAGAAGTGTTCTTATGCCACCCCACATCTCAATGCAGGTCATTCAAAGAAAATATTGGCCATATTAATTGTAATGATTTAACAGTGTAGGATTCCCTTGGAGCAAAAGGTTGTGTTGCATCTGGCCAGTTAATCAGTTCAGGTGACTACACGTTGTCTGGAAGAGGAATCAGGAGGAAATGGGGCAGAGCGCAGGGGTCTGGAGAGAATGTAGGAAGGAATAGGGCAGTAGGCAGAAACAGAGAAAGAAGGGATGGGTGGAGTAACTTCTTAACAAAGTCTATTGAGCTACACCTTGTATTTGTAAGGACAACAAGACTATGTACATTCTATACGTTTAGTGCACATTCCCTCCCCCATCCCCAAATAATAATACAGTGGTACCTTAGTTGTTGAACGAAATCCGTTCCAGAAGACCGTTCGATTTCCAAAACGTTTGACAGCCAAGGCGCAAAGGGCGGTCGGCAAAGTCAATTGAGAAAATTGAAAAGAAAAAAAATGCAGCAAAAGCCGTTCAACTTCCAAAAAGTGTTCGAAAACGGAAACAACTGCTTCCAGGTTTTCAGGCGTTCAAAAACTGAAACGTTTGGCTTCCGAGACGCTTGAAAACCGAGGTACCACTGTAATTGGAACTGCAATTTGTTAAGCATGCTGGGAATTCTAGTTCTGTGAGTGGTAAGCTGCAGTTCCCAGGATTCTTCGTGCGTGTGTGTGTGTGTGTGTGCTCTTTAAATTGTGGTGTGTATGCTTGCTCAGGATTCCAGTTCACAAGGACATTTCAGCATACAGACCCCCCAAGTGTCCCTATTTTCCAGGGATGTCCCTGATTTAGAGAAGCTGCCTGGTTTCTGATTTGACCCCTGAATGTCCCACTTATCCTTAGGATATCCCTATTTTCATTGGAGAAATGTTGGAGGGTATGGAGTTATCAGACCCCCAAGCAGTCTGAAGGCAATTCTGCATAGGGAAGTTTATTATTAATGTTTAATGTTTTATTATGTTTTAATATATGTTGGAAGTTGCACAGAGTGGCTGGGGCAACCCAGTAAGATGTGTGGGGTATAAATAGTAAAATTTTCATTATAGAATGGGATGTCCCTATTTTCATTGGAGAAATGTTGGAGAGTATGAGCCTCCAACATGTGTATATTCTACTCCTGTTCATAGAACTCCAGTTCCCAGGGTTTTCTGTGGAAAGGAAATAATGTTTGTTTGTTTGTTTGTCTTCTTCTCCTTCTTCTTTGGTGATCACTCATAGCTGAGTAAGATTGTCTTCCATAAACACGGTTTTAACAATGAGTCCGTAAGTGACTGTGGAGGCTAATTCTGGATCCACACGTCCTTCCACAGTGGGGGCATTGGTTTCCAGGCAGGAGTTGATCACAGTGTGGATTTGCCAAGCATGCCTTCCTCTTAGCACGTTTTCCCCTTGCGTCCTGAGTTCGAGTGTCTTCAAAGCCCATGACACCTTTGGTAAAGGCTGTTCTCCAACTGGAGCGCTCGCAGGTCAGTGTTTCCCAGTTGTCAGTGTTTATACTACAATTTTTTTAGATTTTCCTTGAGACAGTCTTTAAACCTCTTTTGTTGACCACCAGCATTACACTTTCCTTTTTTAAGTTTGGAATAGAGTAGTTGCTTTGGAAGACGATCATCAGGCATCAGCACAAACATAACCAGTCCAACGAAGTTGATGTTGAAGAATCATTGCTTCAACACTGGTGATCTTTGCTTCTTCCAGTACACTGATATTAGTGCGCCTGTCTTCCAAAGTGATGTGTAAAAATTTCAGAGACACCGTTGATGGAATCTTTCAAGGAGTTGAAGATGGCGTTTATAAGTGGTCCATGTTTCACAAGCATACAGTAAGGTTGGTATTACAATAGCTTTGTAAACAAGCATTTTGGTTTCCCTGCGAATGTACCGGTCCTCAAACACTCTGCACAGTGTTTATACATACATACATACATACATACATACATACATACCCTGCCCATCTGGTTGGGTTTCCCCAGCCAACAGAATTAAAAGCACAATAAACCAAACTTCCCTAGGGCGGACGCCACTACCGAGAAGGCCCTCTGCCTGGTTCCCTGTAACTTCACTTCATGCAGTGAGGGAACTGCCAGAAGGCCCTCAGAGCCAGATCTCAGTGTCTGGGCTGAACGATGGGGATGGAGACGCTCCTTCAGGTATACTGGGCTGAGGCCATTTAGGGCTTTAAAGGTCAGCACCAACACTTTGAATCGTGCTCAGAAATGTACTGGGAGGCGAGCAGCTGTCAAACCAATTTTAAGCCAGCAGTGCAGAAACACCAAAAGTATGTCTACTATTTTTGTTTTGTTATGTTATGTTACCCAACAAAATGTCGGTAGGAGGAAATATCCCTTTCAGATATATTGGCTTATGAACTTATTGTGTCCCTAACAGAGTGTTTTGCTGGGGAACAGATGGTTTGTTAGAGCCATTTTAGAGCAAGTGACTCTCAGGAGGCCAGGCAATTAGTCAGCAGATCATTAATTTTTTTGGCTCCTAAACTG
Source organism: Darevskia mixta (assembly GCA_034641385.1). NCBI lineage: Eukaryota > Metazoa > Chordata > Lepidosauria > Squamata > Lacertidae > Darevskia > Darevskia mixta. Next base: position 38,708,845 of record JAWWNH010000066.1, read on the forward strand.
CAGGAGGGAGCTGAAATCAAAGTAGCCATAACCAGAAACAAGAGCCAGTTAGTCTCTTGGTGTCAATAAAATAGCTTAAAGGGCAGGCATTTGCTCAGGAGAGCATCTTAAAAAGTGAGGAGAGGAATTGTTTAGATATATTCTGGGAGCAACGGGGAGAGAGAGAGAACCAATGGAAGGGAAATTGCTGCGCCTTAAGTTCTCTCTCAAGGTTTTTTAGAAGGGAAATAATCTTACCCAGTGGACTGCCTTCTCAATCTTCTCCATGTCAGGATCTTTAACTAAGTCAGATGAAGAACCTGGCTTAGTTAACATTTTGTTCCAGTTTGAGGCCTCTGCTGGAGTTCAAGAGGACTCATTTCCTCAACAGTCCAATATAAATGTAGAAGATTTTTCTGACTTTCCAATTAGCTTAATTTATTCTTCTTCCACAATTGTAAATGTAAACTTTTGTTTTTTTAAACATTGTGGATAAACTTATAAAGCCTTAGTGGGTGGCCGTTTATCAGCTGTAGGTATATTAGATTTAAAAAGTGGAAGTCTTCTGGTTGATGTTGAAATTGCCGTTTATCCAAGCGGGAACATTTTGTTTCTAGAGATAAACATTAACATCTTTTCTGCCACTTGATTTCTTTGTTAGGTTTTCTTTCTGTAAAGTACCGTATTTGAGATAATACATTTTCTGTGAGGTGCACTGATTCTCATCTTGTGACCATACTTGCTGACAGACATCTCCAGAGGATATAAACGTTTGGCGTACTCTGACTATCTGAGTAAGACCAAATTGTGTTTCTATGGCACAGGACGAGAAAAGCTGGTGAGCGCAGGCACTCATGACACGTTTAAAAGCTTACAGCTAATTAAGAAAGGCTTAGGATCTGTTTTGATGGCATTAAAAATTATATCCAGGAAAATCCTCACTCTGTGTCTCTTGGAAAACATGAACTTTACATTACTTAAGCAGGTTAGTGCCTGATGAAAGGCTTAACAGCACACAAAGAGCTTATTTCAGGGTGGGAGGGGGGCATTGGAAAGACATGGGAAGGCTCTGTGGAAAACAGATCAATATGGAAGTATATTCTCAGATAAGTGGAGCTCACTGGATTAAAAAAAGAAATCTTGTAAGACAACTACATTCCTACTGTCTCAAGAGTTTGGATGAGTTTGTTGAACTGATCATTAAAGCTGGCTTGCCCCCCTTGACGGAGAGGCACCATAGCAATGTAACATCATTATTGCATTGCACTGCTCTGAAGACCTAGGAAGTGCAAGGAGTGTGTTGAGGGACTGGACATACGGGGCACAACTGCTTTCTTTTAAAGGTTAATAACAACACTCAGAAAGACTGTACACCTTGAAGATAAGAGGCACTCCAACCTTTTCCCCCTCAGAGAGGGGATAACTCCCACCTCCACCCCTTCACTTGCTTAAGGCCCGTTTGGGGCTATACCTGCAGCCACTTCTCCATCTCTAATGTTGCCACAGTTCTAACCATGTTCCTCCATACAACACCCGTAGGAGAGTGGCTGGCGTGGCTGTATGGGAGAACGCATACCAGGTCAGTTTGAAAGCCCCCTGTCTCCGCTGGATTATAAAACCAGAAGTGAACCTAGATAGGTGGGAGGAAAATGCCTCAGGTATGTTTGGGGGTGGGGTGGGGGGAGGCCGAAGTGGCAGGAGCAGGAGGGATGAAAGCACCCTTCAGTTCTGCCAGACCTCATGTTATCATGGCAATATGTGGTGGGTGTTAGGGAGGGCATTTGCTTAGATGGCATGCATCATCCCTGAACAACTCCCAGCATCCCTGTACAATGGTCCTGCTAGCTAGGGATGATGGTATTTGCAGTCCAACAACAGTTGGGGCCCACGTTTGAGAAACTCTATCATAGATGTATTGGGGAGGGGGGCTTTAGAGAATGAGAATATATTTCACTTCTTTTGTTCTTATGTAAACTTTTGCCCCTATACACAATGGGTAGTACTGAGCTACATTTTTCTCACATTTGATCCATTAAAATGATTGGATTTTAACTTAAGTCATATTCATTAATTTCAACAGGCCTACTCTTGAGTAAAACAGAATATCACCCAATATGTCTGAGAAAAGAAACTATTGGCTTAACTATGGGTCATTGAAAAGAACATCACTACAAAAGCTGAGTGGGCTAAAAAAAGATGCCCTTTAGATCATCCTCTAGAGAATGACATTTTATTCCTAGAAGCATCCATCAATGGCAAAAGTTGCATGCCTGGTAATCAGGATCCCACCCACACTGTGAAACATGAAGGGCTCAGAGGGTTGGGCATCTTGGAAGGACAAGAGTCTGGACACTGGGAGAACCTTTAAACCAGGCATCCCCAAACTTCGGCCCCCCCAGATGTTTTGGACTACAATTCCCATCATCCCTAACCACTGGTCCTGTTAGCTAGGGATCATGGGATTGTAGGCCAAAACATCTGGAGGGCCACAGTTTGGGGATGCCTGCTTTAAACCATCTCAGCCAATTGCACTGCCTTGTCAAGAGAGGGCAACAAAAAACTCGAAGAGAGGAATTAATTTGACATGCGAATGTAAAACCAGGCATGTTCCCAGCTGTAGCTGTCTGTCCATTCCTCTTCCCCATCCAGCATTCATGGACTTGGACTCTGCAGATGCCTAACCTAAGAAGACGGAACACTGATGAATCCTTGCTAATGCTACGGGGTAATTAGTGAGGTTGAATATTTCTGCAACACTTTCTTCCTGTAGGGAAGGGCTTGGAGTGATGAAGGTGCCGTTGGCAGATAAATTGTACCTGCCTGAGCCATCTGTCTTACAAATGATCCTGTATGTACAGCTATTATTTCAGTCAGACACCGACAGCTCCACAATTGTTCACAGCCTCAGTGAAGAATAGTAGCTGTCAAGAGGGTTGAGAGTGTTGCAGCTTTTAACAGACCTGTTTGCAACTCGTCTCAGAGGCTGAGGGATGGCATGTGGGAAACAAATCAGACCTGCACGCAAGGCTGCAGACGGCGTATTCATTATGTTCTGCTTTGCTATGCAACAGTGTCACAGGGAAGGTTGCTGCGTCCTTTGGAATGAAAATGTTATGGAATACAGGGGGAGGAAGTAATTTGCCCCCTCAAGGGTTAAGATGCTCACCGTTCCCAGACCCAGATCGTGCTAGGAGAAAGAACCCGGGGATCCCAAACCATTAATCTTGCATTGGTTGATGCTCAGAAGAAATATTTGGTACTAAAATCCTGTCAAACGGTGATGGGGAACCTGTGGCCCTCATGATGTTGTTGGACTCCAATTCCCATCAGCCTCTGTCAGCATGGTCAATGTTCAGGAATGATGGAAGTTGGATGCTAACAGTGATGGCCAGAGGCGGCTCATCCAAGCAGTAGTTGGGAGTGTTCATTTCACCAGGCAGACAGACCAAATGGACCAATCATGTTCTTAGAAGGAATTCAATGGTGACTCCGTCTTAATGAAGTGTTTCCATTTGCACAAATGGGGGCATCCTTTTTTTGCTGATCCCCTCTGCCCACAAAGACCTCCCTTACCCAAAAAGCTGGTCCCAAAAGTTGTTGTTGTTGTTATTTAATTAATTAAATTTGTATACCACCCTATACCTGGAGATCTCAGAGTTGGGGGACCCTCTGGGACATGATGCTTCTGCCGATGGAACAATAATAGGAGTGTGACATTGAATTCCTCCCTGTGTCTTTAATGCTCAAATTTAGCAGCACAATAGAATTGTGAGAATAATCGCAAGCTATTTGGGGAAGAGGAAATGTAAATACTTGGGAGAAACACGACGTTTAGAAAAGGGGTACAAAAATTCAAAACATGGAGGGGGGAATATGCCACATGGTTTTTGATAAATCTCTCACCCCAGACAGAATTATTTCATCCTCCCATATACCATTTTGGGAGTTCTTAAAGGCACCCCACTAGCCAATTGGGGGGTGCAGGGCGAGGTGCCAGTTGCCCCGGCGGGACTCATTGTACTGGCTCCCACTAGCTCAACTTTTTTGTTGAATCTGGCCCCAAATGATTAATAGTGTGGAGAAAAGAAACCGGAGTTGCTATTCACACTTCCTTAATACACAGGAACAAGGAAATACTGGATAAAGTGAACCGTCGCTGGAATTAATGTTAAGAGGAAGCATTTTTCATGCACAATTAGCTTGTACAAATTCATTGTCACGAATTTTGCAAGAGCTAAAGATAGCGGAGCCCTAAAAGCTCAGCATGTTCGTAAGAACAGACCCATGAAAACTGCAGGAATACATAGTGCAAATTATCTTCTGGTTGACAGAAACTGGAAATACATTTGCTTTGCATAGGGCCCAGCTTTGTAGATTTCACACGTGATGGGCAACAGCAGGTGTGGCGTACCTTTGGCTCTCCTTATGTTGCTGAACTACAATTCCTGTCATCTTTGTAGATTCAGGTAGGTAGCCGTGTTCGTCTGTCGCAGTCGAAATAAATAAAACAATAAAAAAATTGTCCAGTAGCAACTAAGTTTGTTCTGGGTATAAGCTTTCGTGTGCATGCAATTTTTTAATCCTGTCATCTTTGGTTATTGGCCACACTTGCTGGGGCTAATGGGAGCTGTAGTTAATCAATATCTGGAAGGCCAAAGCTCCCCCACACCTGGACTAAAGGAGAAAACATTGGTTTTCAAAGAGAACCACAAGCCAGTGCCTATATAAGCCATACTGAGCATGTGCCACATGTCTAAAGGACATTCTTGGCCCACTCTATGAAACAAGGGGTGAACTAAATCCACCCACTAAAAAGTTGGCAACTTTGTTTCTGTGATACACTGGAAGTGAGGTAAAATCGTTTCTGGAGGCAAGAACTGGAATGGCCTCCATTTTGTGTTCCTCAGAAAGCTCTCCTCTGAGACACTTGGTTTTGTGGGTGGTGACTGGCTGCTACCATAAGAAATGACTGTCTTCTTTTTCACCATTACAGTTGACAGCAGTTGGATGTCTACAAAGAAACATACACTTCTAGACAATGGCTGGATCGATCTTTCAGTAACTGCCATTATTTGACAGGTGCAGTATTCAATGTACACAATACTCATCACCAACAGAAGGTAGTGACTGAAACAGCCTTGCTTAAAATTGCTTAAAATAAGGTTAGTGGGTTGCATGCAGTGCTATTTTTATTCCCGCACTACTAGGAAACACATTTTTTAACATAATGGATTTTTTGAAGTACAATGATGTCTTCTAAAAAATCCCAAAGGTGCCCCATGGGTTTCTTTTGGGGTGGCAAGGGCAGGAACCATGAGATTAACACTGATGCCCTATGTGTGTCAAATTTATGACTGCTGGTGTAAATTTGACCTGGGTCAAATATTTGCACCAGCTCTAGGCTGGAACAGCAATCTTCCTTCCCCCAGTTCACTTCAACCAACATGCTAAGCAGGACTGAAGATGCAGGGGACACACACTGCTTTTTTAAACCATGCTAGGAAGCAGTTGTTAGGATTGCACCCTTAGCAAGCTAACTTTAGCACCTATTTTATACATGAACACAACCATCCTGGGCCTAGTGTTACTGTACTTCTGCCTCTCTTTTCTAGTTAGGACTGTATTTCTGACTAGAACCCAAATCATCTCTCCAGAACAAGGAAACAATAGCAAGAAAAATGCTCAACATAGCGCACCGTAGATCACCACCTTAGGGAGAAAGAAGACCAAGCACAGGAGAATTAGTTTCTTGGCACGCTCAGCTCTGTACGTTCCTCAGAGCAGCTTGAGGGTCTCTTTCTGCAATCCAATTAAAAGCAGCTCACATCTAGACGGTGAAGAAACACGTACAGCACACACACCTGATAGATATTTATAAGACACAACAGTATTCAATTAGTTCAGGATCAGTTTCATTGGTCCACTTCCATCTTGCCATATGGCCCACGATCAATAGGTGTCTGAATTAGCAAGCAAGATCACAAAGCAGCCAACGATATGGTTGGGAGTCAGCAAAAAAGCAAGCTTGCTCTGTATATCTCTAGAGACCACAAAAGCACAGCAATATTGAATAGTCTCTGCCTCTCTGCCCATTGAGTTTCTATCATGGAAGTTTGCAGCAATGCTAAAAATAGAGCGTTTCTGTGCGTGGAGCTGTTCCCCTTGATACATATATTTCAGTCTAATAAAAAGTGCTGGCCGTTTCATTGCTCCTTTTCCTCAGAATGAGATACTCCGATAACAGCCATTAAAATCAACCCTTGCAAATGAGCAGTTCTTTTAGATGTAGCCTCCATTCTAGCAGGTGGCCAGAACCACTCTGAACCAAGTGATTACCTGTGAATAGAAGAGGTAACGCTGACAACTGCTCGCTGCAGGCAGTTATTCAAAAAGGAGAAACAGAAGGGAATGGAATGGAAATGCAGCACATTTAAAGTGCTTCGTAATAAATACCTTAGGAGCCCCGCTGCTGGCCTATTCTCCAAAAGCCTTCCTTTGAGCTTTGGGATGGGCTCGGTCACAATGAATGCTAATGGGCAATCAGTGAAGCCAATCCCCCTTCACACTCCATTGCAGCTGCTTTTCCAGGTCTGCAAGGCACAAGGGCAAGAAAGCCTGGAAAAAAGTTTGTACGAAGCCAGTTGGAGAGTTAAGAGCTGCAATGTAGATGCTGCTGCTGTAGAACTTATGTTCATATGAATCTAGCACTACCTGCCTGCTCAGGTCTGCTTACCTGTGCACCTACAGAAGAACCTGCTTGATTGGGTCAATGGCGCATCCAGCCCAGCATGCTGTTCTCACAGCAGCCAACTGGATGCCTGTGGGAAGCCTGCAAGCAGCACCCAAACCCTCTCCACCTCCCAAAGTTTCCCACCACTGTGGCCATTTCCAGCAATTCCTCCCCTGGCCCCAGTTCCCCATGCACCCAAAATCTGTTCAAGAGGTCCCCCAATTCTCTAGAGATTTTGAGAAGCAGTAGGGTGGAGGATGTGGGAGAGGAATAGTCAAAAACTGCTCCCATTTCTCCATTCAGCTGATGGCTGCTTTCCAGCAGACAAACATCAGCTGGATTCTACCCTCTATTCCTATGCATACAGCAAAAGCCAGCATTTTCACAATACTTTTGTAATAGCTGGGACGTCCCAAAATATAAAAGCAAAAAGTCATCGTTCTTATACTTATTAAAACTTTTATTATGAAAACAAAATTGTCATTTTACAGTTATGTGAATCACACACAGAACAATACATACAATCAATTCTATTTTGCCAGATTATAGTTTTGTACAAGGCCAACATCTCATTCCAAGGGCTTAGACATTCCTATGCCCTGACGAGAGAAGTAGCTATTTACTGAAGGGACAAACTGCAACTTGCATTCACAACATTCAGCAATGTAGTTGAGCACCGTAACCGTTTACAGCCACGGTGCTTTTTATTCTTCAAGAGGATGGATCGGTCCAGTAGCACTTTGTAATGTGCATGTAGCACTGTGGTAAATATACCTTTAAATAATGTGAATATTTACAGTACAGGTGTGACAAGAAGCCAAAACAATTCTGAATGATGTGATGCAAAAGAGGATGGTCTTCAGCGATCAGCTTCTGCACACATTTCAGGCCACAAAACAGTGTCACATTCTTCGTAGGCAATCTTATCTGTCTGGAATACATATGAAAATCAGTGGCCAACTTTGTGTAAATCATTTAGTTAAGGCATATATACAACAAGTATGAGCCATGAAATCTTTATTTTGAATGGCTGGTTCCTTATGGATCTCTAGTATGCAATATTTTATTAGGCACTTCTGCCAGCAACACAAGGAGGAAATAGGAGGGGGGCATGGCTAAGTGGTCCGGTAGCCACCATAAAGTAGTTGTGCAAATAAGCCCTTGCTGGTGTGACCGAGGGGTGGAGGGAGGTGCCGCTGAGCTCCCAGTTCAAAATGTGCTTCCCACAGAGCTCTTTAGACTTGGGGCACCTTGAGCCAGTCACTATTTTGGGGTGATAGTCATCCACATACCAGCAAATTCCAGTTGCACAATTAAAGTTGATTTAGAGATATTGCACATCAAACCCACTTCCCAGAAGATAATTTTCTTTTTTCTTTTTTGCAAAAAGGAAAGTGAAAGGAAAAAGCAGCAGAAAGTGTGGGACGCTACATCATCTAGCCTCCTCACAAACGAAAGTGAATGCTCGTTAAAACAGCTAACCACGTCTAATCTGCCTGCAAACAAATCAGGATGAATGCTCAAAATGCAGGTCTTCTGGAAGCGTCCTTAAGTGTCATCTAAAAGAATTAAGAGCAAAAGAGGTATGGAATAATAACAAAAATCCTTCTACAAGGTTAAATTTACAGTCATGCCTCCTCTCACCAAATAATCTGGAAGAACAGCATATTTCATTGAATGACAAAAACCAGGATTAGAAAAGAACCCATTTATTGTAGAATGGTGTGGTTTGTTTTTTTCCTATATCCCTAGGACTTTTGAGAAAGAATATAATATCAACAAGAATTTACAATTTTGGCATGTTAAAGCACAACAAACGTAAGATCACTTATTTAGTGAGCAAGTTCTGTTAACATTTTCACATTAATGCACATTTTGCTAGCCACAAAAATAGGCTGTTAAGACTGATCTCACTGATATAACAGTTTGAAGTCCAGTAACACATGGTTTTTATTCTTCGCAGAACTTTTAAAAAGTTGATAAAGAAACTATGGTTCTTGTTACTTTTTACAAATACATTCTTGAATATGAAACATTAACCTGAATTACGGTATACTTTGTGTACTCAAATATCTAATACTAGAATTGTATACTACCACTATTCTCAGGAGGACGTTTTTAACACTATGTTTACCTTCAGTACTAGATGTCAACACATTTGCCTCTAATTATCCTAAAAAAAGCCAACATGAGATTTAAATTTACTCAATAGCAGAAATACAAATTAAGATCTAATTTTTGATACATCAAGGTGATAAAATCACCAGGGGTTTGCTTGGCAGTTTGAAAACAAGCCCTAATTTGACAAGAAGCCAAAATTATCATTGAGCTGAAATGCAAAAAAATGTGCAAAATAAATATAACATACAGAATAATGGTCACAGTTTGTGGAAAACAGCAATGGAAAATCTGGAATTTAGCAGCAGTCCTCCGATCAGATATGACCAATTGCAAACAGCATCCTCATTCACATTGTATTACCTAACACTTCATTCATGTTCATTGTAAATTCATCTACTGTAATCTCCAAGTGACGTCCTTTTCCGCTATGGCCATATTGGTGCTGGCTTTCCATGATGCAGTTCAGAAAGCTGGAACCGCCTATGAATCATGTGACTACTTGTCCAGGGCACTTGGTGGTGTGTGGGAAAGATCGCATGGGAAAGATCCCTACGATGAGCCCTGCCTACATAGCTGCACTATTCACACATAGCCCATTGCATGGGGCAGCATTACAGAAAGGTGGTACCCACATTGCTGTGTGTGAAGGGCACCACAGGCTGCCTTTGTGACAAATCTCCAGTTTCATCCACTAACTTCAGCAAAACTGACATTGTAACTGTATTTTAGCTTGTATTTCTCACTACCTATGTTTTTTTTTTTTATCCTGACACCCCTGCCTCGCCTATTAATAAGAGTAATGAAAAACTGGTAACAAAATTGCTTGGGAAAATGTTGTATACTTTAGCCTAATTTCAAAGGGCAAAGTTCTACTGGATATTTCGCTGGCCCATTTAATTCTTGAGCAGTGGGTGCGTCAGGTGGAGCCAATGGTTCAAAATGCACCTTGTATGAACAGTGAAGGCATTTAACCACCTTATTTTGAATTGGAACATGTCTAACTGGCAGGCTTGTGCTGTTGTAACTCCTAAGGGTGGGGGGGTCCACAAAGCCACTTTTCTCTTACAATTTCAAACAAATCTAATGGGCAGTTAAGTCTAATTAAATGGATGTTCTCTGTGTTGATTTAAAAGTTCATCTGCATTAAAAGCTGCTTTTTTTGTTTTGCTGGTGTCTGTGCAAACAACAATAAAATAAAAATGCAGAAATTTCGCTCTCCAATACCTATAAACCTTTTTTCTCATCTCTTGGGCTGCCTTACTCAAATACCATTAGGTGTGTTCCAATCACCACCTATAATGCGTTAGCAGTGAAATAACATGAAATTCTGCTCACATATCACTTTGGATCTAAAAATTCAAAGCAGGGAGGAAAATCAGAGAAGAAAATGCAAAATATATCAGAAATCCTGAAACATTTGCTGTAATTTATGGAGGGGGGGGGGGTTGTTCTGGAGAGTCATGGAAAGACCCTCACATTTTCTGCGCACATATCTGCCTATGCTTAGCAAATATTCAGTGCTATCAGAGGAAAGGGTGTGGCTGGATCCACACGACTTAATCATCTCTTGAAGGGAAGTTAGGTAAGAATGGTCTTGTACTGATGCTGACAGACAGAACTGACTTCATGTGCAATGGTTGTTCTTATAGATAAGTGTTGCAAGCTAACTGAGTAACTGCGAACCCTAAGTACTGGATGATGAGCTCTAGTGCCAAGAACTCCATGCACAGCTCCAGTTCCCAAACTCAACCAAGAGGCTTTTGTGCATGTTGTTAGATCAAACGGCAAAAGCTTCAAAACCAACGAAATTTGTGTGTGTGCAAGTGAGCATTCCACAAAATGCAAGGTTAATTTTAGTTACTCTAAAATTATGAGTCTCCTTGGGATCCACTCAATGCAAGGGCAGCTCAACCTTAGCTTCTCCTAGCCAAGGATGGCGAGGCTGCAGTGTTGGGAATAAATGTACCAAAGTTACTCAAAGCACTAAAATTGAAGCATGCTTAACATTAAGCAGAACTGCAGCTTCAGCAAGTGTAGTAAGTGTTCGTGGACACATTAAAATGCTGGAATGATTCCTGTATAATGTGGATTTGGAATGTTCTCTCTCTCTCTCTCTCTTTTAAAAAATGTCATTTACAAAGGGAAAATTCTATTTTATAATTTGACTGCTAAATTCCAGACTAAATGTAGAGACATTTAGAAATTTAATCATCAGAGTTTCCTTAGGCCTTAACATCTCAAGTGTGAATTCTAGGTGGTATTATATAGTCCAAAGAATAAATCAGAACAGTAAAAAAGAAGAAGTTATTTTGAAAATGTAGTGTTGACTGCAGGGTGACATCTCAAATCCAGATTTGCACTGTGGTGCTGGTGATGGCACATGCAAAATATGAGTATTAATACTGGCAGAAATGAGAAGGCTGCTTTTTCATAGCAAATAATTCATTTCGTTTTGCTCAGTGATCGAAGGCATAAACTATGTAGATCTAAAAATTGTTCAAAGAGATAATTGTAAACCAAATTCCTTGGATTTTATTTTCATTTGGTAATCTTCCCTGTAGGTAGTTTTATTTCTTCTTTCTTAATACTGGGAAAAGTGCGATGTTGAAGATCAATGCAGTTCAGTATGTCCTTTGGTCCAATTTCCATGTTAACACCATCTCTTATTTTAAATAATAAAAAATATATATGGTAATAGTGCAGAATGGCTTAGCAATACAAAAGATAGGAATACAACTTATTTCCTACATAGTAACTGGAATAACTAGGCTTCAATGAACTGTAGAAAAAAAGCAGACATGTGGTTGTATCTCCAGTAAAAAAATGATGAATCGAGCTTTTCAGTTCCTCTTGGAAAGATCTTTACAGTAGGCATTTTCAGCACTTGTGCTTCATGGCAAGCTGGAGGGAAAATGTGTGAGAGAGTGAGAGATGCATTAAGACTTATTTACAATTATAGCTGGACATTTATGAACTAGGCTTAGTTCCTGTGCTGCAGACAAAATGGAAGCATGTATATATTGGGTGCAAATCCCAATAAAACTTTCTCCTGTTGAGTTTATATTGCTTGCTACATTCACAGACCATATAATCAATACAGAAGGAAGATACTTAGTTGTTTTCACGCACTTCAAGGTGAAGATGCTGAAACCCAACCAAGATAAGAAATACCTTAAAATTACTTTATTTAGAGTAAATTACAAATATCACATGAATGTTAATGAGATTATCTAACTTCTAAAGAAAGCATTGAAAGGAAATATAAGCATATTAAACCCCTCCCCTCCTCACTGCAAATACAGAACTAACAGAATACAGAAATACAGAACTTGAGTGATCCCTCCAAAGCAGAATCCAAACCACGGTTTACAATCTTAGTTTGGAGGGATAGCTCAAACCACTGTTCAGGGGACCTGATGTCACAACAAACTGCAGCTTGATTTACACAAAAATGTAAGGAATTAAGACCCATCTACAAGGGAGGTGGAAACACACAGAGACTCTTGATTATGATCCTCTATATATAGCATATAGTTTGCATAAGCTAGGAGGGGTGTTCTCAAATATGAACACCTTAAGTTGACAAAAAAATAATATCAACAACAGCCAAAACCCTCCAACAATGAAAAACCCTAACCAGTACCCCAGTACAAGAGTCTGTTCAGCAGCCTCACCTTTTGTAGCTGGAGTCGGTTGGGACTAAATCAGATTAAAATCACCTTAACTTTCAAAGCATCTGGGTAGCCTTGTCGAAAGAAAATGTTTTTAGCAGGTGCCAAAAAGAGGTCAGCGAACTCACTTGCTCGATCTCAATAGGCAGGGAGTTACAAAGTGTAGGCTCTGCCACACAAAATGATCGAGTTCTTACAAATGCGGTACAGGTCTTACATGGCACCTGTAATAGTGCCAATTCCACCGATTGAAACGGTCGAGTAAGGCTGGTCCCAAGTTGTTAAAGGCTTTATATGCTAATAGGAATACCTTGAACTTGGCCCAGTAGCAAATTGGTAACCAGTGCTGATCTCTTGAGTTATCCTTATGAATATTGAACAAACCTGTGTCATAGGAAGCTAACAGAGCACCAGTCCATTGTTGGCAACACTGACTGGCAACAAATCCCCCCGGTACTCAAGAATTTTTTGAGTAGATAGCAAGAAAACAGCTGCATCTTTCAATATCAGCTTTCATATTGGCACTTATATCTGGTTATTTTGGGATACACACAGAAAAGCCTTTTCTTGTGATGTGCTAGCAAGCATCTCTCCCCACATCTTATCCACTTAATACAGAAATTAACTTGACATGTAGCCACTCCCTGGACACCACCTCAGCCATCTAATCACAACATTTTAATAGTGATATCAGAAGCTGACGAAATGTCACAGCATTTGTGCCACATCTTTCAAGTGAGATCCTTGACTGGATTATGAAATGTTCCTTAAAAATGAAGGTGCTGAATGGCACAGATATTTACTTAATTTTTTTTTAAAAAAAACAAAAAAACATTAATGGACGTCATCATTAGGATTTTTGCCAGTGCAGGATTATTTTACATTTCAGGCACGGCACAGATTAGTATTGGGAACAAAGCACATAAACCAGCAACTTGTATAAATAATTGACTTTGCAACAATGACTCTGTGAAGTCACTTCAAAGAGTTTAAAAGTAAACACAAGCCAGATTAATTAGTTTGTTTCACTACTTTCAAAAGTGGGAGAAAGCAACACAGGAATTCAGTATTGCTCATTAGTATTCAGTTCCGAATGTTGCAGAAAAACATAAATGCAAGATAAATAAATGAGGATTAAAGGAATAAGTTTCAAGATTTTCCTGTAGTTTCTAGGGGTGTGATACGATGCTTGAAATATTCATATATTTAAAGAAAAGGAAGAAGAGTCATGTTCCAGGTTGTCTAGAGTTCTTGAATGTTGCATCACATACACACCCTACAATTCCATATTTATTATGAAACAAAAAGGTGATGGTCAGCCCTTGTAGCATATAATAATAGAGGAGTATGAGAGAAAGGCTGTGAATGCAGGAGATACCAAGTCTTGAGAACACTATGAAGTGCGTTTAAGGGAAAGCAAAAGGCTGAGCAAAGAAGCCAATTATGTGGGGAAAGACAGAGCTTGCTAGTCTAGATCGCAGGCAAGGTTAACAGATCAGGCTTGTTCGAAAAGAGACTTGCCCCAAGGACAGGAGGTACTTGGGCTGAATGGATGCAGCGCAACAGAAGTCCAGGAAGACAAGCTGTGGGGTAGTCAGGGATGGTCTATATCTGCTTCCAACTCCATTTACAGAAGCATATGTGTATGTATAGTCCTCTGCTAGTAATTGTTAGTGGAAGTTGCCACTAGACTAATAAAGATTCAAAGACCAAGATATCCACTTTTGTTTTAATCACTGGTAGCTATACTAAGAGAAGGCTTTCTATCAGCCTTCACCAACATGGTGTCTGGCGGGGATGGGAGCGGTTCGAAATTAACTTCTGCATAAAAACATGCATTCTCTAAAGTGAAGCGAGCACCCATCTTGTACACATAAAAAAGTAAGAGTATTTGTAGGCACAGTTAGAAATATAAGCTCCTTTTTATGATGAAAGATGTAAGGAATAGCCACAGTAATACCAAGGGCAGCACAAGACTTTTGTAAATGTATAATAGGGAAAATGCTACAATGCAGTCCAAAGGATGTATTTGCACTGCTGGTGGCAACATTCCTGTCCTGGTCCTGACTGTATCGCAAAGCAAAACGGGAGATGGAGAATGCAAGTCCTCATATCCTTTTTGTCAGGTCTTGCTGCGTAGTTTGATGCAACACTTTGCTTGCAATCTGTGGAATCTTTTTTTCTTGTTAGATATGTGTTACTCTGCTCAGCTTTCAAACCATGCCAACAGAATATTTAACCAGTAAATTCTTTAAAAGGCCAACGAAAGACCATTTTTGGATGAAATCAGATGGAGATACTGTGTACTATGTTCTTTATTGCCCTTCATACAATTACCTAGGAACAGATCTTTCTATTCATTCCAGAATTTTTTAGAAGGTCAGACAGGTGATTTCAAAATTAGATGGTTGCTGGCTGATAAAGATAAGTTTGTTATTTATGAGGTTGCTTTGTATACGATAGCAGTGAGAAGCTTGTCAGATGAAAACTGTTGGCTGTCATGGCGATTTTTAAATCTAAAATATTTGGGGAACTTTATAATTGTATGTTTTGTTAACATGTTTTGCAGCTCTGAAAACTAGTATTTTTTAACTTACACTTGGATTGTCTGTGTTTGTTATTTATAATCAAAAATCTCACTGGCATTGACTTCTCTGGGTCTATTCAGAGTATGACATGGGCAGCAAACCTAACCTCACTTACCTGGGAGTAAGCCATATTGAATTAAATAGTCATGGTTAGGATTGCAAACTTAGTTGGATATTTACCCATAGGGTGGGTTTCACTACTGAGAAGGCTCTACCTCAGACTTAGGCAACTGTTAATGCACGTAGTGGAACAGTAGCCTTCACACCATATTCTCGGTTTCCTCAGAATCTTCCAAGCGTGTATTTTTGTATTCCAGCAGACATGTGTTTTATTGGGGTATATAATATTTTTTCTGATGTTTTCATATCTGTTGAACCCATCTCTGTTGTATTACATCATTTCATGGAATGTTGTGCTTTATTTGATTTACTTAATTGTTGTAAAACACCCCTGCGCTACCTCAATGTGCAGGCACTAGAAGTGTGGGCTGCATATTTTTCAAACAAACGAATACCAGCGCTAGCTTACCAAATCAGAATGTGCCCCTTTGCCAGCATTTATCAACAAGGGTTTGGTACCTTTTGATGAGATTAAACAGTTGACAACAATATGTGAAAACAATGTTGCATATTAATATTAGGGGTTTCCTAGCAACCTGCTTCTCATAGCAGTTATTACCACATTAAGGATTTCTTTTCCTTAAGCTGTATTTTATTAATTTCATACCTTGTGTGCAGTTTCTGCAAACTGCTGAGCACTGTTCTTCATATCCTCTGTCTTTTCCTCTGCTCGACCTAACCTTTCACCACGCTCATTCAAAGCTTGACTTGCCTTCTGTACTGCACTGGTTACACTGTCTGCAGCTGAATGTAATATGCTATTCCCTTTAAAAAAATAAAAATAAATTGTTAGAAACAAAAATGGAAAACTTACGTGAGAACTACGAATGACATGATCAAATGTATCACAACATTTTTTAATATCAGAACTCTCTGATATTAAACAAACAAGGTTGGATCATAGGAAGACAGGAATTTATCTTCTATTAGGCCATTGCTCCAATTGGCTCAATATTGCCTGCACCTGGAGACCCACACTTGTTGGGCCCATGGGCATGTTTGGAAATCTAACATGCTGTCATGGGCATCACAGAATACCCAGTTGATGGTGCTCAAAATCCTCTCCAAAATGGGCAAAACACCTACACGTACACCAACACGAAATAAAACACACACATGTACACAAATGAAAGCAACCCCCCCAAAAAAACAGGTAAATCGTCCCAAACCAAAACACTCTTTCTCCTTTTCTCCCCGCCCACATGACATGTTGGGAGGGTTGTCCGATGTCTGGGACTACAGGTCTAGCAGTGACTCTCCTGTGCTTCATTCAGTTCCATTTTCTAGCTCTACCTGGAAATGCCATGGATTGAACCTGAGACTTTCTGCAGGGGCCACACCACTGAGTTAATGCCCTTCAACCTATGAGACTCATGAGTGGAGTTCTACTCACAGAACAGAGCTTTGCCATCTTCTCCTGGAATAAATAGAAAAATTCTATACCTGTCTGGATAAGAAGTACAGTGGGACCTCGACTTACAAAGATAATGCGTTCCGACGCGATCTTCGGTAGTCGAAAACACTCGTAAGTCGAGTCCCCATAGTGATGCATTGAGCGAAAAAAATTCGTAAGTCGAAAAAATCCTATTCGAAAATTCGTAAGTCGAAAAAATCCTATTCAAAGTGGCCACGACTTCCTTTCAGAAGTCGAAAAATTCGGTTGCGGCGGCCATTTTTTTCCTCCCGGAAGTCATTCGGAAGTCGAAAAACACGTAAGTCGGGTCACTCGTAAGTCAAGGTCCCACTGTAAGTCCAACTGAGTTGGATAGGACTTACTCCCAGGTACTTGGTATAGGATTCTAGCCTAAGTCTCAAAAGAAAAAATAAAACAAGTGTTCATGTTCCCAAATACCTTTTTGAATTTTTTTAAAAAGCTGAAACAAAACTGATAAAAAATATTACTTTATGACACTGAGAACGGTACATGTTCTTTTTCTTCTCAGGTGTGATTGCTGCATGTGTGGTTTTCTGACATGAAATATAGAATTCCTACATAGGGATCAATGGTTTGATGTTCATACATTCCATACCTGTAGTGTTATAAAGTATTTAGTCTTGAAAATATATTATTAAGTGTTTACATTGCTTGTGGTCTAACAATGCAATGAATTTAGAAACTGTCCACACTTTTCTGAGGAAGGCCATGCTCTTGCCTTTCTCAGCAAATCTCTCTCTCTCTTTGTAGTTTTAAAAGAAGAATCAACTGATTTTGTCACCAGGAAACAATCATTATTATTATTATTTGCCCCAATCCCACTACTTGCGTATGACTGTCTCAGCAAGTTGGTTCTGGATGACTGTTTCATTTGTAAATCAAACACGTTTGGTTTGATCAGGAGTTTGGCACTACTATAAAAACAAGTTTGAGAACTGGTGTCTCATTTCAAAGTGAGTACAATCTGCTATTAAACCAAAAGTTCACTCATTAGCAAATCAGTTCTGTTTATTGCCTTGCAACTGATTCTTGAACATTTCAGCTCACACCCTATCAATTCACTTCCAAAGAGTAGGGAGTTTCAAAATAAAGTGTGGAAAGGGATGATGTTTCTTAAGGTCTTCGAATTTTATAAGCATTTTTGGAGTTGCAAAAAATATGGTCTCGGCAATGATTTCAGCCACAAAGAACTCCAAGTTTTTCAGTGCACAAAGCAGGAACAGAGTTTACCTGTGTAAAGACAGAATTAACCTGTCTCTTTGATTTCTGTGTTTTTAACAGCTGCATAGCAGGCAAAATGCTGATTTTACCACATGCCTGTACCTTGTGTGTGGATCATATAAGACGAAGCTATCCTGAAGGAGTTTGGTTACCCCTAGGCACATCATACAACACATCATGCAACACATCATTCCACAAAATCACATTTGTTAATATGGCAGGTGTAGAAATTAGAACTGTTGATCAACTAGTGGTGATAAAACCAAACAGACTTAATCTATGTACTGTATACTGAAATGCATTATCTGGCAAGATAGGAAGGACTAAGGTCCAGCTAACAGCCAGGGTATATCCAGAAAAATGCCAAGCCATGTACCCACACTATGCAACCCCCATGCAAAACAGTCATTGTGTGTATTAATTTTGTTAAATAAAGGTTACATAAATTTTATTAAATAAAGGTTACATAAATTTTATTAAATAAGTAAGCAAATAAATTATGCATTTATAGGGACATATAATATGGCCTAATATGCAGCCCTATTATTTGATTAGTGATGCTCAAGTAGAGCCATTTAAACATACACTGGCTGTATTCCTAATTCATTCTACCTCCATAATGTGGAATCAACTGACAAGTCTTCCACAGTGCCGCCATTCTCTCATTAATTCTGCACTAGGTATCAAATAGCCCAAGCTAAGTAGTACAAACAAGAAAGGCTACAGGGAGGTTTCTCTTTTTCTCCACTGCACACATTTCAGAGACGATTTAAGAGCAGAGGTGCTTCAGTATTGCCTGCACTGAACAGTCATGTAGCACAGCAGCAATCCCCACAAAATATGCACAACTGAAACCACACTGTAGCTGTCTCAGCTTTCTGTCTTCCTTGCAGTGGAACTCAGGAGGGACTATGTCACGGGCAGTAACTCTTGGAAAGAGCTGCTACAATGCTGCGTCATGACATTTAGAGCATTAAACCATTAATTTAATTAACATTACCCCTCAATAATGCAAAGAGAACATAGGACTTTCATTTATAAGCTTGTTTACCTTTGCAACAAACTTGTAAAGAAGGTAGATCATGGCAGGCAGGTTAATTCCTATTTTTTAGATAGGAGGTAGAAGCTGACCTAAGTGGCCACCTAACAGATCTGTACTTGAGCAGGCATTTAAACTCAGGTCTGAGTCCTACATGAGTCAACCAGACAACAAAGGCTCACTCAGCTGATCAGAAAGGACCTGCAAAAAGTGCACACCTGCCTCTCACAATGAGCCTAAGCCTTGGATACTGGGCTGGAGAGGGTGAGCGCAATACACCCAACACATATGCCCAAGATGGCATTTGTCTAGCTATGCCATCTTTCTCTCATCAACAGGGACTGAAATAATGAAACAGATTTACAAACCATGTTTTCATGGTAATAATAATCACTAAAGGTTTATTACGTTTATAAGTGGACATCTCAGTGGTGTTCTTGTCCACTTCCAGAAAGTAATTAATAATATTCTAAGCATCAAAGGTATTGCCTGGGCATTTTCATTATGTGGTTAGCAATTCAAATATTAGAATTCTGACAGATCCACTGTTCAAGAATTATGATCTTCAAAAGGACACAGTAGGAATGGTTCTGAGTTCAGGCTATTGCCAATAGCTATTATTGCTCTAAACTACAGTGAAAAGAATTCTAGAGAGAGACTGAATCAATGAAGGGCAGAGACAAGAATAAGAGCTTTAAAGCCTTTACTGAATGAATCTGAATAAGATTAAAGAAAGATGTAGCAATAGCATTGAAGGAACAAAATATGAATGAACTCCTCACAGATGAAAGTCTTACAAGACTGAGTAAGTTGAATAAAAATTGAATAAAAAGTCCATTAGAATAAATTCTAACAGATAGCTCCTTAATCAGAGAAATTGGTGTTTGCACCCACTTATGAGGACACGGGTGGCGGTGTGGTTTAAACCACTGTGCCGCTTGGACTTGCCGCTTGGAAGGTTGGCGGTTCGAGGCCCCACGAAGGGGTGAGCTCCCGTTGCTCTGTCCCAGCTCCTGCCAACCTAGCAGTTCAAAAGTACGCAGTGCAAGTAGATAAATAGGTACCACTCCGGCGGGAAGGTAAACGGCGTTTCCGTGCGCTGCTCTGGCTTTGCCAGAAGCGGCTTAGTCATGCTAGCCACATGACCCGGAAAAACTGTCTGCGGAAGCGGACAAACGCCGGCTCCCTCGGCCTTTAAAGTGAGATGAGTGCCGCAACCCTAGAGTCATTCGTGACTGGACTTAACTGTCTACAGTGCAATGCAACAGGCATTGTTTTTAGCCTTATGCGTTCTTATGTGCTGTATTAGAATCCAGATCACACCTCCAACATACCAAGTCTGTCATGCATCAATGTTTTAAATGTTAGTCATACACCTTCATTTTGTGGCATATTATGGTGAACTAATGGAAGTGACACTTGTGGTTGGATCTCCTATATTATGGGTACCTTGGTCGAAAAACAGAAGGAATATCAGGAAAACCTGAATGCCCTCCCCTACATCAAAAGGCCCTTGGGTAAGGTCCATGTATAAAAACCAGAACCACCAAGCTGAAGCTCCCCTCTGCTCTCATCTTGGCCCCTCTTGCAATGCCAAGGATAGCAAGACATATAAAGAGTTTCAAAGGAGGATGCATGGTCACTGTATATCCCACAACTCTGGTGCCTGTTCAAAGTAGACAGTCTCAGCCTGTGAAGTGGCTGAGACCAGAGTTTTCCTTCCTCTACTCACAGGGCATGTGCAAAACAGATTTTAAATGCCTATCAGCAGGGCGGGAATGGTCTTACCCCTTTCTTTTTCTGGCTAACAGCCACTAAGTGGGGCGACGACTCAGAACTTACTTTTGTAGAAAGGGGTGTTAAAATGGACATGAATGTCTACATACAGGGCTAGGGGTGTGCCTTGTGCTGTGGGAAGTGACAGAAGTGTGGTCCCACTCCCTGGTCACTGGAGTTCCTCTTAATGAGATTTATGTACTAAGGGAACTAGAACTTGCTAGCCCTGCAGTGAAGCAGTGTGAAATGGGCTGTTTCAGGCAATACTATGTAAAGGTCAGCAGATATTGAATTCTTCTACAATGGCACCTGCTGGGGTGATGTGGCAAATTAAGCAAGTGTGCAAAGCAGGAAATGTTTCCTCTAAAGAGGGTATCCACTGTGACACACACAGGCATTTATCATGCTGCACCAATATTGCACTGCTTTATTGGTACAGCAAGTTAGTGTAGGTGAATACCAGCCAGGAAAATCTCCAACATGCATTGCTTGCATGCTGAATGCATAGGCAAAAATCCCTTTAAATAAGATGCCAGGCTACGCTGAATCCTAGATGGCATTATATGCCTACTGAAACATTCGATCTCATTTTTAACATGGTAGCTATCACTATCAAACACAAACATACTGCATCAGGTTATTTACAGTGGAAACAGCATGTTCCAGTGGAAGTAAACGTTAAGGCAGATTTTACGGGTCTTGATACCTCTTCTCACCCAGTAAACCGATTATGATATTTTAGAAATATTTGCAGTAATAACTAAAAAAAGCTCTGCTGGTAAAGTAAAGCATTAGTGACATGTTATTGTTATTCGTCCGTCTCGAGAGACAATGGAGTGCTCCTCCAAGGGTGAAGTCAAACCGCTGTGTTAGAAACAACAAAGTCACCTCTCCGGGATGCAAGCCTGGGAAGTATGTATGGAGGTCCTAGGAGAGAGTTACGGTACTTCCCATGGTTGCCTGTCACATTAAACTAGAACAAATTGGGAGGAGCTGCAGTAAGTCTCACTCTGCTTCTATCACATGAATGGGATGAGAACTTCAAGATCTGCTTTCAGTTTCTTTGCATGTTGGTCTGCCTGGATCAGAATACACCAAGACTCAAGTAAAAATAGCAGAATAAATTTTCTGCTCTTTTTAAAAAATTCAAACAAACAAACAAAAAAAGTGTGTGTATGCACTTTTGAAAGTTCTGGATGAATTTAAAATCCAATGGATTTTTTGTTTTAAATCTGTTTTGTGAAACTATCAGCATCACCATGTGGGCTATTTATAGGATGCTTTGCTAATCTAAGCCAATACTTGGCTGGTGAAAAGCAAATGACTCATTAACTATCACAGTGGCAAAGTATCCTCCAAGGAAATAGAATTGGATAATCCATTAGTAACTCCAGCTAGCTGTCCAGGATAAAAAGGTTACAGGAAGCAAAGGTGCTTTTTCAATTCTCAGAGTCTGAGCCAGTGAGTTCTTGCAATTTAGTAGGAAAACTGATGTTCTCCTGGGAACAGGAAGCAGAGTGAGCAGCCCACTGCAGAATCCCAATTACCACCTCCCAGTTCTTTGTTCTCTCACTTTTCTACCTGCCTTCCATTAAAAAACTTTGCAGTCCTAGTCTTTGCCTGCAGATGTCAGCAACTGTGTTCTTCAGGAGCTCACATGCTAGCTGCCTTTACTGAAACAATCCAAGTGTAAATAGGAAATTGGGTCAAACTCCATGCGACTTCTGATTGGGATTCTCTCTCTCTCTCTCTCTCTGAACAGCAGTCACAGGATCCCTGATCTGAATCAAGATCAGGAAGGTGGGTGTTAATCCACATTCTGTTTTCCATCCCAAAACCACCTGTATTCAACAAGCAATTTGTTGCAATGTAGGCTGAAGGAGAGAAAAAAAGAACCAGTTCAGGAAAATAAATTTGCACTCCAGAACTGCCCAATGTGATTTATATTGATCTGGAAACAGCTGTAAGTTATTCTGGAAAGGAACCTTCACTTATATCAAACATTAGCTATTCTCAGAGTAGACCTACTGAAATTAATAGACATGGATAAGGTGCATTAATTTCAATGGATCTACTTTGAGTAGAGCTTTGTGGGATACAACACCTTGGGAAGAAGCTTCATTGAACTAAATTGGATTTACGTCTGCCTATAAACACTTAGGATTGTTGCTTTGGGTGCTTTCTAGGGAAATGTATATTTTGGAAACGTCGAGGGATTTGTTATGTTCAGAAACTGGGGGCCTAAAATAATAATTAAAAGTAGGTATTTTACTGTAGAACAAGGACATCAGTTCAGAAAGAATTAAAGGCTCTTGACTTTCGTTACAGACTGTAACAGTGGCATTTCCAAATTTGAGGGATTCATCACAGAATATGCTGGTAGAGTATTTTGGATATAAAACCCTCTTCTACAAGAGAGGAAAATTACTAGCGATGCTGTGCCAGTTTTAATATCAGCTACAGTTCTTGGACCTTAGGGAAAGCTATGCAAAATAATGCTGAAATAGCAGCGCATAAAACTATAAGTTACTGGCGAAAATATTGTTGAATGAGAACCTTTCTTACCATCTACGATTTAATGACAGTCTCCTCAAATGAGCTATAACATCCTTCCACAATAAATCAGCTTCTAAGAATATAGCAAAGATATCAGCTTTCTTAGAACAGAAGTAACGTAAAATGATTGATTACACCAATTTGACCTAAAGTTAGCCAGAACGGTACAAAAATAATAATCAAGTAATCAACACTAGTATCATGCTTTTAGCTTAAATAACCATGACTTTAATAGTCCATAAATGCATTTTTTTCTTCAGAGACGTGCCAAAGCTTAATGATTTGCTCATTTCTGAGTTAAAAATGATTGCAGGTATGTACTCAGATAGGAATAAGTAACCTGAAACTACTATGGGATGAAATACTGCAAAAAATGAAAAAGCAGTACTTCAGTTAAGAGTCTGGTGTGATATATGTGTGCCTTGCTGCTAACATTCCTGTCTTGCTGTATTCTCACCAACTATTTATATGGTATATGTGCCAAGAGAAAAATATCTTGAACAGCAACCAGCAAAGGTATTGCTTTAACAGCAATCCATATCCACCTTGGGAATAATCACCAATGTTATCCAGTTTCACAGTGCCCTAAAATGTAAGCAGCAAGAGGGAAGCCACAATGTTGATGTCAGAAATGCATGATGAGAGATATCCAACCACATCGTACTCAGGGTAGACCCACTGAAATCAATACTTAAGTGGATCTACTGGATAGCACCATTATTTGACATACTTCAAATAAGTTTTAATTTCTATTTTGCAGCAACTCCCTTAGCACAATTTCCAACGTTTTAGGCAATGTTCAAAACTAGGATGAAATGTTTTCTTGACAGCTAAGCAACCATCTACAACAATATGGGCAGATAACAAATTTGCTCTTTTATTTAATGATCAATGCTCCATTGCAGAGGAACAGTCACATTTTAAAAGGCATTTCAAGCACCTTCCTCAACACCAAGCCTCAGTCAAAAGAAGGGAGAAAATAGCTGCTTTACTACAGAAATTTCCTAAACCAGAAAATGTTGCTTTTGAGCACCAAACAATTGTAAGCAAAGTCTATGGAATCTTATCTTGTTGGTGCCATGAGAGATGTCTTGGCAGGGCTTCCTGAGCCTGCAATGCTCACAACTTAATGGTCCATCTATTTAGGGATTTATATAGCACTTCAATTTGTCAAGTGCTTTATATCATAAGTCATAGCATCCCTATTGCAGATAGTGAGTTGAGGCTGACAAACTGTGGCTTTGCCAGGGCCACTCAGTAAATCAATATGTGCACTGGGATGGTTTCCAAAGGTCTACACACCAGGTAATGGCTCATTAAATAAGAAGACTGCCTTCTCGTTTCCTAATTTAAAAACAATCTATCTGCACATGCATACTAGGCAAAATATGTGCAATCATACAATAAGGGACACTAAAAAAGAATTCGAGGAGCACATTGCTAAAACCAAGAAGGCTAACTGTGGCAAGCTCCCTTAGTAAAGGAGGAAGCGAGGTAATGTTACTGGGCCTGAGTGGTTTAAACTTAGACACTCCCTATCAGAAACAAATCTGAATTAAGAGATTCTGTGCCTGTGGAACTGTTTACTAGAATTCAGCAACAAGGACTCTTATTGTTTTGAGTGTCCTATGACCATTTATTTCCTGAACTTGGGGAAAAATAAAGATGAGGGCATGATGGGAACAAAACTGTAAAGCACTATGAGGGATAAAGCTTAGTGGTTTTGCTAGTAAAGGTACAGTACTTAGTCATACAGATGTACGGCAATTAAGAACTTTACTTATTTCCAATAAATCAAATTCCTCCTAAAAAACACCTCTAGCCCCATTCAAGGATCTCTTCCTTTCCCGAGTTAAACCAATGTGTCCTGCCTAACAAACCTCTAACTACCCAGCTGCTTCTCTAGCCAGGCACCATTGGCCCTTTAAACTGTCAAATTCTACCTTTTTACTCTCTACCCATTCCTGATTTGTTGTTTCACCACTCTGCCATGATTGGCTACAGGGTCTCCAGGAGGATGACCCCCAGGTCTGTCCATCACATCACCTACCTAAAAAAATATTTAAATACATTAGAAGCAGGACATTGGCTAGGGAAGCAGCTGGAACTCTGGATGATAAGGGAGTCAAATATGTGCTAGAGGAGGATACAAAGAGAGCAGAAAAGCTGAATGAATTCTGTTTTCTCAGTACAAGGTAAAGGGCAAATCCCTGTGCCTCAGCTTTCAACATAATTTCTGATATCAAAATACAAAAGTCAAGCCAAAACCTCCCTACACATTCTACTACCCCACTTTTTACCATTCCCTCCCATTTCTTTATCAACTTTCCACTGAATCTAATGTAAGATTACGGAAAAGAACAAAAAACAATGTTTAATAAGTATGCATTGCAGTTCTGAAACTGATATTGCCCATATTATGTTACATGCCAAAAGCATTGTAAGAGGAAATGAGAAGGCACAAAAGATTCTGCTCCAGAATGATGTCACTAAAGGCTAATTGCTCAATGTATATGCCAATGCTACTTCCTGTTTGAAGCTCCAGCGTGTATTTGTGCCCATGGCCTTTCACTTGAGCAAGGAAGAAGGCATGAAGGGCACTAGACCTTTGGTGGATCTAGTACTTGCCCTGGATAGTTGGCATCAAGTGAAACCCAGGAAGCCAATTATTTGGTACAATTCAATCCAACCATACTTTCCCTTTGCTTCCCACAATTCTAGAGATAAGCATTAAGAAGTTCTTTAACAGAGAACTTGTGTACAAAAATGACTATGAATAATAGGCTAACCATAGCAGTACCACCACCACCAAATATTCCTAATTTTTCTGGTCACATGGATTTAAAGAAGCATTTCCTATTGATAATACAGTGGTACCTCGGTTCTCGAATGTAATCCGTTCTGGAAGTCTTTTCGAGTTCTGAAACGTTCGAAAACTGAACACTGAAAGCGGAAGTCTCAAAACGGAAAACTCAAAACGGAAGCCGCGTTTCCTGTTCGACTTTGGAGGCGTGTTCAAAAACCGAGGCATTTACTTCTGGGTTTTCGGTGTTCGAGTTCCAAAATGTTCGACTATGGAGGCATTTGAAAACCGAGGTACCACTGTACCTTTAACAAGAAGAATTAAACTATATAATGCATTACGAAGTATGTCATTTTGGATCTCTGAAGTTCAGTTGATCTTAAATTACAAGTAGCTCTGGAGCAGTTTTCAATTGTGCTCCCAGATTCTCTTTGGCGACCAAGAGATAGCAAATAAGAAGTAAACTTGGTGCATAAGTTTATGGGTGGCATGTTTTTCTCCAGCTGCTTTAAAGACTTCAATGGCCAATTCAATTAGTTAACAGCTAGCAAATCTGACTACAAGGGATTTCATTGGAAACAACCAGAAGATATTGGAACACATATATCACAAACCCTGGGAGAGCCACACAAAGATTTCTGTTATCTGAAGCAACAACATGCACGGCTGCACTCGCATGCTCTGCTGACATCAATAAGGCTGGTACATAAACGAAGATGTTTTGGCATAATAAAGCAGTGCATAAATGAAAGTGGCTATTGTTCGACAACACCTATTCTAATTTAGCTCTTTAAGAAACACTGGCAAAATCAATGTTTGCTAAATGGGAAAGAACAAAATCAGCAGAGAAAGGAATTAAATTTTCAGCCTTTTAAATCAATATCTGGAAGAAGTAAGACACAAACTGGAGGCAGTATCCTCATGCACTAAAGCACCACAGATTAAAGCCAGGAAAGAAATAATTATGTAGGAAATATTTCTTCCAAGGTAAATTGCAGTTTTGAAACAAGAGGTACTACATACAAGTAGCTAGAAATCTGGGAAATCTAGGCCTAAGACCCATCAGATCAACTTATAAAAGCTTTTATTTGGTTCAGATTTTGATAATTTCATGTAAACTGCTATGTTTACAACTATCACTGAAACCCAGATGGATTGCCTCAACCACTGCAGATTTTTAGGTATAACACATTAGAAGAATTCATTAGTATAATGATCTGAAATGAGTTGAGTCACCCATTCAAATCAAAACACAAAGACTTACCTCCAATAATTTTAGACTGGCAATTAATAAATTCTGGCTTTTTGTCTGTAAGGTACCGCTGACAGGTATGATGGAGAATTTGAAAGAATGTACATTTTTCAGAGGCTGTGCTTGCTACCCATTGGTCAAAAGCATTTTCAAATAGTAAATCAAATTCTGGGGAATCCTAGAAGGAATAATATTAGAATTACAGGAGAAATACTTTACTCTTATAAAGCTGTATGTACTGCATGAGATTTTTTTAAAAACACACAAAGCAAATGTTAAAGAAAATGATGTACAGTGATTATATATTGCCCAACTTCTGAAAATGTATGTCATGTATGCAATTCCATATTATAATGCAGAATATCATGACTAGAACTACTATAAAAGTCAGCAAAATTGCTAAAGGAAATTCAGCAACAGATGGTATGAGGTTGTTTAACCTGGCTTGTGATGTACAGGGGATGAAATGAGCCAGAGTCTGACTTAACAGTGTAAACCTGACTCATGGTTTGGTTTCTTCAACAAGTCATGAATGCTAAAGCCAAGAACAAACCTTAGCCAGAAGCAAACCAGGATTCCAGGATCACACATCAAGGCAAATAAAATTGTTGTTTCTTTCCTCCTTCCCTCACATGGCACTGTCAGCCGTGGAGGAAAGGAAAACGTTTGTGTGTGTTAAACCACAATTAATTCTAAACCAGAGGTACCCAATGTGGTGCCTTCTAGATGTTATTGGAGTACAACTCCTATCAGCCCCAGCAAGCAAGAGATGATGGGGACTGAAGTCCGACAACACCTGGAGGGTACAACATTGACTATCCCTGTTTTGAACTGTGATTGAATGCTGCATGCAATCTAGGCCACTGAATCCATCTGGTTCTGAGACGGCCATTTGTCAAGCTACAGTAGCATGATCCATCATCAGGTGCCACATTGGGCCAGTGCTGCTTTGAAGCAGCAGGTAGATGGTCCTATCTGTGCCTCTAGCATGTTATCAGCAGGATCATCACTCTCTAGTAGGCATGGGGTCAGATATCACTTTGTCTCCCATGTACAGTGGTACCTTGGTTTGCATACGTTTTGGATTACAAACATGTCAAACCCGGAAGTGTGTGTCCCGGTTTGCAACCTTTTTTTAGGATTACAACCCACCCTTTTTTTTATTACGATTTTTTTTGGGAGGCCCCATTGGCGAAAGCGCGCCTTGGGTTACAACCTTTTTTTGGTTTACAAACGGACCTCCAGAACGGATTATGGTTGTAAACCAAGGTACTACTGTACAAAGAAAAAAGACAGCAGGAAGAATGAGGGTTAAAAATGGTACATCTTGCTGAAATCTATAGTTTTAATTATTCTGGACTGCTTCTGGTGTTATTTACCATAAAGACAAATGTTTAGTTAAGAGGACAGGTTTTCTTGCCTGGGTATATTAATTAAATTCCCAATGCAACACTGGGGCAAAATAGTGGTTTAGATTATTACAAGAGGAAGTTAGCAGCAGCAGATAACATGAAAGCCTACAAGGCAGGGTTAAGTTCATTCACACACACTAGGATTCCAAACACTTCTTTTTCCTAAAATAGCAAAGGTGAACAGATAGAAAAGTGGTGAAATCTAGAAAGGTTTACGAAGGAAATTGAAGCATTTGGAATCAATACCTAAGGTCCTGAAGGGCTGCACTTAAAGAGCATCCAATACAAGGCATGGTTTTCTTTCTTTCTTTTTTTAAAAAAAAATCAAATGGGTGAATTTTTCTTTTGGAAAACAGGAAGAATAAAAGGAACAGAATATCACCAAATGAGAACAAGTCACTACTCACCTTATGAGGGTCTATTCCGTTAACCTGGCGAAGCTGTTCAAGCATCCACTGCGACCTTCGGACAAAAGATGTGGAACCTCCAAACTGTTTGACTTTTGTAATAGATGCCTGTGCAGGTTTCTTGTTCGTCACTGTACACATAATACAAAGAAAGCCATGTATAAGCATACAGAAGGGTTTCTATAACTGCAAACAGGCTTGTTTACAGACCTGACAGTTTCCAATAAATCATGACGAGCGTGCCTCAACATATTTAAACCCAGATTCCTGTTCCTCACACCCCTGTTGCAAGAATGACCTCAACCTATTTCAGGCAACTGCAAAATAAAGTAACCAGAGTCCTGGCCGCTGAACAGTATTGCAAGTACAAAATCCAGTTTGCTCATACTGCTCTGATGCATCAGAGAAAGCCCCCAGAATCTGATGCATTTACCATGACTGGATCCAAAGAGGTTTGAGACTGTTCATGAGTATTTTTGCACATGCAACAGGATATTTAGAATGCTTACTTTTGTTTCTTCAGCAACAAACAGACTTTCAAATAAGGAAATGTTGCTTTCAAGACTTATACTGAAATATATACTCATGCAAAAGGTGTGTGTATGGTGCGTGCATTCTTACTTTTATTTTATTTTTTGTTTCATTTCCCACAGGGAAGATTTAAAATGGCATTGTCAAAAAGGAATATAAACCTTTTAATGTCTTAAGTAATATATACAGCACTTATAGATAAAAGGCTCACAATTTTTATGACAATATAATGAATATATTGCTGAAGTTTCTTCAAATTAATTTTGAATATTCTTGTCCCATGTGGTGTTTTATTTTGCAATTGCTGGCTAATTCAATTCATCTTTGACCTTGAGATAGACACATACACACGGGCCTGAGGTTCCCATATCTCTCCTTTAGAGGCTGAATTTATTGCATGTCTCCCTGGTTGTGTGGTCTGATTTTCAAATCTGATTTATGGTGCAGTTTTTTTAAAAAAGAAAAAATAAATAAAACATTTGTTGCTGGCTTTTATTGGTTGGTTTCCAATGAAGTAATTCTGTTAGTGCAAGGATTTCCATTTGTGCAAAGGAGCTTGCATTCTGTCTCCTCTCCCCATGGGTCTCCCAGGCCTTCTCTAAATCTGCTCCAGAGGGTTGGCGGGAACCCCAGAATGCATTTAGGGGGCATGCAGGGAAAGGAAAGAGGGGATTGTTCTGTTGCACAGCTAGAAATCCTTTTGCTAATGGAACTACTTTGATGGATACTGCCCATTGCTTGACCTTTTCTGCATGAGGCTGTTGTTTTTTTAAGCTGCCTTGTATAAATGAGGAAAGACAGTGCAGAAAACTGAGTCTGCTTCTTTATGACTCAATGATCGTTATCTGTTTTCTTCAGGAAAATCATGTATATTTTGAAGGAACCGTTTACAAGCCATTTGCTTAATAAACATAAAACAAAACAATATGATAGTGACCTGGTCTATAGACATATGTGCCAGAAGAGTACTTGGGTATAATTTGATTTACATACACTTTCCTCACTGAATCTAAAATGTTGTGCACCAATTTAATTTGTTTGTAAGCTGAATTAGTACTTGCTTAAATCCTTTATTATCTATATACTAAAAGCCATTAAATTGCTGGACTGTTTGAATGGCTATGCTTTTAGTACTGATATTAAACAGCTTGATTATTTAATGTTGCTGGACTGTCACTATAATCCTGTTATGGACTTCAGTTTCCTCTATATCCAAATATTTTCCCTGTGCATGTAATAGCAACAGAAATACAGTGGTACCTTAGTTTACGACCACAATCCGTTCCAGAGGTCCGTTAATAAACCAAAACAGGTCGTAACCCAAGGCGCGCTTTCGCCAATGGGGCCTAAAAAAAAAATGTTCATAATCCCCCCCACAAAACTGTTCGTTCGTTCGTAATAAAAAAAAAGTCTAATCCAAAAATGTTCGCAAACAGGGACACACACTTCCGGGTTTGACGCGTTCGTAATCCAAAATGTACGCATACCAGACTGTTTGCAAACCAAGGTACCACTGTACTGCAGTTGACTTACTGTGCTTTTTGTTTTCATATGTTGTGTTTCAAAGCAGCACATGAACATCTTTGCATGCAAATACAGTTTAATTATTATTTTTAGAACCCAATAAGAATACCAGTAGCATACTAAAATTATAGTCATACTTTAAAGTATGCTAGTTTTTAAATACACTCAAAATCCCAAGTCTCTATTTTTTGATCAAAGTATGCTTATCAAAGCAATTTAAATGCAGGTCAGTAATAAGGCACTGAGTAATCACCATTTTACTGCTCCAACATCAATCAGATAAGAGGGATTAGGTCTATATTAATTATTTGCTAGAACAAAAAAAAGTTTATGCATATTAGAAGCGGGCTTCAGATTGGTATCAGGTTATAAGAAACAAATGTCTTTGCTGGTGCAGCTGAGTAGGAACTGAAGATTGCAATCTCACTAGACATTTTGTCCTTCTGATATGGTTATCAGATTACTTTGTTCCATTTAACAGATAGCTATCTTCGCCAGTTGTATTGCTTTCTATTTATCAAGAATAATTTATACGAAACTATATTGCTGGATATCTATTTCTGGTAGTAGATAGCCAGCATAACTCCATATTTGGGATTATCTTCTAAATGAATTAATAAAGAAAAATGAAAACATGCTCAAGATTGAAATCAATCAGTAGGGGTGATCATATTCATTATTCAGTGAATAACTGCAGGACGTGCCTGCAATAAATCAGGGTCCTACATATTTGCATGTATTAAGAGAGAATATAAACTGCTTGAAGTGTATAATTCTGAAAGTTTCTTCCCAGAACACTTGTAACAGCTAGACATCATCATTGGTTTAAAAACAAGGTTAGGTTTTACTAACAGACAAGTAATTGGATCTTCATATTGAGCAGAAGCAATATATTTTAGGCTGATTTAACAGCGCCTGATTTGGGCAAGAAATGAGAAAAGACTCTTTCCCAAAGGCACTGGAGGAGCTTTTCACCGTTCTTCAGAAGTTCAATAAATTGTCATGTTCTTTAGGAATGACTTTGATTATCTTCTCTGATGCTTGGTTGCTGCCCCAATGATTTTCAGGTGTGTAGCAAGCCTTGCTCAATTTATGAATCTGTTGTGAGATGGACAGAAACTACACTGATGGGATTCAACTAATAATACCCATCAGCAAAGGCCCTGTGCAAGGACTTCTGCTTGTGCAACAGATATTTCCCTCCCTCTTCTCTGCCCTGCGCATCCCACAAATTGGCTCAGGTGACGGGGAGAGGTTCAGGAGAAGCCATCCAGAATAGCAAGATTGGGGGGGGGGGGAGGAGTAAGAGGAGAGATCATTCGACCTGGCAAATCAAAAAGCTTGCACTGACAGAACAATCGGAAAAGCACAACGCAGACTTTATTCCCAGAGTGAAGCCAATTAAAATAAACAACCACACCTGGAAGTGCTTCATATTCTTACTTTTATCTATAAGTTTCTTAATATATTTCTAATGCTTTAGCAATGTATCATATACCAAATTTGACATTTTCACTTGTAAAATGAAGCAGAAATTGTAGCCGATATCTAAATATACTTTCAATAAATTTATAAAATTTTAATAAAATTAATACTAAATTTTACCTTGGCGAAAGGTAAAGAGCTACTTCTGATGACATCTAACAACTTGGATTTTTGACTTTTATTAGCAGACTCCCTGTTACATATCACAAACTACTTTTCATTTTGCGGAGTAGCTCGGGCCCTACTCTCTGCGGCACACAAGTCTAAAGGCTTCCTTGTGAGTGGCAAACTAGCCCACATGTTCTTTGGACCCAAGCCAATGCCAAGAAGTTCAAATACAAAGATGGTTGAAAATTAAACAGCCAGCAATGTCGAACTGCAAAATTCTTTTGGTAATCAGAAATCTTTTGACAAACAGCTTGATTGCTTCTCTGGAAAAGCCATCTATATATTTATAAACTGCTGAAGGCATCAAAATGTGAACTGGTGCACAGAATTAAGTGTTTGATGTCTCAGAGCTTCCTTATAAGAAGGAAATAATTACTACACAATTGTTTACATTTTAGCTGCCAAAAGACTTTTCAGTTGAACTGTGAAATGAGGGAAATTTCCCCACTGGGGGTGAAACATCAAGACTGCAGTTATGTCTGTATTCCATTTTCCATGTGTACAAAGAAATCAGCCCACTACTTGGTTGCTTAAAGATAAAAGAAAGCTTTTACATCAGATCATGCAAGGCATACACAGAAAGATTTAAACTAGATTGTGCAACTTCTAAGCTGCATTAGCATTATAATGCATTACTGTGACTAGGCTACCTCTGTCTTGGAATGTCAGTAGCTTGTAGTAAGAAATAGACACAGCAACTCCCTATTGTCAGTTTCAGATTCAGTTTCTAGACCATGCAATCATAAGGATGGAGTCACCTGATTAATGATTTCATTGATCAGCAAGTTCAAACGGAATATCCCCAAATACCTGTTAGATAAAACATATATATCACGAAACCTTCTTTCCATAGTTCTTGAAAAAGGCACTGCTTGCTAATGCGATATTCACTGATCACTAGAGGGGGCACTTTCTGTAGTTCTGCATCGGTTTCAAAAAAATACCATGATATAATAGGGAATTCTTTCTCTGAGCACTGATCTTGATGTGGCCAAACCATCCACAGACAAGGCAGATACCAGCAGGTCCCCCAGGATTTGCAGAAGCAACGAACAAAAACTAACGGGGGGAAACCTAACTCCAGAAACAGTCAGACGAGGACTGAGCATGCTCAGTGGCCATGGCCATTACTGGAGTGTGTGGGAGAGTACCAAACCATTGGGCAGGGGGAATAGAATGGAGCCTTGGACCAGAGTGCTGCATGCTGCAACATTTTGCTGCAGGTTCCCTTTGTTCTGTCTGACAAAACTCGGAGCCAAACTAATCTTGATATTAGAATTTAATGATTTACGTCCCCAAATGTAGTGGGGCACAGATTATGATGAGGCCATCTAATTTGGGTGGTTGGAAGAAACTGAACTTTATCCATATGCCAAGTCCCCAAAGCAATTTGGTCAGATGACAGCCTAGGAAACTGAATTGCACAGGGAGGAAGGATTAACTCCCTTCTCATCAGTCAAAATTAGCATCCTTCATTGGTGTTTTTGGGACATTACTACCGGTAGCTTGGCCCTTTAAATGTATTACCATAAGGTCATGGAATAGGTATCATATCGGTACATGAATGTTGCTTTGCCTCTGAAGGCACCTCCCTGTGGTACTTATGAACAACCCAACCTGCTTTTGTCATCTGACCACATTACGTGCATACTATGATGTGCAGCATATATATGACTCTTTGCTTTCCCCTTGCACAATTTGTTTTTGCCACAGAAGACTCAGAGGAGAATCAGTGGCAACTGCAACCACCTGTTAGTTTATCAAACTAGCCCAAATTTGTTAATCGATGTCTGTACCTATTAGCAAATTTAAGAAACCATATGACAAATCTGTCATGCAGGGATGACAGAGGAGGATATTCAGCTAAGTTTTACTTAAGAGTAGATTAATTGAAATTAATGAACATGACAAAGTTAGAAACATTAATTTAAATAAGTCTGTTCCCCCAGAGACTTCTCTCTCTCTCTCTCTCTAATTTTAAAACTTCCATTTTCTAAATGATAGTTACAATACTTGAAATAATATCACAATTTTGAACCCCACTCCATTTTGCACCAGTACTTAAAAGCAACATAATTCCTCTTTGTTTGTTGTGTTGAGAAAAGTGGTTTACTTGTTTTTAACCAACTGCAGTCAGTTCCAAAACAAGCCAACTTCAAATCACGTCATAACATGATCCCTGTCCCAGAGAAGACAACGTTTCTGAGAAAGCAAAATGAGAAGTTGCTGAAGTTCTCCACCCAGAGAGTGGAAGAGCACACAAGTCCAGGGCGCACTGCCAGTCCTTGCTGTTTGTGCATGTTTTGCTAACCCATGGTTTAAACATGATGCAAAAAATTGAGCCAATATGCAACAGAAATCTTTAAAACATGAGAACTAGCATGCCTTATGTATGGGTGAAACTCCCTGCAACAAAATGGGGCAACATTTTGAAATCTCAAAATTATATTAGCTGTTTGATGTCAGTATTGACTATATCTGCTGAATTCAGATAATCTACCAACCTCAAAGAAGCCCTTCTGTTTTATTGTTTCTGACAGCAGTATCAAGGGATGATAAATCATGTGAATAGATGAGGAAGAGACAAATGCAATTGACCATTCAGGTTTACCCGCATTCAGAGATTATAAATATGTATTTTGCTCGACAGTTGTTGAAAAGCAGATGAGTGGGGTTCTTCTGCTCCAGTGGAGGAGAGCCACAACTTTCCAAATATTTTGAATTGTTCCCTCCCTGGCAGGTATACAGTGGGGGGGGGGGGAGTATTTGATCCCCTGCTAAATTTGCCCGTTTGAAGAAATGACCAGTCCATAATTTTAATGGTAGGTTTATTGTAGCTGTGAGAGACAGAATAACAACAGGAAAAACCCCAGAAACCCAGAAGACAAAAGTCAGAGATTGATGTGCATTATAATCAGTGAAATAAGTATTTTATCCCTTTGCAAAAGATGACTTAGTGAAACGCAAGATGTGGCAAATATTTTTACTCATCATGCTTCATGAGGAGAAAATGCTGTTTTACGCTGTGCTAATGAGAATGAAAATGTCAGCCAAGTGCTTGCATAAGGAAGAAATAAATAATGAAGCCACCTTGTAACCAGTAACTTCCGAGCCCCACCCCAAAATTCCAAACATTCCTAAAATTCAACTCAGGCAAAACGTTTCAGCCATGCAAAAGAAGCAATGGATTTAAAATCCAACACATCCTCAGTCCCACAGGGAATGATAAAACCTAACCCAGGGGTGGGTTAGGCTATTGGGCCGGATGCGGCCCAATAGCCTTCTCAATCCAGCCCACGGACGGTCCGGGAATCCGCGTGTTTTTACATGAGTAGAATGTGTCCTTTTATTTAAAATGCATCTCTGGGTTATTTTGGGGGCATAGGAATTTGTTCATTTCCCCCCCAAAAATATAATCCGGCCCACCACATGGTCTGAGGGACGGTGGACTGGCCCACGGCTGAAAAAGGTTGCTGACCCCTGACCTAACCAAACTCTAGCACATACTGCAAAATGACTGAATTTAGCATCCACAAACGCCAGCTCACCCACACACAGAGCAGTGGTTGATATTTATTTAGGAGCGGAGGGAGAAGAGGTAAAGAAGAAAGAATGCAATGCAGTTCCATGGAGTAGGTTGGAAAATAGAGGAAATTCCAGTCACAGATGTGACAACATATATAGAGAGCATCTGCCAAAACACCTTAGCATTCTTCTTTACACATCCCTTCTCAACGGTACAGCTGAAAACAAACATGCCTGTTAATCTTCCTCTGCACTGACACTCTGCATGTAGCTTTTCTGGTATCTGTGTGTCACATTTTAATTCCCACATTCACAGCCTTCCAGATAAACAACATTAGAACAAATCTATAATCTCCAAGACATGTTTCCATGCTGCATTCTCTGCAGCAGTTGCTCTGTTTTGGTGTCTGTGCCAGAGTTCTTTGCTTGTTTCAGTGTTAGAAACTGAAGCTAGGAGCTAAATGGCACCATACACCTTGGTGGGCACAACACCCACCAAGGGCACAACTGTGGGCACAACAGCGGAATGTCTAGATGCACCTTTTTTATAACAAGAATACAAAGCTGAAAATGAATGAACTGCAGCTAAAATATTATGCTCATTTTTCACATGATCTGGTCCTTCCCCTGCCCACCCCCCTAATATTCTTAAGAGGGTCTCTTCTCCAGTCTTCAGAGAGTAGCTGGAAGTGGGGAGGCAGAAAAAGGTCCTCCTTTCCTTCCACTCTGCAGCTTTAATCATAAATCTTAGGTGCCCAGAAGCTGCTTGCGCTAATGACATTCCCTGTCGCAAAATGCGCCTAAAACAATGGGAGTTTCGAACACTGGCTTGTTTCCAATCAACTAAACGCATGGCATTTGGGTGTTTTCAAATGTAAAGAGCAAAACCAACATTCTCTCTAGTACCATAGTGGGGAACTAATGGTCCTTAAGAAGTCTCTGACCACTAGCTGTATGGATGGATAGTACTTGGAATCCAACATGGCTGGGATGGATAGTACTTGGAATCCAACAAGTACTATCACCCCTGTTGTGCTATGTTTGTGAATTTAAACATAACCACGTTCCCTAAAAGGAATATAGATATAGATTCGATTTATAATACTCTCAGAAAATTACTTTTACGATCATCTGCCTATGGAAACACATGTCAGGCACAAGAGAGAATGTTCAAGTAATGCAATGCAGCCACTAATGCAAGACATGTCAGCATTGGCCAAACACTTTAGTCACGTTCTCCAAATTATAATCAGGACTTCTCATTACAAGAACAGGAGTAATGAATTGGGAGATGTCACTGCACACATATTAAAACAGACTACCTAACCCAGAATCCTACTTCCCACAGAAGCCAATCAGATGCCTCACGGATACCAAGGAGGAGGGCTTGAAACATGTTTTGTGGTAAACTGGTATTTTGTGGTATGCTGCTTCTTTATATGGAGATTTCACATAACCATCATGATCAATAGCCAATGAGATACCCATCCCTCCATGATCCCCCTCTCCCCCTTTAAAGCCTTTTAAAGTGACTTCCATCAGTTAATTATGTACTCAGTGAAGTAGTACTTTCTCTTTCTTTCTTTCTTATCCAAAGTCTACAGAATTTGTCATTCTGAGAAATGCCAGCTTTTATTTATTTTTTTTAAAAGAAGACAAAACATTTCCTCTCACAGCTGTGGAAAAGTTTGAGCAATGATGGTCTGTGGTATAGCACAGGTGTGGGAAGACCTAAGAGCTGGTAATTAATATATTATATCTGGATCTACCAGTAGATCTCTGGGAAATCTGCAATAAGATGACAAACACATGTGCCCAAGGAAGGGCTTTTGTGTGGAAGGACTGTGAGCTCAGTTGGTACTCAAAACAAACCCATGAATTCATAATTCTTCCTTCTAATTGAATGGTTTTTCCATGAGGTTCTGGTTCCCTCAGGATCATGGGGCAGACAGGGGGCAGGAGTCTCTTTCACAAGCCTGGGATATGCCCGTCCTTGGTGTAGCAGACAAGTGTCTCTTGAGCTGGATGAGGGAAACAATTGTTCACATGTCCTCCCACACACCCTTCAATAATAAAGTTCACTCCTGTGACTTGGCCTAATCACTCTCTTTCAGGGTGGACAGAGAGAGTAAAATAACCCACAGAACACAGGTAGTTGCCTTATACCAATTCAGATCATTGGACCATCTAGCTCAATTCTGTCAATAATGATTGGCAGCAGTTCTCTGGGGTTTTTGGGGAGGTCTTGGAGACATCAGTGATTTCATCTGAGACTTTTTGCTTGCAAAGCTCAACCCTCTCCTTTCCCTGCTGTATTTTGCCACCATCCGTTTGGAGAAGGGACGAAACTGCATGTATAACAAAATGAAGATCAGAAATCAGAAAGTAACTTTCATATAGTCAGGAAGTGAGCATTCTGTCTCCTTCCCTTCATCCATGCCACAGCTCTCTTCTTCCACCTTCCTATTTTACTTCAATCCAAGCTACTGAAATAGGTGTCCGCATCTGTGTGTTTTCAGATTCTGGGATCGTTTTTATCTTACACAAAGAATCCTCAGCCGTGCTTACACTCATTAAACAACATGAGGTGATGCCATATCATAATTATATTTAAATGCAACAACTCCTGGGCAATATATTCAGCTCAATTTTAGAGTTTTTGTTGTTGTTGTTCAATCCTGAGATAAGCATGTTCAGGTTTGAGATATAAGGCTAGCCTGAGGTTAGAGACACTAGGGAAGCTGGGAGGTATAAGGGAGTTTTGCTTCCAAACCAGCAATTAAGCCAAATTCAAAAGTGTCATTAAATTTAAAAGAGCAAAAAACAGATGAAACAGCTGGAGCCTGGAGGGATTCTTCTTTCTTGGCAAACCAATGTTCTCTTCCTGAAGCACACAAAATGTCAGAGTAGGTATTTATCGCAGCAAATTATAAAATGGTAGTTAGTTACTTGTGGCACAGAGATATAATTCTCCAACAAGGTTAGCTCTTAACTACTATACAACAGTGCCAACTCCTAATTTAAATTTCAGCTTTTACAATCTCTAGCCACGATTGTTACTGTATGTCTTTGTTAGGACTCCAAATTTCACCAACCCCAGTAAGTACTGTATAGCCAAAGATCAGGGTAAATGGGAGCTATAGTCCAAAAACATCTGGACGACCACAGATTAGCCACACTTGCTATAATTAATATTAGCACATGTTTTGCACTACAAATTATTGTGGTGTACTACAAATCAAGCGTACAGTGGTACCTCTGGTTACCTACTTAATTGGTTCCGGAGGTCCGTTCTTAACCTGAAGCACCACTTTAGTGGCCTCCCGCTGCTGCTGTGCTGCCGCTGCCCGATTTCTGTTCTCATCCTGAAGCAAAGTTCTTAACCCGAGGTAATATTTCTGGGTTAGCAGAGTCTGTAACCTGAAGCGTATGTAACCTGAGGTACCACTGTACTACAAATCAAGTCCAAATATGAGACAGTATTATTCTAAAGTTGTACACATGCAAACCTTCATGCCTTAATATGGTGCCCTAATGAGTTAGAGGACAGAACTATTGGTATCCAAGTGTGTCACAAAGTCCTGTGCCAAAGGTTGAGCACCAATAATGTTAGCAATTGTAGTGTCATACAATATGCACCATAAAGTCACTGTCTTTTGGTCATTTCTTTAAGAATAGTTCTTCCCTACTTGAAAGGTTACAGACATGCTACTTTAATTGTTAGTACCTGATGCTCCATCAACAGCACAAATTTGCTTCCTTATTATTCCTCCCCTGCTGCTCTAATTGTACAAAAGTAATATTATTTAATTGCTTGTCAAAATGTTTGGCATTATGTGCTGTTCAATCTTTTCCGCTACTAATTTACCACAGTTCCAAGACAATGACCTTGTTTTACCTTTTAGGAAAAGAAGCTCATAATTAGAGAGAGAGAGCAACTAGAAAGTCGTCTTCTACTCAATAACATATGAAAATATACTGGAGTGTAGCCCCCTCCATTACATGTTATTTGTGTGAAGAAGAATGCTGCTAGCAGAGGGACTCAGGAGCGGTGGCGGTTTTACCAATGATATACTGCTGAGTGAAACAGACATAACGGTCTGCTCCTCATACTGGTCTTGGGCGATATATTGATATATCGCCCAGGCATACTCTATCTACATTTGCCCTGCATCACAGAATCCAATTCTATAATAGGCTCATACTTAGGTATCAGCTAGTCCCTCTTTCTAATGCTTGAGATAATGAAGAAAAATGTGGAGCTTTGTGCTTTTTCTTTTACTGGACATGGTGTGTATGCTCAAGAAGTGTTACTTAGGGTCAGTGCTTTTTTTCCTAGAAAAATAGGTGCCGGTATTCACCACAAAGTTGTTACAGTAAGTGCCACACTTTTTAACAACAACAACAGCAGCAGCAGCAGCAGCAGCAGCAGCAGCAACAACAACAACAACAGAGGTGCCGGTACTGCATACCTTTGAGTAAAAAAAGCACTTATTAGGGTGAATCTTGTTTTTTTAATGTCACAAATAGGATAGGTGAAGCTTAGTTATATTAACGCAGAAGCAAGAGATGGGCAATATGAAACTGAAACTCAACATTTAAAATTCTGGTTTTTTAAAAAATCAAATGCTTTAGAGGTGCATGGTATACATTTTACACAACAATAAAAACAAAATATAGCAATAAAACCCCCACATATACTACTAAAGAGTGCTATCAGCACCTTGACCATAAGGAGACACCTCAAACAGATTAAGCACAAAAACATAGCCTACAACTGCAGAATAAAGTCAAACAACACTTGAGACCTAATGTATCAGTAATTAAAGAGCTTCCTTTCAAAAAGGGAGAGCAGATTCATCTTTAACTAAAACTGAACCATACCCTGCTATTCACTGTAGTTTTAGCATGCAGTTGCTTGAAATATTAGATTTTCAAGCCATTAAGTTTTTTTGTCCCCTGTTCTGCGACACACAGTTATTATACCTTTGCTTTAGGCTGTTTACATGAAAATGGATAATCATAAAAAATTACTGATGTGGAAACATTTCCTTAAGGAAATGATTTTAAACTTGCTTCTTTTTTAATGACTGGGGGACGGGGGGGGGGAAGTATTAACGATATGGCTAAAATCTAAATTAAAAGAAAAAGGTTTCTGGAAAGTCAAAACCCCATGGGTCATGCTTAACACTAAAATCATGTGCATTTGTGCTAAGTCATTGTTTGGTTTAGCATTACATTAATGGTTCAAGAAGTAGGAAATATTTTAAAGGTGAGACTGAATGCTATGCTGTAGAAATGCTGGTTAGGATTTATAGCTGAGGGTTTTTGCTAACTTGCATAGCTACTATAGATTTGTTAGAAAGCTGCAAAGAGCCCAAGATACTGTAGTTTTATTGTCAGCAAAATCTTATGGACACATAGCTATCTTTTGTCAAAGGGAAGTTGTCAGGAAAACGTCACCAGCTGAGGGGTGGGGAGTCATGCAAGATGTTCCCGCACTGACACGCACTTCAGAGACAATGAGGCTGATATGGTAACTAATCTGCCCAAGGCACCACAGAACTTGATAATATCACTTTTTATGGCAATGCATGCTCTGGTCCATGGGGTCACGAAGAGTTGGACACAACTAATCGACTAAACAACAACAAATGCATCACAGGCATAGTTTGCGAAGAGGAGGCAAGAAAACAAGCTATATGTATGCACCAAGTTAGGTATTGTGGGTTAGTACAAAAGAAAGCCTTCAGCCCTACTTGGTGCCCTCTTAATATTAAATCTGCTCAATACACTGCCTAAAATCCTGATTGAGCTACTGCCAGCCACTGTGTAAACAATACTGAATTAGATGGGCTGTCAGTTGAATTCTGTATAAATGCAGCTTCCTAAGTGCCAATGACAGTGAGGGAGGTAGCAGAAAAAGAGAAGGAAAAACAAGGCATCTGGGTATCAGGCCTGTATGTTAAATGACAAAAAAAATCAAGTCTCCCATACGCAGTTATCACTAGAGGTTATTAACAGGCACTAAAAAATTACAAAAAGTAAAAATGAGATAGTGAAGATAGATGGACACCGATAATTCATTTCACAGGCGATATTATTCTCACCCCCACCCCCCACAATACATGCCGGAATAACAAGGTGCTTGTTTAAAACGAAATGTTTTGACATTACACAACACTGATTGCAAAAGACACCAATTCAGTGAAAAGGTATGAAGAATTCAGTGGTATAACAGGATTGAAAAGAATGTAGGCAAGGCAAAGAGTGTTGAATATATTCATATTCATACAAGCTATGGGATAACTTTATGGCAGAGTGCATTGCATTACTGGGAATGTCTAGGAGCACTATATCGCACGTAGTGTGTTACAAGCAGGGTAAGGGAAATTGCAGGGAAAGGTCTCAGAAGAAACTTATATAGACTTCCTTTTGTGTGCGTACACACACATGGGGGGTGGGGGGGCAGGGAAGCAGCAGCATCTATATAGAAAGTCGGGCCACTTGCCTGTCTAGCACAGTGTAATGGCGTTATATTATAAATTCAGATTGCAACACGTATTTTGACACACATCTTTTTTAGAGAGAGAATTTATTTAGATATGAAATCTCCAAGGCTGTAAATGAGACAGGTAAACAACTCTGCATTCCTTGAGCAACATAAGAAATCTCATGGGAGGCCCTTCTCCTTGACATCTTGCTTCTCATTTTGTTAACTTCCAAATGTGTTGGAATTTCAACACACGTACGTCTGGAAAGATTTATCATGAATAGGTTCCAAAACTTAAAATTTCACCCAAATCAATTTTAGTTCGTTTGACAGCTCATCCTCCTTTTAGTAACTGAACTGGATATTAGGAAAGAAACTTGGTAATTCTATTTGTGCATCTTTGCATTCTGCTTTGAACAAATACTTAGTAGTTCTGTACAGTTAGTTGTAACGGCTTATCAGTTCATTCTGGTCCTTTGTGAAAACATTCTCATTTTCTGATAAAATGCCTTATTTGTGCCACATTCACTGTTTACCAAGCCTATACGTAAACCTTCAGTAAGATTCAATGAAATGTAAGGCATAATAGTAGAATACTGTACTAAGACACAACAGTAATTAAATACTCTATGCAAGAGTAACCACAGCCAGTAGCTCCCAACACCACCTCCACATTTATTCAGCAGAGGATTCTGTGTATTGTGGCAGTAAGAAGAATTAAATAAGAAAGAAAAATATTAGTAAGCATGTGCTCCAGCTGGAAGCAGTTACTGCTGCTGGAAAAAGCAAAACGGGGGGAAAAGAGAATGATTTGGACAAACTAATAATTAACAACCATGAATAGTCAAGAATTTAGTAATTCTAGTTAGGCACTATCTCCAATGAACATTGTCTTATGCAACTGAAGTTGTGTTGCTTGGGTAGAGACAAGTTTTAAAGAGGGGTTAAAAATGTCTGTATAATACAGACATAATTTTTGTACACTGTCATTTCATTTCAGTGTTAGGCATTATTCTCTTTTAGTTTTAGGCTGTTGAAATAAGTTTGTCTACTCTACATGCAATGTTAGTCTATATCTATTGCTGCATGGATCCATTTTCTCTATTTACTGACATCATGATTATTTTTAAGTGCTCTTAATGTGGCTTTGATTAGTCATGTTTATTGTTCGTTTGATAATTCTGTGGGAAAGTGGCATGCAAATAAGAAGATAGTGATGACTGTTGGCAGCACATGCTTTCATTTGTCACATACTATAATCTCTGACCAAATAGGTTTTGTAGGTTTTTGATGCACTGCGGAAGTTTTATGACCAGATGCAACCATGTGATGAATGGTGTCTGTTAGGCAAGAATGGTTCTCTCCTGTCACCTTTAATTCTCTGAAAGGGCTATCTTTTCTCTATCGCCTCTGAGCTTAACTGTTTCTGTAAAATGGAAGACACCATAACGTTACCGTAAAGAAAAATCCCATACACATACAAAGCTAACTGGTGGGAGCAGTGGGGAAGCAGTATTAATGAAAAAGAAAGTGAAATAAATGATGATTAAATGTCTTAGATAGTTACTGTTTTAGTT
Organism: Darevskia mixta; assembly: GCA_034641385.1. Taxonomy (NCBI): domain Eukaryota; kingdom Metazoa; phylum Chordata; class Lepidosauria; order Squamata; family Lacertidae; genus Darevskia; species Darevskia mixta. The sequence continues at coordinate 38,753,258 of JAWWNH010000066.1, forward strand.
ATGGCTTTATTGTCATTGATTTGCAACAAAAGCTCTAAAAACGTTTGTTTGCATCAACATCCAGTTACCTAAATCCTTTAAACTTATTATTTTTTGCTAAACATTTGTTTCCCATAACCAAACTTTTGGTCCATTTGGAGAGAAACAAACCATGTAACTCTGTTAACACTATGTTGGACCATGGCTTGTTTTCTGGCAGTGCAACAACAGCAGGAGCACAGGAAGAGAAAAGAGCCTAATTCCTGGCATGGCAACTGCTCTGAAAACTGACTTGAGTGTGAAGAACAGCACAATCTATATCCATTATGTACTTGGTGTTTGTCGGTTTGATTCCAATACCCCAATGACACAATTTTAATTACATGAGACTAATCCACACTAATCCACAGGGACCCAGGTGGTGCTGTGGGTTAAACCACAGAGCCTAGGGCTTGCTGATCAGAAGGTCGGCGGTTCGAATCCCTGCGACGGGGTGAGCTCCCGTTGCTCGGTCCCAGCTCCTGCCCACCTAGCAGTTCGAAAGCACGTCAAAGTGCAAGTAGATAAATAGGGACCGCTCTGGCGGGAAGGTAAACGGCATTTCCGTGCGCTGCTCTGGTTCGCCAGAAGCGGCTTTGTCATGCTAGCCACATGACCCGGAAGCTGTACGCCGGCTCTCGGCCAATAAAGCGAGATGAGCGCCGCAACCCCAGAGTTGGACACAACTAGACCTAATGGTCAGGGGTCCCTTTACCTTTACCTTTACCTAATCCACATAAGCTTAGCTTAACTGGTGTGTGCATTGGCTCAAAGCACCCATAGTCAATGCTTGAGAACTTCACTTGGGAATGAGGAAGCATGGGTGGTATTCAACAAAGTTTTACTCATAAAACAGCCACTGAGATTAATGAGCTTAGATCCATTGATTTAAATTGGTCTACTCTGAGTAAAAATGTGCTGGATTCACTCCCTTTGTGGCTAATCTACACCAGCACTAGCTGTGCGACTGAATATGAACGTCTGCTTTGTGTAACTAAATTTTCTCAAAACATAACAGGTTGGCCCTCAGACTTACCCTTCTGTGAACAGAAGGGCTCCTTGTGCTTGGAGAGAACTTGGATCCAGCTATGCCAATTTTCACTTCCTCCTGAAGCTTCCAGTGCCACGTCCCACACTGTTCTGGAGGGTCCCCCAATCTTCCAATCAGGGGGCACAGTGGACTGGAAAGAGGAAGCAGCAGAAAACTGCAGCCCAACCTGTTGCATTTATTTATTACACTTCTGCCTTGATGATACGCCAGGCATGATCATATTCAATCAAGAGAGCAAACCCCAAGACATATGTTCTTTTTAGAATCTGTAATAAAAAAGACACCACAAAACAAATCTAGTCATGTTTATTTTCCTTTCCAACTACCAGGGGTTTCCATTTTGTTCATGCATAAAAAAACCCCACCAATTTGCTTAATTACTTTGATTAACAAGGGATTCTTTTGTAGTGTGGATCCTTGATTAAGGTAAGCAGTTGTGCACATTTTAATTGAATAAATTCCCAAACACATGTGGCCTAGCAAACCATGCACGGTGATTTAATTATCAGGTAAGGAAAATCATTTCCCAACCTTATAGAAATTTGAAAAGAGAGTTTACCCAATGCTTCAGTTTTTATAGGCAAGGACTCCTGGCCATAGCAAAAGTTCAGATATATTATGTAATACAGACATATTAGGCTGTCAGACAGGAGTATGAAACCTTTGGCTCTCCAGATGTTGCTGAACTACAACACCCATCATCCTTGGCCATTGTCCATGCTTCCTGGGGTAGAATGAGTTTTAGTTCAGCGGCATCTAGAGCAGTCTTTCTCAACCTTGGGTCACCAGATGTTGTTGGGCTACAACTCCCATTATCCTTAGCTAGCAGGACCAGTGGTTGGGGATGATGGGAGTTGTAGTTCAACAACATCTGCGGAGTCAAGGTTGAGAAACGCTGATCTAGACGGATAAAATTTCCCCATCACTGCTGTCAGCAATGAATATCTCAGAACATCACATCAATAGGAATGAATTCTCTCATTAGCAGGAACCAAGTAATACTAAACCATAACAAAAAGTAGCTTAAGAATTTCTTGCCTATTTCAAGTGTTCAAAGAACTTTACATTTGTGCCGAAGAGGCACAAATGATACGAAGGGGCTGCAGGGCTGTGCATTTAGCTCTGCCCCCAAGGTACACAGCACCTCCTTTCACATCAAGGATATTCAGGGATAATGTCTGAAGTGGGGAGCCTTTTCTGTACTGTGTTTCTCCCCCCCTCCCCCCATGTAGTATACTGGTAGAGCAGGATTTTAAAATCATATAGAATGCCCATACCACTGGCTCTTCATAAGTTATCCCTCAACTTTTGAGGCGGAAAGAAGCTGTGTGGTACTCAAGGGCACGGCTAAACATTAGTGGCCCCACAGCCATTTAGTATCAATGTTGCTCCTTTAAGACTGAGAAACACATGGATAGCATTGCAACTACTCTACGATACATTATCACTACTGCTGCTGCTAAAACTTATACAGTGGTACCTCAGGTTACATACGCTTCAGGTTACATATGCTTCGGGTTAAGAACTCTGCTAACCCAGAAATAATGCTTCAGGTTAAGAACTTTGCTTCAGGATAAGAACAGAAATTGTGCTCTGGCGGCGCAGTGGCAGGCCCCATTAGTTAAAGTGGTGCTTCAGGTTAAGAACAGTTTCAGGTTAAGAACGGACCTCCGGAACAAATTAAGTTCTTAACCAGAGGTACCACTGTATACCACTCTGCAGAAAAAGTGCTGAAAGCAGTCGTTAAAGTAGACCCAATATATGGTTCGAAGGCACCTGAAGCCACCATTTTGCTAAAGCTAATCAAGTCTGGGAAATACATGTATGTTGCCTTTCTCACAGAAGAAAGGCAGGAGACTGGTGTAAGAAAACAATGAAAACTAGTCCCCTACTCCCTCACATATTAAACAATTTTGTGACAGAGTGAGCAGGGCTTTGCAGTCCCTTCGCTGCCATTAATCACATGAGGGGAGGAACGCCTGAGGAGTGGCTGGGGAGACCCAGCCAGATGGGCGGGGTACAAATAATAAATTATTAGTAGTAGTAGTAGTACAGTACTATGAAGCGTTAACTGAGCTCAAAAGAAACAAACTGTCCCAGACACCACAGGCCAGGAAAATCCAACAGCAATCCAGTAAAATGCAGTTGACTAAAAACACAGCAATAAGGCTTAAAATTCAGTCAAGGTATATGCCCTCTGGAAAAGAGCAGCTTTTGCCTGCCTGTGAAAAATCAGAAAGTGAGAGAAAAGTGTGGAAAAATTAACCTTTCATACAGCCAGGGGGTGGGGGGCTGAGGAATCAGCAGGGCCATCTATAAAGATTTGAACCAAGAACTTCCTCGGTCACAGCTCAATATTCTTTGCCGCTTAAGCTACGGTATGTAACCTCTTGACTTGTGTAACATAATTCTTTAATTCAAGCTTGTTTGTTTGTTTGTTTTGCTGATTTTAGCAAAGTGACAGTCATAGTTTAAAAGGGGTGGGATTTATCACTTTCGTACCTTATGTGCTGCATAGTTTCTAACATGCATTTCAGTGCATTTTCTAATATGGTGACAAACAGCATTTTTAGTTCCTTTGAAGCAGGAGGGTGGGAGTAGCTCCAATTCTTCTAGAGGACATTGCCCACTGAGTGAAGCATCCGTCTCCTCTGCCTCAGCTTTCTCTATTAGTAGCCATCCTTATTTATCACCTAACTGGGGCCAGGAGAGGCCAATCTGAGCAGGTGGGGAAGGGAAGCGCAGGATTAGAGCAATTTATCACTGTTTGTCAGGGTTTGGCTGAACTGCACATTTGTATTACATGCCACGAATGTCTGCAGGGGTCAGACTCGGAACTCTTTCCTTTCCTATCTGAGCCCTGCAGCAATGGCATGACAATCTTCGAAGTCAAGATAAGAAGAATACAAGACAATGAGCTTTGGCACAATTCCTCCCCGCCTCTAAATAGCCTCCCCCCCACTGCACTATTTCAACAGCCGGGCAACATCAATAACTAGTTGATACCCGAATGTTACAGTTTTCAGATCGCACTGTTTAAAAGGATGAGTACGATTTCAAGCGGTGCTATTAAACTCCTGTCCTAAAAACATTTGCCCCCAGGTGTTAAGACACTGCAGTACTGATGTAATGCCAGGTTTAAGGGAATAATAGGGACTGCTGCATCCCATTCTAAGCCCTTAAATGCTGGTGCAGCAAATAAGTTTCCAGGGGATTCGAAACCTTTTCAGAACTCAATCCACTGTCAATATACAAAAGACACTAAGCAGAAGGGTCTCCGTGCTGGGACAATGCATGGCATTCTTAGGCTCCCAGCAAAAGTGGCCATGAAACTAGGGACCCATCTCGTCTGAATAACTGAACGACAGTGGGAATGGGAAGGAATCACTGGCAGCACTTCAACACACGGAAAAAGATGTGGGTTGAAGCTGGGTGATCACACAAGGGGGGGGGGGAATCACTGCCAGCTGGTGGGCCAGATGCCCTGCAAGCCATTTTGACAGGCCACACCCCTGTCAATCACAGTTTTGCTAGTACCTCCAATCAGGCACTGGTGATCAGCTGCATCTTTAACTGCCCTGCATAGATGAGATATAAAAGTCCACAAAATCAGTTCCAAAATTAGGATGGCTGACACAAAAGCCAGGACTCCACATATTTGAAGCCACCCAAGCCAAAGAACAAAACAGTGCCATGTCATTCCCGTTGTGCTCAGAAACTGAAACTGTTTTTCCTCCTGAACTGAGAAGACAGTTACAGCTGCCCTGAACCTGAAGGAGGAGGTTAGCTTAACCGAACCTCAAATTCCTATGTTACAGGGCTAACCTGTAATTCCTATTTCACAAACACCTCTTTGCGGGAGGCTTCACATCCCCCTAAATCAATTCATAAGGAAAGTCTCCGGCAGCAGCAGAAGACTGCATAACGAAAGTTCAGAACCACAGTTCAAGGGCAAAGCATGCGTACCCTCTTATCAGCATGGCCTTGCCAGTCTGGAAGGATGGCATCGACCAAGTACAGACAGAAAGTCTGTACAGGGTGCAAATGTCCTTACCACCATGACGCACAAAGGGCCCTGTAGAAAGTTCACAGGAAGGAACTCCTTATATGGCTTTACCAGACTCATGATGCATGTCTTTACATGGTAGCAGGAAGGATTGTCCTAATATGGTCATAGACCTTTTTGGGAGGGGGAGAGAGTGCTCTGAAGGTATATAAGTCTTGCCTAAACTTATTATTCTTGTTCTTGCTTCGGATGACCGGGCATGATCCTTCTGCTATCCGGAAAGCAGAATAAAGCCTTTCTCTTTTGAACCAAACCTCGATGTTTTTTTTTCTCCTCTCTCCCTCACTTCAGGAGCAACATTGAACCCGGTATTGTTGCTCATTGTTGCTAAGGCTACAATTTTGGTGCGTTGGCCGGGAATCGAAGTTCCCTGAGGTTGAGGGATGGAGGTTCGAGGCGTCACTGCAAGGCGAACAGCTCTGTTCGGGGTTGTCAGTTCAAGTGCGCACCTCTACCAGTTTGTAGGAGGAACTGACCACCCTGCGCTGAGTGGACGCTGCAGGGACGAGAGAAAGGTGCAGCAGCTGCAGGGGAACCAGGGAAGGTACCAAAGGGGAACCTCGAGGAAGAGGGAAGGTAAGCTAGAGAATTGATCACTCTGCTGGATGTGTGCCAAGGGCCTCCAGCTCCTGGCCGTGTGCTATAAAGAGCCGCCAGGCTAGCTTTGTTGGCAGTGAGCCAGGGGGGCCGCCAACTTTGGATAAGGGAATAGTAAAGGGGGTAGGAAAATAGTAGGCATGGCACGGCAGTGATAGAGCACGGTGTCAGACAGCAGAGAGGCTGCTCTCTCTCAGTGAAGTGAGAGAGAGAGAGAGAGCATGTTCTCTCTTGGGAAATTAGATTAGGCTGGGAGGTTGTGGGGTTTTGTTTTGTTTTTTTTGAAAGTGCATTGGAGTCTGTAGTGAAACTTCAGCAAAAGTGAGAGTGTGTTTTGTTTGTTTGTTTGTTTTTATGTGTGTAAGTGTGTGTGTGTGGACGAAAGGGTGTGGAAAACTGAGTGTGTGGGTTCCTGTCTTAGGCAGGATGGGAACACGTGATAGTCTGAACGCAGTTCAGAACTAAGGGGTAATTTTGAAGTGCTTTGGCTTTCCATGCTAAAGACACCTAGGAAAAGTCTCTTGTGTCCTGAAAAGTGTTGGGTTTTTTAAGTTTTTCTTGAGGAATGTTCAATTCAAAGTATGGCTTTTACAAAGTATTGATTTGGCGCCCAAACTATTGATTGTATTTGATAATGATATTGTGAAGAAGTAATTGTGGCTGAAAATATTTGCAATTCACCATTCTAAGGAATCCTTTTAATGTGCTCTCCAGTCAATGTGCTCTTTAGCAACTTGTTTGTTATTGTTAAATTTTGGCTAGAATAACAGATTTATGTTCCAGCATAATTGTGGGGTCCAAAGAGGGGCTCCTGCTCCTCCTTTTATTTTTCCCCATTTTCCTCTAAGAGCGGGTATTTTTTTGCAAGCTTCTACAGTTCAATCCCCCCCCCCCAGAAGGGGCTCAACCCCCCCCCAAGTGTTTCTTCCTGAATCCCTGAGTTTTTTTTTAAACTGTGTGTGGTTTTTCCTTTTTTGGGGGAAAAAAAAAAAAAAAAAAAAAAAAACTCTTTCTGCAGCCTTAGCCGCTCTGGCTTTTGGATTAAAAGAGCAGGGAGTAGATAAAAGGGCAAAGAAGTTTTTTTCCTTTCTCTTCTCCTTCTTGGCGGCAGTTTATCTTGGAAAAGGGAAAAGTGTGTCTTTCAAGCTAGATTTATTGGTTTGTTGTTTTTTTATTTAAGCTTCTTCAGAAACAAGTGGTCTTGGGTCCTATTGAAGGATATTTGGTGAAATAAGGCATTTGGGTGTGTTTTTTCCTGTGTGCCAAAATGTGTGTTCTATGGCTGTGCCCCTTTAACATCTTGAGGAAGAATTTGGTGATATCCCAGACCTTAAATTTGTCATGAAATACCTCCTCCTTTTAGGTTTTCCTTGTGTAAGGTTTTCCTTGGTTCTTATAGGGTAAGGTTCTTATAGGGTAAAAGAATGGTAGCCCAGGATGATGAGGGTGAAAAGGGGGGCCGAAGGGGGGCCTAGGTGGAGGTAGGTGAGCAGCCCAGGAGGGAGAACGAAGCAGGGACAGTGTGGGGATTCAGACAGACAGTACAGGAGGCAAAAAGACAGTATAAAGGAGGAAATGCACAGGGCAGCTAGGAGGGCAAGTGAGAAATGGAGCCATAACTCAGAGCGCGTTTTGAAGAGGAAGGGGAGTTCAAGAGGCAGGCAAGCAAAGTGAAAAAGATCAGGGACCAAGAAGCTCAGCAGTAGCGGAGATGAGGAAGACGGTGAGACAGAGGAAAGGAGCAAAGGTAAATTCAATATGTCTGGGAGGTTGTTTTTTTGAAAGCGCATGTGTGTATAGTGAGGGATTGAAGCATGTAGGGAAAATCCAGTAAAAGTGAGTGTGTGTGTGTTTTCCTTTTGAGAGAGAAAAGAGAGAGATCGGGTCTTAGAGAGATCAGTAGTGGTGGAGAAGAGGAACTGCAGGCAGGCAGGGAAAGGAAGGGGCTCTGGTATGTTGTGAGAGCCTCGCCACCACCTCAGCACTAGGAAAAGGCGGAAGGAAGAAAAAAAAGTGTTTTGGAGTTGGTGTGAAGGGGTTATAGAGATTGTATAGAGAGTGTAAAGAGTTATAGAGATTGACAGGAAAAGTATGTGTTGTTGGCGATGTGCAGGTGGGGAGGAGTGTGGCTTAACCACTGCACAGAGAAGATTGGAAGTAGAGGGAGAAAATGGAAGTGGTTGAAGGTAAGATGAGAGGTAGTCTGAGCTGTAGAGAGAGAAAGAGAGAAAGGAAAAGAGAGGATGAGGATAAGATAGTAGGAAGGAATGATTGAATTGGAGCATTCAGATGGGGATTTAAAGTGGACAAGTTGCAGAAAAGGAAAAAGGAGGTCTGCAAGAATGAGGATTGGTATAGAAAGAAAAAAGGCTTTAGGAGGAGCGTGGGGACTGTATTGCCTAATATCCCTTTTTTGATGGTCCCCCAGAGCAACCCGACCACTGGTTTGTTGGGCTGCTGCTGCAGGCACCTTCAGTGTGCAACCCATACTGTTTGCAGATTGTAGATTGGAATTAGAAAACCAGAATCCTTTTTTAGAGGATCCGGCCAGAATAATTAGACTGTTTGAAGGTGTATTGTAGACTCTCACCTTAAACCACCTGTACTTTATGTAAACATGATATCCCCTCTCCATGATTAGTTATGATTTGGACGTTGGAAATTATTTGCAGTTGCTCTCCCAAGGTTTTTCCTCCTTGAACAGGTGGACCAATGCTCGAACCCCTGTCCGTTGGTCAAGCTTATGCATTCCAGGCCCCAGTCGAAGCCTTGTTGGAAGGGGACCCTACATCATTTGACTCTCCACGGTGGCAGTTTTTGAGTCATCAGCATCATTCTTTGGGTTCAACACCCATCTGTGAAGGTAGAGGCATCTAATTGAACTGTGTCAACTGATCTACACCAGCTTCGTCGACCCATCATTTCTGCTGGGGCTGCAACCCCAATGGCAGCACCATCTGCTTTGCATCAGCAAGTTTTAAGTTGTTTTCTTGCTGTCCACACATTCATCATCCTTTGAGCTCAACGGAAGGGTCTTTTCCATCCACTGGCCCTTTCTGAAGTATGCTGCAGTCCACCTTGGGCCTACAAGGTGACCAATGGGAGGAGGGGCAGTTCCATCGCCACCCACATCGCAGGGAGCAAGGAACCGGTCTTCCAGCTTGCTTTTCTTCGAAAAGACCTCGAAGTTTCTTCTTCTTGTCACCCTCAACCACGCCCTACTCAGCGATGCCCTTCAGCGAGGACTTCTGCGGGAGGGTTAGGTTGAGCCCCTTCTGGGTATCCCTCAGCACCTGTCAACTCGCGAGAAGCCTTTGCCAAGCCCTTTCTTATGTGGCTGCCGATACCTGGGAGAGATATATATGGCTTCAGCTTCTTGACCTCCGAGATAGAGTCCTCCAGCAGACCCACGACATCAAAATGACTTCGCCCGTTCGTCCTCAGACTGGCATCAGTTCCCGAAAACATCATCGATCCCCAATGGCATCAGAAGTCACTCTCCTTCTGAGAGCTCCTTTTGAGAACGGCAGAAAGTGGAAGTTGATTTCATGCCATGGCAGTTTACCAGGACTGTGGTTGTTGACTCGTGTGCTACTAGCGTGATACTGCGTGGAAGTAGCAGGCATGGACTGTGGGGAGGGAGAGCAGTGGTTTTGTTCCCAAAAGCTGAAACAGCAGTTTGGTGCCAGGCTAAGGAGGCCAACAGCCAGAGTGGGCCTTCAACAGGCATCTGAAGAAGGCCTGTCCCAAAAGCACCAGTTGTGTTTGGAGTTCTGTTTTGGGTGAAGGTGGAACTGTTTCCTGCTCTCTCCAGACTGAAAGGGGACTGACTTGTGGCATCATCCCACAATGACTGGAGATCCTTCGCCAGATGACCAGCACCTCGACGCGCGGCCGGGCAACAACATGTCAGCACAGAGCAGAGGGAGATAAGAACTTTTGATCTTTCTCCCTGATGAGCAGGGAGCATGGACGGTGGCAGTTGGATATGGGACTTGTCATCATGCTCCTGGACCTCAAGTTCTTGTGTTGGGACTGTTATCTATGGAGATGCCAGATGTGGGGACGAACTGGGAACAGCAGGGTAGTGTGTGTTACTTGTCATCTACCTATCCCTGACATTGGGAAACCAAGAGATGCTGGATTTAGAGGGAGAAACCAATTGCCTGGTTGGCACCAGAAGTTTAAATACGATTGCTTTGAGTCTCCCTGAATAATATGTTGGGTATACCAGTGCCAGAAAACCCAGGGACGGGGAGCCAGCTGCTGCTAGACCCAAGACCCTGAGATCCCCCAGACAAGGGAGGGGGTTTGGTTGGTTAACCAGCTGGTTGTCGAATTAGGATGGTTTAGAGGAGTTTGTGTGGTGCTTAATGATCTTGCCTATGCTCTGCTTTTGTATCCCCTGCTTTTTTTTTCAGCATTTGCACAATGTGATGCGTAATATGTCAAAGGTGATCAGACCCTAGATTATAGCCATGCTACGTGCGGAACAACTCCATGGGACAGCGCCGTGGGACGCGTCAGACAACGATTGTCTGACGGTCCATAATAGGAGTAGGGATTGAAGGAGGAGGTTAGCTTAACCGAACCTCAAATTCCTATGTTACAGGGCTAACCTGTAATTCCTATTTCACAAACACCTCTTTGCGGGAGGCTTCACATCCCCCTAAATCAATTCATAAGGAAAGTCTCCGGCAGCAGCAGAAGACTGCATAACGAAAGTTCAGAACCACAGTTCAAGGGCAAAGCATGCGTACCCTCTTATCAGCATGGCCTTGCCAGTCTGGAAGGATGGCATCGACCAAGTACAGACAGAAAGTCTGTACAGGGTGCAAATGTCCTTACCACCATGACGCACAAAGGGCCCTGTAGAAAGTTCACAGGAAGGAACTCCTTATATGGCTTTACCAGACTCATGATGCATGTCTTTACATGGTAGCAGGAAGGATTGTCCTAATATGGTCATAGACCTTTTTGGGAGGGGGAGAGAGTGCTCTGAAGGTATATAAGTCTTGCCTAAACTTATTATTCTTGTTCTTGCTTCGGATGACCGGGCATGATCCTTCTGCTATCCGGAAAGCAGAATAAAGCCTTTCTCTTTTGAACCAAACCTCGATGTTTTTTTTTCTCCTCTCTCCCTCACTTCAGGAGCAACATTGAACCCGGTATTGTTGCTCATTGTTGCTAAGGCTACAAACCGGGAAGAGTAAAAAGCCAGGGCATTTCTTCACCATTTATTTAAATTTTTATTTTATTTTATTTATATTCTGCTTTCCCTCCAAGGAGCTCAAGGTGGCATGTATGGGTCTTCCTCTTTTATCTTCACAGCAACTGTGAGGTAGGTTAGGCTAAGACACAGTGACTGGCCCAAGGTCACCCAATAAGCTTCCTTGCCAAATAGGGGTTTGAATCATTTGGCATCACTGAGTTTTCCCTGTAGCTGAGCTTTCCCTGTATTATTGCTGAAGTGACTAACCTGTGGCCCTCCAGATATTGCTGAACTACAATCCCATCAGCCCCAGCTAGCATGACCAGATGGCCAGGGATTGTGGGAATTGTAGTTCTGCAACATCTGGAGGGCTACAGGTTGGCTATTTCAGGGACGGCTCAATCACACACTCCCTGAGCAATGGCAAGATAGACAGTCAACACAAACACATTTTTCATTAAATAGAATCAGATCAGTCAAGCTCTCCTTATTTCTCTCTTGTCCTACTACCATGGGTTATTAAGAGAACTATGGTTTTAAAACTATTGTCAGAAGTAGCCTTTTTGGTCCATATAATTTGTCAAATTTTGTCTAGATTTAAGACATTTTAATTGTTTTTTTGTTTTTAAGAAACAGTCTTCCACCCACCCCTGGTGTGGTGGTTTTAGCATCCTCCGAGAGATAATGATCACCTTCAAGCTTTGGTTGCTATTAACATTCACATAGCAGGACACACATTAGGAAGAAAGGGAAGTCATTTGAGTTGACACTTTCATCCAGAGATGCAATAAATCTCTCTTAAATACTGTTGGGGATTTTACAAGAATGCCATAAAAAACCTAGCAGCAGCAATTTCCAAACAATTCTGTTCTCTCCTGCTGTCCAATTCTAAAACATAATTTAAAGGCTTTTTTTTCCAGCAAGAGGTGTGGATATGCTTTCCTTCCTTTCCTTTTTCTAAGCAAACTATCAGGCAGAGCTATTTTTTAAAGTTTAAATAATGAATAATTATACAGCACTGGTGTTCACAGGATTTCAAACAGAAATAATGGCAATAATTGTTATGGTTTAACTAATGGGCACTTTAAATTTCCACTGCATGAATTATAAACAGAAGATTTTATACCGCTATTTATAATTCATTCCATTTAGAAAATGGGCAGATAAGCTGCAGGTCCTCAGGTGTTCAAAATCCTTTTCCCAGCCATAACATCAGCCATTCAAACATGTTTGCCTGGATTTTCCTGGTGCCTGGTTATTCCACATTTGAGTAAATTAAGCAACTTCTCATTTTCCCATTGTCGTCAATGCTTTCCATTTCACATGCACGGTAGAACTCACTAGTACCACCACAGGGTTGGTTAATTTATTGTTCACCAGATGTTGATGCATTGGCCCTGCCAGCTGAAACTGATGGGTGTTAGGGTCCATCAACATTTGGATGGCCACAGGTTAGCCAACCCTGCCTTAGGATATTAAAATTGCATTACTTTGAATTAAGAAGTATTAAGAACATATTGGCATTCATTAATGTCTTCAGTTGGTTTGTTTAAATATAAAGTGCCATGCAACATCCAACCTGAATTGGAAGCTCACCATTGGGGGAGAAGTCCAAAACCCAAACAAATTAAATATGAAGGAGAAAAATAATAAAGAAAGCTAGGCAGTAATGGAAGCAAGTAACTTGACATTTTTACAAATGTTTGCAGTCGTAAGAATTATAGACATTTATTAGACAAGAGTATTATTATTTTTACTTCCATATTGGAATTATCACAATAATTACTTCTGCTGTTCATAAACATGTATTGTCTATTAACAGAGAAAGGTGATAAAAACAGTTCTTTCTTAAAAATCAAGAAAACCTAAAACAAAATCACAGCTAATAAATGTGCTTTATTACCACTGGATGCAGAAATATTAAGGAGAGGAGTGCAATATAAACAGTGGTCTGGTTATGTCACAATAGTGTGTTCAAACAAGAAAAGAGGATCACCTTCTGAAGTAATGAAAATCCAATGATCATTATGCTATAATCAGGTTTACTTTAGGCATTTGTTCCTCCAGTCAGGGTATTCACCCATGTGCTGTCCTGTTTACTATGATGAAATTCATTTCTGTTAAGTCCTGTCATCTTTTTGATGGCTTAATGTGGTGTAATTATCAGAAAGAGTAGATATGAGGCATCAATAATACAGTCCTGAAAGCATTTGCAACGAATACATGGGAAATGCTCTCCTTGCCTCCTTCCATTTAGGGGGATGAAAAACAGCAATGCATACAAGCTCTATCTACATCTTCCCGCACTCTCCATTTATTTTCAATGGTCTGCTTATTAGAGTCATTAGGAAAGCAGAGTGAAAGAAGTCACACTGACTATGCACAGCACTAGTCAGAGATGAGATAAGTATTCAGTGTTCTTGCAGGATCTAGTTTAGAGTCTTAGCAGGTTTGGGGCTTAAGCAGAAGGCTTCACAAGATCTACGTCAGATGCAGGTACGTCAGATGCAGGGAGACAGGTCTGAGAAAGGAGTCCGTAGCGGATGAAGTGTGTTTTACTTCCAAGTCTATAATTCTCAGTTAATATATCGACAGAAGCCAAATAAGAATTCCACTGACTTCACCATTAACTCTTTTGGAATAAATCATTTGAGGGATTGAAGCGTGTTTCTCATACAGTCTAGAAAGCATACATAAAGACGCAGTTTCTTAAAATGAGATGCAATGGTGTCCTGGAACTGGATGTCCTCAGAATAATAAAGTACCAGAAAGCAGCAGCACAGTTTCTATATTTAAACTATGCTTTCTTTTACTCTCCATTTATCTGTAGTGCTCTTTTCGTGGCTCTGTGTAGAGCTGGAGGGCAACCATTTCAGAGACAGCCCTGAGAGAAGGCAACTTGCAAATTGTCCTTCGCCTTGTTACCACTCATTCCTAGTCAGCCTAAGCTGGGTAGACAGTGAACCTCCAAATGCTTATGACTTACTTATCCCAGAATAGGACAACCTCCAGCTCAGATCCCAGTGAAACCACCCACCACCCACCTTACCGACCATTACTTAAACCAGGGATGGATAGCATGTGATCCTTCGGTTTTTACTCAACTCCTAGCCTAGCTTCCAATAGCCCGTCAACATGGCCAACAGTCAAGGATGTGGGACCTGCAGTCCTGTAGCATCTGCAGGATAAGGTTAGCTACCCTAAATACAATATGGATGTGGGGTCAAAATTGATATGGAGGCAGGCAATCTTACCGTCAAAGTGCCTGGCAAACAAGTCACAGTGGGCTTCCTTAGATTCTAAATCTCCATTCCCTGAATCAGTCCACCATCCCTGCAAGGGGGTGTGGGTGGGGATTGGAGCCATAAGTCCAAAGTTCACCAGGAACTTGACTGACCATGACAATGGGGTGATATCCAGTCCCCCAGCTCATCATGGAGGCCATAAAGTCCTGAGCCAGAATACTAGAGGCAGACTCATCATGCAAGTTGAATTACTCCAACACTACCCCCCAAAACTTTCTCCACCAGTTTGGTAAGAGAAGCTGCTGGCAGCAACATTGACAGTATGTTACCGGTATGTACTGAGAGCAGTCTGATTGGTCTGCAGGAGCCACCCAATCCAGCTCCAGGTGGAAGTGAATCCGCAACCTGATTGGCCTACAGGAGTATCCCGGAATTAGCCAATCACATGGGGCCCATTGTGTAAATAATGTATATAAAGCTGACGTTCTGGGGAAACTTTCATTCCTCGCTACTATGAGCTGAATAAAGAGCATGAAATCCACACTCGGCTCCGAGTATATTTCACAGTACATCACAGAAACCCTAGTTTCCTGTCTCCTGGGCCTGATACAAAGTGCAGGTCCTCAAAGTCAGCTCCAAGACAGAGAAGTTTCCTGTTGATGGAGATAGAAGTCCTGTGGACCACAGTGATACCCCACCCCACACCCTATGAGTATCTGGATGGGCACAGCAGGGTCAAATAAGTCTCAGTAATACACCCCAGATCTTTCCTTCCAACTCTGTGATTCTATGAATCTATGATATGCCAATTTGGCATTAAACACCAAGACACATAGGTCACAGCAGACAAGCAACTAGGAACCCAACCATGGAAGGGGTGGGAGCAAGGAACAATGTATAAATAAGCCTTGCTCTCTCCTTCCATGGTGACTTATCACATCCGTGTGTATCCCCTACACATGTTCACTTCAAATTGAGGTGGCATCACCAATGTCCCACCCTTGCCAAACAGCTGCTCCCATGCACATAATGTAAACAACAGACCCTTCCCCCGACAAAAAATATCTACTGCAATCAGCCAATTATCCCGGAAGATATCTGACAGATTAGAACAGTTTTACTAAAAGCACACAATCCACCCAGTCCCGACCACACAAAAGCACACGTACTCCAACCTTGGCTCACACCCAGGAAAGGCCAACCTTCTGCCAATTACAGACTCCCACTCCGAGGACATCTGGCAACTTTCTTCTGTCAGACAATTCACTGCAAAGGCTCTCACCCTGTGTAGGAAAAACACATGCTTTAAACCTACCCAACCATCATGGTTGAAACTGAAAGGGAATTTACAAGCCTGCTTTCCCCTTCCCACAGACTACTCCCTTTGGTGTCACCCGTGCCAAGGCAAGCCTGCTGCCCAAGGGTGTCGGCTTTTTATGCCCCTTGATGCAAGAGACTCAGCCAAGGGCAGCATATAAGAAGAGCCTGCTGGATCAGGCCAATGGCCCATCTAATCAAGACTTCTGTTCTCACAGTAGCAAACCAGATGCTTGTGTCCGCTAGCAAGACCCAGGAGCAGGAGCTGTCTTCCCTCCTGTGGCTTCCAGCAACTGATAAAGTTGTTATCTCAGGCAGAGAAGAAGGAAGTATCTCAGTTCTTCCAGCATTTACAGGGAACCTTAGATATCTCAGGTAGCTGTGATTTCTGCACAGCAGGGGGTTGGATTACGTAACACTTTGGGTTACTTCCAGCTTTAGAATTCTATGATTCTAGGATCAGCAGTCCAGGGAATGAACAAAAGCTTGTGGTCAAGCCCTCACTCCTTGGGCAGATCTTCTCTAGTCCCACCATGTTATAGCTATTCTTAAAATGACAGGCCTTCTATGTGGAAGGTCATGTCACAGTCTGTTAACAAGAATTCTGAGTAACACTGAAGTTGTAACACTGGCTGTAAGAACAGTGTTGTGAAATTGCAAATCCCTCCAGAATGAACTGGGCCTATTATTACCTGACACGAGGGCTGGCAAGCTGAGGGAAATAAAGCAGCAGGATAATTTTAGCTCAGAATCCACATTTCAAACAAAAAGAATGTGTTCTCGGTTAGAATGGGATAATATACTTTTATGCAACGGAATATTCAACCTTTTACACCATACCAGATTTATAATCTATGACACTCACCATCCTAAGTGTTTTGGATGACAGAATTTGGATGCAATGGTAAACCATGGTTTTATCATTACAACAATGAGCCTTAGGCTTGTGTGCTCCCATTTACCTCTCTTCTGGTACAAGGGGTATCAGAAACTTCTGTTTCTATTTTATATTATAGCTAAAGGTGGTCCAGAACAGGATTGGTGAGCTTGTGGCCCTCCAGATGTTGATGGGCTACAACTCCCATCATCCCTGACCATCGGTCATGGTGGCTGGGGTTAATTAAGGGCGTGAAGTCCAGCAACATCTGGATGGCTACAGGTTCACTGATCATGAGAAAATGAAGAATATATATTTTTAACACTCAAAGCACTCAGTATTTATTTATTTTTTACAGGAGAAGGTCAAACACATAAACAAAAGCTATTACGGATGTTACTACAAGATGCATATAGAACCTAGATTCTGTTTATGTAACAAGAATTTCATCCTTCTAGAGCCCTTTCAGAACAAAGCAAGTTGGTTCAATGTAACACAACATGAAAGTCCCAAAAGCCATAAAGGTGGGATTCAACCAAGTTTTACTCAGAATAGGCCCATTTAAATTAATGAACATGACTAAGTTAGGGTCATTCATTTCAATAGGTGTACTTGAAATAAAACTTACGTTGAATACCACCCTTTGCAGCTACTCTTAAAATACTTACCGGTAGTCCCAATCCAACAACAGGCTATCTTGCTCTCTGCACAGCAGAACTGTGCTGAAGTGTGGGTTAACAATTTTTCAACAGCCTAGCCTGCTCAGCATTGTTTTAAAAAGATTAAGTATGTACACCCTGGTGCTGGAATGCGGGAAATGCTTTGTGTAGAATTAAGCTGAACAAAACAAAGGAACGGAAAGGCAATTGCAAAACAAGAGAGCATTGCAGAAGCAGAGGGAGTGTATTTATGCTGGAATACTATGCAAGTGCTTTTACACTGAATTGATACAGCAGGAACATTCAGCCACTAAACCTTTTCTTCTTACAAGGAAATGATGGGGAAGAAGATGAGACATAACACTGACAGCCCTCTGACACTGTTTGGGTCCTTGGAGGGGGGGAAAATGCAAGTTTCCCATATCTTCTGCTACATTTGTGAGAAAGATGGCTGAGTCCCTTGAGAAGTAAAACTGCTTATTTACCAGACAATAAGGAGTTCATCTAGGGAAAGGCTTGGAATTTACACTCTGCTCTTTTGGTATATTCAGCCTTTGAAAATTCACTCATCAATAAGTTTAACGTTTCCACAATGTTTGCCTTTAGAAGGATTTATGTACCGGTATAGGCAATGTTCCGCATTTCCTGAAAGAGCGTATCCACCTCCATCGTTCTGCCCGGACACTGAGGTCCAGTGCCGAGGGCCTTCTGGAGGTTCCCTCACTGCGAGAAGTCAAGTTACAGGGAACCAGGCAGAGGGCCTTCTCGGTAGTGGCACCCGCCCTGTGGAAAGCCCTCCCACCAGATGTCAAAGTGAACAACAACTACCAGACTTTTAGAAGACATCTGAAGGCAGCCCTGTTTAGGGAAGCTTTTCATGTTTGATGGACTACTGTATTTTAATATTTTGTTGGAAGCCGCCCAGAGTGGCTGGGGAAGCCCAGGCAGATGGGCGGGGTATAATTAATAATTAATAATTATTATTATTATTTCCAACTCCTGCTAATGTGGAAGGAGATGTGCACATCACTTGCACCTCTTTTAGCTTCCATTGTAATATGGGGAAGGAGGGCTGAAACGTTTCTCTTGCAGACTGGCCTGTAAACCTACAAACTGGGGACAAACAGTTGAACCGAAGGCGAACTGCATAATTGGCTCAATATACCATTTTAGGTAAAACCTCTGAGTGCTGGCTGCATTTTTTAGTGGAGGATCCAGACATCTTTAACTCCATGGGTATTCAAATAAACAAAAAGTAAAATATATCTACATTTTCAGCTATTTTTAATTAAAGTCTTTGATGTGGTTTTATAATTGTGTTCTTTTAAAAAAATCAAAATAGAAATATTAGCATAACAACTCAAGTCCATACATACAGGCTATATGGAAATAAACCTTAAATTAGACATATTTTATAGTCAAAGTTAGCAGAAGTCATATTTTCAACCCAATTTTCCACTTTCTCATATTGAGGAATAAGTATTTTTGTAAATCCAAACTCTTCATTTAAGTTTAGTTGGCAATATTTCCTAGATCCACAGCCCTTATTTATGATCAAGGAAATGGTGTTCTATTTTAAAGTATGGTTTACTTATCTCAACAGTGTTTACATTTGCTTATCACCAGCATATTAAGCTACTCTGAATAGACCATACCAATACCTAATCTTAAGATTCTTTGCATTTCTGTAACGCAGCTCGTCTGTGATTCTGGAATGGGCTTGCTCTCTGAAGTCTTAAGTGGTGCCCTGAACCGACTCTACTAACATTTTTTTTAAAATAATGACTAGCAGAATGCAACTTGGGGATGGTGGGAGATCAGTTTGAATACACCCCCCTCCACACACGCAACCTTCTACTTGAATTCAGCTTGACATACTCTCAGGTAAGAAGCTACAGGACTGCAGCCTGTGAGTACTTTACTGGTCTGATACCCATTCTTTTAAAGAAAGGGAAAAACAACAAGCTCCCATCACATTCTATAGCCGCGAAATTGGAGCTGGCAAGGGAAACTGGGGATTGTTCCTGTCTTCACAATAGGGTGCAATGTGTGGCAAGAGTATTAATGGATCACATTGTTCTTCCATTCACACCTACATGTGAACCTGTCACACATGCTCAAAGAAGTACAACTTTTGGCAGAGGTTACTGCACTATGGTCATGCTCCTGCCAATTTAGAAAGGTTTGGGGGAATGAGCAAGAACAGCAGATGTCACTGTATTTATAATATTTACTATTTACACAAAATGGCAGACAGTGAGGAAAGTGGTTTTGTGGCTTGAAGTCCTAATGCACAAATATAAAACGGCAAAATGGCTAGTTGTTACAAGTTACACAGGCTACTCAAATCCACATTGCTTAAATGGGCCAGATGGGCGGGTACTACTACTACTACTATACAGTGGTACCTCGGATTAAGAACTTAATTCGTTCCGGAGGTCCGTTCTTAACCTGAAAACGTTCTTAACCTGAAGCACCACTTTAGCTAATGGGGCCTCCCACTGCCGCTGCACAATTTCTATTCTCATCCTGAAGCAAAGTTCTTAACCTGAGGTACTATTTTTGGGTTAGCGGAGTCTGTAACCTGAAGTGTCTGTAACCTAAAGCATCTGTAACCCGAGGTACCACTGTAATACATAAGCACAACAGTCCCTCCACAAAGATAGATGGAGACTGGGAAACTGCCTAGGGAACCAGCAGTTGCAACAGAAGTCCATAAGCATTGTGTGGAGGAGGAAAGAGTGCTCAGATGCAAATGACTGAAGTTTGCATATTGCAAGGGTTGAAAGACTTTGAGGCTCAGGGAAATAAGGAAAGGTAGAGATAGGAGGGAGAAACAAGATTTATCCAGAGAAAGGAAGGACAAAGTGGTTTCCTGACTTTCACTGTAGGTTGCCATGGCCGAGTCTGGGGTTCCTAGCATTGGTTCAATCTATTTGGTACATTGTCCTCAGCAAACTACATTGACAGCTTATAAATCGCCTCCACTTTCTGAAAGGGCACCCAATGGTGTCAAGTGAGAACAGGAAGTGCCTTCAAATGAAGTTCAAATATAGAAAAAGATTTCCTTTTTTTATAACACTGACATGCATTTCCTACAAGGATCCTGACTAATCTGAAGAAATTACGAAACACTGCTTGAGAGGCAGAATCTAACGAAGGAAGTCATATTGTTTCTACAGCCATCCACAAGATCAGAGCTGTTTTGAAAAATAGAGGAGCATGGAGCATCCTCCTGGAGGAATAAAAGTATTCCACATGTGGAGTAATCCATTGGGCAGAAGATGCTGGAGGAGATATCCAGTTATAGGAATGAAGCATCCTGGCAAGGCTTTAGCTCTAAGACACAAAGCGTGATTAATGTTAGTTCTGGACTGAAGGTATACTGAATTGCAATTAACATAAGCACTGAATTACTATCAGACATATCAATACAAACTTCCCACAAGGGGATCCCAAGAGCTCTCTGGCAATTCAGAATTCACAGCCAGGTGACTGAATTGTCTCTTGTGGGGAAAGATGTCGAAGCTTCCCAGGACGTGAACATTTAAATCCAATTATCAGTGGGAAAGACTTGTTGAAGGAATAAAGATGTATGTTTGCATTAGATTATTTGAAGGAAGCTATGACTGTTTAAAGTGGTATGATACTACTTTAAATGTATGGTGCAGATGGGACCTTAGGCTGCCATCTGCCCAGTGTGTCAAGAGACTTTCTTAAGGGTAGTATCTATTTAAGCATTTTGCAAATAACTAATTTCATACAAATTGTGGTACTTCTAAACTGCACAGGTCTTGAAACACTACAGCTTATCTTGAGATTTCTGCCAACTTCAACACCTTTCTAAAAGCAGAACAGCATACACTCAGACCACACAGAACTGAGAGAAGAGGAACATGAATTCCGCATTTTTGCATATTCTAACTTAGTTTAGAGAGAAGGGTCTAAACCTTACACATCCTACTGGTGACTGGGGCTAGGTGTGCTTTTAACAGTGTGTTTGTTTGTTTGTGTGTGTGTGTGTGCGGGCACGTGCAAATCCTTTGGTTGCATCAGAACAAAATCACACACAACTGCCACTTCAATAGGATCTTCATACTGATGCGATTCCTTTGCAAGGATTCTAATTCTCTAACATTCTTTCTGCAGAACCTACAATTCTTGCTTTCACCTACTGGAAATACATGACAACTGGGAAATCACTTATTTGTGTTGTGGGGGCGGGGAATCACAGAGTAGTCTCTCCCCCACCCTACTTCTTCTGGATGCCTGGAGATTCTGGATTTCTGGAGAGAAACACTCTCTCCAGAGGCATGTATAGGGAAGGACATCAGGCTCTCTTCCCTATTCCTTCCATAAGGGGGGTTCTGTTCTTGAAAAAGCAGTGCCAAAGCGCAACTGTTTAAACCTTTCTCCCAGGCATGCCTCCTGATCCTAGCTGCTCAACAGACGAAACTGTATTTTTGGAGTGAACGATTTAAATCAGAAAATGAGGGGGGGTGGAGAGAGAACAATTTAACAACTCCACTACTGTACTACCTCAGTGATTGAATAAGCACCCCACCCTCCAAATACAAATTTCCATTTAGTAGAGAAGGTTAGAAAACTAGGATTACTGCCTGCTTCAAATTTCACATAAGCCACAAACTCTCTTGCCTTAGGCAAACCACTTTCACCTTCCCTATAATATAGGAATGAGATTTGCCTACCCCTACAAAGATATTGTTAAGGATTGCTGAGATAACATACATAAAGCACTTTGAGCAATTCAAAAGCTCTATATAAAATGTAAACTTTTGTTATTATGATAATTCAAAGCCCTACATGTGTAGTCCTCCCTTCCATAGATGGTCCTAACAAAAGTGGCTATCTATGATAAACCTACCATGAAGTCTGAATAAGAGATTTTTCTTCCCTGTGTTTCTCAAGTTCAACTATTTTTCATGAAGGAACAGAACTATGAGCATGCTTAAAAGGAGAATGGTGACAGCAGGACATAGGGGAGTTAATAATAATATTCCAAATTGTCATGCTTATCGCTGTGTCATTACATATGACTATGTCCTATATACCAAGACCTTTCTTTCTAAAAATAAAATAATATATTTCAACCAACTCATTAGGAACAGGTAATAATAGAGAACTTCTGTTCATTATCTGCTAGACATTTCTCATTCTGAGCAATAATTACATGGTTTGGTTAAAAGAAAAATGCAACTGTTTTAGACAGAGCACAAAGGAAAGGAAATTAGGCATTTAAAAACTATATTACAGGCAGGGGTGAGGTGGTGTCAAATCAAGATGTCAAATTATGGGAACTGGAGCTTAGCGTTCCCTCAGAAAATGGCTCAAAAACTTGTTCCGTGTTCAGTGCTCATGGAAATAGACAGAGGCAACCATAAAGGGAGTCTGTAAACATAGGTGCATGGTGCAGAAGGATGGTCTTTATTAGCAAATGGTCTTCAAGAAATTTGAGAGATTCAAAAATAGTTCAAAATGTTTGTATTTAAACCTTAGCAGGTTGTCATGATGTGATGAGTAGGGATGGGTGATATGGGGTTTTCAACATCACAATATATCACCAGCTAAACATTGTGATATATTGATATGAGGATGGAACTATGTAGAGGTGAAGATGAGCATGACTACTCTGCTCTGCATAGCAAATGTCAGAAAGCATGGCTTCATAGGCTGTCAGGGACTGGACTGAACAGGAGGAATGGAAAATTAGCCCTCAGTTTGATCGGCTCCTCTCAGAAGAGGAGGGGGAATGGAAAATTTCGCCTCCCCCCAACCCCCCCCCCCAGGTCTCCAGCAGTTTCAGGAGGAGAGGGAGACAGGGATGATGTACAGCTGAATGAGGAAATCCCGAGTTACGAGATAGTGGTGGTAGTGGTGGAGGAGGGGGAGGGGGAAGTTAGAGACCAGACAGCAGAGACCTCCCTGGAGAGTATGGGAGACTCTCTTAGTCCAAAGGCTCAAAGATCCCTCCGTATAAAAGAACAGAGAATGTGGAGGGATGCGACTCCTGTGACTTCCCATAGGTTTCCAGGATGCTGTGGGAGACGGAGTAGCCAACGTCTCCTATGCGTGGAGACAAGGATCTTTTGTCTTGCAACCAGATGACTGAATAAAAAGCCATAAAATACGAACGGTTTGCTCTTCTTGCCTCTGAGGTTACGGGGGGGGGGGGGAGGATAATCCACACCTCACATAGGCATTTAGTTCTCTTTAGCAAGATACGGGCCTTTTTCCCTTCTTCTCAAATGGCCTGTGCTTTGGTACACAAGAGCTGTATGAACAACTCAAGATCAGCCTGAAGTTTGTATATTTCATAATGGTATAATGTTAACTGAAAATATGCATTTCTGCAAGATTTAGAACTTTTTTTGGTTAATGCAGTAGCTAATGTTTCTCAATGAGTGAGGTTCAGAGCCTTTTTAGAACTACCATCACAGTAATCAATGTGACAGTAACTCCATTCCATACTTAACATACTCAAAATAATAATAATACAGTGGTACCTCAGGTTACATACGCTTCGGGTTACATACCGTCTTTCCCCCTTTTTAAGACACCGTCTTATAATTTATTTCCCTCAAAAAAACACAGGGTGGCTTATTTTCGGGGGGATGTCTTATTTTTATTACGTCAGTATGGTACGGTACAGCCTCCCCCTGCGTGCTGAGCAGGCGGGGCAGAACTCTGCAAGAGGCGCGTTTTCCCCCCGCGCCTCTCGCTGGTTCACTGCCTCCCTGCGCACGCAGGAGGGGCTGAGGAGGCGACAGGAACAATGGCGGCACCACGGCTTACTTTTGGGGTACGTCTTACTTCTCACAAAGGTAAAAAAACCCTGCCATGGCTTACTTTATGACTACGTATTAAAAAAGGGGAAACAGGGTACGCTTCAGGTTAATAACTCCGCTAACCCAGAAATAATGCTTCAGGTTAAGAACTTTGCTTCAGGATAAGAACAGAAATTGTGCTCTGGCGGCGCAGTGGGAGGCCCCATTAGCTAAAGTGGTGCTTCAGGTCAAGAACAGTTTCAAGTTAAGAACGGACCTCCGGAACGAATTAAGTACTTAACCAGAGGTACCACTGTAAATTGAAATCTGCTCTGTTGAGCTTGAATATCCAGCCCCTTACCTCTATCATCTATATATCTATGGTTTTGCCAATGCATGCCATGCTGCGATGTTTTGGTTGGGTCTCAAATAATAATTTTATTAAATCTTTTTGTTTAAAGGATAAAGGTAAAGGGACCCCTGACCATTAGGTCCAGTTGTGTCCGACTCTGGGGTTGCGGTGCTCATCTCGCTTTATTGGCCGAGAGCCGGCGTACAGCTTCCAGGTCATGTGGCCAGCATGACTAAGCCACTTCTGGCGAACCAGAGCAGCACACGGAAACACCGTTTACCTTCCCGCCAGAGCGGTTCCTATTTATCTACTTGCACTTTGACATGCTTTCGAACTGCTAGGTTGGCAGGAGCTGGGACCGAACAACGGGAGCTCACCCCGTCGCAGGGATTCGAACCGCCGACCTTCTGATCAGCAAGCCCTAGGCTCTGTGGCTTAACCCACAGCGCCACCTGGGTCCCTTGTTTAAAGGATACAAGAAGGTAAATTTGAAGGGCACATTCAGTAAGATTGTGCAATACCTTTGCTGATTCATTGTACACTTGGCAAGCTGTTTTACAAGGAGGGGGTCATAGCTGGGAAAGGAAGCTTACCACTTCCCTCCCAAGATGCAACCCCTCCCTCTTTCTGTATTAGAATAATAGAATCTTAAGAGTTAGAAGGGACCCAAGGGTCATCTAGTCCAACCCCTTGCAATGCAGGAATCTCAGCTAAAGCCTCCATGACAGATGGCCATCCAACCTCTATGGAAACATCCCTCTTCTGTTCGAAGGCTTTGTTAAGCCTAATCGTATTTTACTTAAGGCTGATTTCAAAAGCCCAATTGTGGTACAGGGCAATGAGTTTTCAGTTTATCACAGCTGGGGAAGTAAGGATGAACCCTTTCCTCTGAAGCTGCAACACCCACCCATCTAAATACTGGCGCTCACCCACTGAACTAGTCAGTACCAGTCCCTAGGAAAAAGACAACACCATCCATATACCAGCAACATATAATACCAGCCTCTCATCACTAATTGTTCAATGACAACGCCATACAAGTGGTTTATGAAAGTCAGCAAAGAAGGTTTGCCATATCGTTAGCAACAAATCTTGGGAAAGTTGATCTAAGGAAGTGAAAAGGTGAGACCAGAAGCTTGGAGAGACTGAAATAATAAGCAGATCTTAAAGGGCAGCCCAAATGCAATTGGTGTGTGTGTTCCTGCCAAAAGGGGATGGAGAGCAGAACCACGTTTTGTGGGCGCGATCCAATACTCCTGACACCACTCTCGTCCCCACATAACTTATTCTGCAACCAATGCCAACTCAAATTCATGTACTGTAACTGTTCACTAGGTTCCCTTCACAATTTTAATGGCATACGTTTGTTCAATGTTTCTAAACATCACAGGTTGTAATTTTATTGAGGGCACATTTTAAAAAGATCACTTGATCATGCAACAAACTGAGGTAGAAACTTCTTGCAGAACAATTCTCCGCATATAATGGGCTGAATAAATAAGCCTTCAATCTTTTAAAGAAAAAATGTGTCAGAATGCAAAATAAGGATCCCACTAATTTAAGTGATTATTCTTTCCAGTGTTTTCATTGTCAGCTCTGTGTGTTAACACCTCAGGGGTTTTCCAGGAGATTGAGAATAAGTATTTCAGTACCTGCCACGTACTTCTAAAACCCCCCAGATAATCTTATTCACAAAAAGTATGAGAAAGACTAGCAATAAATAGAGACAAGAGAGTGGCTGGGGGGACCCAGCCAGATGGGCGGGGTATAAATAATAAATTATTATTATTATTATTATTATTATTATTATTATTATTGGTAGCACCCTTATAGGAACTAAGGCCTATAATATTGTTACATGCATAGCATGCTGTGCAGTGCATGTCTACCCAGAAGTCCCATTCCCAAGTAAGTGTGCACAGGACTGCAGTGTAAATCGTATTTGTGGACTAGGTGTAGTATCTTAACAGAAGATGAATTTTGTATCAATCAGAATATACCATCTGCTTTATTCAAAGCATTCTTACAACTTACGAAGTTCTTGTGTAATATGGAGAACTACCATGTTCTTCCACAATATTGCATCTTTACAATAAATGGGTTCAATTCTACAGCCTTCTGAAGGATTAGCTACAAAAATGAATGGTATGTAGGTAGCCAATACTGTATGAAACTTGTACTGTACAACTATTTGTCATATTTTGAAATTATTACAAAGGGGGGAGGAAAGAAGAAGGCATGCTGAGAGGAGGACACAGGAGCCTGAGGCTTGTTTACATCTGAACAAGGCCATTACACAGTTTGTCAGTTCACTATATATATAATTGACCACATTAATACAAAACTATTACCCTGCAGATCTAATCTTACTGGAAATGAATTCTGCAAGACTTGGGTTTTGTAGCTTTTCTTCATTTTCAAGGACAGTGAAGCCATCTGGTCGGCAGCTGCTTGGCTTTGAAAAGTTGTCATGTACATTACACTATCCTCAAAAATCATCAGGAGACAGTTATTTTCACACTTTGGGTCCTCTCAGATATTGCAACACTACCCATAATGTTTGGCCAAACTGCGAGAGGCAGTGAAGGATAGGCGTGCCTGGCGTGCTCTGGTCCATGGGGTCACGAAGAGTCGGACACGACTGAACGACTGAACAACAACAACAACAACAACCCATAATGTATTAGTCAGGCAAACTACAGAAAAGGAATCAGCCGCATCCTACATATAAGGAATTTTAGCCAGAAGATAAAGGGCACCATGTGGTGAGTGTGTGTCTCCCCCCTGCCCACTGTGGCCTACCAAAAAAGCTATTTCAGAGACCATTACCTGTACAGTGGTACTCTGGGTTACGCACGCGATCCATTCTGGGTTGCGGTGAGTAACACAGGCGTGCGTATCACGAACGCACCAAAAGAAAAAGAAAAAACCCGGAAGTTCACGGTTTTTCACGCTTCTGCGCATGCGCGAAGTGCACAGAACGCAGTGCATATCCCGAACGTACGCATCCTGCAGCGTACATAACACGGGGTATGACTGTATTAGAACAATTACACACACACACGGTATTCACTAGTACAGAGTATCATCAAGGTGTTGCTGTTCATGGCAGCCATTTTGTGCTGGCACCCACAGCACTTTTTTTCAAATATGAAGGAGGAGGAGGAGGAGGAGATTTTGGAAGTTTGGATTTGATATCCCGCTTTATCACTACCCTAAGGAGTCTCAAAGCGGCTAACAATCTCCTTTCCCTTCCTCCCCCACAACAAACACTCTGTGAGGTGAGTGGGGCTGAGAGACTTCAAAGAAGTGTGACTAGCCCAAGGTCACCCAGCAGCTGCATGTGGAGGAGAGGAGGCACAAACCCGGTTCACCAGATTACAAGTCCACTGCTCTTAACCACTACACCACACTGGCTCTCCAGTGAGTGCTGGCACCCCATTTTTTACCAACAAGAGCAGTCTGTGTATATATACACAGAGACTTAAATCACCAACTGTACATATAGGCTACTAACCACAAAAGAGCTGAAATACAGTGGAGCTGCATCGTACTTGCATTTAACTCATGCAAATTTAACCATGCATGCTTGGCAGAAAAAAAAAAAGTGCTTCACAGCAGGTCATGTGCAACTGCCACCCCTGGAAAAAGCAGCGAGGAACCCTGTTGTTGTTTTTTGTTCCTCCTTCCCTCTCTTAGGATCCCATCCACCAGTTTAAGGAACTGTTCCAGCCTTTTTCTCCTGCCTCCCTTTCTCTTTCTCTCCCTCTCTGCCTCCTCCTCTGCTTTTTATCCCTACTCTCCAGGCTCACACATGGAGGAGTGGGCACGAAAGCCCCTCTCACTGGACTACCAATACATACAGCTCCAGCTCAGAAACAAGCTGTGCCTCACAGCCTCACAGGGGAGGGAACGTGTGTAAAAAGATTTTGATTGTAATTTTGATTATAAGCAACTTTTTTTGTCTGACATGATGATTCCACTATAATGAAATTAATTTTTTGATGGAAATTATAATTACTTTTAATGATGATAGGTTAGTATGAATAATTTACTGAACGGTTTCTGCTTGGCTCTTATACTGGAGCACAAGCTGGCCTGCAGTTTTTTGTATGCATTTTAAATGATTTTTCTAAAAGGAAGGAAATAAATAATTAAATAAATAAATAAGGCAACTAGTAGTACAAATCAATTTTTTTTTAAAGTAGTTGCGAAAGTAAGCTGCCAGCTACAAGTAATAACCTTGGGATCATGGAATATTTGAAAGTGTTCAAGCAGATGGTCAATCGACAATAGTTGACTGGTCAACAGACTGGCATGCTGACCCAGAAGAAACCCTCCACAGTGGCAGACAGTGAGAGTTGCTGTAATGGAAAGGAAAATGGATACATATACACAAAAGCACTTAAGCTCACATATGGGGTTATCTGGATCAGAGCCCTCCATTTCAACCATTTTACTTGTGCAAATCACATTCGTGTAAAATAAATGACATTTTCCCATGCAGTCCACCATGATGACATCATGCTTTTAGAAGCAATTATTTAAAAATAGCTGAAGTTAACTTTAGCTGATATACACATTAGAGGGTTCATTAGCTACAAAACCACCACCACCACCTCCTCCTCATTTCAAATGGACACAAGAGCTTATATACAATGCAATTTTATCTTTACCGATGCTGCCTTTTAAGATTTCACTTAAGGGCTAATTGGCAACACACAATGTATAATCTAGTTCCACATCTAAAATGGCTTTCATCATGATCAAACATTTACCACAAATTGTGAACTCATGGGTGAGGTCCTCCTGAAACAAAAGCAGTAATAGGCTAAGAATATGCAACACCTTTTCTTTAATTAGAACAAAATGTCGTATTTTAATGCTTTGAAAGAAAATCACACCATCAAGTGCCACACAGGTCATCAGCCAAACCACAAGGAAATTACTATTATGGTTATCCATTCAACACAAAGCTTTATAGTATGGCAATAAATGAAGTCTAAAAGTCATCAGGAATTCTGAAAGTTTGCTAGTGTCAATACAGCTGCATACTGTTTGAGTGCATCCACTGAGATAAACTGGAAATAAATAAAGTGTGTGTGTGTGTGTGTGTGTGTGTGTGTGTGTGTGTGTGTGTGTGTGTGAGAGAGAGAGAGAGAGAGAGAGAGAGAGACAGAGAGAGGGGGGGGTAGAGAACCACTTTCTATTATTTAGAAACCCATGGCAATTGGGGAGTAGGAGACTACATTTCACAGTAAGAAGAAAAAAATTAAGGATTCTCTTAATTTCCAAAACTGTTTTCTGAGAAAATTAAAAATAGGCATACCAGAGCAGTGAGCAAACACCCTGCTGCTAATCAGCTGCTAGAATGGAGACAGCGATGACAGAAGCTATTTTGGCACCCGATATCAAGTTTGACTGACATGCCTCCAAGCAGCAGTCAGTCTCTTCCAGCTGTTCCTGAATCTGCAATTGCTGGACGAAAGACTACTCACAGCACAAAGGTTGCTATTGCTATGCTACCCATGACAAGACTGGAATCAATTAACAAGCTAGAACACAGCCCACTGGGTTTCTTACCTGTAAGTTATCCCACAGTGGCTTAACTTTTTTAAAAGTTCTCTGATGATATTTATGAGTAATGCCCCCCCCCCCAATCAGGGTAGGAAGGCAGATTTAAAGAAATTAAAAGACTGCCCACACTATGCTCGACTCCTCCCTGTAAGTCCCCAAGCTGAAAAGTTGAGGGGAACTCTGAAAATATATCCACAAGAATCTCAGAAGAACTAAGAAATAATAGCAATAAATGGCCAAGTAAAGAAGAAACTGTTAGTTCTCTCTGACATTCCAGGTTATTCAGGGTCAAACGATGAGATTGATGCAGATCCATGATCAGATTTCCTGTGTCTTTAATTTTTATCACATAGAGATCATGGTGAACCCTGATATGGATCTCTGGGTGAGATTCAAATCCCAGCACAAAGGGCTTCCGATAGTGCAGCAGGGCTTTTCAACCCCCCACTCCCCCCCCCCAGTACCTCCCAAAATTGGTTTGTAAGGTCAGGAGACTTCCATCTAAAAAAACCAAAGAGAAGTACAAAAATACTATATTAACAACAACAAAAACCCAATAAAATCAGGTGCAAGGGTGGAGTTGCATTTTGACATATCAACAAGTGTTGGTGCAATATGCATCACAACCCACAAACCAACACCTCTTTACTGATGAACCTCTTTGCTTTCTCCAAAAGGAGGTTCTGGCATTTGAAACAGAAGTACAGGTACTGTATGGAATTTACAAGTTACATGAATTCACAGGTAGGAGCCCCAGCCTGCCATTGTTTCAAATAGCTGGCTGGGACCCCTCTCTTCTAGAAGGAAGGACAAAGGAAGCATTCTACTCTGCATTTTCACAGGGAATGTCAGGGAGCTCCATCCCCCTTCCAGCCCAGCTCTGAGTGTTTACAGAGAACAGCTGCCGATTTTAACAACGGATTCCTCCTCTGCTTCTGGGAGCGGCAGTGAGCCAGAGGGGGAGGTGTTGCCAGGGCTTGAGTTAAGCAGGGAGAGACCTGGGAGCTTTCAGAGAGGAGGTCCGGGGGAGAGACGGAGGAAAAGGAAACAACGCTTTCACTTCCCCCGATGGCTCTGTTGGCGGGAAAATCGCAACTCCGCACTTCCGGATTCTGCTAGTGATTGATTAGACATGTTTATGACTTGCTCTGCATTGTAAAGTAATTAGCTTAGATAAAGGCTTCAAAACCAGATGACTCGGACTCTTTATTGAACGACCGGCGAAGGGGGGCAGCCCTGACAGGGAACTTATCCACCCCCAGCATCTTTTACATGTAGTCAATTCCACTGGGAGTGAAGGTAAGAAGGGAATCTTTTTGCTTTTAATTGTTTGAACCGGAAGACAACAGATTGTAAGGAAGGTTTTCCAGAAGCCCTGAGCTTTTGAAAGCTGAAATATAAAATTGATTAAAATAAGAGCAGTGGATTTAAACCAGTGGATCAACTAGCAAGTTAAGCCCCAGTCTGACACAGCAGGTTGAGGTGTGCACTCGCCAATAATTCCTGTCCTTTGCACTTGTGGACTTCAAATACACAACATGACATTTGGACCTAAATGTCAGCTCAGCTTTACACTCTAAATTCTCAATACTGCTGTCCTACAATTACAGGACTATATTCCTGAGTTCTTTGCAGTCTAACAAGTGTTGCCTGTTCTCCGCAGTATGCTTTTCAACAGCAGAATAAGGATGGGAGAAAAATGGATCCCACAAGCTAAGGAGTTCTATAGGAGTGCAATAATCAACTGAGCAAACTTACAAAGCTCCTTCATAGCTCAATATATAATTGCATCTCTAAGGACTGTTAAAATTGGCTTTGACCTGGAAAAACAGCCTTCTTTCTCTATCTTCTTCTTTAAATGTTACTATTGCATCTGTGTTACCCAATCATAAAGGACGCGGGTGGTGCTGTGGTCTAAACCACAGAGCCTAGGGCTTGCCAATTGGAACGTCGGCGGTTTGAATCCCTGTGACGGGGTGAGCTCCTGTGTTCGGTCCCTGCTCCTGCCAACCTAGCAGTTCGAAAGCACGTCAAGTGCAAGTAGATAAATAGGTACCGCTCCGGTGGGAAGGTAAACGGCGTTTCCGTGCTCTCCTCTGGTTTGCCAGAAGCGGCTTAGTCATGCTGGCCACATGACCCGGAAGCTGTCTGCGGACAAACGCCGGCTCCCCTGGCCTATAGAGCGAGATGAACGCGCAACCCCAGTCGTCCGCGACTGGACCTAACGGTCAGGGGTACCTTTACCTTTACCCTTACCCAATCATATCATAGCTAAATTTGAATTATTAGTATTGGCCAACTACAAGGCAGCATATGTGCTATGGGCCTACGTTTGCAAAGAAAATGTCTGAAACGGTAGGTAAGCCAAGTTTTGAGCAAAGTTTAAAATTTAAATTTGAAAATTAAAGCTAATTCGTGGATAGTTAACAAATCTGCCTCATATTTAAACATACAGCCATTTTAATTACCCTTAGATTTAAATTTGGCTACTAAAGGAAGCAGGACATAGCTATTCAAAGATGTGAATTTAGAAGACCTCTGTGAGAGCTCCTCTCCAGAGAACTTTGTCTGGAGTAAAAGGTCCTCAAAAGACAGAGCAAGGTGACACAATAGCAGAAGAGAGGACAAGGAGCTGTTTTTCAGATGATCTCATGCCAATGATCTACCTCCAGGGATGAGTAGGGTGGATTAGCGGGGACCATCTTTGCTGTGGGTCCAGGAATACCTGTTCCCTGCTCTGAAACCCCTTTTCTACTTGGCCCTGACTGACTTCAACTACAAAGGTTGAAGCTCTTGAACAGACTATTGGACTGAGATATTGTTTGGGGGGTGTTGTTGTTGGGGGGTGGGTGTTGTTGCTGTTATTATTTATTTATTTTAGAACTTATAATTTATGTAGAAATTGTTCAATATGTACTTCTTGATGTTTTATTATTTTATTACTTTTGTCATGTCTGTTACTATATAATTTTTTACACGTTGTAAGATGCCTTGAGCATGGTTTTAACTCTGGAAAGGTGGTATGCAAATAAAACGATTGAATGATTCTCATAATAGGAAACCTGATTTGACAGAAGGATGAACGGCAGGATGCACTGCTTACTTAGTAAAAACGGTAATGACATTGTGAGATGTCTAGATTATGTCAGCAAACAGGCTGCCTTGCTGCCCTATTGGACAATGTGGAATGAATGAGGCCAGTCACTCTTGGTACACGTAGAAACCTTTTGGTACATGTTGTAAAATAGAGTTACAACTGGAACAAAGTACTGCTTCACATAAATAAAAATCAACCAGTGGAGTTTATTTCCTCTAAAATTTGGAAAATCAGATATGGCTTTGAAAAGAATGAGACAAATTTCATGGGAGAACAGCATAGCAGGACAAAGTTAAGGATAGCCTCCATCACACCCTGCTTGTGAGCTTCCCAGAGACAACCAATGGACCACTAATGGTGGCAGAATGGAACTTT
This sequence comes from Darevskia mixta, assembly GCA_034641385.1. Classification (NCBI taxonomy): domain Eukaryota; kingdom Metazoa; phylum Chordata; class Lepidosauria; order Squamata; family Lacertidae; genus Darevskia; species Darevskia mixta. Next base: position 38,786,486 of record JAWWNH010000066.1, read on the forward strand.
AATCTCATACAGCAAGTGAATCCCTAGGCCCAAAGAAGCTCAGTGGACATTTGGAAGCAAATTAAATCCGCATAAAACATGTGCCAAATAAATAAATCCCTGAATGCCAACACCAGAAACCCACATACACCCCCTCCAAGCACATGAATGGCAAAGTGAATTCATCTTTCTATAATTTCCTGTCAAACACTAGAAAGATCATTGAAATTACAAGGACAGTTCAACATTGCCACTTACAGCATATAATTGCCGTACACGTCCATACTTTTGCCTTATGTAGTCAAACCTATGAATATCAAATGACGCAGCATACTGTTGATCTACTTGTTTGATTAAAATTCATGGTACTACATTATTTTTAGCAATCACAACATCTAATCAGTTAATCAAACTACAAAGAAACTGAAAGGACAGCTAGATGTCAAAATCATTTTTCTTACCTGACAAACAGATGTAAGTTAAATATTCGCCCTGACCCCCCGTTGCCAAAAAAGGAATCTTTTTCTTCGTTCTCCTTTTTACTTGGACTGCTCCCAACATTCTTTCATCATGTGGAGCGAAAATCTCTTTGCTGATAGTGGATTTGGCACTCATTGTAGATCAGAGATGGAGGAGAAGGATTGCGTACCTAGAATAAAATTCATATGGTACACTTTAATTTCACTTATACAGCATACTGATTCCCATTACCCTTCACTTATATAGTACACTGTATACTGATTTCCATTACTCTTCAATAGAAAGTACATGCAAAAACATATGCAAGATAAAAAAATACAAAAGTAGTTATATGGTCAAGGATTAAACCCAACAGTATAACAAGATCCTTGCTACTGTCATCATGGCAACTGCCATCAAGTTTATGCCCTCTCAGAATCCATTATCTGTCATGCTGAGAGGATGAGACAACAGAAACTCTTTCCATGGATTAAGTATTTTTTTCACCAAACCACCATACCCTCCCAGAGCAGGAAAAAAAATGCAACTTGCAAGAAGCAGGTGTGTGTGGGGAAAGAGAGAGAGAGAGAGAGAGCATAACATATAAGCTCCAGGCTTATTTATGCATATAAGGCTCCAGGTTCATTCATCTATATCTCATGAGTGATTCTGCTATTCAGGCTCACCAACAACATGGCAAATGCATGTACTATGGATCTCACTCCAAGCATAAGGATCAGTTATTGACACTTCACTTTTATGTAAACCAGCTTAACTCAGATCTTTCCATTTAAATACTCCTATAAAGACTCCTGTTTGCAGTCAGAGTAAAGAGTCCTTAAAAATATTAACTAATTTGTTCATGGGTTTTTTTTAATTGCCGCAAGACTTTAATTGTTTTTGCAGCAACCAACAAACTATTCTTCCCTAAATCACGGACAAATTAGTTACTTCAACATACAACAGTGTTGATTGGAAGCAATAAGAATATATATAATTCATTGCTTCCTGGTTACTTCCCACTGCAAATCCCCCCCTCCCAAACTTCACTGCTTGCCTACAAGCGCTTTGCTGTAACTCCTCTTGCCCTGCGGTATTATGTGATTACATCATACACTGGTAACATCAACAGACATAGCCCTTCCCATTTACAGTAGCAAGCTACATCTGCATGGACACTGGTTATTGTTCACTGACAAACGTTCTTCTGTGCAAGATGGAAAGCTGCACTTCCAGCAGCCGTCTAAAAGATCGGTCTTGTACTGCTTTCAGCTACACTGATCTTTGAATGATTTGTCTTCTTTTGGTATATTTCCAGGCAGACGTGCCTTTCTTCACGTGATGCCAAATGCTCTGAATACAAGACAACTTTAGTACGTGAACATCCAACTATCCTAAGCTCTCTGAAGTATTGTGTATCCATTTAAGTTTAAGATATGATCTCAAGCATCTGATTTAGCATGTCTGATATATTTAGTAAGCCAAACGAAAAACAAACGAACACCATGTTAATTTTACATGCTGTAACAGACAGCAAACTGATATACAACTATCGGGGAGTGAGTCCCATTGAACTCAATGAATCTTACTTCTGGATATACATGCACAGGATTATACTCTGTAAATAACTCAAAGGTGTCAACTACTGTACTCAAAAGATTCAAATACTTTTGTAGCGAAATACTTGACTTGGGATGCATGTGTGCAAGTTACAGCATACACTTAATGCCATTAAAATTTTACATTTGAAACCAGAGTCAAAAGCTTTACTTGGAAATTATTGTTTTTAAAATTAGTTTTATAGGAATACAAAACTCTAAATCAAAATGAAACTGTACTGCAACATTAGTACAGGAATCTTATTTTCAAAAATCTTACACATGGTATAAATTGTCTGGCTATGAGGTTTCATGAATCTTAAATATCCAAACCGGCATTCTGAGTACCATGCTAAGATTTCTCTTGCCTCATTCAAATTCTCAGATCTCTAACTGGAAAACAGTATTCTGAAACAGAGTTCTAATCTGTGACCACCCTCAGCAGAAATCTGCCCTCAGTAGGAATATCCAAACTAGGCCACAGATGAACGCAGCTGTAAAAATAGCGGTAAGGAAAACAGCACTCCTTCAGTCTAAGCCTCCAGAATTGCATGTTACTGCTTCAAAAACTTGTGCTTCTGCACCTACTTTCCATCTCTAATTTCTCTGAATTACAGTGGTACCTTGGTTTAAGAACAGTCCTGTTTAAGAACGATTCGGTTTATGAACTCCGCAAAACCGGAAATAGTGTCCCGGTTTGAGAACTCTACCTCGGTCTAAGAACAGAATCCCAACGGTGGAAGGGCACCGGCGGCGGGAGGCCTCATTAGAGAAAGTGCACCTCAATTTAAGAACGGTTTCGGTTTAAGAACGGACTTCCGGAACGGATTAAGTTCGTAAACTGAGGTACGACTGCATAGTTAACAACATTTACATAACTCACTTGATTGCAATAAACCTCCAAGTGGTTTGTGAAACAAAATCTGCTTCGATTTCCTGGTTAGAGAGTTGGTGGCTTTCTCAGGCGTTACATGGAAATCCCATGGATCCACCAACATCTACATCACATGCGTTATGCACATGTAGCTTCAAACGCCTACAATGTTCATGCTGCCGCCTAGGATTCTGAGAATCTTTTCCGACACAACAGTATATCGCATGGCCTTCCTATAAGACATGTACAAGATCACACTCTAGACCAGTCCTCCCCAATATGGTCCCCCTCCTGACGTTGCTGAACTACAGTTCCCATCATCCATGACCACTGGCCATGCTGGCTGGAGCTGATGGGCATTTTACTTTTCTGCAGGTTAACCTCATCATTTGTACGTTACTATTATCTGAAGCAGTGCTTTGAAAGTGACTTGAGTTGTGTTCCACTGACTAACAGACACCCTTAAAATAATTGTTGACCAAGTATCAAATTATATATATGCAAGAGAGAAAACTAATTTTCCTTTTTAACAATGTTTTTGTTTTTTGGGTCTTCAGTAACTCCTTTGCTTCTGTTCAGTCTCTGCTTGGTCGACTTCAGACCTGCCTCAGGCTGTGAAGGTTTATTTGGCATCAGGTGTTGTTCCTCTGTTCCTGTATCAACACCCCTTTCCAAACAATTTAATGGATTACCTTGAAAGTCTTGGCAGTTAGACAAATTCACTCCCAATTATATAGTATGTTTGTTTGTTTTCTCTGAAAGGGTTTCATTTTGGGGGTAGAAGCCATAGTTCTCAATGTTGTGCGTGAACATGTGCGATACAGGGGAACTGCATCTTGTGTGAGAGTTAGATTCCCAGGGTTACACGTATACACGAAAACTGCATATAGCCAAAATAACCCTTGGAGATGTCCATGCCTTCTATAAGGCAATCAGTGACGAATAAAGTCCCACGCAGCACATCTGCACCTTTGGCCAGCAGTGCAGTGGCTCTGAGAGTTGTGTGAATGCTCTCACAAGAGCACTCGTTTTGTGCTGGGTCTTGGCTGTTTTTCCCAGGCAAAGCCACTTTGGCACACCCTGAGAGCAGGGTGCCTTTAGCTCTCAAGAGATCTCATGGGAAATCCCCACCACTCCCAGAGCCACTGAGCTGCTGGTCAAAGGTGCCCTGCTCAAAGGGTATGCCAAGCAGGCCTTGCCCAGGACCTCTGATCCTTTCCCTCCCCAGACTGCCTTCAACCACGTATGGTTGAAATCACAGAATCATAGAGTTGGAAGGAAACCTGAGGATCTTCTAGTCCGATCCCCTGCAATACAGGAATATGCAGCTGTCCCCCAACGGGAATCGAACCTGCAACCTTCATGTTAACAGCACCACATTCTAACCAACTGAGCTATCCCATTTCAAGCCAAATGCATGTTAAGATGCAGATTTGCTGTATATTAAATGTACTAAACCTCTGCTTCCTTATTTATTTTGTAAACACAGAGTAACAAGAACAGACCTAAATAAAAAGAACAAAATACACCACTACAATAAAATCAGCTTTAGCACAATATGACACACTTTAAAAAACCAAAAAGAAATCCTACATTTACAGGAGACTGGACTATATTACAGCCCCTAAAATCACTTCCATGCCACGCACCCTGCCAATTTTAGTTTAAATATCAGAAGCCACTCACGAACTTGGTCCTTGGCTGTAGGATGTAACACCTGCCCTTTAACACTCAAACCAAATGGAGTGCAATTCATAGCATCAAATGTGGGATAGAGTGGAGAACTGACAGTAGATAATTTGGCGGATTCTTCCCCACTTCAAACAGCAATGCCTGTCTCTCTTCCACAATCACAGCAGAGAACGGTCAACGAAAGGAATCCAGCTTTCAAGCTCCAGTAATCTCTATATTAGGGCTCTCTGGATGAAGTGCCATTTCCTTATAGCTCAAAAAATTTTATTCATACCTTGCAAGTAGCAAATGTTAGGGGTTTGTTGTTGTTGCTACCACTTCTGAAAAGGGTCGATACAATCAATCAAGTAACAAACACAGAATAGAAACCAGTAAACAAGACTATTGAGGGAATGCCATTTCTTAGGCTTTTTTAAAATAAGTTTCTTCTTCTTCTTTTTAATGCAGTTAAAACCTTGGTACACAAAAGGCATCCTATGAAACTTCAACGCAGGAAAAGGACATGTTAAAACCGCACAAGAAAAACATTCAATTGCAGACAGGTCTCAAATAGGTGCTCCAAGCTATCCATTTTAGTTGGCTATTCTAGCCATTAGAATATGACTGTCCATTCCCAACTATAGCACAGCTGGGGAACTCATGGCCCCCAACCTCATTTCGTGTGGCCCCCAGGACACCTGAAGCTGCTTGTTTCTTCTATCCCATCTGACTTCCTTCCTCATTTTACACAAGAAAATACCACAATAAAGTGGCAACCCCACTTGTCTGAGTTTCTCAATGCATCATTGTGAAGCTGAGGCATTCTTTCCCCTTTTTAAAGAGTACTTCCTTGCAAATCCAAACCACTAACCAACCAAGGTTGGGAAAGAGGCATTTCTAAATACATCCTTGCCAGCGTACGAAAGTTACAAAAAAACAAGTAGTATATGGGGTGGTGGTGGTTACATGTTAAAATGGTATGGATCTAATAGCCGGCACTGCTAGAATGTATTTATGAGTCATCTGTTGCACTAACATGGACTCCTCAGTTTCCAGTACCGGTAGGTGATGCCTTGTATTCAGTATGTACCGGTAATACCGCATTTCAAATTGCATTCCTTAAGAAGGAACAGGATCCCTCTGCCCTAATCATTCAATTCTTTGGCCAAAGTTTAGTAAGTATGTTAATGCATTTTTCTATTCTATTAAAGAGAGAGAAATGTGTATTTTTATTTCTATAATGATCTGGCAGAAATAATTATAAAAGACAGAATTAATAATAATAATTTTATTATTTATACCCCACCCATCTGGCCCTATATACCACATTTTATTATTTATACCTCGCTCTATATATAACACATATAGAACAACTATTGCTGAAGCAGAACCAACATAGCTTCCACAAGGGTAAGTCTTGCCTACCTAACATTTTAAGAATTCTTTGAGTGTGACAGTAAGCATAAGATGTGATCCAGTCGGCATTGCATATACTTAAGACTTTCAAAAAGTTTTTGACCAGTTACAATGACCCTCACCAATTACTGCAAACTTAGTGGTCAAGAGATAATAGGACAGGTTCTCTTATGGAACAGTAACTGGATAAAGAACAGGAGACAGGAGTAGGAATAAATGGCAAGTTCCATGCTAGTGATCCTTAGGCAAGGGATTGAAAATAAAACTGTCAATATTACAATGCTGTTAATGCAAAGCTATGGTGCAAAGATGCTTGGAATAATAGTGTGTACAGCTGTGATTTCCTCGCCTCAAAAAGAGTGTTGTAGAGCTGGAAAAGATTCAGGAAAGGCCAACCAAAATGATCAATGGAATGGAGAAGCTCCATTAGGAGGCAAGGTTACAACATTAGAGGCTTTCTAATTTAGAGAAAAGATGAGTAAGAAATGTCTTAAACTATGCACATGGTGGAGACATCAGATAGAGAGAAGCTGTCATTCACAGCACTAGAACTCACACACCTCCACAAGTGGCGATAGTGCTGTCACAACTACGGTAATATCCTGCCTGCAGGTTACCCATAGGCATCTGGTTGGTCACTGTGAGAAAAGGATGCTGGACCAGATGGCTGGCCTTATTTAAGTGGGGATTCACAACAAAATGCTGCTATTATCCCCAGTCCCTAACAGGAGTACTTGTGTCCAGGGGTCTAGGTAACCTAGAACACGAACTGCTTTGCATTTTCTGGGGATAAACAGAGGACTCTCCCATTTTGTATCCTCTGAAACCATCTTCATACATACTGTGGGAAGAGACTTTTTAAAACTCATGTGCATGGCACACATTCCAAATCTCCACTTCCTATATACGGTACTGTTAGGAGCTTAGCAGGTCAATTCCTCCCTATTTAGCTCTTCACCCCCTCAACATTTCATAGCTTTAGTCATCTAACAGAGCATGCTTGGTTATCAGGCTTTTTGGTGATGGTAATTTTTCTTCTCTTTTAATTTACAAATGAATATACATCTGAACTTCTGCATTCATCTGTGATTTTAAATTATATATATTTATGCAATTTTTTGTCACATACATTTTCTAAAGGCAAGCTACACTAAAGTAATGGTTTCTAAACCACTTTTTGGAGAACTGTATCACAAAATTTGGAGAAGTAAAAATAAATAAATCCAAAGGATAATTATGTTCTGATACATATACTAATCCAGGACATGCAAATCACATCAGTTCAATTTTAAAAATGCTGATTGAATAAAATTCTCCTCTATTTCCACTACTGTGTATCTGGGGAGCCCTCTTGAGAATCTAGAAACCACCACCTTGCCTGTGGGTGGCTCTGCTTGCAGGCAAACCAATAGTCATGGGACCACTAAGGCAAGTACAGTGGTACCTTGGTTCTCAAACTTAATCCGTTCTGGAAGTCCGTTCCAAAACCAAAGCATTCCAAAACCAAGGCGCACTTTCCCACAGAAAGTAATGCAAAACGGATTAATCCATTCCAGACTTTTAAAAACAATCCCTACTATGCACACTTCTTCTGAAGTTTCAGAACTCAAGAATGTTACTTGGCTTCCCACCAGTCTCCTGAGCACAACACAGAGATAGAAAGCTAATGCCCGATTTTCCAGGAGTGGCAGGAAGCCAAATTCAGAGGAGACAAAATTATAGCATGGAGTTATGAGTGCCTCTCTTGACTGTCAAAGTAGTTTCCCCTGAAGAAACTCCTACTGGACAGGAGAGAACTCCCTTCAGGGCTGCAGTAGCCCCTTTGTTCCAAAGTAAAGGTAATAAACAGCCCTTCCATTCCTTTTGCTATGGAGATGGGAGAAAAGTCAGCATTTTTAAACAAAAGGATGGAAGTGACTTTCCTCTACAACCCTGCTAATAGATGGTTCTGTCTAGGTTTAGGTGAGTGGAAAGCACCAATGCCAATTCTCTGTACTATGAACAGAGAATGTTGTGCTGTGCACAGATGTGGGTCACTGGGATAAACTGTCAGCCAGCAGATCTAGTGTCATGTTTACTGCAGTCTTAGTCATGGTGTTGCATCAATCATGGCACAAACACGTTTGCTGTGATGAGGAAAGCGAGGTGACCTCATGAAAACAGAATGTATCCAGCTATTTCACAAATCACATGACAACGCAGGCGAATGGCTCAGCAGGAAGTATGTAATGCTGTCATTTGAATGATGACAAATGAGGGAGACTAATAGGTTACAATAACAGAATCAGCATGGGTTCACAATCAGCATGGATTCACATGTGCCTGTTACCTAACATACTTAAAGCATGAAACCATCAATTTAGTTAAGTTAACTTCAATGGGTCTACTCTGAATAGGACTATTGCTGAATACCACTCTTTTCTCCTCCCCCCCCCCACAACATTTGGTTATTAAGAACGTTTACGATCTGTCCTTCACTCAAAGGTCCCAGGGTAGAGCCTACATATACATTAAAACAAAATTTAACCAAAAGCTAAAAACAAAATACGACATCATCAATATAGTTGATCATAGCATCTCAACAAAGTAAAACTACAAAGTGGCAGTTATGCACTACAGTACTTGATGCTGAAAGCTTGCAACATTTTTTAAAAAATAAAAAGAGCTGAGTAGTCCATTCAAATACCTTTTCATCTTCTGAAAACAGTGAAAAGTAACACTTAGCAATGGCAAAGGGTGTAAAAAACCATTCATGATGATGCACAAAAGCTGATTAACATTAAGCTAAGATGGCAATAACTTTTTAATGTTGCCATTAGCAATTGATCTGTAACCAACATAATTTTCTCCTTCGAAGCTGTTGCTCAAAACACTCAGAAAAGCTGCAGCAATAAATTAACATGGTTCAGTAATGGTTTAAATTTTTGTTCAGCTTCTCTCTCAGTCACATTCTCATACAAGGCGTTTATAAGAAAAATATTCATGAATCTCAGTTGAGAATAATTTCTTTTTCCAATAAGCCCCAGTTTGTGACTATCTAAAAATAGGTAAACCCTTTGGGACGATGGATCCTTTTCACAAACCTTTGCATGCATTAAAAGCCATGCCAAACATGGGAAGGCTTCCAACTGGTTTCTAGTTCTGCCGGTTTTTTGTGTGGAACTCTGTACGAAATAGCTGCCGTGAAGACGAAAAGATGAAATTAAAGTATCCCTGAGGCGAGAATCGACATTAACACCCACTGGATCCAAGTGAGCTTTTATTACCTTTCCACTTTGTAGCTCAATTACTTAAAAAGTGAAGGCAGTAAACAATTCCACATAGTCTATAGTTCTATGGTACATTCACAAGCAATAGAACTTGGGGGCATTTGTCCTTCCTGCTGGCTCGTCTTCTATCTCTCCCGTCACCCACCATACCAATTTCTCCCACCAAACATACAAAAAAGCTTCCTCAAGTCTCTCGCCACCTCTTCCTACCTTACTTCCCCTGACTCCTGTTCAGAGACATAAAGCAAAGTTATAGTTTGGCATTATATCCGAACTTGTACTGTTTTGTGAGGCACTGTTTGAAGCTGCTCTGCAAAACACAGTTTGTGCCACATGTGACCTGAGGTTATAGCTGTATTTACAGCAAATGACAAATCACAGTTAGAGCTACTGTTCTGCCTCAAGAGGCTGTTGCACTCTGTTGAGTGAACATGGGAAGCTTCATTCTAAAGGGACGGAAAAGAAAAGCAGACAAAAGTGTCTCTAAACCAGATTTGCCTGCTGTATGTCTATAAGCTCAAACTACGGTGAGGGTACTTACACCACAGCTATCCGATCCAAGGTTTGGCATGATGTGTGATACAGTGCACACATGCACACCCACACATACTTGGAAAACGTGCTAAATGTAGCACAAGCAACTTCCTGCATTATGCAGGATCTGCATCTCTCCCCTGTTGGGAAATCAATGAGATTATTGTTAAGATTTCTGGAGCTTAAACTGCTAATGGCTCCTACTGCTTATTTTTTTGCTCCTTCGCATGCATGAACCAGTTCCAAGGTAAAGCATCTCAAAGACCAAGTTCTTGGCAATCCTAAAAAAATGAGTGCAGGCTATAAGAGAGTATGATGCTAGTACTTATAAAACTGAAATCTTTTTCCATCCTCAGCACAAAATTTTAAAATCATTTTATCCTACCTTCTCACTATGCTCAAAGCAGCTAATTAATCATTGTAACAGTCTTCTGAATTGTCCTTGAGATAGACTGTCCTCAAGACGAAAAGAAAAGCTCCGAAGTCTCCAAATTCCTGTTAGTACCAAAACCATACAAAGACAGGAATGAGCATGGGTCAGAGATTTTCAACGTTTTTCAGTCCATGGCTCCCTTGACCAACTATATTCTTTCTGCAGCAGCCCTGTGAGGCTCAGAAGCCCAGTTATGTCACCCCTTCCCTGCAGAGCTGGCAGCCTCTCACCCTTTTTCAAACACCCTCCCTTGTGGAGTGCTCCCTCAGCCTCCTCTCCCCTCTCCTTGGGAGTCCTCTGGGCATCTGCAGCTGCCACCCTGGTCTCTGAGCTGCCTCCCTTGCCCCAAAGAGAGGTGCCTCCTCACACTGCCCTACGGGGGCCTAGGTAGCAACCCCTGGCCAGACCTAGAGGCACCATTTGCCTGGGGAGCTTGTAGCTAGGGCTTTGGGAGGCAGAGATGCAAGAGGGTATCCAAGGAAGGAGGGAAGAAAAGAGGGACAGAGGCCAGTGCCACCCACAGCACCCCAGAACATCATTCAAGGCACCCCAGGGTGCCATGGCACACTGGTTGAAAACCACTGGCATAGGTGATTTCTTTCCTGTACAAACACTTAAGGAAGAGTGGATAACCAGGTGGATTTGAACAACTTGACCCTCTGTTTTTATAATTATTATTATTATTAATTATTATTATTATTATTATTATTATTATTATTATTTACAATAGGATTGAGGCTTCAAGCAAGTAAGATATGTATAGATACCTATGAGATAACCTCAAATTAATTTTTAAAGATTTTTTTGGTCCAAAATTGGGCCCAGGAGAATTTTTTTAAAATTTCGATTTTCGTGCGATTTAAGCTAATGCAATTTCTGCGTCAGTTTAGAAAAAAACCTCCTGTTTCACTTATTTTTCAACCAATTGGGCTTATTTTGGTATCAAAATAAAGCTAATTGTGGTCTCTTTCAAAATAAGGTATAAAAATGGTATCAAGTGCTACAGAAAAGGGTCACTGACCATTCAAAGTGAATTTTTGTCATCCCCCCCCCCCCGGTAGGTTTCATAAGCCATAGCGCACAAACCACAACTAACACGTGTATCATACTTTTGTTGTAAAATGGGCTAACCATGTACATGTTATGTTTTAAAAATAAGGAGGGGTTTTTTGTGGTTATAAAATAAGTTGACCAAAAAAAATTACTTTTTTGGACCTGGGCCCAATTCTGGACCAAAAAATCTTTAAAAAATTAAGAAAATCTGAGTCATGAGAGCACGGCCGAGTATTAAAATCAGGTGATTTGGCGTGGAATGACCCAGAAGTTTTTAGCAAAGAACTGTGTCTTAAATAATCAGCAAAGGGAAATCTGAGCTTAATCCAATTAGTTATTATTCAAAAACGAATCCTTACAAAAACACATACCACTACACCACGTTTATTTATTCTAGAATCAACATATAAGTCAAGGATGTAGGTGGCTTATATTATTTATCCCACCTGTCGCATTTCAAATGCAAATACGTTAAGTGCTAGGAACAGCTCTGGCTACACAAAATTCATGTATATAAAAATGTTAGGGGAAAAAATATTAACTTCTGCAAAAAAAACCCAGACAGCCAATGCAGTGTCATTCAACTTCCCTCTTGAATATGCAGCACCAACATCTTCCTCCCTCTCTCAAGAATTTGCTGCAGGTGTATCAGGATTTTTTTATTTTCATTTTTTATAATAGAGTGAAGCAGTAATGGGGTAAGAAAATTTGCCCAAACAGAAAATTTTCCAGTGTTTTTTTAAAAAAATTCCCACAGAAAATTTTCCATTTCCTAAGTTCATTAGCAACAATAAATTGATGCCAACTACACAAGTTGCGCTGTGCTAAACTCCATTGCTCTCTAGGGCATCAGGAAAATCCACTTTGCATGCACAAGGTCCCAGAGTCAACCCCTGGCATCTTCAGGTAGGGCTGGGACAGAACCACATCTGAAACTCTGGAGAGTCACTGCCAGTCACCATGGACAACATTGAGCTAGATGTACCAAAGGCCTGACTCGTATAAGGCAGCTTCCTATGCTCCTAGTAGCCTAATTTGCACGGGAAAGCGTTCCTAAAAAGCCACATCACTGGAATGCAGCTATGAATGAGTTAAAGGATGAGGACAAGTGGGAGAAGGGATACTTAAGCCTTTCAGCTATTCCCCTTCTCTGGTTTTCCCACCTGTGCAGGGGAAAGAATATGGGGTCCACAACTTTGTATATTTTCCCACAATAGTTGGGAATCCACAGGGGAATTTTGAGTGAACAAATAAATGGCTAGTAGGAAAAGGGTTAAGCAGGTCCTTCTCCACCTCTACACCATCTGTGACTGCCCTGTATTTAATTCCGGCAAGGGGGGGGGGGAATCATGAGAAATACATGGGCCTAAGCAGCACTAAAAACCAACTAGAGCCTTTAACAATTTTGTAGGAAAGGTATGATTATGTCTGAGTGGCTGTAGCGCATCACAACCGACAGCGCAATCCTATGCATGTTTTCTTGGAAATAAACCCCACAGTGTTCAGAAGACTTGCTGCCTAGCAATGTAAGTAAGATTGCAGCTTTAGTTTAACTCCAGGAAGCATGAGGGAAGGCGTGGAGGGAATTTTCTAGACAGATGGGTTTTTACTTGACTTTAATTTACTTGGAACAATTAATTTAACACAGCTCGACCCTGGAGATGAATAGGCATGTGTACAGTGTACATGTGGTAAACTCCATTCAATCTAGCCCCACCACTCTAGACAGGTTACTGCTGGTCTTCACACCCATGCTGTGCTTTTAGGCAGACCCAACAGCATTGTGAAGAAGAGGTCAATGGCAAAACAATGTGAAAATATTTCCTGTAGCATTTTCCCCTACCCTTCCTCAAGGGGGCTTGAAGGGTGATCCAAAAGGACAACACTCCAAAACATAGTAACAAATATGTAATAGAGTCCAAAGTTTTAAATCCCAACAACTTCTAACAGATTTGACCATATGCACTTTTGGATCAACACAAGATGAATGTAAAATTCACTTCATAGTATTCCAATTCAAATATTTCAAAAAGCCTTATTCTCAATAACAATTTTGATCTTCAAAGGTAGGTGTGTGCATATGTTTCTATAATCAATTTCCACAACTTCCAGCTACAAGCAATATCAATTTTAAATACTTAAAACATTCAATCAGCCTAAGCAAGGAAGACTAAAGTCCATTCACTGCTTAACTCTGTTTGTTTTCCTCCTGCAACAATAAATCAAATAGAACTTTGTGAATAATTATATGAAAAAGAAATTCATGTATTATGTGGTGTTAACAAGTACAAAACTAAAGTATAACATCAGATAAAACAGGCATTAACCTCCCCCAAGTTTTCTCTCTCTTACTGCAGTGGAACAATAAAAGAGACTTGGTTTATTTGATGATGTTGTAAAGCCAAGCTTTTTTGTTTACATGTGCTAAGGGGATAATGGAAAGACCGATCCAATATTTCCTGAGAGCATTTTGGCAGCAAATATTTCCTGGATTTATTGGAGCTTTTTCAAATTAATGCTGGGTTTTGTCCTTCTATGAAAATAAGTTCTTACTGCCCCCCAAAGCAAGACTCTGAGTCCTTTATAAACACTGCTCCTACGTCATACTGTTCATCCCAAGATGCACCAAGCATCGGGGGTGGGGGCACATTCCATTTTCTGTACTAGCTGCCCCTTCTTTTACTTCCCGCTGCTACCAAACATGGCTATGGAGACAGTGGGAAAACAATCCTTATGGAGTATATGGATGGCAAGCAGAAAAATCTGACCTGAACCTGCCAGCCTTCCCCATAGTCCCGTATCATCTAAAGTTGAGGAAAACACCTCTAGAATGATATTTATGGGAGTATAATAGGGGTGATAGAGGTGACTATGGGAGCACGTTCCATAGTTTAACTATGCATTAAATGAAGGAGAACTTCCCTTTATCTATTCTGAATGTTTCCACAATTAGCTCCATTGGATGTCTACCAGTTCAAGAGTGGACTTCCTACACCTCTCCATTCAGAGAACAGTCCATTTATTCCCACTCACTGCTTACTATTTAACAAAGTCCTGATCCACAAGAGCACTTCTCCTCTTTTTCCATGATTGATAAGCTTACTCAGGAGCTTTTTGTGAGGTACTTTGTCAACTATGTCAACTGGATCACCTCTGTCTATAAGCTTGTTGACATTCTCAAAGATTCATGACACAGGACTTGCCTTTACAGAAGCCATGCTAGTTCTGCTTCAACAAGGCTTGTTCTTTTATACGCTTGGTTATTTTATCCATAACAATGCTTTCCACCAGTTTACCCAGGACAGATGTTAAGCTAACTAGTCTGTGATTTCCAGGGTCTTCCACCCCAGATACATTTTTTTTAAAAAAATGGTAATACATTGACTATCTTCCAGTCCTCAGGTATGGAGGCTCACCTGAGAGACAAGTTACATATTTTTGGTAGAAGATAATCAATTTCATATTTGAGTTCTTTTAGAACTCTCAGGTGGATGCTATCCAGACCTGGTGATCTGAAATACTGTATTTTGTCTTATTTGGCTGAGATAATCAGTTCATCTCTTGCTACCACTATCTGCCTCAGTCCCTCAGATTACCCTCTTTCAAAAGTTCAGGGATGTGCTCTATATCTTCCACTGTGAGGACAGATGCAAAGATTGCATCCAGCTTCTCTGCAACCTCCTTAAGCACACTAATTACTCCCTTGTCATTCAAGGATCCAAAGCCTCCCTAAAGAGTCCTTTGCTACTATTATATTTAAATATCTTGTTGGTGGTAGTCTTCATGTTTTTAGAAATGTGCTTCTCCTATTCTTTTAGTATACCTTATTGTCTGGCTTGCACTTTATTTTTGTTCTCTTCATTTGGACAAGATTCCCCCCCCCCCCCGCCGCCTCACTTTTTAAAGAAGCCTTATTGCCTCCAATAGTTTCTTTAACTCTGCTTGTGAACCACACTCTCACCCTCTTGGCCTTTGTGGTACCTCTCCTTATCTGCCAAATACACTCCACTTGGACTTCTAATATTGCAGAATTGTAGAGTTGGAAGGGACCACAAGAGTCAAGCAGTCCAACCCCCTGCAATGCAGGAATCTTTTGTCCAATGTGGACTTGAACCCACGACCCTGAGATTAAGAGCCTCATGCTCTACCAACTGAGCTATCCCAGCTATTTGTGTTTTCGAACAACTTTCAAGCCATTATGGAGTGATCTGACCCTCTTGATTTTGCCTTTCAACTTCCTTTTTACAATCTCCTCATTTGGGGGATGTTTCCCCTTTTGAAAACAAATGCAACTGTTGACTGACTGCGTAAGTTACAATGGAGAAATTGTACCTTCGTGTAGTGTGATTTGTGCTCTTCATTTTAACCTGAAGGGGCTAAAGGTATTGAGGATGATTAGTTAAGGTCATCATCATATCCCACGTAACAGGAAATTGGTCAGTTATTTTGCCAGTGACCAGCTAAAGCATACGCAGAATCAGTAAGAAAAACGGAAAACATTTGTCTTCAGCTAGTATTATGTAGGACTATAAATGTATGAAGGGAAGGCCCTTATCAGTGGCTCCAAAAACGTATCAGTAATGGCAAGATTGGAAGAAGGGGGGCAGATTTGGCAGGGGTGTGCAAATGACTGCAGAAATCAAGTGGTGCAACACAGAAAACAAAGTGATGAGGAAATGGGGGAGAAAAGCTATTTGGAATACCAGGTGGAAGCCTGGTGAAAATCTATGCAAAATTTGAATTAAAAACATATTCATTATACTTTTGACCTTAAAGTCCCTCTTGCTAACCAAAAGGCCTCATCATTAGCTCTTTGTGTCATCATGTAAGAACCATACAATCCAGTGACATAACAAAAAGTTCTAGCAACCAATCATTTGGTTTAAATATAGGGAGAATCTGGACCACCAGTTATCTATCCGGCTCCTAACACAGCTGCTGCTCTCAAGGAAATTGCCCTTACTTTAGGCATCAGACACTTTCTACCAGCCTTTTTGTCTGTGTTTCAGAATGAGAGACAAGGTGGCTGTTAAAGTGAGCATGCCAAGCTTTCCTTCTGTTGCTGTCATGCTGGAACAGATTACAGAGAATGCCTTGCCTGTGTCTCTTACCTCAAAGGGGTAATCAATGCTCTTGGACCTTCAACTCTTGCACAATTCAAAAATACAAGACTATTGCTGGCCAGAAATATACGTGAACACTGGAGAATGTCACACTAAAATCATGCTGCTCAAACAAGGATGTTTGCTCAGTACGTTATTGTGAGGAAGCAAGCCCCTCAAGTTAAGCATTTACAGTCAATGTGCTTTTGTTATATCAATAGTTAGACGGGTGAGGATTCAGAGACTGCACTGCATGAGACATTCCCAAAGAAATTAAAGCTAATTAACATTCCTCGCAAACTTCAGAGGACAGGAAATCACAAGGGCATCCACCCTACTGGAGTATAAATAATGCTGGAGACTATGGCATCACAGGAAGATATATATGCCTGATCCTGTTTCATATTGTAACTGGTATAGTAGGTTTGCTTAATGTGCAAACATTTGTGCCTTTTTCTGTTTACTTTCCATGGGCCTAGAGATTTATTTGGAACATGACACTTTACTGTCAACTGTATTTGAGCTAACTTAATCTACTTTTTTACTTCTTTTATTCAGGAGGCAGTAGGTGACATTTGTGAGTATTGCAAAGATACTAACTGATCCCAAAGGCTACGGCGTACATGAATTGCAGTCATTTCTCTAATCAAGAAAGCTACTGAAATGTGTGACTTATAAATAAGGTTACGATTTTTGGGTAGTGGCTGCGAAGCATATTAAGTAAGTTTTATTTACGGCCATTGGCCCAACACATAAAAAACACAATTCCTACACAACATACAATATTTAAAACCTTCGGCAGAGGGAGAAACCTTCTGCTCGTTACTAGATAAAAACACAGACTGTCCGTCTTCCTATTTTTGCATTGTGGCTCCTGGATTTGCAGGATTCTCCTGGCCATACCAAATCCCTTTTTTTCTTTCTTTCTTTAAAGCTAAGACTCTGTTCAGGTATTTGGCAACAGTGCGTGATCTAGATGGATTTTCGTCGTTCAATAGAAATCTTAGTTTGGTTTCATTGCCATCATCCGCGCCTCCCACTAAGTATGGGGCAAGAAACTTACTCCTGAGCGAGGAATAGTAAGGACAGCTAAGGAGTATGTGATGCAGGGATTCAGGTGTTCCACAGTTACAATCGCATAAAAGAGATACCTGTCCATTAGAGAGTCTATTTTCCATTACATTGGAAGGAAAGGCATTGAATCTTGCCTTTATAAAGGCATACCTGTGGGCTGATACCGAAAGAGAATCCAAGTAATGAGGGAGTTTTTGCGATGGTAATAAGCCAAGGTTTAGGGGAGAGCAAGTGCCATTACCCAGTGCCATCTTCTGCAGCAGATCTATCTCTTCTAGTTTATAGATTACTGTTCTTTTGGCTGAAGCTAGATCCTGCTCCAGTAAATTTGATGGAGAGAGTCCCATAGCCATAATTCTCAGTTGCAATGTCTTAACCCATGGGCTTTGGAAATCATCCCTCCACATACACTGTATCAAATACAGATTTGAGAGATTATGCCAAAGCGATACCCAGTGGCAAAGTATATGTTTCCAAAGGGCATTTTCAAGGGATGTAATATTAAGTTCCATTCTTATCGCTGCATTGCTTACACAGTTGGGTAATTTCAGTAATCTCCTTAGAAATAGATTTTGTATTACTTCTAATTCGGGTAATTTAACAAAAGTCCCCCAAACTGAAATCGCGTAAGCAATTGTCGGAACCACCTTGGCCTTGAACACTTTCAGTGCTGATGGAATATGAAGGGCCCCCTCGGAGAAGAAGTACCGCAGGATCGAAAATGAGATGGCTTTAGCTCTGTTTGTAACATAGGCTAAATGAGCCTTCCAGCCAAGATTGTATTGGAGCTGAACTCCCAAGTAGTGGAATCTATAAACTTGCTCGATAGACCTCCCATCAATTCTCCAGTTGTAAAGTTTCCGGCTCTTGGAGAAGATTAGTATCTTTGATTTTACGTAATTTATTGTGAGAAGGTTTGAATTGCAGTATGACCCAAATATTTTTAAGGCCCTCCTAAGACCCACTCTGGAAAAGGGTTAGGATCACTGCATCATCAGCATATAATAGAAGGGGGCAGCGGAATTGTGCAAGACAGGGAGCATGAATCCTATTCTGAGTATCTATTAGGGGTGACCTCATGTCAGATATAAACAGATTAAACAGAAGTGGGGCAAGTATACATCCCTGGCGGACACCTCTATTAATGGGAATCAGGTTAGTAAGATCCCCCTCCGGTGTAATTCTGACCCTAGCCGCTGAGCCCTCGTGGAGTTTGATTATTAACCACAGGAGCCTTCTGTCTATACCCCAGCGGGCAAGTTTCCCCCATAGGAGACTCCTGGGGATGCTGTCGAACGCCGCCTTTAAATCAATAAAGGCCACGCAAAGCTGGCCACCCTTTGTTGCGGAGTATTTTCTGGCAAGATGGTGTAGAATCAGAATATGGTTAACTGTTGATTGTCTTTGCCGGAATCCAGCTTGTTCGGGTCCGATCAGCTCTTCCCCATCGGCCCATTGGGAAAGTTTGTTCAACAGAAAGCGGGCATATAGTTTCCCAACTATCGAGAGCAGACTGATGTTTCTGTAGTTCCCAGGGTCATCCGGTGTGCCTTTTTTATGTATTGGGATGATAATTGCGTTTTTCCATATTTTTGGGATCCTCCCTGTTTTATTTACCGCATCAAAAATGGTCGCCAAGACTTTTGCCCACCAATCCGCATGATATTTTATAGCCTCCAGGCTGCGAAGCTAAAACTCAGTGAGTAAGTGGCCTTAGGACTCGCTCAGATTCAGTGCTCTCCACCTGCAATATGGGGATAACACTGGCATATGTTACAGGGTTGCCATAAGGATTGCACGAAGATGACATACATGAAACACTTTAAATACCCAAAAGCAAATGCCAAGTATCATAGTGGGTAGTCCCAAGTCTAGCAGTTTGGAAGTGAAACAGGCTCACCCAGAAACGAAGCAGTGGTTTCTGCATACCTGGATGCCTAAGTGACACAGAAGCATCATTTGTAAGTTAAAATAAATTTTAATGGCCCATTAGCATCTTAACAAGAACCTACAGTAAGATATGACCCTATAGCAGGCATAGGCAAACTTGGCCCGCCAGATGTTTTGGGACTACAACTCCCATGATCCCTAGCTAACATGACCAGTGGTCAGGGATGATGGGAATTGTAGTCCCAAAATATCTGGAAGGCCGAGTTTGCCTATAGATAGGCTGCTTCTCAGCTACATTTAACAAAAACTTCAAGCACTTCTAGCAACCTGTCATACCGGTAATCATACTCCTTTGGTTCAGTAGACAGGGTGAATACAGCAATATCTAGGCAATATGGCTGGAAACATACAGGAGACTAGTTAGCTATGCTTTAAAAAGCTAGGACAACTAACAAATAAAGCCATTAAAATTGGGTGCATCTCTGTGTGTATTTTTTTAAAACAGCAACAAAAGATACACTGCAATGAAGCCTGGGCTGAGAGGAGCAGAGATGAAAGGTGACAGAAGCCACAAAACCAAAAGGGGTTATGATGCAAGTTTTATTGCATTTTAATTGCCATTATCCACAATGATATTTCAAACAAACAACACACCCTGAAGTTCAGAGTATATTGGTTAATCAAAGAACACCGAGATGGGCAAGTGGAGAAGAAAATGCACAAACTAAAAAGATGCACCTCAATCACACCAATGTGTATTGCCCTCATCACACAAACCAAGAGTTTCTGTAAATCTGGGAAGCCAAAAATCACATTCTACCAATCTTCTGCATTAACAGAAAAATAGCTTATGTAGAAAATATCAAGTTCGCATCATGAGATCTTGTTCCTTAATAACTTCTCTTACTGAAATTACTGTGCCATGCCACAGTACAAAGGGAAAATATAAGGAATTCCTAGTCCAATAATTTCCTTTTTGTATTTAAGTCCACATGTTGTGAGAGGTGCAGCCAGCTAATATAAATAATGCTTCCCTGCCAAAAGTTTTGCTCAGTTTAGGCTAAGCTCCAATTATGTCAACAATTCAGTTAATTGAAAAGGGGCTTTTTCCTGAGCTTTTAGTGGATCTCCTTTGAACTCCAAGATACAACTTCCCAGCTCTTCAAAACACTTCCCTTTCACCCCAAACAGCCAATGAACCAAAGAGAAGGGGAAAGGTCACCTTCCTTTTAGAAAATAGTTTCATAGCTGTGTTTCTGTCAGGGGGGCAATTATATCACAAAAAGGGAATAAGAGATTAGAGTTGCAAGACAGTTTTATACCTCTAAAGCAGGACAAAACAGAAGACAACATAGGAAAATGGAAGAGACCATGCAAATGAAAGCTCCTGGGTGTTCTGAAGGTCCAACATAGTTCTTATACTTCTATTCTTAATGCTACTCTTCCTACTTACAAGTACCTAAAAGGTGACTACTGTAAGAAATGCTTCTATGCCTTATTGAAGAAAATCTGAATGGTGCACTAGAGGCCCATTCTTCACAATGAAGCAGAACAATATTTCAGAATACATGCCGGAATCAATTTTGTCACCAACTAGAACTCCGATGAGAGTCTCAAGTATTTGCTTGAATGGCAAAGGTACATTGGTTTTGCTGCTACCGGTATTTGAGCTAAAGAAATGATGACAGCAACTTGCTTGGGTTTCAAAAAGAAATGGATGGTACCAGTATAAGAAGTCAGAGAGATACACATGAAGACAATTTTGCTTTTAATTGAACAGGGCGAGAGATAAATGAAGGTTTGTATGTTTTAATTAAAAATAATGTTTAGCTAAGGCATAGACTTTTGCTCCACTTTAAGCATACTCTTTAGCTCTTAAAAATATCCATGCTGGATTTGTAGCTGTGTTATTCAAAGCACATGCAATGAAAAAATATTAAGTGTGGTAACATTATCAGCTTCAGTCAATATATCCTACAGGGCTACAATCCTAAACACAAGATTAAATGAACTCTGTGGGATTTAAGATGACCAGCATCAGGCTACCTGTATATTTAGACCCCAGCATATCTACCTGATTGCGTACAAACGTCCTCAGTATCGTTGGCTTGACAGCAAGGAGCAAAACATCGAATAATCTAAGCACAGGGTGGGGGGGGGCGCAAGGAGCCTCCATTTCTAGACTGCATAAGAATTTCTTGGACCAATTCCCAACTGGCTTCTAAGCTGCAAGTCCAGCATCTGACTAATAGTGTGTCATGCATTCGACTGTGGAGGGACAAAACACATGCGGGGGACGTCGACTAAAACGAAATGCAACTTCTTCCAAGAGTTGAGCAAAGCTCCTACGTGCAAGCTCCCCAACCCCAACAACTTTCTGCTTAACTGAGCAAGGATTAGGAAAGGGTTAAGAAGCCTGCTCTGTGCACCTTTGGCTCCAGCGGCACACCCCCTCCGGCCAGGAATGAACGGAGTGGCCGGATTCCAGACGAAAGCCTCGCCGATTTGGCCCCAGGGAAATGTAGCCAGGCCAGCCCCGATCTCCCGGGTTCGAGTTCCCTCCCGCCCTTCCACAAACCCCCGTTTTACGCACCAGGAAGCGAAAACCTTTCCAACATCCCTAGAAGCCGCTGGGAAACTCGGCCAGCCCGCCGAACTTTTCCTTTCTTTTTCTGACAGCAGATACACACACCCAACAACAACTACTACAGCAGCCTTAAAAGCTATGGAATGCGTGTCTCGATCCTGATCCAAACCTCGCCCACGAAATCGCGCCAGCGGGACCATTTTAGGCGCACGCACCCCACCCGCAAAGCACGCTCCCAGCTGTATAAAGCCGAACCATCCCAAGCAAAACAAAAAATAAAAAAAAATTCCTTCCAGTAGCACCTTAGAGACCAACTAAGTTTGTTCTTGGTATGAGCTTTCGTGTGCATGCACACTTCTTCAGATACACAGATCCCAAGCAAGTCTCTCTCTCCTCATGGCGCAAAGAGAGGCGGCTGGACGGGGCGAGCCTCCTCCAGCACCACCAGAGCCGGACGCAAGGCGCTCCTTCCCGGCAGCGCCAAATGGAGAGTCCACCTCCTCTTTCTCCTCCTCCTCCTCTTCTTCGGGCTTATCGTTAACTGGGCTCCAGGAGGTGAAGGGAGAAGCGGCGGGAAGGGGCGCGGCGCCTCTCCCCGGCGGCCAGCTCCTCTCCGCTGCCGCCGCCGTTCTTCCGAAGCGACCCACAACTTCGGCGCGGGAAAAGCGCGAGGGACGCTCCGAAGAACTACTGCGGCAGGCGGCCAAGGCAGGGCGGCCCCTGCTGCGCCTGAGAAGGAGGCGGAGGCGGCAGCTGGAGGTTGCAGCCCCTTGCACTGACTGGGACCTACCTTCCCGCCGCTGCCCGGCCCTTCAAGCCTTCTTCTCCCCGGCGTGGCTTTTTCTAAGCGCGGGGTGGGAACGCGAAAGGGCTCCCGCGCTCCGCGCTGGCTGGGAGCCGAGCGAAGCTACAGGCGAGGCGCCCCGCTGCCACGCACTCCGGCTCCTCTCTGGGGACGACGGCGCGCGGGCGACACAAACTCTCCGGCTCCTGCTGCCCCGTCAGGCTCTTCACTGGAGCGACTCTCGGGCTGCTTTGCTTCGCCGCCAGGAGCAGCGCGGCGGCGGCGGCGGCGAGACCACCCAGCTGTGAGCCAGAGGCGGGAGGGGAGCGCCACGTGCCCGGGCAGGGGCCAATGGCGAGAGGGAGCCTCGGAGCCTTGCCGCTCCCAAATGCAACGCACCCCGCCCGCCTTCTCGGCCGGGGCCATGTGACCACGTCGCCGGCTGGAGTTCAGGTGAGGGAAGCGCCCTGCAGAAGGAGGCGGCAGGTAGGTAGGTAGGTAGGCGGACTTCCTGCCCAGGCAGGAACACTTGGGAGTTCAGCTCTGGGAGCAAATATTTTAGAGGGGGAAAAGGATTGAACAAGGGAATGGCGGGAGAAAAAGCAACAACAACAAGGAATAGAAGAAGGGAAAGGGTTAAGAGAAATAGGTACAAGAAGAGGGGGAAGGAAATAGGAGCACAGAGGAATGTCATCCAAAACAATACTTCTGGTTTTTGGTTCTGGTCGGGGCAGCCCAACACATTCCGCCACCTGAGGCAAAACAGGAGTCATAGAATCTTAGAGTTGGAAGGGACTCCAAGGGTCATCTAGTCCAACCCCCTGCAATGCTGGAATCTCAGCTAAAGCATCCCTGACAGATGGTCATCCAACTTCGGCTTTAAAACATCCAAGGAAGGAAAGTCTACCACCTCTCATAGGAGTCTGTTCCACTGTTGAACAGCTCTTACTGTCAGAAACTTTTTCTGAATGTTTAGTCAGAATCTCCTTTCTTGCAACTTGAAGCCATTGGTTCGAGTCCTACCCTCCGGAGCAGGAGAAAACAAGCTTGTTCTCTCTTCCATGTGACAGTCTTTAAGATATTTGAAGACGGCTTACATCTTCTCTCAGTCTCCACTTATCCAGACTAAACATGCCCAGCTCCTTCAAGCGCTCCTCATAAGGCTTAGTTTCCAGACTGCCGGTCCTGTCAAAGGCAGCTTCTCGCTTCTCCGGTAACTTCTGGTTTTTGGTTCTGGTCGGGGCAGCCCAACACATTCCGCCACCTGAGGCAAAACAGGAGTCATAGAATCTTAGAGTTGGAAGGGACTCCAAGGGTCATCTAGTCCAACCCCCTGCAATGCTGGAATCTCAGCTAAAGCATCCCTGACAGATGGTCATCCAACTTCGGCTTTAAAACATCCAAGGAAGGAAAGTCTACCACCTCTCATAGGAGTCTGTTCCACTGTTGAACAGCTCTTACTGTCAGAAACTTTTTCTGAATGTTTAGTCAGAATCTCCTTTCTTGCAACTTGAAGCCATTGGTTCGAGTCCTACCCTCCGGAGCAGGAGAAAACAAGCTTGTTCTCTCTTCCATGTGACAGTCTTTAAGATATTTGAAGACGGCTTACATCTTCTCTCAGTCTCCACTTATCCAGACTAAACATGCCCAGCTCCTTCAAGCGCTCCTCATAAGGCTTAGTTTCCAGACTGCCGGTCCTGTCAAAGGCAGCTTCTCGCTTCTCCGGTAGCAGGAGGCACCCACAGTGGTGCCAGAGAACTGTGGGTGCCCCCTCCCACATCACTGGAGAAGCAAGGTGAAGCAGTGACAGCGAGATCTCACAAGAGCTCCCCAACAAGTGCCTCGGCTAGCCAGCCCTCCACATTGCTTAGCGTGGAGGGTACTGTCGCGAACCTCCCTCAACGCACTCTGTGTCACCCTACTAATAAATGTTTGTCAGTAATGCACTGGTTTATCTTTAAACCCCTCGCACCCTGCCCTCCGAGGTTCGACTAAAACGACCTCCTTAATGATTCTGGAGATCCCAGTGACAAGAGTGTTCACGTCCAGTTATACCCCCTGCTCCAGGCTATCCTGATGCAAACCTTTTAACCTACAGCCCTGGGTTCTAATCACCAAGAACCCCTCTTCGCTGTCTCAGCTGGCTAGCCTCTGTTAGCTACACTGTGGCACTTAAGGTTTACACCCCCTTAGCCCCTCCTTAATGAATCTCTAGGACGCAGACTGTTTCTAATTTTGTCCTCTCTCTGAGATCATTAAACTGAGCCTTGGTATAACACGGTGGACCTCATGGACGACGATACTACGATGGTTTGAACAAGAGCTAGTTTTTATTGTTTAACAAACATAACGGTTTCAGGTTTTATCACATGCAGTTCATAGTTTCTTTACAGTTCTTTACAGTTTCTGTTGACTCCTATAGCCTACCCATATACCTCCCTCAGTCTATCTATCTCCTCCCTTCTCTATCTATCTCTCTCAACTCCCACACCAACCAACCACCAACTCCCCTTGACCAACTGCTGTTCCTCCCCTTTAAAACCCCCAGAAGGTTCCGCCTCTCTGGAGTGAACTGTCAATTAATAGGTTCTATGTTTAACCTTGTAAACGCTGGGGAAAACTTAACATTCTACAAGGCCAAAAAGGGCTGGTTCGCCACAGGTACCAGGGGGGCTGTTGTCCCAGGTGCACCCCCCCCCAAGATCCCCATCGAGCAGCCTCTGCGCCCCGTCCACCGCCATGCATGTGTGTAACATACCATCCACGGCACTGAGCTCCCCCTTGATGTGTGTCCGGCGCAACCTGCCTCCACTGCCACCCCCGTCCTTAACTAAAACAAAATAGAGTGGCATCATTACTTCTGAAGACCTTGAACTGAGGCTGGGAAGTTGCTGGGAAGCCACCTAGGGAAAAAAATTGACTGTACCACCTCCTCTGGGCTCTGCTAGGTGGGAATGGGAGCCATGCAAGTAAGAGACGGCAATGCTGCTCCTATTTCCCTACCTTTATCACACTTTCTGGACAGGCTCACGGAGAAGGCAGAGTTGCAAACAGCTGCCTTAGCCCCATGGGCGTACCCGGGGGGGCAGAGGGGGCAGCTGCCCCCCCCCCAGAAGGCAGCCCTAGAAGCAAAAATGATCAGCGTCCATTCAAAGCAAACCTGAACGACCATGGCTTGCCCCCCCCCCCTAGTTTTTATCCTGGGTACGCCCCTGCTTAGCCCTCTCACTGCCTCATCACTCGCACTCTGGGTAGTGGAGGGTAGCGTTGGTCATGGAAGGAACATCTGACGAGAGCATTTTGCAGTCAGAGCACCACCACAGAGTAGGTCCATTCCTGCTGAACTTCACATGACATCAGCGCAGCCTGTGCCTACGCTTACTCAGAAGTACGTACTGTATGTCCCATTGAATTCTGTGATGCATACTGTTCTCACATGGGTTGGCAGTCCAAGGACTTAAGTGTGACAAACTCTGCTGCGTGGGATCAGGCTCCTTCTTTCATGTTCAAATATCAGATTTTTAAAAGTAAAAATTTCAGGTTAATGTTTTTATTTTGGAAGGTTGTCCGATATTTCACAACACATAGTGGTTTAATGTGCTTCCTGTACAATAAGGTTTAAAAGATGGCTATTACGCAATATGATGGTAGCTAAATAGTTGATCTTTCAGAGGCTGATGGTACTTCACTTTCCGCATCCCAGTTGTTTTCAATGCGGCTCATGTATATGTAGGGAATTAGCCTGTCCTTTTGATAAAAAGTTGACCAATGAAAACACTGCAGATGAATTTCTGAGGTCTATTCTGTAGTTTCTCTGCTACAGTTTAGCCCAGGGGTCAGCAACCTTTTCCAGCCGTGGGCTGGTCCACTGTCCCTCAGACCATGTGGTGGGCCGGACTATATTTTGAAAAAAAAAATGAACGAATTCCTATGCCCCACAAATAACCCAGAGATGCGTTTTAAATAAAAGCACACATTCTACCTATGTAAAAACACCAGGCCGGCCCCACAAATAACCCAGAGATGCATTTTAAAGAAAAGGACACATTCTACTCATGTAAAAACACGCTGATTCCTGGACCGTCTGCAGGCCGGATTGAGAAGGCGATTGGGCTGCATCCGGCCCCCGGGCCTTAGGTTGCCTACCCCTGGTTTAGCCCATGCCCGTTCTTGCATATTTAGTTGTATGAATATCTCTGCTCTTTCAGGGTGAAATCTAGACTCTGCTGAAGTAAATAGCAAATTTCCCCATTGGTGTCAGTAGGCCCCTTCACTGTTAAATGGAATTCAGTTGTAGTGTACAGATCTTTACAAACCCTATACATAAATCTTTGGAAGCTCCATAGAGTCATCCAGCTTTATCCAAAGTGCTATATTCTGCATACATCGCTCTGTTCTAAAAGGACTGTTCTAAAGCTGCTTTTAGAATAAAAGGGGGAAATGTTTATCTCTTAACACTCCTGTATGGTAAGGAAGCAGTAATTTACAGATAAGGGCACAAGTACAAGGTAAGGCAGGTTATTCGCTCTCAGGGTTACAAACACACACATTAAACTGAGTAATCCGGCAACTGAATTTCGTAACAGGTTAGTATTTGATATTTTGGACTGTGGTTTTTTCAGGACAGTTAACCTCAATAAGTAATTGGTTTTGATGGTGCAATAAAGGGAAGAGGAGGCAGATTTATTTACTTTTATCAGTCTTATTAAAATACCAAAATTGCATTCGAAAAGCAACCATTCAGAACTTAGTATAGAAAATTGCTGCAGTGATAAAAAGTACCTAACAGTGTTAGAGTTGCAAACGGCAGCAATAACAAACATTCAAAGTGATTATATTTTTGTAAACTGCTTTGAGGTTTTCTTACAGACAAGCACTATATAAATTTTGTTAAAATGAAAAAAAAAATGCCCCTACTAATTTTTTACCATTGCACCCTTAAGATGGCAGAACAACAACTACCGCGTTGTGAAGTGCTATATCACTTTGTAGTTTGCTCTTTGTTTGTCCACCAAAGTTTCTTCATTGGTAGATCACCTGACAAAGTTTCTTCATTGGTAGATCACCTGACAAAGCAAGCTTAACCAATGAATGTTTCTTGCTTTGGATTTTTATCCCAGGAGTTCAGGGCAGGTCCTGAACTCATCAGATAAAAAAACCTGAAATACATACTGAACAAGGATCACACTAAAAATGTCACAACACAATCTGATTCAAACCCTTAATTTAAACTTCCCTCTATTACTGTACTGTGTAATACTTTAAAAATTCTTAGGATTTTCTACTTTTCACAATAATATATATTTTTAGCCATGATCCACCCAAATTTAGGCATGGAAATGAGAAGCACATATCTAAAGCTGCAATCCTATACACATTAACCTAGGATTAAGTGCCACTGAATTCAGTAGCATCTACTTTCAAATAGATGTGGGTCACCAAACTGTATTGTAAACACGCTTAACTTGGGCTGTTTCACATATCCCCACAAATGGTAATAAATTTATTGAATAAAGGGCAACGCCCATAATGAAAACGATGTTTGCTGTGCGAATTTACTTCACCTCTTACGTCATTCTTTCAGGTTCACAGGAGTTTCTTTTTCTTTTCTTTTTTCACAGTGGGCTTGTGACTTTTCAGAGAAGGCATATCCACAAACAAATGATAGTGCTGCAGAGAGCATAGCATGTTCTTTGTTGTGCAATTTTATATCAGAGTCAGTAGCAAATAAGCAGCCATGTAAAACAAGACTGCTATTCAGTCAAGGGAATCTGATCTGACAGCATCATAAAATAGAAGACAGACACTTCAGTAGATTTCAGTATCAGCAAGAATCTTAATATACCAAGGACACCGTTTTTATACTTGATTGCATTCCTCGGAACTACCCACAGAGTATAAAAGGAAGCACTGTTCAAGAAAATTATCCACCTATTTATTGTATCTTGGTTTTTCCCTGTCATGTCTCTTGGGCCTTTAGCAGCTGTGGTGGGGTACCTAATCCAGTATTCCAGTTACAGGTAGGTAGCCGTGTTGGTCTGCCATAGTTGAAACAAAATAAAAAATAAAAAAAATTCCTTCCAGTAGTACCTTTGAGACCAACTAAGTTTGTTCTTGGTATGAGCTTTCGTGTGCATGCGCGAAAGCTCATGAATAAAGCTCATGCATAAAGCATGCATAAAGCATGCGCGAAAGCTCATGCCTAAAGCTCATACCAAGAACAAACTTAGTTGGTCTCAAAGGTGCTACTGGAAGGAATTTATGGTTTGATTGGTGGGCTACTTAAAAATGAGGCTGCATTTTAAACTTTAAATCGTATTTTAACCTGCATTTTAATTGGTTTTGTATGTTTTGTTGTGATTTTACTGGTGTTAGCCGCCCTGAGCTCAGTCTTGGCTGGGAAGGGCGGGGTATAAATTTATTATTATTATTATTATTATTATTATTATTATTATTATTATTATTTTGTTTCTAATCCAGTATGTTCAGTGTTTTCCTAGATGAAGGCTTAATGCTGGGGAAAGCTGCATTCATGGTATTTCTACATGCAGCAAACAAAATATGGCTACAGAACCATGACAGCCAGGAGACTATTTGTAAGAGGGGGTAACACCCATCCACAGGTAATCTTAAATGCCCAAGCCAAGATGGCAGTGCTTTCCAAAACCTTTATGTCAGATCTGAAGGGGGGAAACCATGCCTTTCCCCCCTTTTAGTGTAATAATGCACAACTATTACCAAAGATAAACTTCAGGACAAGGTTGGGTTTGGGGTGCTTTTTTTAACTGGAGTGTGCATCAATGCCCTCACACAAGGCTGCAGCCTTGATCCTCCAGTGTGGTACTGTTTGGGTGAACAGGACAAGTGTGCTCTTTCTGGGTTCAGAGAGTGAATGTTTAAAGGTATATTCAAAAGGAAGGAGAGTAGATGGATGGGAGCTCTATGCAGAATCATGAGTAGGGAATCACTCGCTGGTCCCACCCTCTGTCGCATTCCTACTGGCCTTCACAGTGAAGGGTGAAATTGTGCAGCCTGTTTCAATCATGCCGGCTTCCTGCATGGTTTAGACTCCTGACAAGTACAGTATGCTGCCTGCTAGAGGCCTTCACCCTCTGGAGAACAAAACAGGGAAGCAATGGAGGGACAAGCCCAGCAAGTGCATGCACCCGTTCTTACCCTTCATCATGTGCAAATAATGAAGACTAAAATGGGATACCACTGGAGGTCATCAGGTCCAACTGCCTGATCAGAATGGGATCAATACAAATGCAGCATGCAACTACAGGAACAAGACCGAAAAAATAAATTTTTTAATTATTATTATTTATTATTTACTCCCCCCACCCATCTGGCTGGGTTTCCCCAGCCACTTTGGGCAGCTCCCAACAGAATATTATTATTAATGATGATGATGATGATGATGATGATGATGAAAAAGCAATAAAACATCAAACATTAAAAACTTCCCTAAACAGGGCTGCCTTCAGATGTCTTCTAAAAATCAGATAGTTGTTTATTTCCTTGACATCTGATGGGAGGGCGTTCCACAGGGCGAGCGCCACTACCGAGAAGGCCCTCTGCCTAGTTGCCAGTAATCTCGCAGTGAGGGAACCACCAGAAGGCCCTTGGAGCTGGACCTCAGTGTCCGGGCTGAACGATGGGGGAGGAGGCGCTCCTTCAGGTATACTGGGCCGAGCCGTTTAGGGCTTTAAAGGTCGGCACCAACACCTTGAATTGTGCCTGGAAACGTACTGGGAGCCAATGTAGGTCTTTCATTTTTTTTTTTTTTAAATAATTTTTATTAGGTTTTCCAAATTTTTGTCCAGCCCTGATTCAGGCCAGATCACATACAATTTATACAATCTCTGATGACTTCCTCACGCCCCCCCTCATTGTTTTCATTTATCATAATATACATTCTTTCCAGGTTTCTAATTCCACATCATTAACATTTCCATAATTTCTTAATTTCAAATCGTTTACCAACCACTCACATCTTTAACATTCTTATCTTTTACTTTAATCAAATCCCTATTCCCCCCCCCAGTCCCCGGTGCAGACTATTTCATTATCAAAATTGCTTATCATTTATAATATCTATCAATCTTATATCATTATTTTCCAAAAATCATACTGTAATCATTTCCTGCCATATCCAAGTTCAAAAAACCAGTAGGCCACGAAACAGTTACTTCATATAAATGTTCATCCTATTCCTGCAGGATCCAACTTTGGAACCCATTGTCTTTGCTGCAGAGTAGCATCCAAAACGATAACCATTGATGTCTTCGATCTTTCATTCCATGCTTGGTCCAGATTGTCTCGACTTCCTCTCTGCTGCTTGACGTTGACGTTGAGCTGTAGTTTGTTGACTATTCTCTTAATGTTTCTCTTTTTCCTAATGATGACGACAGCTCTTGACTTATAGTGGATAATTCTTTTGCAGCTGATTCTCTTCTGAGTAGACTTTTTCTGTTTATGCTCAACAAGTACACTGTTCACAGGGTTTGATTGCAAATCCTGGCCAATCAGACCATTGTTTATGCTTTGCTTTATCTCTGTCACAAAGCTGTTCCCAGCAGCAGCCAGTTCAGCTCTCAGTTCTTTCACTCCAGCATTGTAATCCTTTCTGAGTTCTTTCAGTTTCTCCAACAATGTTGACAAATCCACATCCTGTTTCACCGCCATTTTTAGCAAACAGTTTTTTTCTAACTTTTCCAAACTTTTTCAAACTTTATAAAAGTTCCAAAATTCCAAAATAATCCTCTTGTTCACACAAATTAAATTGACTTCATCTGCCCCTAGGACCGGGGGAGGCGCAGGGGTTAAATCTCCGAAACAAAGTGTCAAATTCCAAGCATTACTTCTCAAGCTTCTCAAGCTGTGCAACAATGCCCTGTCGTTGTTACACAATGGCAAGGGACGGACCTCCGTGTTTTCGCCCTCAAGCCAGTCCGAATTGATTCAAAATTAAAGCTTTTTCTTGCAGGTTGCTTACAGTTCCTAATTGAAGAATTGGGAGGAATCGGCGCGCTCGGCTGCGGCGATCTTGCAGCTTCGCCAGACGGGGCTGTAAACGGACCCTGGAGCTCCGCCGCCCGATCGTCCGGGAGCTCCGCTAAGAGCTCCCTGGGACCGGGATCGGCGTCCGAGCTCTTGCGGGTCCTCCAGACCCCGGGACGCCCTTCCCGGGGGTTTTGGGGGTCGCGGCGCTGGCGCGAGCACCCCTTTGCCCGGTCTGGCGGGGGAATGTCAAGAGCGACATGTCCCCCCGACCGCCATCTCCGGCACGCCAACCGGAAGCCCAATGTAGGTCTTTCAAGACCGGTGTTATGTGGTCTCGGCGGCTGTTCCCAGTCACCAGTCTAGTTGCTGCATTCTGGATTAGTTGTAGTTTCCAGGTCACCTTCAAAGGTAGCCCCACGTAGAGCGCATTGCAGTAGTCCAAGCGGGAGATAACTAGAGCATGCACCACTCTGGCAAGACAGTCTGCGGGCAGGTAGGGTCTCAGCCTGCGTACCAGATGGAGCTGGTAGACAGCTGCCGTGGACACAGAATTGACCTGCACCTCAATGGACAGCTGTGAGTCCAAAATAATAATAATAAATAATAATAATAATAATAAACTTTTATTTATATCCCGCCCTTCCCCGCCAAAACCGGGCTCAGGGCGGCTAACAATCAAATACAAATATAAAAACACAGATTAAAAATACCGATATAAAATACACTTTAAAACTTAAAAATTTTGAATTTTAAAAGTTACACTCAAATTACCCCAAAAGCCAAACGGAACAGCTCCGTTTTACAAGCCCTGCGAAAGGGTGCTAACTCTTGCAGGGCCCTCGTTTCTTGTGGCAGATCATTCCACCATATCGGGGCCAGAACCGAAAAAGCCCTGGCCCTGGTGGCTGCCAACCTGACCTCCTTATGACCTGGGATCTCCAGAAAGTTATTATTTGATGACCTCAAGGTCCTACCTGGGGCATACCAGGAGAGACAGTCCCTTAAGTACGAGGGCCCTAGGCCCTCCCAGGCTGCACACCAGGTCCTTCAGGGGCGCAGTTACCCCATTCAGGACCAGGGAGTCCTTCACACCAACCTGCCCCCCTGTCCCCCCCAAAACAGTACTTCTGTCTTGTCAGGATTAAACCTCAATCTGTTAGCCACCATCCATCCTCCAACCACCTCCAGAACGAAGGATGCATAAAATAGACAGCCTCTCTCTCACTGTCCCACTGCCCAGTTCACTCATTTTGCAGAGGACTACATCCCTCCCAGCCTTTATGTCACGATATGATAAAGATGGGGTATAGTCAGCAGCAGGGACTACCCTTATAATCAGAGCAAGTACTTTTCTAGCGCCAAAACGTCAAAGAACTGCACTAAGTCAAATTTAAATGGAATTAACTGGAGATGCCCCAGCAGCAATCTGAATATTGGATGCAAATTGAAGAGCACGAGAACAACATTGCTGTATTAGACCGAAAGCTCATCTAGTCCAGCATCCTGTTTTCCACAACAGATAAGCACAAGCAGGGCAATAGCATTCTCTTGCTGCTGTTCCTTTGATAGCGGAGGTAATATGGTCATCATGACTAGTACCCACGAATGACCTTCGTCTTCCATGAATTTGTCTAATTCCCCTTCCATTCAGGTTGATGGCCAGTCTCAAAATGTGTCCAGTGTATCACTCACTGTAGTTTTAACATTGGTGTAGCCCTGTAAAACAGCTGGCATATAGTAATACAATAGACTTATGGGTTGTGGGAAACCAGAGTCATTTGACTCAGTTAGCTCAGCTGGTTACAGCATGGTGCTGATAACATCAAGGTCGTGGGTTTGATCCTTATATGGGCCACCTGCATATTCCTTCATTGAATTAGATTACCCTCAGGGTCCCTTCCAACTCTCAAATTCTATGATGCTGACTGAAAAATCTGGAGGAGGAGAAATAAGATTTGGAGAGGTATATGAAAACTGGTAAGCTGTGGCAGATTGCCAAAAATGGGATATTTCAAAGTAATTTTATTAGCTGTTGGAAAACCTGGCTTAGCTAGCTGCTAGTCCAGGCATCCCCAAACTTGGCCCTCCATATGTTTTGGGACTACAATTCCCATCATCACTGGCCACTCCTCCTGTTAGCTAGGGATGATGGGAGTTGTAGTCCCAAAACATCTGGAGGGCCGAGTTTGGGGATGCCTGGGCTAGATCGTACTTCAGATTGTGTAACAAATTCAAAAATCATGGTTGTGATTTCATGCACATCTTCAGTTGCCAGTACAACCCTGTTTATAGCCTGAACCATGACTTCTAACCAGTGCTTTTTTTTCTTAAAAAAAAATGTTTAGGGGTACTCTCATTTTCCTGCTCATATTGAAATATTGCCCCTCAATGAGGCCAAACCTAGATTCACAAAATGTTTAGGGGTATGTGTACCCCGCGTCCCCCCAGAAAAAAACCACTGCTTCTAATCCAACAAATGGAAAGCAGTGCACCAGCCATGTTTTGAGTGGAGGCCCATCTTGGATTTAAAGCTGATTTTGCTGCCTGCCTAATACTGCAGGAAGATGAGGGGTTACCAAGTGCTTGAAAGGCCACAATCCACGGCTGGTAGGCTGCATTTGGTGTGGTGGGTAATAAACGCAGACCTGACCAGAGCACGTAAATTCTAGTGTGGTGCTTTAATAAGGCAAGAGAACCACAACATAAAATTATGTGTCATTTGTCTGGCATGCCTTGCTGTTAATTACCATCCAGTAATTATTATATTAGCCACATGGAGAGGCTAATTGCAAATTACTGGCTGAATGGAAGTACCTGACCCTGATAAATGTAAATTCCACCCTGCTGGCCCTTTCGACTTAAGTTAGGCTTGTGCTTGAAGATCACTTGGAGGGCCAAAGAACCCACATTCACTGTGTAGACTGATCCCTCCCACCAGCCTATATAGTTTGTGGTGTGATTTACTCATATCTGTTGCGTATGTAGTGCAATGGACTACAACAAACTAAGTTACTAACAACATTCCTGCTTGTAAACAGTAGGGTAAAGCTTCAGTGTATTAAAGAGCTTTGGACAGAGAAAAACATTAATTGATTGTCTAATATCTAGAATAAAGTTTCTCTCTCAGATCATTTCAAGATTATAAAAGCATTCACTCCCAAGGAAATAGAAATATGATAATTCCAAATGGAAATAAGAACATCAAGAGCCTTGATGTATATCAGAAATGCTGCCACCTTTCAAAAACCTGTGATTTATTATTCATTATTATGTATTTAAAAGCACACCTTCTAAGTCTGTAAGGTTTTTACAAGGCTACTTAGAATGTAATCATTACGAGCTAAAGGAAAAACTTAAATCAGGTCGGACAGCAATAGATAGGGACACTTTAGGCCTACTGTTTCCTGTAATACAGTTTGGTCCAAATGCTAATGATTGAGTATACAAATGCCTTAAATAAAAGAAAATAAATGAATAAATAAATAAACAAGAACGGGGGAGAGACCACAATTCCAAACAAAGAAAGAATGTGCAGTGCTTTAAAACTCTCAGCAATAATTTTAACAAAGCTAGATAAGAGAAATAGTCATGTCATAAAAAGGTAAAGGGACCCCTGACCATTAGGTCCAGTCGTGACCGACTGGGGTTGCGGCGCTCATCTCGCATTATTGGCCGAGGGAGCCGGCGTACAGCTTCCAGGTCATGTGGCCAGCATGACTAAGCCGCTTCTGGCGAACCAGAGCAGCGCACGGAAACACCGTTTACCTTCCTGCTGCAGCTGTACCTATTTATCTACTTGCACTTTGACGTGCTTTCGCTAGGTTGGCAGGAGCAGGGACCAAGCAACGGAAGCTCACCCCGTCACGGGGATTTGAACCGCTGACCTTCTGATCGGCAAGCTCTAGGCTCTGGTTTAACCCACAGCGCCACCCACATAGTCATGTCATAGTTGTTGCTTAAGCCCATGCTCCAGGCGTCTAACTGCCCTTTCCCTGACTGTTGTTCTGCCCTGCATATAGTGTTAAGCTCTGAGGTGCTTCAAATCAGGCCAGGCAATAATTGTTATGTGACAAAATTTAAAGGGGATGGACATGTGTACCTATTATTTACCAATAGCACCCCCATTGGCAGCGGCGGAGCGAGCCAATTGGGAGCCCGGGGTGGCATGCGTGCCCTGTGCCCAGGGGCGGGCCAGCCAACTGCGGTGTAGTTGGAGCCAACGGGGCCAACTCCAGGAGGCCCAGGCACACACAAAACTTTAGCTTTGGGTGCCGGGTCTCTGCACCCCTCACACCGCCATGTGTCACCCGCCAGCCGTCGCCTTACTTCTTGCGCTTCAGCAGAGCAAGCAAGCCCCAGCTCAGTTTCCTCCTCAGGGTCCCACTGTGGCCATGGGCGTGCTTCATGCTGTTATGGTGCCAGCGCACACGCTGGGTACCCACAGTCTGGGGCCAAAGTGGGTGCCTCTGGCTGGAGCTCACCTCTCAGGTGTGCACCCTTGCTATTCTAAGAGAACAAAGGAGAAGTTCATGGTGAGCTCCAACACGTCTTTTTTAAAATATTTTTTTATTAAAGATTTTCTTGATTTACAAAGGTATGTGTAACGTCTCTCTTGTATTTTTTCCATTTAACATTTTTACAAATCAGTTTCGTTTG
Source organism: Darevskia mixta (assembly GCA_034641385.1). NCBI lineage: Eukaryota > Metazoa > Chordata > Lepidosauria > Squamata > Lacertidae > Darevskia > Darevskia mixta. The sequence goes on from JAWWNH010000066.1 coordinate 38,822,871, forward strand.
TTGAGACATTAGGAAGAAAAGGGGGAAAGAGGTGGGCGGGATGGGGAGATGGGTGGGGTGGGGTGACGATGTTTCTATTTTACTTAGTATATGTAGGGTTTGGTGTCAGCGTTGTTTGAGCAGGTTCTTTGATGTTCGCTTGTGCTCCTTGGGTCGGGGTTGGCATAGGGTGTGATTGTTCATTTGTGGTTGGCTGTGGTGATCTTTGTTTTCCTGTGTGAGTGGAGTGGATGAGTGTTTTTGATCAGGTTAGCCATATTGATTTGTATGCTGTTGGTAGATTTTTGTCATTGTCTTGTTGGGCTGTGTGTGTGAAGAAGGGGAGCCATACCGGGGTGAAGGCGTCTTCTTCTATTTGTCCCCGTGTCCAGCACGTCTTTTTCTAGAAAAATAGCACTGCTCTGATCACATTGGGGGGGGGCAAAACAAATCACACTTCTCAGTGGAAATCAGAGGAAATCATGTTGCACAGTTAAAATCCTATAACTCAGTATCAGCTTTTGGTTGGAGAAATAATTTAAAACTCATTACAGTTAGAAAGGCCATATCTACTAATATCTGAAGCTGGGAACACCAAGGTCATGTACCTATCATAATTACAGGCTTTACTTGTGTTGATACTGGCTGGAGTCCTGGATGTAGCTGTCTTAAGAGTTAGATTTTGCAAAGACTTCTAGCTCTTAAATTACATTAGGTTCATTTTTAAAGTTTCATTTCCTGCTGTCTTTCATAATAAAGAGGAGAAATAGAAAGATACTGCCTTTCACGTTCAGTCGATGCTATAGCAGTGCTCATTAATTCTCCCTCTAGGATTCTGTCCTCATAGGTGAGGCCTCTTCCTGTGAAAAGCACAAATTACTGAAGAAGTGGCGCATTTATTGTATATGGGCTGCCTTAAAATAATTGCACTCGGGAGCTACTGTCTGAGTAGATTCCTCAGCTGTTGTGAAAAGCTCCACCCCTGCATGCTGTGAGGCAGCAGGCAGCAGGCTGGAAGCAGCAGTTCATATCTGCCCCACAGGAGACAGCAGCTTAGGGGAGGGGAGAGCTGGTAAGCTAAATATTCAATTGTTTGTAGCTGCCACTTTTTTCCAGCTGATGCTTGCAAGTCCCGTGTGCTGTGCCGCCCCTGATTTCTCAAAAGGGAAAAAAGATAATAAAATGAAATAAATGTTCTACCCAGTTCCACAGAGATGCTCAGACTTCATCAGAAATGAAAAGCTGCGAACGTGTGGAGAGCCAGGAGAATTTTCACAACCCTGCCAGGCATTGCTCTGTGGGATCCAATGTCATTATTTTAATGATGATGTTTACCTTTCCTCTGCGCAACTATTTTTGACATGATAGAAGGAGGCAGTTATGAAAAATCTCTCCCAGAGAGAACGCAACACAGCTATTTCCCTAAATTACACTTTCTCTCTCTTTTTGTTTTAATCAGGATACTTCCAGATAGGCCATTCACATTTTATATTTGCCTTTCTTCCTCAATGACCTTTAAGAGAATATTCTCCTGTGAAATTTAAAGTCCACACTGAAGATCTAGGTTAATTTAAGCATGTTAACTAAAACTTCTAAAGGCTGGCAGTGGTGAGGTTGGGACATCACTGGGAATGCCAGATTTGCAATGATGCTTGTGGCTAGTGCTTCTATGTCACCCTGCCCTTTCCATGGTCCCAGCTGTCTCCAGATAAGCAACAGCAATGCTGGTGTTTAGGAGGGCAGTTCTGTCTTGCCACACATCACTACTGCATCCTAGCCCAGCTCAGACATCACCTACCTGGTCCAGTAAACCATGGTTGGATTGGGAATTTGCCATGTGCCCCAATCTCCCATCCCTATTATCTTTTTCTCGATTGCTTACATGCCTAGTTTAATACAAGTCACCATGGTTTGTTGAACCACAGTTCAACAGTGGCATTGAATACCTTTCAAGCCGACGCCTAATACTAACCCAAAGTTCTCCTGTTGAACGTCCAAGAGCTGGTAATGTTAAGCAACTTTATTAGCAAACAGTGGTTGACTGGTTATCAGAAATTGTTAACATTACATTGCATTTCTTTTTAAAAACTCAAATCAAACAAACAAGTCAGGAAGTCTTATTAGACTATCAGGGGAAGGGGGAGAGAAAAGAGCACCCTGGCACATTCCTCACCCAACAAGCAGTGTTTTCTTGGACCAGGAACATGACGACCGATATTGAAATATTTACTACGCAAGAATGAATGGCCAACAGCTGTGTCCAGCCTCATGCATTTGTTCGCTTTTCCGTGCTACCTTAGAATTCAGGATATTTCCAAATGCGCAGTTGCCTGGGCAAATGAAGGCTGCAATCATTTGCACACTTCAATGTAAGTATCAATAGAAATCAATCCTTAGTTTGCATATTGTACTCATAGTTAGCCTGATCTATACTAAACTCAAAGAGATTATTTTAAACATTTTACCTCACTCCCAGAGTGGCTTATATAACAGTGCAAACAGTATCATTAAAACAGCAAAACTAGGCTATTTAAAGAGAGAGTGACGGTGTCAGCCTGCTTCTATTTTATGTTTCTAGAACTAGGGCTCACTATGTACACTGTAAATCATCATTATTATTATTTAAGATGATGTCCGTCCCTGAAGAAACGATAATAGTGAAATGGGGATAATACAAGCTAGCCGCCCGTCGGGAGAAGCAGACGTGGACTCCTGAGAGACTTTAGCACTTTATGACATTGGACTTGTTGCACATCGGACATTGCACTTTTGAATCTCTTTGCACTTTTTGAGATATTTGTACATTGTATGGAGTAGATTTCCTCCGGTTGCATATGCATATTATATGATTGAATATTCTTCACGGTTTACATCATTTTGATATATACTCTACTGTACCGTGTTGTCTGTTTTGTATTTGGAGGGCCAAGATTGGCCATCACTGCTGTAGGTTGTCCAGAATTGCTGGGAATAGTAACTCTGTGAGGGGTGAACTTCAGTGCCTGGAGGAGTGTGTGACGGAGGCAGGGCCCCCCAGAGGCAGACCCAGGAGAGGGGCCAGCGATTTATGGGGTTTGGTTCCACGCACGAGGCAGAAGCCAGGGTGGGGGGTGGAGGGGAAGGGTCTGAGCAGTCAGAGATGGAGGAGGGGGTGCAGGATGGGTCAGAAGCAGAGAAAGATGTAGTTCAGGCCAGGGGCGGGCTGGTTAAATCCCTGCCGACCCCTGCCCCACTGTCTCCTAGAACCAGGAGCAGCATGAAGAGGGAAGCACAGCGATTACTTCCTTGCAGAAGTCTCAAATTGTGTGCACACACTCGGTCAGACGAGGGTACATAAGCACAGCGGGGCATGGTCATACACATGCTTTCACTGCTCTTCCAGGCACGAACCCAGAAACATAGGAGCCAATTCTTAGGGGCTAGGGTCCCTTCGGCCCCCTAAATAAAATATTTGTAGAGGCCAGCCCCCCACCCCAAGTCTATGGCATTGCCATTCAAACAGTCTGTTTGAGGCACACTCTGCCTCTTAAGATCACTTATGCAGGGTGGAGCTTACCTGGGCCTCCCCAATATTTTATTCAAGTTGGCACCCCTGCCTAGAAACAGCTGTGAACCTATAGGAGATGCTTTAAGTGCTTGATTTTGTCAATGAAGAATTAACCACCCACTGTCTGCCTTCCTTGGCTGGGTGTGCGCAGGACATGACTTCGCTATTTCCATTCACAAGACCTTTACCGTTAACTAGCTGTATATATCAGGTAAAGGTAAAGGGACCCCTGACCATTAGGTCCAGTCGTATCCGACTCTGGGGTTGCTGCGCTCATCTCGTGTTACTGGCCGAGGGAGCCGGCATACAGCTTCCGGGTCATGTGGCCAGCATGACTAAGCCGCTTCTGGCGAACCAGAGTAGCGCACGGAAACGCCGTTTACCTTCCTGCCGGAGCGGTACCTATTTATCTACTTGCACTGGCGTGCTTTCGAACTGCTAGGTTGGCAGGAGCAGGGACCGAGCAACGGGAGCTCACCCCGTCGCAGGGATTCGAACCGCCAACCTTCTGATCGGCAAGCCCTAGGCTCTGTGGTTTAGACCACAGCGCCACCCGCATCCCTATATGTCAGATAATAGTCACAAATTTTAGCTTCAAAGGGGAAAGGGGTTAACGGGCTACTAGAAGAGATAAAAAATATAATCTCTAAATCTCTAACAAGGCATAATCATAGTCAGCACAGAGGAGGACATCCACGCAGTAACGAACCACATGAGCTTAGCTACAATATGCTCTAAGACTAAGTCGTATATTAAGGTAAAATAGCATGTCAATGCCTACATGGTCCATTGCACAATGTACCCAAAGCAGTTTCCAATTAATGTATTGGTCTTTGTTTTAAAAGGGATTGTTTGGACACTGTGCATAACGCAGCCACCCTCCCCCAGTGTGACTCAGCATCACTAAGTTAACCAGAGAGGATATTTAGGACAAGTATTTCCTATTATTTAGATCAGATGTGCATTTCTTATAGGTTTAGTTAGATTTTTGTGTGTGTCTGTCTTATCCTAAATGCTCTTGGAAGATAGCACTATGCAAACAAACATGGAGATACAATAGCATTTAAAAACATATTAAAGATAGCACAGGTTAAAGCCTCATTTGTTAAACTATTTAAACTCCTGGTGCCGATAGATAGCCAATGTATGTGGCTTTAAAAAAAAAAGCTTTCTGTTGCCTTACACTGGAATATGCTCCCCACCACTTGGTAGAGGCTGCAGTTCAGATTATCTTCTGATCTAAATATTGGCACAGATCCAGAGAGCATCACTGAGGGCCAGTGGCCCGCTTTTTGGCCTCAGTGGCGCAGAGTGCCTTCCATCAGCTTTGGCTGGTGGCCTAGTTGTGTGTCCCTATGTGGACAAAGGTAGCCTAAATTCTGTCATCGGCATTCCAGTAACCTCTAGGTTTGATTACTGCAATGCATTAAACGTGGGGCTGCATCTGAAGATGGTTTGGAAACTTCGGCTGGTGCATAATTCAGCGGCCAGGTTCTTCACCAGGGAAAGACGGTTTGAGTATATAGCTCCAATCCTGGCCTGATTGCACTGGCAGCCAATTAGTTTCTGAGCCCAAATTCAAAGTGCTGGTTTTGACCTACTAAAAGGCTCAGGATTGCAATACCTCAAGGACTGACCCACCCTATATGAATCAATCTGGACCCTATGATCATCCTCTGAGGTCCTTCAGATTTTTAGCTTAAATGAGCTACTTAAATGGAAATTGTGAAGCCAAAGGAAGCTCTGCATATAAGTCATCCAGTCCATTATTCTCAAATACCTTATTAATTTTAAGAACCATAAAGTATAAGTGCAAGCCAAAAGCTAATCTACTGTTGTCCTTCTAAGCCTAATGCAACTGCTATGGGCAATGGTGGCCTTATGCTTGCAGCCTTGGTATCTTATTTTTGTTCACTCATTCAGCTTTAGCTCTAACATTTGGCTCATATATATCGGAACAGAAAATCGATTCCTTAAAAGTGACTTTAGTAAGGCAGCCTTTAAAAATGGATTTAATGGTTGGCAGTAAAGAAGTGTGTGTTTTATCAGGTAAATATTTGCGTAATCAGAAAATGATGTGGTATTGTGGAACTAGGAAGACCTGGAAGACAGGTCTGTGGCTCTATGGTGCAATACTATCTTTGGGTGTGTAATTGGCTTCAGCCTTACGTGTGCTTACCAAAGAGTAAGCCCCATTGAACACAGTGGGACGTACATACTTCTAAGGAAACGTGTTGGAATGCACTGTCAGATATCCTAGAAATTCCAAAAGGAATTCCCAGAATGTATTGCTCAGGTGAAGTTCTAATGCCCACAGGACTTGTGCTCTGTCCACTGTAATGAAGGATGCGCCTTCCTTGTTAAGACACAGTGTCCTTTCTGATCCAAAATTTTATACTTGGGGGGGGGGGACGACAGCCAAACTAGCTCCTAAAATTGAAAAGGGTATGCCACTTATTTAAGCAATCTTTCTGATCATCTGCAAAGGTGCTAAAATCTAATAATCCCCCCCATATCCCATATAGCCTACAATCCACAAACTGGAAGTTGTTATGCTGAAATCAAATAATCACACCCATGTGGGATTGTTAGAAGACTTTGTACTTCAAAACTATTTTCAAAGTTTGTATCCTTTGATAACAATGTTGAAAAATAGGACAATTAAAAAAGAGTTCTTCAGAATTGGGCTGGCAGGGAAATTTTGCTACACAAAGACAACAGCTAAGAGAGAATCTGAATGATTTTTTTAGTGTTACTGTTAATGGTGGTGCATATGCAAGGGCGACTTTGTGCTAGCGGTAAGCACCTTATGTAAGGCAGGACACCTCATTTTTTTTATTTTCCCCACCCCCTTACTACAGTCCAATGCACCATATCCCATACTGCACAGAGGGTCCCCGCAACATCGGGAGCAGAGTTTTCTTTTAGGAGTTGTAGTGGGTCTGCAATGGAGTTCACAGCATTAACAGTCCAAGAGGACCTTGCTTCCCGCATAGCAGCCTCCTTGGATTAAATCCAGAAATCAAGCATCGCTCTGTCTCTCTAGCTTCCCAGCTTGCTGCTTCCAACTTATAGCTTCTGTCTTACTAACTACCAGCGAGTTGAGGGAGACACCCATTTTCTGCTTGGCACAGATCCACTTCCTTTGTTACCTTAATGACCAATACTTAGGCTATTACCTCACCAGGAAGCTGGCCTGGCTATTCCAGGAATTTGAATCCTTGCTTAGATTTTAACACTTTCTGGATCCAGGAATTAGAAGGGTCTTGGCAGACAGCCTGCCCCTACCCCCCCCCCCCGCCCCCCAAATACTCATAACACTATGTTTGGCAGATATGTGGATTGGGTTGTTGTTGTTTTGGGAATGCCAACCATCTAATCTAATTGTTCTTTTTAATGATAGCAGCTCCTATATTGATGCACTTCTTGCTGGTCTACCTATTCACTTTATTTGAACCTGACTCCTAAAGAAATAAATAGGTTGTTCTCACAATTCAGTTTCTCCTTAGCTGTTCCTTTGATATTCCAAGGACTGTAGTGCTGCTGTCCAGTTCAGTTTGGCAGATGGTTAAATGGAAGAGAAAAGGTAATTTATTTACCTGTACACTATATTTGCTTTAATAGATTTCAGTACTCTAGATTTTCCTTTGTGTCTTACTCTTTTAGGATCACGCAGTACTGAAGGCCATCCGTACACTTTCCTCTAGGAATACACAGCCCTGGGCCTTCTTTTCCACATGTATCTGGAGATGATCAAGAGGCAGCATGGTGGAGGGGGAGTCATAGTGCCATTCGGGCTAAATACATGTTCCCACAAATGTTTTCTTGTGCAAGTGCATGCTGCTATTCAAAAGAGAACTATAGAATACCAGCAAACAAATTTCCCAAATGCATGCCTGCTGGTTAATATGAATAGAATGTGAACAAAACAGGGTAATTTGCAAAGGGAAATTGGGAAGCTGTGTGTGTGTCTGTGTGTCTGTGCGCGCGTGTGCTAAACCCCCTCCCACGACACTGACTCTCTCTTGCAAATTCCCTTCCAGTCCCTTTTCTCTGCAACCAGGTTTCTCTTTATCACTGATACTTTCCAGGATGGAAATGTGAATGCACCACTTTAAGAGAGCAGTGTCAGTTTGCTAGATGCTCCATCCCACATATAAAAAGCCATATGTACCAGTAGAGGGTGAAACGTAAGTTTTTCTATTATTTTTTTCAGAGAGGGGATCTTTAAAAATATGCTTTAGGGTGTGAGGAATTCAAATCTGCTACTATTTTTATGATTACACAACATTTAAGTCTAGGTTTGATGAAGAAGCACATAAACTGCTTTCAGGAAACCAAAATAAATAAATTTTACCTTCTGGAAATGTCAGGTAATGCTAAATAATAGCTAGCTAAATAAAAACTATAATATATAATATAACTGCAAGTACTTGGCAATAATTTTTAATGATTTCCATGCAATTTTGCAGACATTTTACTTACCCAGCAAAACTAAATGGTATCAATTTAACCAAAATAGCTTTGGAATTCCTAAGTCATGTTACAGCTTTTTAGCACCCCTCATTTTTGGAATTTGAAAGTTGAAAAATTCAACTCGCTCTACCAGCCTCTTCTGCACCCAGTACAGCAGATCCACTTGCAAAAATCTGTTTGTACATGTACTTGCTGAAATAGTTCAAAAATATGTAACCAATCAAGGATTCATGAAGACCTGAGAGCCAGAATCAAGACTGCCCTGCAAGCAGGATTGCATTTAGGAGACGTCTGAGGCAGGAATCAATACTAGGGCTGTGGAATCAATTCCATCACTGGAATTTCTAGGAGCAAGCAGGTATCACGTTCTGAGCAGTATGCAGGAAGGCAATCCACAGAGCACAGAAGCAGCACAAGAAGAATAAGAAGCAATGGCAGAATGAAATAACAAGGTTTGGCTGGGCTGTATAACTAGAATAACTGCTGAGACCAATGCAGATTTGCTTGGTCATCTTTATTAGTGATTTTTTAAAATTTCTGCCAGAGATCTGTTATGGTTCTTCACATTAACCACTCGGTAAGTTGGGCATCACCCATAGCCTATATGCAATGTCTGCCAAGATGCCAGGATTAAAGACTCAGTGCAACCCAAGAACCTGATAGCATGTCTTTCTGCCATGTCAGAGCTGACCCAGACACCTGTTGGACCACAAGGAAGGCTTGGATTGCCAGAGCGATCAGGAAAATGACTGAAGGTTTCTTTCACCCGGAGTAGTTGTAAGATAAAAGCTTTTGCCTACGGACTTGGAGGTCCTTGTTCATAGTTCATCCCCATGCAGCCCTGTTCTCCTGATCCCTGCACTGATCCTTGTGCATTGCTGCTACAAATTGGAAATCAAACTTGAGAATTCTTCCACGCTCACATCCCCGGTTGAGAATACCTCTTTCTAAAGAATCTAGCTGACAGTTCAGTGGACTATGTGCAGGAAAGCAAAGCCATTATGCCACAACATTTGGGGGACGCACCCAACCCCGCAATCTCAGCTTGGGTCTTTAAGTAAGGGAGCCTGACAAAAGTCAGATGCACTCATTAAAAGACTGTCACTTCCACTGATTTACTTTTCTGACTAGGAGTCCTGGAGATGGTTTTACAGAATTCATTTTCTCTGCTAGTTTGCCCTCCTCCTTGTGTTTTCTGTATCAGCAGGTATTTCTTTATCTGCCAAGAAGAAATGAATGTGCCTATTCAATAACCATCCAAGATTGCTTTAACAATCTCTTTCCTGAGCAGGAGAAATATACCTGCCTTCTTGTGTCTAAATGCCATGTCTGAGAAGGACAAAGATGCCACTGACCACTGAACTCGATTGCGATGCGTTAGGGAATCTGCTGAGGGGAGGAAAGGGGTTAATTAGCAGTAAAATAAAACAAGATTACCCTCCCGAGCGAGACGCTTGGAAGAACAGGCCAGAGGCTTGAGTGACTGCCAAAATACCAGCCAAGTCCTGCTTATGTAGCTGCTGGGTTTATATTGAAAGCAGATGTGGAAAGCCTGCTTCTGTAACCAGGTTTCGGCAAGCGCTTTAGCTTTCTTGGAAATATCCCTCTCGGGGTCTCCTTGGGAGGCATGAAAATCGTCTTCTGGAGGGATAAGTTCAGTTCTCCACAGAAATCAGCCATATTAATGTATACAGATGAACTTGCTGGCTTGGTTCATCTCGCGATATTCCCCTGCCCTAGAATGAACTAAAGTGTTGCTGCTCCTATACGATAAGGCACCCATGTCTTATCTTAGGCTGAGCAGCATAGTAAGAGCAAGCTGCATGATAAAGAGATGACTATGATGCTATTTTTAATGTTATGCTGCTGCTTTACTTCCTCTCCTTCGCCGCTCTTTGTACAGATGCCTCCAGACTGTCAATATTTTGCAGGATGGATTCAAGCGCGTAACGTAAATTTAGGTTTGTGCAATCAAAGAGGATTAGAGCTCTCTGTCACTCTAGTGCAATGGGTCTACATTTTTCTTTTTCTTTTTTAAAAAAAAGGCTTTTACAGTTGGGAAACCAAATGCCTTGAAGAATGTGGGATAAATGAATGATGAATGGGAAGATGTGTAAGCAAATCTGGATGAATGCAGCTTGAACGTTCATTGTTGTGTAACCACTTTGCAATGTTCAATAAAGGCCAGACATAGTCTATTCTGTGTACGTTTTATGCAAGCAAAACACAATAAATGCTCGATAAACTAGGGGAAGCCCTATGTCATTGGCAGCAGGTAGATAGTATTAGAAGAGAGCGTTCAAATTCATCCTGTGTACCTGCTTCAAAAATGCAAGTGCTCTCTCTCTTGCTCTCTCTCTCTCTCTTCCTCATAGGTGACACTGTTGGCTCTCCAATTTTGAGTCCAAGACAGTTGCCTAGTTTGCCTCTATGGTTGGGATGTCTCTGTTCTCAGCCCCTTCAAGCCCATCCATAAAGATGCAGCAGCGATGTATGTGCCAGCTTGTTGCTGAGTAGCAATTAGAGTAGCCAGAGCAAAGGAAGAAACAACTGTTACATCTTTAACCATTGTACAGAATGGCATTTTGGTAGGTGTAGTTTGCCATGCAGATGTGAGAAAAGCTTGCAACATGGGTAGTTGCCGCCATCATGCATGTAGATTCAGACCAGCCCACTAGCCATAAATAGAAATAACATATGAATGGGGTTGTTAAGCCATGCGCCCCCTGCATTGTGAATCCCACCTGAAAATGGCAACAGTCTTGAGGTTCCCTTAGCCATAGTTTGGCTTACTGTATCACACAAGGCAACCAAGTCAGTGGAAGGTGACAAATTGCTCAACATTAGCAGGTTGTAGTGGGAAACAACCACACTTGCATCTCCCTGGCCCCTGACACATGACACCACATAGACTGAAGGGCTCATCAGAGCTCGGGGTTCATCAGCTGCTTTTTAAAATAAATAATAATGATAATGAAAGTTAGAGTGGAGTAATAAATGCAGCCAATATTGATTCATACATATATCACAGATCTGCCGTTGCTTGATAAACATTCTCTGTCTAGAAAAGTATATTATTTTTCTTCCTAAGACCTTTAAGAATCTGCTGACATTTGACCATTTATAGGAATAATACAACAAACGATTTTACAAAAGGTCATATGTGACATAAGAAATTGGACCTGTTTGATTTATGTAGAGGAAGGAGGACTGAAAAGTATGGATGGATTGTAGCTTAACTTATTTTAAAAGACCTTAAATCTTTTTGCTTTATTCTGTCATCAGTGAGTGACGGTCACTCCCATGCTGCTGTACATGGGAATAAAGAATGGGGCCATGCTGAGTTAAACTGGCCCCGGCATTGCACACTCCATCCAGTGCTCACACATACTGCATCTGTAGAGAGGTGGGTTTCACATATATAATTGTACACAAAAGGCTTCCACAGAATCTGGAAATCGAAATGATTGAGTTTCAGATTCTGTGGAAACCTTTGCCTCTCTTCCTATATACATTAAAATGTAATGCTGTCATCATGCTGTAGTTCATGGAGCTGCTGGTAGGGGGAGGTGATTCAGAAAACCACTCTCAGACAACCCTATTTAAAAGGGGTTTGGGGTGAACCATGAGAGAATAGGTGGGGGTTGGGTGAGGTTTAAAGAGAGGAGGTTTTGGTTAGGCAGAAGAGGTTGGGCAATGGGCAGGTGTAGGGGAAGGAGGTGGGCAAAGGGATTGGCAGGTAAGCAGGGTTGACGAATTGAGTGAGCAGGGATGGCAACCCGTAGTATGAACTATATGCCCTCATTTGTGCTGTATATGTGGACACTTAGGTACCGGTAAGGGCTGCATGAAACATGTGATTGCAAGGCAGCCCTACTCTTTCTTCCTGTGTATAGCAACATGGAATTTAATAACATCTGAAGAAAGCTTATATCACCATAAACCAAATGTATTAGTATCAGCAAATACTTGTCTGTGTTGTGATTTGTTCAACATCTATCTGCATTCAACCAGAAACACTGTGCACATAAAAGCCTTACAACGTGATTACAGCATAATGTTCTCCAATAACTCTATAATCACCATCACATGCCAGCATACTCAGCTGTTAGTCCCATCGAGTTCAATGAGGCTTAGTCCCAGGTAAGTGGACACAGGATTACATCTTAAACTATGATGTAGAAAAGATTACAGTGCCATCTCAAACCGCTTCACTAGAATTTTTCCAGGAGAAATACAGGTTCCTCTCCTCCCCCGTTTGTTTTATTTTTAAAATACTAAATTACTAATATGTATAATTACTATCCTATTTAGGGGATATATAAATGTGCTATAAATATTCTAAATAGACACAGCATCAAATATACAATAATCAGTTACAAATTAATCCAAATCGCTATGAGTGGTCTGGTATGACAATAAAAACACAGAAAGGCGTTATTTTCACATTGATCTAACTCACAAGGAGATGATCTCAAGCAAATATTTCTGCCTACCCAAAGATTATACTGGGGTAGCAATAACATGGTGCCCTGATGGGGATGCAGATCTCTCTTGGATGATAGAATATCCTTATCCACCCTTTCACCATCCCCAGTATTCAGATGATTCTATAGAGCAGCAGCCCCTAGTGGAGATAAAGTCAACCAACTCACACATACAGAAACGGGCAACCGCTAACAAGGGTACAAGCAACTGGGGGAAATGAAAGGACCGTATCACGCAGCCCATATTTATGAAATGCTACCCTGGGGAATGCCAGTGTTTTTGCAACATAATAATATCCCTCAAACTTAGAAATAAATAATAAATTAATAAACGGATAAATAACTGCAGTGAAAAAGAAATGTGACTTAAGCCTCTTTACCCTACTTAGATTTCAATCTTAATAATCATTCAAATCAACTCTTGCTCTCTCTGCTGTCCGTGTAAAGGTAAAAGGTAAAGGACCCCTGGACGGTTAAGTCCAGGCAAAGGTGACGATGGGGTGCAGTGCTCATTTCACTTTCAGGCCGAGGGAGCCGGCGTTTGTCCACAGACAGCTTTCTGGGTCATGTGGCCAGCATTACTAAACTGCTTCAGGCACAACGGAACACCGTGACGGAAGCCAGAGTGCACGGAAATGCCGTTTACCTTCCCGCTGCAGCAGTACCTATTTATCTACTTGTGCTGGTGTGCTTTCAAACTGCTAGGTTGGCAGAAGCTGGGACAGAGCAACAGGAGCTCACCCTGTCTCGGGGATTTGAACCGCTGACCTTCTGATCAGCAAGCCCAAGAGGCTCAGTGGTTTAGACCACAGTGCCACCCGCATCCCTGTGCGTGTATATACACACATACACACACACAAAATGCAAATCTCTCAGCCATTTGAATACATGCAATTGTTTGGTATATGTTTTTATCGTATTGTAAATCACTTCAGGCTGTCTCATGGGAAGCAGTTCACAAATGAAACAAGGAATAATAACAGGCACACTCCGATGGACACTGAGATATGCCAAGCTACTATAGAGGAGAAATAAATCATGAGAGCAGCACAATAAATAAAGACCACTGCAACCACTCAATATGCCCTTTTCCTATACACAATACTTCTCAGGGGTAAATTAGGCCGCAATGTTGCTGAAGGGCACTTAGTGAACTTGCAGTCTTGGATATGAATGGTATTGTGCTGTTTGAAGCCATATCAATATTCTTTATTAGCAGACTTCAGTTGCTTATCAGCTTCTCCTTTGATGTCTGCTGCCACAAGACAAGGTACTGCAGGCTCATTGTGCACTAATTAATCATGCTCCACATGGCTAATTACTTGTTATTAGTACTCAGTTTAAACTCCACTACAGCACACAACAGAGGACATTGATTCAGAACCACAGCAATAGTACCAGACAGCATGACTTCATGAGGAAGTCCCACCCTCAAGGAGCTACTATGCTAGTAAATATTTCAGTCCAGCTTGGGCTATGTGCAATTGCTGTCCCCAAATCCCAAACCAATATGCTTCCATGGAATAGAATATATTGAAAGGCTGGGGTATTAACAGGAAGTTAACTAGTTGCTGTGCTAACCTGCAAGGCTTTCAGAAATAGCAAAAGTTCTGCTTGCATTTGGATAAACCTATCTTGCTGCGTTACAGCCTTTCATGAAATCCTCTCCATTTATTCCCTTCCATTTAATTCATTGGTTTATAGAGCATCTGCGAGGCAGGATATTTAAAGACCAAAGATGTCTCTACTGAATACTTCCAAGGGAATATGCAAGCGGCTTTGTTTCAAAGAGGACCGAGCGAACAAGCCTCACAAGTTTTTCAGGATATAATTATAAATAATTACTGCAAATAAACGACATCTCCCAGATGTAATCAGGCCAGCAATTTCTAGGAATGATTCCTGTGGCTGTTTGAAGACTAACCAATTTACAGTGGCACAAGCTTTTAGAGGCTAAAGAGATTACTTCATCAAAGCAGGGTGCTGCTGAGTACCAGTTGCTCTAAATAACAACGAACAACACGTTGGCTAATAATATGCTAACAATATTTTTATAACACTATACGGTGTCAGAATACATAAACAGAAGATATACAACAGTCACAAACTAATAAACATCAAATAAGTGTTCCATGACAGGAGGTCACTGGGATGGAGGCAGAATGCCTTTCCAAAGTCAATATCCTATAAATGTGAGATGATGGGTGCTCCAAATGTAGCAATAGGGTGCTTCAAGCACAACAGCAAACAGTTCCAGGATAATGAACTGTTTCAGTGATAAGTCTTCATCAGCAAATTAGTTGTCCCCAACGGTATAACAAATGGTCATGGATCAGCAATCACTTGTAAGCTTACTACACTTACTACTACAGTGGTACCTCTGTGTCAGGTTTCCTCATCGGTTGCTCAATAGTAAAAACCAAGTCCTCCTTGTCTTTATGTCTTTTAGTGCAAATTATATACAGTGCAGAGTTCAGTTCAAACATGACTGCCTAGTCACTCGCATAATCCGGAAGTGCCCCGCTTCTGTTTTGGCGCCAACACCAAAGGCTCCGCACTCTGAAATGTCGCCTTCTACGTGAAGTGGGCGCCGGAACTGACGTCTCCCCCTCCGAGCGAGTCTGCTGGGTGGTGCCAGGTCTCTCTGTATCTTCCTGGAGACCTCTCACTCCCTGACTCCCACCCACTAACTGCTCCTCCCCCGAAGAGGGGCGGGCAGACTCACTGTGAGATGAATCCATCTTCAACACCGGCGGAGGCTCCCTGTATGCACTCCAGTACCGGACTGGCAGGGTGGGCACATCTCTGACACTCTGGTTGTAGACACGATCTGTTCCGGGGTGCCGTTTGCACCCTGAAAAGTCCTCAACCAGAGCGGTGCTTCTGCGCATGTGCAAACTGCACAGAACGCTTCTGCACGTGCGCACACGGCGAAACCCAGAAGTAAACACTTCCGGGTTTGCCACGTTCTTAACCAGAAAAATGCAACATGAAGCGTTCACAAGAAGAGGTATGACTGTACTACACTTACGTATAGTGTTATAAAAAATATTGTGAGTATATTATTAGCCGACGTGTTGCTTGTTGTTTAGAGTATTCTGTTTTGCAACACAGGGGATTTTCTTTGGAGTACCAGTTTCTGGCAGAGGCGCCAGCTTCTCTAGAGGATTGAGGGGCCCAGATGTGACATTGCATGACATCCTGAGGTATCAGGGGGCGTAGGAAAACACTCTCTGAAAATTGAGGGGGCCCAGCTCTCTCAAAAATACATGGGGGTGTGTGAAGCTGCCTCAGCCCCTATGAGTTGGTGCCTATGGTTCCTGGAAACCTGAGGAGGCAAGAGCGCACTTGTGCCCAGCTCCTCCTTCTGGGTTTCTGCAGGCATCTGATTGGCCACTGTAAGAGCAGGATACTGAACTAGATGTGCCATTGGTCTGATTCAACAGGCTCTTGTGGTCTTATGAGATTCTGGAAGAGTCATGCCTAATGCTCTCAAATAGCTGCTAGCTAATCCACAAGGCTCACAAAACAAATATGGCTTTGAGTGGATGCACACTACTGTGGCCACTTCCTCATGACACCTTCCTGCTCATGGCGAAGGGCTCTTTTGACTTGTGAACCGCAACCATCAATTTGCAGTTTTGCATTGTTGTTGTTGTTTAGTCGTTTAGTCATGTCCGACTTCGTGACCCCATGGACCAGAGCACGCCAGGCACTCCTGTCTTCCACTGCCTCCCGCAGTTTGGTCAGACTCATGCTGGTAGCTTCGAGAACACTGTCCAACCATCTCGTCCTCTGTCGTCCCCTTCTCCTTGTGCCCTCCATCTTTCCCAACATCAGGGTCTTTTCCAGGGAGTCCTCAGCCCGCCCTGTGGAACGCCCTCCCATCAGAGGTCAGAGCGATAAACAACTATCTGACATTCAGAAAATGCCTCAAGGCAGCCCTATTTAGGGAAGTTTTTAATTTGTGATATTTTAATGTATTTTGGGTGTCTGTTGGAGGCCGCCCAGAGTGGCTGGGGGGACCCGGCTAGATGGGCGGGGTATAAATAAAAAATTATTATTATTATTATTATAGTCTTCTCTTCTCATGAGGTGGCCAAAGTACTGGAGCCTCAGCTTCAGGATCTGTCCTTCCAGTGAGCACTCAGGGCTGATTTCTTTAAGAATGGATAGGTTTGATCTTCTTGCAGTCCGTGGGACTCTCAAGAGTCTCCTCCAGCACCATATTATTATTGCATTATTAGAGTTAACATTTAGGCAAACACAGTGGCATATGCCATTACAGCTGTGCTTTTGGGGGCTCCCTTAGAAACCTAAGTCTGTTGGAGTGCTAATATCCCTTCTATCTTCTGCTCCACCTGGATGTATGTGCAAATGCAACCATATATCATAAAGACATCACAAGCTTCTAGTGACTTTCCTTCCAAGGAAATGAAACCCAAGGTATTCTCTAAGCCCTCTTAGATCCCTGACCTTGGAGATTGGGGTGCACATTAAAATTTGCTTTCCAATTTCTCCAATGGCCAAAAACCTGTCAGTGAAAAGAAAATGAGTATCAAGCAGTTGCTTGGTTTAGGAGCAAATAGAACACTAGTGGTACTTTTAATCTCAGCAAGATTGACATAATCAAAGGTAATTTGGCACAGATAATCAAACCAATTGCCTTTCCACACAATTACCTTTTGGCTAGATAAATGTGCAGCTGTTATTCATATGTAGCAGAGGATCCAGCCATTCCCCCTTGAGCAATTCTATTGTGAGACCATAGCATTTCCAAATGCTGTAAGTACCGTACATCATATTGGACACCAGAAAATAGATTCCATCTCCCAGCTAGTGCAGCCATTTCTATAGTGACTGCCACATGAAAAGGGGTTTTGCGGCTAGGCCAGGTTGGGGCTGTTGACAGCATACCAGCATCTAGACCCAAACCGCCTTTCCTTTTGAGTATCGAACACTTCCTACAAATCTTCGACCGGATTGATAATTTAAATTCAACAGGTCAGCTCCATAGCTAGTTCCCTTAAAGGTCACAGAGTATAAAACAAAATAATGCAAGTGCCATGGTGTAAGGAGAAGCTGGAAAACAAAGGAGAAGAAAAATGCTTTAATATATCTGTAAAGGTTGCAATAAATTCCATCCTCTTTTAATTACAACATCTTTTAGCTCTTTGGCAAAAACCATCAGCTTGGAAAAATTCTTTTTATCTCATTGAACAAGTTTCTATAAGGGGAAAAAAATCCGTCAAGATACCCACAGTATATTACTTCACTTGCTTTTCATTTTAAATATGTAGCTATGACCCTTATCAACATATTGCAGCAGTCAATTGTTTTCCTCCTTGGATGATTAATGATTAAGTCTTAAAAGACAGCTTGAGATCTTTCCTCTCCAAAGAGGGGATTATTATGTGTGTGCTGATGGAATTTTTCTTGCATTAAAAGTATAAAATAAAGTGATAAAATAATGTTTTAACCACAACTGGTTTAAATCTTTTAATAAAAATTCCAGATTTATTTAACTTTTAAATGATGCTGACAGTTGTATGATATATTTCAAACTGAACAAACTCAACCAGAAAGAAAATCATTATACTTAGAATAAAAGAATCATAGAATTGTAGAGTTGGAAGGGATCCCAAGGGTCATCTAGTCCAACCCCCTGCAATGTAGGAATGTCAACTAAAGCATCCATGACAGATGCTTATTCAGCCTCCGCTTAAAATCCTCCAAGGAAGGAGAGCCCACAGCCTTCTGAGGGAATCTGTTCCACTGTCAAACTGCTCTTACTGTCAGAAAGCTCTTGGTGTTTAGTTGGAATCTCCTCTCTTGTAACTTGAAGCCATTAGTTTGGGTCCTACCCTCCAGAGCAGGAGAAAACAAAGGAAAGATGTTGAAGAGTTCAAAGGAATACACACCTCTGTCTTTCTGAAATATAAATCATTGACATATAACCACCCTTGTGAACAAATCAGAACAAATGCTTTGTAAAACCTGGGCATAGGCTGAATTCAGACCACACTTTATTCACAACATTTCCTTACCTGTTTGTGTTTGCATTTTCCTTGATCTTTCACATGACATAAAAGCCGCTTCTGGAAATCTAGTGGAATCCAGGAGAGGTTTAGTGCTCATTTCTGTCTTGTTTCCAGAAAAAATGGAACCCTGTTAACGTGGGAATTTCAAATTCAGTGCTAGGTAAATGTATATTGATGACAAAAAACACAACAAGGTATTTCTGTGTAAAAGGAACATCAGAAATCAGGATAGAAGCGTTAGCATTATAACCTTTAAAACTAACACAATAAACCTGTCTGACTGCAGCCACAGCCTAATCACTATGTAAGCTTTGGCAAAGGAAATCAGGTTGAATACAGAATAAACCAGCTGCTTGGAGGTGCCCTGGGCAGTATCTAATACTACATCAGTAGAACGTAGCTTATGCAACCAATATTTCCCTTTTGCTCTTTAAAAAAACCTTTTCAGAGGGTTGTATTCAGAAGCCTGGGAAAGAAGAACCTGGACTCAGTTTGTGCTTATCAGGGAGTACATTTATTTATTTTAGAGTTTCTTCCTTGCTTATAGTTACATGCAGACCAGTGTTCTTCCTTCCAGAATTCCGCTTACCTCTCTCTGCCTACTGGTCTGGACTTACCTATGCTTAGCCCAGAGCAGAGTTATGGAATCCTGGTCTAGATTAAGGAATGGCTGTCCCATAAACATTATGGGACCTATTGAATATTGTGAGCTGTGTCTTATGGGGGCTACAATGAGAGCAGGGAATTTACAGAAATCAGGAACATTGTGTGCAAGATTTCTCCAACTGATGTTGAGCGATTTAAATGCAGTCCCATACGACTCGGCTGACAATGTGTGCTAAGTCCCTCCAACCTTCTGAGGAATCCTTTTTGGGGAAGAACAGAGGACAGTAGGGAGAGGGAAAGTTGAGTTGTGCAAATTGCCTTCTGCTCACACTGCGTTGCATGTAATCCCATTTCCATCACTGGCAAAGTAAAGAGCAGTTTTACAACAAATATTGTATTGTTGGAATAATAGTACCGCATTGTCTATATATGCAGTATTGAGATGGCTCAAGAAAGGATGGTTTCCCACCAGATGTCAAAGAGAAAAACAACTACCAGACTTTTAGAAGACATCTGAAGGCAGCCCTGTTTAGGGAGGCTTTTAATGTTTAACAGATCACTGCATTTTAATGTTCTGTTGGAAGCTGCCCAGAGTGGCTGGGGAAACCGAGCCAGATGGGCGGGGTATAAATAATAAAGTATTATTATTATTATTATTATTATTATTATTATTATTATTAATTTTTTAATGGACAGGCAGGACCGGTGCTGGCAATTTTGGCACCCTAGGCGAGGGGGCGGGCCACGTGACGTCATTGCATATGATGCACGTTGCGGAGCGGTGCCCCGCCCCCTGGCCGGACAGGCGCCCCCACTGCTGCGGTTTGCTTGCTCCGCCGCTGGTTGGGGCGGCGGCGGGCAGGCTGGCCAGTGCCCCCTCCATTTTGGCGCCCTCGCCGCCGCGGTTTTCGCCCCAACCTGCTTGCTCTGCCGCTGGTTGGGGCGTCACCGGGCGTCGGGGGGGGCGTCGGGGGCAGGCTGGCCAGCGCCCCCTCCATTTTGGCACCCTAGGCAATTGCCTAGTTCGCCTAAATGGACGTGCCGGCCCTGTGAACAGGCATAGGCAAACTGTGGCCCTCCAGATGTTTTGGAACTACAATTCCCATCATCCCTAGCTAACAGGACCAGTGGTCAGGGATGATGGGAATTGTAGTCTCAAAACATCTGGAGGGCCACAGTTTGCCTATGCCTGGTTTAGGAAAATGTAGATGCGTGTCATGGCCAAGCATTGCTTCCTTGCCCCTCCTCTCTTCTAACTGGATGGTGACTTTGGAGCAGAGACCTTGCCCCACTCTCCCCCCACTCTCTTTCACCCAACCACATAATGTCTATGACAAAGTGTCTCATACCACTCGTAAACGGACTGTGAAAAAGGCTCTAT
This sequence comes from Darevskia mixta, assembly GCA_034641385.1. Lineage (NCBI taxonomy): Eukaryota > Metazoa > Chordata > Lepidosauria > Squamata > Lacertidae > Darevskia > Darevskia mixta. The sequence goes on from JAWWNH010000066.1 coordinate 38,843,388, forward strand.
GAATTGAAAATGGAGACACTACAGGTCCTTTTTTGTTACACAAGGAAATCTTCAATAAAAACAAATTTCTTTTTTTTTAAAAAAAAAATTAAGCCAGAATTCTCTGTTATGTCTGAACTCTGGCTTCATGTCAACTAAGAAACCAGGATAATAAGCCAGGATCTGACATTCTTTCCCCCATCTGCCAAGATCCAGGAAGACACAGAATTTCATTTTTTAAGTGTGATTTTCTGCCTAAGCAGCTATGTATGCAGCTACTTGAGTTATGTAAAGTATCACTTAAAAAAAAAAAATGAAATTCAGCATCTTCCTCGATCCCAGCAGGTGAGGGGAAGAGTACTTTTAAGTAAGTGTACCCTTTGTTCATGTAATAATATATTGTACTATTAAAACATCCTGAAGGAACCACATCTGAAGACAGGATACTCAGCTAAATGGACTATTGCTGTGATTCAGAGTAATTGTTTTTAAGTTCATTGACCTCACTGAAACGTAATAGGAAGTAGGTTGAAATTTGGTTTCTAGGACATTTAGTCAAGTCCAGCAACCAATGCCTTTTATCTATTATAAACCTTCAGCATGTCTTATGTATTATTTGATGATTAATCAAACATATACAATCTTTTCCTCTGTAGGAGCCTTCAGACTCTCTCTTTTGTACCACTATAATTAAATATATACATGGCACATTTTTGTGATACATTACTTCTGCTCCCCTTCACCTTTTCATATTTGGATTTTGTTATGAAAGTTTATAAGTGGAATAGAATGGATATTAAAAGCCAGGTTCCCCACTCAAAGCCATTTACCGTTTGCCCAGATTATTGGGTCTCAGACAGAACTTTTCAAAGCATGTAATCCTTCCACGTGTTTGGGCTCAAACTGCAGCTATGTGATTATATTAATTATCTAAAATTAAGTCTAGAAGTTCAGAAGCCCTGGAGGTCAAAGCATTTAATACAAAGCCATGCTGTGCGGTAATGGTATTCTAAGAGAATTAATTAAGTGCACCCCCTTACAGCAACTGCCATATTCAGGGTTGAATGTAAAGATAATTGCTCCCCAGACCTCCTAGCAACAAAAATAAATGAAACGGAAGCTTGATCATAATCTTGCTGACACTGGAGCGGATAAAAATTTCACCTGGGTTTTTACTTGCTCCAACTGGCCCAACCTGAGCCAGGGTGATCTGGGGCTGTTTCCACCCAGCTTGAGTGAAAACAGATCCCCCCCGAATTATCCCAATTCAGTTCAAGATTTATGCTTCAGGCAAATCCAGTGCACGGCCTCCTTATTGTATCGGCCAGGATATGTGTTCTCTTGTTTATGTGATGCCCCATTTATACTTATTAAGTATCTGCATTGCTTTTCAAAGTGGAGGGGGTGGGGTGATCCTTAGGGCAGAAGCACACTGTGGGGGTGACATTATCGTTGACATGGAGTCCTGCTGACAATGAAGCCCCCTGTGTTGAGGACTCCTCCTCTCCCCTGCAATGTGCACCACCAGTTTCCATTAGTGTGACATTATCACATTGTGCCTTTCCCTGCTAGCTTTAATGATGTGGGGGTAATGGTGTGGAGAAGGGATGAGGAAAGACACACTGCGATGGCACCACAACCCCAGTGCATACACACTGCAGGGGAAATCTCAACACAGGCCTGCTGCTTTCAGAGGTTTACCCATGTTGGTGGTGATGTGTGGTACTTGTTCTAATGCTGAAACTACGGCATATGAAACCATGCTTTTGACCTCCTCTCCATCTAGTGACCCACACACACCGTGTACCTTGCTAATGCATACTTAGCTCTACTATGAAAGATTACCTGATGAGCGAGCAAGGGATCATGTGCTCGGCTACTAAGCTGCTGCCTCATTTAGCATTGGGTTAGCAACAGTTCACACAGAGTAATCAGAGATTGTTGTTGTTGTTTAGTCGTGTCCGACTCTTCGTGACCCCATGGACCAGAGCACGCCAGGCACCCCTGTCTTCCACTGCCTCCCGCAGTTTGGTCAGACTCATGTTAGTAGCTTCGAGAACACTGTCCAACCATCTCGTCCTCTGTCGTCCCCTTCTCCTTGTGCCCTCAATCTTTTCCAACATCAGGGTCTTTTCCAGGGAGTCTTCTCTTCTCATGAGGTGGCGAAAGTACTGGAGCCTCAGCTTCAGGATCTGTCCTTCCAGTGAGCACTCAGGGCTGATTTCCTTCAGAATGGATAGGTTTGATCTCCTTGCAGTCCATGGGACTCTCAAGAGTCTCCTCCAGCACCATAATTCAAAAGCATCAATTCTTCGGTGATCAGTCTTCTTTATGGTCCAGCTCTCACTCGATTACCATCTAGCTAGCAAGTGGTATTACCACTAGTGGTATTATTCACTGGATTACCATCTAGCAAGTGGTAACTTACCAAACTCATTTGTGCATGTAACCACCTGGTCACTTGATCACCTGTAACGTCCTGTCAATAAGCACTTATGAGAAGATGCATGTATTTTTCCATTTAAGATTCCCCAGGCTTTCCACATTTCCTTTTGCGATGGAGATCCATTAAAAATTGGAAATATGCCTTAGAGAATCCGTACTAAAGTGGGAGGGGGAACAGGCCCTGGATGAATTGCTTATAATAGTGGCTACCGCATAAGCTTCTTTGAACACAGAAGAAAAACAACCATTCCAGCTGCATTCAAATATGGACTATAATTACAAGCTGTGCCTACTAAACTTTTTTTAAAATACGTCTACATAAAAAGTGCTGTAAATGAAAGATGCTTTTTGAAGAAAGAAAATGCAACAAACCCTCGAACTAGTAAGCTGGCTACATTTATTTTGGAATAAATAAAGTGCAGGGGGATATTTGCTGTCAGTCTTTTGTGATATATCATGATGTTAATGATACTGATAACCTTTACAGGACAGCTGCTCTCTCTGGCAGAATATAATGCAGTATCACACCTCCAAACCTCGGGACTGATTGAAACCTGAAGCAATTGTCCTCAAAGTACTTACCAGCTACATTTCACATGACTGGCTTCTCATTCATGTCATGTTGCTGGCACATGTGGCGTGTCAGTGCATCCACATGCAATCCATTTATTCCACACGAACACAGCACATGTAGTGTGGTCAGTGATTCAACTGCTCTCAGGAAGAGGGCCTTTACACTGGTGACACCTACCCTGTGGAACAACCTCCCCTCAAAAATCACACATGATGTAGGTTTTTGGTTTTTCTTCTTTTCTTTTCATATAGGTTATCAATGTATTTGTTAACTATGTATTATTTATATTTCTGAAAAATAAAGTTGTTTTTTAAAAAATCACACATGCACTCACCATGTTGTTTTTTCTGCATATCTTAAAAACTTCGTTGTTCACTTGGGCCTTTCCTAACCATTAGTATTGGTCTAAGACATAACACCATTTATCTATTGTGAATTCTGAAGACGTTCTTGTTTAGGAAGGCTTTCTCTCAGGTGTGACCCAGGCATTTATGGAAGGTGAACTGTATATCTGATGAAACTCTCTTGTGGTTTTTAGAGTTTGATGAATCAATGTTTTCGTTTTTAGAGCTTGTATTTGTGTGTTTTAGTCTGTTTTTATTGTGTACATCATTCAATGCCTGTGAAGGAACTGAACTATAGCCCTGAAAACAGAGGCACCTGCCATTGTGTATGCACAGATATGCATATCCCTTGTTCGAAGGGAGGAATATTTAAATCACCAGGCTTCCTGAAATCTGTAACCTGAGGAAGGGATCTGTGATTGACAAGGGGAGTCTTTATAAACAGGCAGAGCCAGGGGATTCTGGAGATCAAGGACAGATATCAGTGATAACAGACGTTTCGAAGGCAAGGGGAGAGGCTTGAAGGAACATTGAGAAGGGAATCTACTGAGAGACTCGCGCATACTCTCCAACATTCCATAATGATAATTTTACTATTTATACCCCACACATCTTATTGGGTTGCCCCAGTCACTCTAGGCAGCTTCCAACATATATAAAAATATAAAAAAACATTAAACATTAAAAAAAAACCTTCTGTTTACAGGAGTGCCTTCAGACGGCTCGGGGGTTGGATAACTCCATACACTTCAACATTTCTCCAACAAAAATAGGGACATCCTACCATACCCTCCAACGTTTCTCCAATGAAAATAGGAACATCCTAAGGAAAATCGGGATATTCCAGAATCAAATCAGAAACCGAGACGGTTTCTCTAAATCAGGGACGTCCCTGGAAAATAGGGACATTTGGAGGGTCTGCTGGTGAGTTTTAGAGTGTCCATAGTCAAGGGATAAGGATTGTATTTTTATTTTTATTTTATTTTCTCCATGCTATGTCACCATCCCCATCACCCTTAGAGTGCCCATTCCTGCTTGCATATAGGACTTACATGTGAGCTGAACACCAAAATAGGGTTTCATTTACAGTTTCTGAAAAGTCAGCCAACTATTGCCAGGATTCTTTTCAGGAAGCCAGGACAGCTAAATCTCTTTTTTAAAAAAAATAAATCAAGATGGTTTTTCAATGAAAATATGCCTTACATTACCACAAGATAAAGCAATGACTGCCAACCTAGATAGATTTAAATATGGATTAGACAAATTCATGGAGGATAAGCGATATATGAACGGCAGTATCAGAAGTAGTATGCCACCACTAACTGGGGAATGTGAGTGGGAAAGCATTATTGCCCTCAGCAAATACAATAAATCCATAGATGTGACTCTTTCCCATGAAATTGCCAAAGTGTACACACTATATCTTTAAAGCACATTCAAAGCACATTTCCCCTCAAAGAATTCTGGGCACCTCTTTACCCTGGCCTTTGAGGCCTGAGATGTGTGTTTGTTTTCAGAGTTCACCCCCTTGTGATCTGTTTTAACCGTTTTCAATTTTAATGTCATTTTAATGTCATTTTAATTTTAAATTGGTGTAACCTGCCCTGGGGCTTGCTGGTGAAGGGTGGATAAAATAATCTGTTAGTCTGTTGAGGGGTAAGCTCACATGCAACCTGGTCAGGGAGGGAAGATGTGAATGTCAGTCTAACAATAGCTAGAGGGCACAGCGTTAGCTACCTCATTATAGCATATTCTTCTCCCATTAAAAGCTTCCCGTATCTTGCAAAAAACATCCAAGTTGCTATAATTATATATGATATTGGTTCTTGGTATGTCAAAGGTACATTCTTTGTAAAGGCTAATTAAAAAAGCAAAGGATATAAAGGAAGTTGATTTTTTTATTTTTTTAAAAAAATTCCATATGTATCTTCCCAGCTTCCCGGTGCTTCTTTGCAAATTCATATGTCTACCACATCTTTTATCTCTTTTGCACTTACAGCATTGTTAACTAGAGGAGCCAGGTATTTTATGCTGAATTTCTGGAGTTGCCACGCCTGAAGCTTAGAGTGCTACCTTGACTCCTCATAAAGGACATAACCTTGTTCACTGGCATATCAGTATAATCAATGTTGCATTTTCCTTTCATTTGAAGAGCCGCTTCCTTTGTATACTTAAGCCTGGATGAAAAGTATGACGGGGCAAAAAAAAAAAAAAAGCATTAATTGTAAAAAGAGAGAAAGAAAGAAAGAAACAGGTCCATATCACAATGGTCTGCTTGCAAGAATTCCCATCAATATATATATATATAATTTTTCCCTTGCCTTGGAGCAACGAAAACATTCCAAGTCTATCAGATGAATCACTCACATCCTATAAGCATAGCTATATTTTAACTGACACTTGCTAATAGGACTTGACAGCATATTTTCTTTCAAGTGGCTAGCAATTATGCAAATTTTTTCAACTTGCTTCAGTGGCAGTAACAGAAATTCTAGCTTTCACTACAGTGAGGGCTACATTCTTGTTGCTAATCGCCCATGCAGTTTTCATGTGATTTCAATTGCCTACCACCCAGTTATCATATCTTCTTCAAAACAAAGAACTATATTCCCAACATTTCTGTACTGTATCTGTAAACTGCCTTATAGGACCTGGATCAGCAATGAGAATCGATTTGAATGGTACACGTAGTATATAAAATAGGTCCCACACTATGATGAGCTATAAGCTATAAGGTCATGGTCCAGGACAACAAGATGTACCAACATTGACTGAAGTCGAAGGCATTGCTAGGTCTGTGTTAGGTCACTGCCTGGATGGGAGATCTTCTTTATATGCCATAAATATTACCTTGAGTTCCTTTGAACAAAAGTGGGATATAACTGTAACCAACAAATATTAAACTCCCATGTATCTGGGGAAAAACTCTATCCCCATTTTACAGATTGTGACAGGAGGGCATTCCACAGGGCGGACGCCACTACTAGAAAAAGAAAGATAAAGTGTCTTAGTGACCAATTGCTCAAACACATTGCATGTCAACACGTAAACAGAGATTGAGCACAGCAAGCATGATACTCCTGAAGAATATTGTGACTGAAGTACTTTGGAGTTTGTTAGGAATACAGTGGTACCTCTGGTTGTGAACATGATCTGTTCCGGGGTGCTGTTCACACCCCGAAAAGTCTGCAACCAGAGTGGTGCTTTTGCGCATGCGCAAAGCGCGATAGAGTGCTTTTGCACATGTGCGAAGTGCGATAGAGTGCTTCTGCACATGCGCAAAGTGCGCAGAACGCTTCTGCGGGTGCACGCACAGCAAAACCCGGAAGTAAACACTTACTTTTTTCTTAACCTGAAAAAATGCAACATGAAGCATTCGCAAGAAGAGGTATGACTGTACCTCTCTAGAAAAGCTCATAAAGGGAACTCATGCTGTAGCTTTTATGCAACAGACCATAAAATGAGTTAGATTTCCACATTGACTGTCCCTAAGGGAAGATTGCTCAAATAGATGCTGTTATATTGCTGTAACAGCATAAATGAATGTAACCTGCGCAAGCAAACATAATAATTACAACACCACAGAGAAATGTCTCCCAATGCAGTCTCCCAAGCAGGGTCGCTATATATGCAGGGAAGGGAACTTGGATGGTATTCAAAATTCCATTAACGGGGGAAACTACTCTCCCCACTACCAAATTCCCTACTCTTTTTACTAGCCTGATGTGCTGCGTGGGTTTCACACACAGAGGAGGGGGAAATAAGTTGGGTAGAATATAAATTGGATCATGCATGTTAGTTGAGGACACAGAAGAAGCATTTCCTTTCTACGGCATTCCAAAGGAGGAACATTTGAAATCCTATATAATAAAGAGCCTGTGTCCGTCCGTACCACTTTCCGTCAGTCAGAGGAAATCGCCAGTGCGCGTGCGTTCCAGTCACACACGGATTGGAGGACGCAGAGAGGAGGAGGAGCCTGATTGGTTGGAGTGCAGCGCGAGCGAAGCGCTTGCGCTTCGCGAGCCTCCGAACCAGAAGCCGCAATGGCCGCTGCTCCCAACGCGCTGCTGCTTTGCCGCCGCCAGTCCGCTCTTCCTGCCTCCTCCTGCTCCGGGGCCAGAAGCCGCAATGGCGGCCGCTCCCCGCGTGCTGCTGCTTCGCCGCCGCCTCCCGCCGCCTCCTCCACGGAGAGCGGATCGAGCGAGAGCGGAGCGTCCCCTGTCGGCAGGCAGCTCCAGGAGCCGCCACTCCCTCGGCGGGTGCCCGCGCTCCCTCGGCGGGTCGCTCAGTCACCGCGGGAGCAGCAGCTGTGACTGCTCCCGCGGTGACTGAGCGATCCGCCGAGGGAGCGCCGGCTCCTGAGGCTGCCCGTCCGTACTGACAGGCAGCTCCAGGAGCCGACACTCCCTCGGCGGGAGCCCGCGCTCCCTCAGCGGATCGCTCAGTCACCGCGAGAGCAGCAGCTGTGACTACTCCCACGGTGACTGACCTATCCGCCCAGGGAGCGCCGGCATTATCTTCTAGCCCCCACCCGTTTTTCAACGGGCTTAATTTACTAGTCACAATATAAGTTTGTCAAGGAGATCAGTGCATATTTGTCAGGCAGAGGATCCAACCCCCATGGCAGGTTGCCAGGAACAGATAAGACAAGGAAGTGTTTTAAATGCAAGAAACAAACAGACAAACAAACAAACAAACAAACAAATATCTATTTGAAGTTATGCACTTTGCAACTCTAGACTCTTTAATTTTACATAGTAACCTCAGCTAGGAAATCCTTCTTAGCATATCAGATGAGAACTAGTTTCAGAGGAAATACCCTGAGGGTACCTGACTGTGGGGTCTTTATGATCACTGAGTGGGACTGAAAATCTCCTTGGTCTCCCTCATTAAGAATCATGCATGACTCTGTGCCAATTCTAAGAGGAGATTGATCACTTCTCGTTTAGTAGCTTCTTAGATTGGAGCAATGTTGAAGCAAACATTAAATGATAGGCACATTTCGGGGTGTTTACCCAGGTAATTTTTCTTATAGTACACAACAGGCTCTCTTCCCAGCTGTAAAAGGAAAGATTAGCTCACAAATGTTCTGGCTTAGACCATAGGCTTATTTTTGCACACTTCAGTTCCCCTATAGATCAAATTGGAATAATGGCCTTTTATAAAATGTAAAAGGTACTGGAAAAGCAAGTTAAAGTAACAAGGAAAAAAGAGAGAGCTTTTCACAGCAGGGGATGCATTTGCTGGTACCATATTTTATAACATTCTTGACTAAAGGGATTGAATTGGATTGAGTTATTTTTTCTGCCACAGTCACTGCTTCTCAGTTTGACTGAGAGCTCAGCTGACAGTCAGAATATCTTTGTTCAGAAATGATTCATGTAATCATCCAACAAATGAATTGCTAGTGGAATGGGTCAACTATTTTGCCTAAGTTTTTGATCAAGGGAGTAATGGTAAGGAAAAGGTAAAGGACCCCTGGATGATGAAGTCCAGTCAAAGGTGACTATGGGATGCAGCGCTCATCTCACTTTCAGGCCGAGGGAGCTTTCTGGGTCATGTGACCTGCATGACTAAACCATTTCTGGCGCAACAGGACACCATGACGGAAGCCAGAGCGCACGAAACGCCATTTACCTTCCCACCGCAGAGGTACCTATTTATCTACTTGCACTGGTGTGCTTTCGAACTGCTAGGTTGGCAGGAGCTGGGACAGAGCAACGGGCGCTCACCCTATTGGTCGGATTCGAACCACCAACCTTCTGATTGGCAAGCTCAAGAGGCTCAGTGGTTTAGACCACAGTGCCACCCACGTCTAGGGAGTATGAACAGGACGAAGTACCAAGAAAATTGTGGCTCAAATAGAAAATAGAATCAACATAAGGATTCATATATCTTGATTTCAGTAAGGTTTTTGTAAGCTATTGACCAGTCTTGTCTTAAAATAGAATTGCTTTTATGTCTCTATTTGGTCAGAGTATTATCATTTTTATATTGGTTTTGCTGTTGAAGCGTAGGTCACATTGAGTACTTTCATTGTAGAAACGTGATTCAAATAAGTAGACAATGCAGGTCTTAAAATCCAACTATGAAAATGCACTTTTACCCACAATTGAGGAAGGAGAGTAATTGTGGCTTTCTTACTTCCAGTTATTTGACTACACTGTGACCTATGACCCTGGAAATTACAGGCCATGATCCTTGCCCACTGGTTAAGAATCAAGTGGAATGCAGCTGAAGACATGGTCTTTGAAAAGGATTGCACTCTTATGCAAGGAATAGGGGAAAATATTCAATACTTTGAACATGCTGTCAAAACTATAGACATGCTGTCAACACTTTGGCAATGTACGTTCACACATTGTGTTGGAGGACCGTAAGATTGACAGCTTCAGTAACACTTGGCTGTGTGAATGATCTACCAGCATAGTTGAAAACCAACATAGAACATTGTGAATGCCATGTCAGGGGGGCAGCTTATGCAATTAACAGAATAAAGAGTTTAGAAACTTTGCTTGGACTGTGTGTGCCACTTCAGGCAGCAGGCACAGTCAATTGAAACCACAACATCCTCTTCTTGCCCTCGTAAAAACTGGCAATAAGTAGGGTATGTGTTATTTGTGGATGCTTCAATGCTTTGATTGGGCGGGGTGGGGGGTGACTGGCTGCTTCAAGAGGGGAAAGTGGGGCACCTGTGGTGGGAGGTTGTAAAATTCCATGGACCTGATGGAGGATGCTCATGGAACCAGGGTTGGAAAAGTCCATCCTCTCCATCACAGACCAGCTAGGAAGGAGGGTATGTTCTCACTCAACCAACCAGAAGCAGGCAACACCTATGAATCCAGATTTCATGAGGTCCCGATTCCAGGCTGATTGTGCTGGTCCCGTGGGTTACCTGAAAGGCGAGGTCCAAATCCGGTCTGTGGTCAGAGGTACAACGTAAAGGCAGTCCATGGTCGCTGAAGCTGGGTGCAGGGCAGGGAGTCAGGCAAAGTCGGGAACAGGTAGGCAAGCAGGGAACCAGGGCGGGTCAGGAGCTCAGGCAGGAAAGCAGGACAGGTTTCAAGCAGGAACACTGACAGGAACTGGTCAGCAACAATGTTGCTCCTGCAACTTGGGGCTGGCCGGCTTTTATCTGCCCCGAGGCATAGGGCAGCCCCGATCCTCTGGTGACTCGTCTCTCCCGGCTTGGAGGCGAGCACTCCTCCTGCGGGAACTCAGTTCCCTTCGCCTCTCTGCCCTGAGCCTCTGCAGCTCAGGAGAGGCTGGAGGGTTACCAGACCCAGAGGCAACCTAAGCTTCCCCTGACAGGGCTGGGAGTGGAGCACCTGCAGGCAATGAGTCCTCCATCAGGAGCCAGAGCAGACTCATCAGATGCCTGCACCTGAGGATCTAGCACAGGTGAGGACCCTTCAGACTCAGGCCCCAGCCCCGGCTCTGCTGGTTCTGGAGGCAGGGAATCCTGTGCAGGCTGGGATCCCTCATGTTCAGCGTCTGAGTCTGAATCCCAGGCCATCACACTGATAGAACACATCCTGCAATGTTGGTTTCTACTATCCATTTTGCTCAGCTGCTGTCTAGTATACTCCATATGTTGATCTTTTCTTTCCCCCTGCTAACATCAGTGTTCAATTTGCTTTTGTGGCCACTTTTTTCTCTCATGTTCCACTCAGTTCAATATGTGCTCCAGAATGACCCCTAAACCCCTCTTTCATCCTGTTCTCCCACATAATTAGCACTTCTGCTGCTATTGACAACCAGTCATTAATCTGTCATTAAAACACCCTTGAGAAGACAACGAATCCTTAAAACCACACAGTTTGACACAGCCACAGAGCCAGAGTTGCTGTACTCGTTGTCTTGCTTTCAGCCCCATGAAGCTTTTGTACTGTATGCTGTGGTGCCTGCATCCCCTGTTAGCAGCTTCATGGAAAACGGTGTCCAATGTAGACAAATGTCTGGTGGCAGCAAATGGCAGGATGTTTCTCATGAAGACTAGGGCTGGGTGACATCTGGTTATCAACAGCGTGATATATCACCAGCTAAACATCGCAATATACCGATATATCACAATGTCTGAAATAAGGATGGAGCTAGGCAGAGGCATTGTCTGGCTTCACGGTTTTTCCTGCATCGTGATTTTTGCTGGCACCTGCTCTTGTGATTCGCTGCCCCTGCAGGAGGCAAGGGAGAGCTGAGCCAGCAGAGCTAACAGGGGCTGCCGGAATCGACAATAGCATTGGCTGGTCTACTGGTTTCCCCCTGCTCAAACTAAAGCCCTCTCTGGTGAAGCCTAACCTCAGCCATATGGTTAGAGGCTAATTAAACCTAAATCAGTGAACAAACCTCCAACAGAATGGATCTGGCAAATGGCAATGGCCAGCTGATTAAGGTTCAAAGGGAAGTGAAACCAACAAGTAAGAGCAAACACTTCTGGAACAGAACAGCAGCTGACTCCAGGGAGTTTTCCTTTCACTGTGGTCAGATGGGAGGCTTCTGCAAAAGCAGCAGAATGCCAGGCTAGTACCTGCCCTGAGACACACAGCAGGGCTTCCCCAGTTCTGTTACTCTCTTCTTTAATGAATCAGTCAGTACACATTACGGAAAAAAGAAACACTATTTGGGCATCCTATATGATTGTAAAAATACTGATTGCATTTAAGTTCCAATGACATGCTCTGGAGCATTATGGAAATACAACCCTGTATTTTCTCTCAACCCTCCTCAGACTAGCATTTGCCCTGCAACTTTGCACATGAGCCTCATGTTGCTTTGCTATGAAATGCAACAGGGCATTGGGTTAATCCTACTTTTTTTTAGCAACAAAGTCATCATAATTCAATTATCAATATAATATGGAAGGTAGTACTGTATTGTGATCTGAGATGTTTGTATGGTGAGCCGGAATCACACGAATTCTACAGGAGCAAGTGTGTGTGTGTGTGTGTGTGGTTGGAAGGTGGAAATGGGGTGCAGGGCAACATAAAATGGGCTAGACAAATGCTGTAGGATCTGTAAAAAAAGAAAAAGAAAGCTGGCTTCTTTTAGAATCAGCTATTCATGAAAAATGTCATATTATATCAAAAATAAATCACATCATCTCTCATCATCAGTGCACAAGAAGAGGAACAGAAACTGGCCCAAACCAGATCGTGTACTGCAGTCTCTCCATAACTTTATCCTTAATTTCCTGTCTATCTGTAGATACTAAACTCTTGTCACCATGTGGTCTGCTTTGATATTGAGGGGGGGAAACACAATCTGAAAAAGAAGGATATTTGTAAAGAGAAATTCTAAAAAGGGAAGAACCCAAAAGAATCTGTGATGTGTTGTGATAACAGCTGGTGTCTCAAAGTCTGCCACAGGGCTTTGATTCAGAGTAGAGAGGTTTCATAAGGATCCTGCCCCGCCCCACCCCGCCCCCCACTATGCTTTATTTAGTGACACATTGAATTTATATGATATTAGTGTTGAGATTCTATTCCCAGTGACGTGGCAGCAGCTACAAACTGGAATAGTGTAACTATTGGTTTTCTCACAGTGGGGTGAGAAATTGTTATGTCTACATTTCTGTGCTGAGCCTGCGCACTCAGATTGCTTTCACTTTCTCCTTTCTCCTCTCTGCTTTGTACCGAGAAGGACGGCAGCAGGCATGGCTGCTGAGAATAAAAGTCTTTAGCCTAAAAGGCTGAGTGTGTTGTTTTCCATATGGGAACAATCACTTATGAATGCTGCTCCCTGGACTCTTGTGTAGCAGGGATGAGCAGCAGTGATTGCCTTTGCTATTGGGGCAGTTCGAAGAACTGACCACAGGCAAGGAAAATCATAACAGTGGTAGCATCCGACGGTTCGGTTCGATTCATTGGACTCTGATGAATGATACCAGAGCAGATGACGGGCCGACTGCAGCAGCATTCAGCCGGTGAGAAAAGCATCTGAAAACAGCATTCCACAGTTCCGGGGGAGGTCGAGCTGAAGATAGCGGCCGATTCCAGCCGAGAGGGAGAAGCTGTAAACCAGACTGTGAGTACACCGAGCAAGATTTACAAGGCAATTAAACCTCTGCTGCAAAACCTTGATCTCTGAGAACAGAGACAAGTTTATTTTTCACTATGGCTGGCAAAGATAAATCTATTGGCAGCTCCCTGTGTCCTCTATTGACGGACAATAATTATCAGACGTGGCGAGTTAAAATGGAGGCAGTGCTTACACGCCAAGGATTATTAGATGTCACTATTAATCAACCCCCCGCGATGCCAAGTGCCCGATGGACAAGTCGAGATGCTCAGGCAAAGGCCACAATAATACTGCATTTAGACGATTCCCAGTTGATTCACGTCAGAGACGTAAATCATGCAAATGACTATTGGGTTGCTTTGGAACAAGAGCATCTGAGAATTCAGACAGCCAGCTCAATGCTGTATTTTCAGCGGCTAACAAACCTTCGCTTGAAGAAGGGAGAGAATTTACGTTCTCATTTGAACCACATGAAGCAGCTACGCTCTGAACTGGTGCAGAGAAATGTACATATGCCAGAAGATATATATTGTTTCATGATGCTAAATAGTCTGCATGATCAATACAAAACAGTTGCCAGTCAATTGGGGACCATCGACCCCCAGAATTTAAATGTTGCAAGGGTTGTTTCAACTTTGCTGAACGAGGAAGACAGATGTAATGCTCAACATGAGGCTAACAACAGGGGGAGCACAGAGGAAACCTATGTATCTCCATCTAGTGTTTCAACTGAGCAAGTGCATGCTGTTAAAGTTGTTTACTGTGCAAACTGTGGCTTCAAAGGGCACACAGCTGAGAAGTGCAGAAAACCCAGAAAGGCTGCACGGAATCAACAGGCCAGTGGATCTGGAGAAAAGGGGCGTGCCAAACCTACAGTGACACGACCATTTGCATTGCTTACCCAAGGCATGCAGGATTCAGACATAGACTACTCTTTTGTCCTAGACTCAGCAGCGACAGACCACATGTGCTGTAACAAGCGTCTATTCAAGGACTTTAAAAGGCAAGAAAGTACTATTTCGCAGGCCAATGGCACACATTTGAAATCAACCGGAATTGGGACGGTTTTTCTGACAAGTCTACAGCTGACTATAAATAATGTGTTGTATGTGCCTGACCTAAAATACAATTTGCTCAGCATACCAAAGATTACTGAACTGGACTTGGAATTAATATTCCACAAAGACCAGTGTGTGATTTCCAAGGATGGAGAAGAGGTCCTTAGAGCTCAGAAGAACAAAGATAGACTGTTCTTACTATCTTTTGATCCTGATGATTGTTGTTTTGATGTTGTTGATGACAAATCTTTTGCAGGTGCAGCAAAGTCCAAGAAGACTTCAAAACAGCCCAGCAAGGACAGCGTCACACATTGTTTCCAGCTTATTTGTGCTGATGTTTATGGCCCATTGCCACAATCACGTGGCAAAGCCAAATATTATTTGTTATTGGTTGACAAATTTTCCAAGTTTGCATGGTGCTATGTGTTGCAAAGTCCGCAGCAAGTCTTAGCCAAATTCAAACAATATTGTGCTAAGATGAAATTCATGCATGATGGAAAAATTGATTGTTTGTATACCAATGAATTACCAGTGTTTCTTTCACAGGAATTTCAGGATTACCTAGACCAGCAGAGCATACAGCACAAAGTCGCTGTGAGCCAGTCATCATGGGATAGTGACATTTGTGTTAAGGTTAATGCTGAATTGAAAACTGGAATGCAGGCACAATTGCTTTGTTCAAAATTGCCTGACAAGAATTGGGCTGAGAGCCTATACAGTTTCATTTATACATGGGTCAGAGAAGTTCCTAAAGGTATGGAACAAAGCCCATATGAGATACTGTTTGAGAAAAAACCTTATCTGAAGCATTTAAAGGTTTTTGGTTCTCAGATTTGGGTGGAGTCATTGGACAATACTCCTACCAAAGGCATTTTCTTAGGCTATGAGAAAGGTCAATACAGAATTCTGTTGCCTTCCTCAGACACAGTAATTCTAACTAATGAAGTAGAACATACTGTAAAGCAAGAGACACAAGTGCTTCAAAGTTTTCCTATTGATGCTGATATATATTCTGATTCCAATAGCAGTGCTAGTTCCACAACAAGTAGTTCTGACACAGATGACACAGTCATTGAGAAAGGAACTCATGCAGTTCACAGACCATCAGATACATATGATGCAGATGATGTGCTAGAATCCAAAGAGCCACTGTTCACTATTGGTAAGAGTTCTCCCAAAAGTCCTGAAAGGGAGACACACTCTAAAGAAGATCTGCACCTGATGCGCAGATCTGAAAGAGTCACAAAGGGACAAGCACCCAAAAGGTACTCTAGTGAGTTTGCAATCTCAGCGAAAGCCAATATAGCTGTTGCTCACACTCACACAATATGTGCAGGCACACAGACACCACTCACACAAGTGAACAAGCCAAAACAACAGGTTAACACTGTTTCTTCCAACACCAAAAGAGCAAATGCTCTAGTCCCCTGGAGAATTGGTAAACAAAGACTCAATCTGGTAAATCCAGTCTCAGAGAGTTCCACAGGTGGAACACAGGCGACAGGTTCATATTTTGTATATGATAACTGTTTGTTTAATTCTCTTAATGATGCTTTAGCTTTTGCCACTCTCTCTTTGTCCAGAATCGGGGGAGGATGTTGAGATTCTATTCCCAGTGACGTGGCAGCAGCTACAAACTGGAATAGTGTAACTATTGGTTTTCTCACAGTGGGGTGAGAAATTGTTATGTCTACATTTCTGTGCTGAGCCTGCGCACTCAGATTGCTTTCACTTTCTCCTTTCTCCTCTCTGCTTTGTACCGAGAAGGACGGCAGCAGGCATGGCTGCTGAGAATAAAAGTCTTTAGCCTAAAAGGCTGAGTGTGTTGTTTTCCATATGGGAACAATCACTTATGAATGCTGCTCCCTGGACTCTTGTGTAGCAGGGATGAGCAGCAGTGATTGCCTTTGCTATTGGGGCAGTTCGAAGAACTGACCACAGGCAAGGAAAATCATAACAATTAGATGTGAAGATGACCAGGGGAATTTTTTGTGGGAAAATGGAACAGTCCATTAAATGCTCAATTTCTACTATTT
Source organism: Darevskia mixta (assembly GCA_034641385.1). NCBI lineage: Eukaryota > Metazoa > Chordata > Lepidosauria > Squamata > Lacertidae > Darevskia > Darevskia mixta. The sequence goes on from JAWWNH010000066.1 coordinate 38,859,841, forward strand.
TGCCTATTTTGGGTGCTGTTTTACTACTACTGTTTCCCAGATCAGCTGCTGCTTTGCACTACGTGATGCCAGCCAGTGAGAGATCATCTAGCGCCCATGCTGGTGTTGCATTATCACCTTGCCAGTTGGATTCGGCTCCATCACAATGTTAGATGGGGGTTGGGGACCCCAACTCCATTATAGTGAATAGGACAACACAAAGTTTCATTCTATACAAAACAGATCTGAAGCCAAATTACTGACCGAAGCGGAGAGAGCCCAGGATAACTCAGAAAGTGCTTGAAAATGCATAGATAGAAGGCAAACCTTGAGGCTCATTCCCACGGCCGCTCCTTGTAAATGGATTCACATGCACATCTGGAAATGCATCCCTTGCCCCATTCCATCCTAACTCATCAGCTGTGTGTTCTTGGGTCAAGGTGAGGGTTTATTAGCTTGCTTGCTGTAGCAAAAGCGACACATTCTCTCTTTCCGCAACACTCATTCCCATGCAAACACTTGATCACAGAGGTTCATGAAATTGCTGAAAAAAAGAAGACACAAAAATGCCATGCTTCCCTTTATCCAGTCCCAATATTTGAGAACATTTTTTTTGGGGGGGGAATAAGTAAATTAAAAGCGATAATAAAATATTTGTTGTTGTTTAGTCGTTTAGTCATGTCCAACTCTTTGTGACCCCATGGACCAGAGCATGCCAGGCACTCCTGTCTTCCACTGCTTCCCACAGTTTGGTCAAACTCAAGTTAGTACCTTCGAGAACACTGTCCAGCCATCTTGTCCTCTGTCGTCCCCTTCTCCATGTGCCCTCAATCTTTCCCAACATCAGGGTCTTTTCCAGGGAGTCTTCTCTTCTCACGAGGTGACCAAAGTATTGGAGCCTCAGCTTCAGGATCTGTCCTTCCAATGAGCACTCTCCTCCAGCACCATAATTCAAATGCATCAATTCTTCGGTGATCAGCCTTCTTTATGGTCCAGCTCTCACTTTAATAAATGATAGAAACTGCATAAAAACAGAGACAAAATAGATGTGCAATACAGTTTGAAATGATATTAAGGACGGCATCGTGCAAGCCTGTCCACTGAAGGCATTCCACAGCCTTGATCCCACTTATTTTTTCCCCATAACATTTTATTAGTTTTCCAACAATAACAATAATAAAGCAAACAACAGTAATAAAAACAAAAACAAAGTAAAACAGATTGACTTCCCCTATCCCTTCCTTGGTTCCATTGTATATCAATGTGCTACATGTCCATTATTAAGTTTTAACAATTTAAATTACTTATTGTCTATTCATAATAAAATTACAAGTAATCTTAAAACCCTGCCAATGTATTGACCTGTGTACATTGCTTCTGTATATATGCAATAAAGTCCTTCCATTCTTCCTTAAATTCGTTGTTGTCTCTTCCTCTTAATTTCATTGTCAATTTTGCCATTTCAGCATATTCCATTAGTTTTACTTGCCAATTTTCTTTAGCTGGGACACTTTCTTCTTTCCAATGTTGTGCTAATAAGGTTCGTGCAGCCGTAGTTGCGTACATAAGCAAATTATTTTGTGATCTTAGTAAATCCATTCCTGTAATACCTAGTAGGAAATCTTCTGGTTTTTTAACAAAAGTTATTTAAAACATCTTCATTTCATTGTAAATCATTTCCCAATATTTCTTAACAATTTTGCAATCCCACCACATATGAAACAATGTTCCTTTTGTTGTTTTACATTTCCAACACTTACTTTCTTTGGATTTATACATTTTTGCTAATTTAACAGGACACAATATTCAGATGGAAGAATGGGAAAAACTATAGAAGAAAGAGATAAAATTTACAGCATGTGTAGCAATTAAAGAAAATTATATGAAAATGATGTATAGATGGTATCTAACGCCTTGATCCCACTTAGCTCCTCACTGTACCTCTCCCAGTGTGAACACTAGTGAAGAGCTTCTGAAGATTATCTTCAGCTTTGTGTCGTTACAAGTCATTTAGACCTGTCATTGACATACATTTAGAAGGTTGTAGTAAGGTTAAGGCTTACTGGGAAATAATATATAATGAATTGAAAAGGATGTTTAAAATAATGTTTGTAAAAACAACAACCCAGAAGCTTTTCTTTTGGGAATTACAGGGACAGAACTACCTAAACTGTATAGAAACTTATTCATGTGTGCTACTACAGCTGCAAGAACATTACTCGCCCCAAAATGGAAAGAAGCAGAAGTCCCAGCAAAGGAAGAATGGATACAAAAACTTATTGAATATGCAGAAATTGCAAAACTTACCGGAAGAATAAGGACTCAAGATAACAAACTTTTTATAAAAGAATGGAAATGGTTTATTGAATACTTACAGAAAAATTCTAAACAGATAAGAGCATTGGAATGATTATTGTAATAACCTGTAGTTTTATAAGAGTATATATTTAAAGAATATGAATAAATGAGCAAATTAAGTTAATTTGGATATGCAGAAGATATTAAAAACAAATTTAAGGAGCTGCAGAAAGAGGGGGAAGGAAGTCAAGTTTTGAAATGTTAAAATACATTAGTGAAATGTTTAAACCTGAAAAGCACAAATATTTTTTTTAAAAGACATACATTTAGAAGAGATATTATTATGTTGGTTTGGAGTGTTTACTAGGAGCCCACCCCACCCCAGTTACACACTTGGAGTGCCAACCTAACATGCTGGATTTGTGGCACAAAACAGCACAAAACTTTGGTGTTGTTTTTCAGGGGATACAAAAACATTAGCTTTGAGATGTTTGCTAGGACTCCCTCTGCCTGTGCTGTTCAAGGCCATGGCACAAAACACCACAAAACTAGCACACAGCTTTGACCCTGATTTGGAAGGAATATAAAGATGTTTTTTTGGGGGGGGGGTCTTAACTAGGAATCCTGTCAGTATACACTTCTGAGTGGCAGCACAAAACTTTAAGTTTAGGGCACAGAGCAAAAAAAAATTGGTGTAGATTTTGAAGGGATATCAGATTAGGGGGCTCATAATTAACTTACCTATGGCCCAAGCCCTGAAGAGCTTTAAAGGTAAAAAAAAGTATTTTGTAGTGGGCCCAGAAAATTATAGTCGTGACCTGCAGCATTCCCTAAATATCTATTATATTATATTCTTTTTCTATTTTGTCACTGAATTGAGCAATATGTTTGCACAGCTAACGAAGGCAGCTCAATTCAGCGGCTGCCTTTTCTATTCTGTTCTATGCATGTAAAGACCTATGCGCTGTGATTAGAAAGAAAAATAATCTCTAGAGCCAATTAAACAAGCAATTTGCCAAATAAACTCATGTATTTTCTTGTTCTAATACTGCACCAGTGGCTCTGATGATTAAATATTAATCAAGAATTATATTTGTTGCTTGGCTATGCTTTTTAAATTTAGCACATAATGGATGAAACCTTTTGGTTTTTCCACCCTAAATAGCTGGAAGCATAAAAAAAAAGATTTTATTAATATTTTTTCCACAGGCTGTGCTGCTCAAAGCTTCAAATATTTAATACCCTCTTTCACATGCAAAGTATTGTTTAAATCATTTTGATTTAAATTTTCCAGATACCAATTTTATTTCTCACTGCAGGAATATCTGTATGAATTCACATATCAACCATTTCCTTCTGAAATATTGACAATGCCTATGCTTTATCTGTTGACCCTTCAATGAATGGAAATCTATTCCTGGGCAATAGATATTCTTAGATTATTTTAAGGCTGAGCCCAAAATGTGCAGACAATCATTAGCTGACAATTTTTTGAAAATGTTTTTCAAGCTCCTGCTAAACTGTTGGACAATTGTAGCATTCCCCTGGAGAATACCCCTCCCCAGATTTATCCATCCATAAATTTTGAACATAGCTGTGGATCCAGTCTGCTGGCCCTGATGTTTCTCCTCTTTGCTGTTGCTGCCAGTTCACAATTGCCTTCTCCAAGCAAGCCAGGAGAGAGCAAGGAGGCAAAACACACCTTGCCCTCATTCTTTGAGGGGAGGTAGGGAATGGGGCTGGAGGGAGAGGCAACAGTGGCAATGAGGTAGGGTTACCATATTTCAAAAAGTGAAAATCCGGACACAAAACTTGTTGAGCTCTCCTTTCTTCTTCTTCTTCTTCTTCTTCTTCTTCTTCTTCTTCTTCTTCTTCTTCAGTTTTTTAGCTTTTTGGGAGTCCAAAGTTGTTGAGCTATTTTTAAGGGAGTTCACCAAAATGTTGACTCAGGGGCGTAGGAAGTGGGGGGGGGCCGGCCTGCCCCAGGTTCCATCATGTAGGGGGTGACAAATTATCAAGGAACAATTACTGTCCTACTAGGGTGGTTCATAAAAAACTTTTTGTTTTTTGAAAATGCCTGCTCCAAAGGTCTTATCTTACTACACTAGGGATTATATAGCTATATATGAAATTTCATGCATATCAGTTAATATCTTGACCCTCCTCCACGAAAATAGCTGTTTACTTGGTTGTTTTCCTGACCTTCCTACGCCTCTGTGTTGACTTCCGACATTGGTTGCCAAACGTCAGGATTTTCCCAGTCATTTCAGCAGTTTCTGCTCAGACACTGCTTCCGACTACAGCATTCCGGGAAATTCTAGACGTATGGCAACCCTAAATGAGGAGGAAATGAGCCTACTCAGGGAGGGAAACCCAATGAAAGTACATTTTTGGTTGCTCTGCCAAAACCAGGAACCAGCACTGATTTTACCCCCTCTCCCTGTTTTTAATGTTTACTAAAGTAGCAATTCACAATCATGAGCCTGAGCAGCAACAAGGGATGTGACACATTAGCTAATTGTCACATGAGCTTTCATAGGCCAACACACAGTTTGTCAGACAAGTGAAGTGTTATGTTTAATTGGTATTCATCTATCTACAGTGGTACCTCTGGTTAAGTACTTAATTCGTTCCGGAGGTCCGTTCTTAACCTGAAACTGTTCTTAACCTGAAGCACCACTTTAGCTAATGGGGCCTGCCGCTGCGCTGCCAGAGCACAATTTCTGTTCTTATCCTGAAGCAAAGTTCTTAACCTGAAGCATTATTTCTGGGTTAGCGGAGTTCTTAACCTGAAGCATATGTAACCTGAATCGTATGTAGCCTGAGGTACCATATGTCATTATGAAGTGACGCCAGAAAGCCTCACAATGCAATAAGTAGGGCCCGTTAATTTTCAGATTCAAATGTAAAACCACCCCAGTGGAAAAAGTTAAAGATCAAACAAGGATGAGTGTGATCCTCTCTCAACTGGTGGTGACACAATTGGCAACACAAAACGGATAGTCAACGTATGCAGATGGACAGTTATTTTTTGTTATCACTTCCAGGTTGCCTATATTTTACAAATTCTGTATCACTCAAACTAGAAAATGTATGACAACTGACCTAGTGGTCAAAGAATCCTTCTTAATGTATATAGGGTAGGCTCACAGCAACCTTGACTGCCTTTGTGGTTTTTTTATATTGAAGTGGGAGATTGGAACCATATTACAATTTTCTTAATGTGTCCTTATGTGAACTGAGTGGTACCAGCTCCTCACAGATCTTGACTGCATTTAGAGCATATGGATTTTAATACATAATTACATTCTACTTTGTGGTATAGCAGCACATCCAATAGATAAACCAAAAATAACTGCAGATAATTTGTTCATTTATTAGATTTTAAAAAAAACGGACAGCCTGATTTTTCACATATATCTATATTTTCACTTTTGACTCCTATAATAATTACAATGAATGGCTTAACAGCAACTCTTGCTGGTGCTTTGGGGAAAAGGGACACTTGTGACTTATAATGGTGAAATAATGACTTAAATGAGAAAAATTCAAAAACGGGTAATTACAAATCACCCCTTTCCAAATAGCTTTATAATGGGAATTTCACATTTATTAGGAAATGTAAATAAGGAATCAACCATATTTGATGCCATGGCAAAGCAATATAAGAGGACAAAAGAGTATATCCCAAAATATTGATATTCTTGGATACTAGTAAATTAAGCCCGTAAAGATTACGGGTGCTAGATAAATAGGGCGCGGGGCGGAGAAGGGCTGCCCTGCTCCCTCCCTCGTGTCCTTCGGTTCCCCCTCCCCTCCGACCCTTCCCCCTTCATATTCTTCTCAGTCCCTCTGCGAGGCGGCGCTCGCTGCCCCACCGCCGCCTGCCTGCCGGCCTTGCTGCCCCTCCAATATGTGGCGAGGCTGGTGTGCGGGCACTGTACAGTACACATAAGTTTCAATGTTTGGGTGCACCTGTGTCTGCAGATTGTTAGAAAACAAAGTGAAGTGTACATTGCACAATGGAGCTGAATAAAAGCCACAGATGATCTCCAGATTAATTTCCAAACTTTTAATTCACTACTAAAAAAACCATCTAGTTGTATAAAAAGGCAAAGTATTTGAATATAATCTCATTTCAGTGCTGCTCCCCAGCCTCCTCTCCCTCCCATTAACCCTTTTTCCTCCCCACCCTCCTATCGTTCCCATTAACCCTTCCCCTCCCCACCCTCCTCTCCTTCCCATTAACCCTTTTCCCTCCCCACCCTCCCATTAACCCTTTTCCCTCCCCACCCTCCTCTCGTTCCCATTAACCCTTCCCCTCCCCACCCTCCTCTCCTTCCCATTAACCCTTTTCCCTCCCCAGTCTCCTCTCCCTCCTATCCTCCCCCCCAGTCTCCTCTTGCTGTTGCTGCTGGCTCGAGACCCCTCCTCGGCTCCCGGGAGGGACCTTCCAGCCAGGCTTCTCCCTCCCGCCCCGCGTGAGTCCGTCCTGCCACGGAGCTGGTGGGATCGGCGCCTGAAGCCGGTCCAGGCAAGCATCGGAGGAAGGGGCGCTACGCGCCCCTTCCCCCGCGGTTTAGAAGCAGACCCGCAGTAAAGGCGGTTGGCGAGGCTGGTGTGCGAGCCTCCAGGCAAGGAAAAGCAGTAAAGACGGCGTTAGATGGCAGAAAATAGCAAAAGGCGAACGACGGCAAGGTAGACAGCAGCGAGCTACTGTCAGCCAAAACGGTCGCTGGCACAATGGCCGTTAAACCCACGCAACATTCAAAAGGGCTCGGAGCTGAGGGGGTGGGCAGGAAGAGGTGGAAGCGGCATCGCCTATTGGTCTCCTTTGCTGTCTATTGCTGTCCACGCTCCAATCCCTGCCTTCCCGTGTGACATGCGCAGAACCCACTTCCGTGACACACGGAAAGCAGGGACAATAGGATATTATTATAGAGGATAGAAAACGGAGCATTCATTTTGGATGAATGAACAAGCCCTGGCAACTTCAAACCTCTTTTATCAGTAGCAACTCTTTCAATGGGCAACATTTGTGGGCGGATTTTTACTTCTTGAAATATGGCAACCCTAATTTTTGATTATGTTTGCAACCCACCCTGAGACCTTTTGGGGAATGGCGGGCTCTAAGTGCAAATAACAAACCAACAAACCACTAAAAGGTGTTACTTTGAAACAGACAGGGTTGAATCCAGCACAAGTTGCAACCATTGAAAGAGGAGGGAATTTGGGGGCATTTCTCTGTTCCCCCTGCAGTCCTGCAAATATCCTGGAGAGGGCAAGGCCCCCCTCAGATCAGTATGGAAGGTGCCATGGTGCTGGTGGTGGTGGTGGTGGGGCTACAGAGAGATGGGCAATTGGCAAAATTTGCCACCCTGCCTCTTTTTTTTGCAGATGGGATACAACTTGTTACTTTGAAGTTGTCCCAGTGAAAAGCTGTTGGCTAGGGGTAAGAGATTCTGATATATTTATTCTGCTTCCCTTCTCCATGAAATATTTATACAAGCACTGTGAGCATTAAATAGCTCTTTGTGGAGTATTTTAATTTTAAAGTCAAATGCAACAAAGCTTTCTGTGTTGTTTTAATGAGCTAGATAAATCTATAAAAGGAATGCAATCTTTAAATTCCACAAGGAACATCTAGGCTACAGCCACTTCATCATTTCCCAGCAGATGTGACACCTGTTTTGCACTGGCCTGGTACCAGTCTATTATATCACCCACCTGCCAGCAACTTACTACAGAAAAACCGGGAAGAAAATTCTGCCCACAGATCCCAATGTCTGAGACCACCAGCCTTTATTTAAGCATGCAGCTCAGTAAAATGAGCCTGATGTATAGCGACCCTTTTTCCTAATTAGCATTTTCAGTGTGCTAAAATGCTAAAAATGTTTTGCCCATTGGAGCATGGCAAAACTGCTGGAGCGAGTCAAAATACAAATGAGTGCAGAATACAAGAGCAATTATTAAGTTAAAAGCACACACGCAGAGACCCACACACCAGCAATGGAGTGAATATCCATCACTTTAAAGATCAGTGGCTTCTGAAGCTGGGACAATAAAAATTATAAGGTAGAGATGCAGGCATAATGTAATATGAAGAACAGTAAGTCTGCAACTTATGTGCATTTAACTTGTGCGCATTCAACCTTACACGCTCGGAAAATAAATAAATATTAAATAAATAAAAAGGGGACGGAAAGAGGGTGGGCGTCTGGGGAAAAAAGACTTTGGCAATCCCACCCATCATTGAACACAATGTGTTTTGACTATACACAATTTTGGCTTTAGACATGAATGTAACTCCTGGGTAAGTTGCTGGCTTACTGCATTACTTTTCCTATTAATTACTATAACAATTTTTTTTTAAAAAAAAATGATGATGATTATAATTATTTCCAACTTTTGAGAGAGTTAGTCTAAATTTAATTGTTGCATGTTAAAAAGAGAACTAGAATATGTCTATCCAAATTAATAGTGCATTCCTTTACGGTGAAGTCAAGTCCCATTGAGTTCAATGGAGTTTACTCCTAGGTAACTAGCTATAGGTCTACAGCCTTAATAGTGTAAAGTAGGCAGAATAATGCTTGTAGGTACTTACATACTGACCGTGCTGTGGTATGAATTTCTCCTTGTGCACTTAATGAAAGATATCTGTGAAAATTATTTTCCAATTCCCAGGAAAGACATTTAGACAGGATGAGCAAATGAAAAAGAAAATGTTCTTCTGTTCCATTGATTTTATATGAAACCATTAAAACTTTCCTGAGAAAATGATAGGAAGCCGTTTTTCATTGCCAGGATTTTAAGCAGATTTGATAGTATTGATTTTAGGTGCCTCTACCTGGTCTGTATCACAAGGTTATCTTCAAAGCCCACTTTGCCTCAGAAAAGTCATTATTTGTCTGGTGTTGCATGTACTCATCTTTGAAGTTATTCCTGAAGATTCAATGCCTTTCTTTTTTCGTTATTAGAATTATTAGTGGGATAGGCAGCCCAGGAATCTAGTGTCCATTATTTAGTTTTTTCCCCTCTCAAACTTTGGACACCAAACTAACCAGCAGCAATCTCTAGAATGTGAAAAAAATATGGACCGGAATCATTAATCTATTAAAGGATTTTATTCCCCTCTTCTGCTAAAAAGGGCTCCCAAAGGGAGTGGCTTACAAATATCTGCATCCAGGTGGTGTCTGTCTTCAGACTTGTAAGGAGGCATACAAGGCGCCATCCAACAGCTTTTGGGACTCCACTCTGGATTTTTGTAGGATTGACTCCTTAGCCTCTTTTTCTCCTGAAGATATACCGCAAGGCAGCGGAGGTTTAGGGTCAGAGGTTAACTTCTCCTAGTTGAGCTACTTTCCCAGGTAGATGAGCCCCGTTTGCTCCTCACTTCCCTCTACAGCAGATGTCGAAACTGTTTTCTTGACCGTTGGACCCACTATTGGCCTCGTCTGTTCAATTCGCCAGAGCCTGTCTCCACATGCTGGGGAAGTCCCCAACTCACCAAGGGTTTGAGACCCATCGGCTACCCTCACCTGGTTTAGTTGGCCAGTCAAAGCTGTTCCCGGGATGTGGCCACTGCCATATGCTGACAGCTTCTAGGAGCCACAGGTGAGAGCTGAGTGCCGGGTGGGGACCAAAGGTGGACCAACTACCCCAGAAGGAGCACAATGTGCCCCCCCACCAGAAGTACTAAAGGTAAAGGGACCCCTGACCATTAGGTCCAGTCGTGTCCGACTCTGGGGTTGCGACGCTCATCTCGCATTATTGGCCGAGGGAGCCGGCGTACAGCTTCCGGGTCATGTGGCCAGCATGACAAAGCCACTTCTGGCGAAGCAGAGCAGCGCACGGAAACACGGTTTACCTTCCCGCCTATTTATCTACTTGCACTTTAACGGGCTTTTGAACTGCTAGGTTGGCAGGAGCAGGGACCAAGCAACGGGAGCTCACCCCGTCGTGGGGATTCGAACCGCCGACCTTCAGATCAGCAACCCCTAGGCTCTGTAGTTTAACCCACAGCGCCACCCGCGTAGCCAGAAGTACTACTCCTCCCTAAATAACTGTATGCTAGAATACTGTCTCAAGGTTTTTCACATGGTGTCATCCATGAAAACCATGGGGAAATTATAGAACAAAGTTCCCACGATTTTCTGAGCCAACAGGATTGCAAACAAATTCCCCCCTCCCTGGAAGTAATGGAGCTTACTTCTGAGTAGATCCAGTGGTAGGAAAGTGGTAGAAATGAAAAACTATCTCATTGTGTTACAGGCAACTGTAGACTGGGAGATGCACAAGTTTCCCACCCAACCCCACCCATTCAATCACCTGTTCTACACTCCAAGAACATCTTACTCTAAAGTATACACTCTCCCCCCCACCTCTAGTAGGGTGGCTTTTACAGACTTATAGACAGCCAGTCATCAAAAGCACACCCTTCTGACTTTTGATCACCAGTCAAGTCGGCAGTAGTTTGTATGGTGAAGATTTTAATAAACATGGCTGAATAACATCCACGGAGAAAGGGAAGCACCCAAAAGTTCTGAATGGTTGGCTGAAGGTGCATGCATAGGAAGGAATCATGTGACTTCAACCCTGTGGCCACTGAAACTGTTCCTTGAATGCTTCAAAGGCATGTGCCACGGAGACTACTCTGGCAGTGGTCCGGCGCTGTTCACCTTTCAAAAGCCGCATCTCTCTGCGCATGACCCGCAGTTCTCTCATGATGCTGTCCTCTGCCAAGAAGACAGGGCGTTGCACAGTCAGTTATATTCCTTCAGCAAATAAAACTGTGATTCCATCAAATAGCCAAGCCCAGTAGAAGCAGAAATGGTGCAGTTCCCCCACTGAGAGAAGCGAAGTTACAGCGAACCAGGCAGAGGGCCTTCCCACCAGATGCCAAAGAAAAAAAACAACTACCAGACTTTTAGAAGACATCTGAAGGCAGCCCTGTATAGGGAAGCTTTTAATATCTGAAGGACTATTGTATTTTAATATTTTGTTGGAAGCCACCCAGAGTGGCTGGGGAAACCCAGCCAGATGGGCGGAGTATAATTAATTAATTAATTAATTAATTAATGTTATTATTATTATTATTATTATTATTATTATTATTATTATTATTATTGACCCTGATGCACTTTGTGAAATCCAGAGGAACCTCTTAAGGGGCACCAATGGAAACTGGTAGAATGTTCTATTTCCAGGGCTATGTGAGATGTGTCTCCAATTGAAACTAGACCAAAAGCCCCTTTGGATTTGGAGGCAAGCAAATGAAATGCTGTTGTACCTAGTTAAAGCACCTCGTACTCACGCTGATCATTGATCTGTCCAAGGAGACCAACAATGTGCTGACATGTTGCCAGCGTCGAATCCTGAATGGGTGGGGGAAGATGTATAGCTGGTTCTCCTCTCGCAGAGCACTGCGCTCGCTCCCCAGTAAGATTCTCGCCTACAGGAACCTGGGGTAGCAATGGGGATTCCACGGCTGGGTGTTGGGCAGTAGTTCTCCGGCTGCCAGAAGGATGAGTAGACTGCCCTTCCTGTGTTGTCACTATGTGTACATTCTGGATAGTTTGGGGCTGCTCAACTGAGTTTCTATCACCGTCACCCTCTTCCATTTGCCGACTGTAGATTCCTTATCTGTAGATCATCCTGTATAATCCTTCAAGTAAGCAAAAGTGTTAAAAGTAGTGGAAGCCACATGGAAGCAGGATGAACATGGTAGTAAGGAATTTACCCAATTTAATTCTGGTGTTGAAGAATCTACCTGATGTGCTGTTAGCTGGGCATTGTTGCATGGTATTTATGGTCTGGTTTGTTTGTTTGTTTGTTTGTTTGTTTGTTTTACTTGCTTATATTAAGACACAAAAGGCATTTTGCTGAACATGATGGATTTTCATATGCTTATGTTATGCAGAGAACTCAGACTGGTTTCCACAAGACTTTTGTATCCTTTTAAAAAACAACATTTATTTAAAAACAGATGTATGCAGCAATGGGACTTCCTTTAAGGAGGTATGTGCTTTAAGGAGGTATGGCAACCATAATACATGGACAACATCTGTCATGCTGTTTGTGCATTTTGTAGTCCACCAAGCCTTGCAGCAAGCAGTTTTAAGATGATGATGATGATGATGATGATGATGATGATAATCATAGCTGTCATCCCTCCCTTTTTTTGCGGGAAACTCCCTTATTCCAATGCCATTTCCCGCTGCTATCCTGGATTGTTGATATCCCTTAAATTTCCCGGATTTCAAAGGAAGCAGCTCCTCTCCCTCCCTGCCGGCCAGGGAGGCTCCTGAGCTGCGTTGCTCGGGCTGCCAATAAGGAGTATGAGACCGACTGGGGGCGGAGCTTGCATGCCTTGTGCAGCCAGACCCTCACGCCCAACCAGACAGACAGCCTGCCTGCCATCTACGCGCTTGCTCTTTCGCTCACCCCGTTCGCGCGCAGCCTCTGGAGCACAGGGTGGCGAGGCTACTTGGTGCCATTGCACCGCCCTCGCGGCATCCCTTCTTTTCAAATCCGAAAGTTGATAGCTATGATGATGATGATGATGATGATGATGATGATGATGATAATAATAATAATAATAATAATAATAATAATACAGCCGTACCTTGGAAGTCAAACAGCCTAGTTCTCCAACATTTTGGCTCCTGAACGATCGAAACCTGGAAGTGACTGTTCTGGTTTTTGAACGTTCTTTTAGGAGCTGAGCGTCCGACGGGGCTTCCGCAGCTTCCGATTGGCTGCAGGAGCTTCCTGCAGCCAATCAGAAGCAGCACTTTGATTTTCGAATGTTTTGGAAGTCTAACGGACTTCTGGATTCCGTTCGACTTCCAAGGTACGACTGTAATAAATTTGTACCCTGCCCATCTGGCTGGGTTGCCCCAGCCACTCTGGGTGGATTCCAACATATATAAAAACATAATAAAATATTAAACCTTAGCAAGTTAACAGTTTCTGTGCCGTTGAGCAACCCAGCACACACACACAGGCTGTCACCCAGCACCAGCTATTCCATCAGGCTGAAGTACAGATGGGAAGGAGGGATCCTCCATTGGTTCTGCAAAGAGAGCCCTTCCATGTGGCTCCTTCTTCAACAGTCCACCTGGCTGCAGCAGAGGGAAGAGATGGGGCTATAGAGCTCTGCTGAGACACCATCTCTGTTTATTTGGCTCCTCCTCTCCCTGAACTGTTTTCATGAGTAACATAGGAAGCTGTGTTATATCGAATCAGACCCTTGGCCCATGCAGCTCAGAACTGTCTACACTGACTGGCAACAGCTCTCCAGAGTTTCAGGCAGGGGGCAATTCCAACCCTACCTGGACGTGCTGGTTATCAAACCTTCTGCATGCAAAGCAGATGCTCTAACACTGAGCCATAGCCCTTCGCTACTGGTCAATGTATAAAACTGTACATTGGTAATTATGAGAACTTTTCTTTCTTTCTGTGTTGTGTCATCTACATTATAGTTCAGGGGCTGTCTGAGGTCAGGGACGGTCTTTCTTTAATTAATCTGGTGCTCTGGGAGCCTTTCCAGCTGAAGATCATGGTCAGAATGCTTAATAAAAATAAAAATAAAAATCTGCATTGTTGCTAGTGCTTTCTGAAAACCTCTAAAGCAATTCCCTGCCTGAGGTGCTTAACACCAGAACCTAGAATAGAGTGGACTGAATGTTGATAGATGTAGTTTTGAGAGAGACAGAGAGAGAGAGAGAATTAGAGAAAAACCACCTTAAAGCCCTTTCCTAATAAAGTGTATCCCCTCAAGCTCTGGCTGAACACCATTATTTTACTCGTCTTAAAAAGAAGACAGTCTGGGAAGACAGCTCTGCCTGAACTGACATCTTGTTTTTCACTCAGGATAATTCATTTCAGGAGAAAAACAAACCGTAAGACTTTTAAGGTTTTGTGTTGTTGTTGTTGTTGTTTTTTAAAAAAAATCTAGGCCTTAAGTTTCCTCTGTGAAGGAAACTTTACAGGGCTGCTGTGATGATTACAAGTTAGGAACCTAAGAAGCTACCATATAACAGATCAGACTATTGGCCCACCTGACTCAGTTTGGTCTGCACATTGACTGACAGCAAGGCTCCAGGGCAGAAGTAGTCAATGTGGTGGTGACTTTCAGATGCTATTGGACTCCAACTCCCATGAGCTCCAGCAAGCATGGCAATGGTGTGGGGTGATGGGAGCTGTAGTCTGGCAACATCAGGAGGGCATCATATGGGCTACCCTTGCTGCAGGGTTTCAGAGTGGAGTCTTTCCCAGCCTTGCCTGGAGATGCAAGATAAGAAACCCAAGACTTTCTGAATCCAAACCAGAAGTGCTACCAATGAGGCAAGGGCCTTTCTGAATTACAATGTAATGTATGTGAAACACTCTGAATATTCTAAACACAGGTATCATAATGAAAAGCTCACACACCGTCCCATTACCACTTTGTGAATGTACAATATATCCACTCCACCAAGAGCAGCTTCCCTCCCATGTCAAATAACAACTTGGGAGCGAGTGTGGTGTAGTGGTTAGAGTGTTGGACTAGGACCTGGCAGACCCAGGTTCAAATCCCCCCTCAGCCATGAAGCTAACTGGGTGATTGTGGGCCAGTCACTGACTCTTAGCCTAATCTACCTCATGGGGTTATTGTGGGACATAAATGAGGAAGTGGGGAGGAAAATGTAATATATGCATTATTATTATTATTATTATTATTATTATTATTATTATTATTATTATTTCATCATCAGGACTGGGGTTAAGCTCTCTCGCTGCATGCTGCAGACCCTATGCTGATCATCTGCATAGACCACCCCCTCCTGCCCCCTGGCTGCTATTACAAGCTTTAAATAGATTGATCATGCACCATCAAATGACACATAACGATACCTCTAATGTGGGATTCACATTTTGTGGTAACTGCAGAACCCCCACTTCCTCTCAGCTTTGGCCATGGGGTGACAACATTATCTAGTGCATGAGTTGTGTCAATATACTGGGTTGCTCAGTTAGAACTGGGATGCTTTGTGACATCAGCAGTATCTTCACCAATGACATCTTCCTGTTTCTTCCACCTGATTTGCATATCTTTAGTGTTTGGGCTGGAAGTATTCTATGTGCTTGATCAAATGGAAAACAATATTTTGCTTTCTTTGAAAAAGAAAATTGATGTAGCCCATTAGTCATTTATTAGAAGGACTGAATAACCCAATATTCAGTCCAAAGGCTCCCAGAGCAGCTCAAACAATTTAAAACAACAATAGCAATAAAAATGAGAATTATTAAAAGCCAAAGGACAGCAGACTCAGCATAAAAACAGAGCAGAGAGGCTAAAAGATCTACAAGGTAGGTTCTAAATGATATAGATGTGATAGGCCATTTAAAATAAATTTTATGCTTTGTGCAGAAAGTCAATAAAGAATGGAGAGCACATAAAAAGGCTTTTTGAATCAGATTAATAAATGAAAATAGCTCCCTAAGTAATCCCTCTCATTCTTTCCCAAATGATATATCCCATTGCTCACATTAAACTGATTCTCACATTTAAAACAAACCAATAAAGCTGAAAAGCATGACAGGACTGTTCTTTGAGTCCTCTGGTGTCTGTCAGATGCATGTAGTGCAGCGCCCATCAATCTCAAAAGTAAACTTGGCAAACAGGAGGATTGCAGTACGATCCTACAGATTCTGTACTCAGACATGTCCCATTATTTGTAATGGGGATTGCTCCCAGGTTAGTGGGTCTATGAGGGGTTATAGCAGGGGGTGCATTACCCCAATGGAAAACTGACCCTAAAGTGGGAGAGATCAGGCATGCACACAATTGCACACCCTTAACATAAACACACACATACACACACTTAACACATAGAAACACAAAGGGCCCTTCCGACAACCTTTTTATGGTGCACTGGTGATCATAGAATCATAAAATCATAGAATTAGAAAGTTGGAAGGGACCCAAGGGTCATCTAGTCCACCCCTCTGCAAAGTTGGAATCTCAGCTAAAGCATCCATGACAGATGGCCATCCAACCTCTGGTTAAAAACCTCCAAGGAAGGAGAGTCCACCACCTCCCGAGGGATTCCGTTCCACTGTCAAACAGCTCTTACCATCAGAAAGTTCTTCCTGATGGTTAGTTGGAATCTTCTTTCTTGTAGCTTGAATGCATTGGTTCAGGACTTACCTTCCAGAGCAGGAGAAAACAAGCTTGTTCTCTATTCCATGTATGTGACAGTCCTTGAGATGTTTGAAGATGGCTATCATATCTCCTCTCAGTCTCCTCTTTTCCAGGCTAAACATACCCAGTTCCTTCAACTGTTCCTCATAAGGCTTGGTTTCCAGACCCTTGATCATCTTGGTTGCCCTCCTCTGCACACATTCCAGCAAAGGAAAGGGGAGGATTGAACCAACCTCACTAAATATTGTATTTTGCAGTTTGTTACTTGGTATGCTTGAAGGAATGGGTGACACTGAGAAAAAAGAGACTTTTGAAATTAAAAGGATATGACTTAAGGTTTGGATGGCATGGATATTTATCATACCACAAAATGTAAAGTAAATGAGGACTTTATTTATTTGACATGCCATATTAAGAATCTGGAATAGATATAAACCTAGGATATGTACAAAGACAAGATTCAAATTGGGGGGAAATGACTTGGGGTATGGAAGAAAGTAAGACAGATTATGATGGTGAACATGTTATATCTAAAACTTTTGCAATTATTTACCTGGGAGCAAATTCCATTGACTTTAGTGTGATTTGCTTCTTAATATAGAATTGCTTTATCATTCAGGCATCCTCAAACTGCGGCCCTCCAGATGTTTTGGCCTACAACTCCCATGATCCCTAGCTAACAGGACCACTGGTCAGGGATTATGGGAATTGTAGTCCAAAACATCTGGAGGGCCGAAGTTTGGGGATGCCTGCGAGTAACTGAATGACCACAGATCAGCACAGATTAGGGCACACTTAAGCCCAATGATTACAATGGCTTTAAATATGTCATCTTTTGTGGAATAGACATACACATAAGAATCCCAGGAGTGTAAAGGTGCTAAAAAAACAAGCACATTGCCATCTATAAATTGACCCACAAGAGAAATGGCTTGCTTAGGTTCATACTGTCTATAAATTCTCATCATCGATGATGCATAGATCTCTGCCAAGACCAAAAAAGGGTCTTTGGGTGCTGTCCAGAAGTAAAGTTGGCACTGATTTCAGTGAAATCTTCAGTGTGAAGATCTGTTTGGTGTAGTCACTCAACTGATGCTCAGTGCAGTCAGTCCTGACAATACAGATCATTTGTTGGAGGCAGCAAAAAGGAAACCGTCACAGTCTCCTCACCCGCCCTCAGCGATTTCAGCATTTGAAATCCACGGCTCTGGCCATCTGCTCAGAACTACATATCAACCCAGTCTAGTAACAATGTATATATTGCAAGGTTGTGGGGGAGAATATGGGGAATCAGGCTCTGGAAGAACAGGTGACCACCAGTATGTAGCTCCTGGTCCACAGGCTGAGCTGTGAACGAGAGTGTGCTTCTTTCTGTCTATGGATTGTGTACTTATGAAGAAATAGAATGCTGTATTGAAACTAGCTGCTTCCATCTGATCATACTCTGGTGAACAATGGATGCCATGGAAAAATGCAAATGCAAGTCAGCATGAAATCAAATGACCACAAGATGCAGCAGTATAGCAGATCTTAAATGGAGACGATTTCATGAGATGCTTGACTTAAATGAATACCAGTTAGCCAGAGCACAGGGAAAGACCACGGCAACACCTTTGCTATTAATCTCAACGTCCAGGTTCACAATTCTATCTTGAAGAACACCCTGTTCCAGAGTATTAAGTGGAATTATCAGGCCTTTGACTAAAATTAATGAACAGAATGTGGGATGTAGCGTGGAAAAAAGAGATTATCGCAGCCCTTCATTAGCCGTCTCATTGTTATGACCTTGATCTGAGCTGGATTTGATTATATCACTGTAGTAAAAGGTCTGTCACCATTTAAAATAGAAAATTTCAGGATAAGGATACAAATGTATTACTATTTCAGCAGAAACTAGCTGAGACATGGAAAGAAATGAGTATACCGCATAAAATTATATTTAATGATTATGTAAAAAAAGAAAGAAGAAAGCAAAATCCCAGAGGAGAACGCCTATGATTCAAATCTTGGTTAGGCAGTATAATTCAAATGCAGTGGGTGCCACAAATCTCCTCCTCCCTCATTTATTTAAATATATTAGCTGGAGACTTTAATGTCACCCAGTAACAATACTAAATGTTAGGCTATAAAACCAACAAATTGCAAAAATATAGAGAAGGCAATAAATATCTATACTAAATAATAAAAGCAACAATTAAAGATGATGGATTCAAGATTTTGCAAGGTAATAAAATTGATACGAGGAATAAATCTTCTAAGTTCATGTTTTGTATTCATAAAAGATCATGCACACAAGTATGGGCACTAATATGTGAAAAAATAATGATTGGGTGTTTAAATTCACTGTATGCAATGAATGGCAATGTTTTCAAAATCTCAACAGGAAATAGATGTGAGCACCATGAAGCATACAGCAGCTCATAAAAAGGCAACATCTCTCAACCCCTCAAACCCATTTCTCAAAAGGCGAGCTCAGAAACATCAGTTGCACTTTCCATCAATTTTACTGTAGAATTTACCAGTGAATTGCAAGAAACTGCCAATGAGTGTTTAGTATAATTGTTTAATTGTATGTGGAAATGGAAAATGGCTCTGCATGTGTATTGCTAATGGGAACATGGAAAATCCCACTGAAGCTAAGTGAGGAACTAAGTGAGTGCCTAATAGGTTGATAATTAACTAAGAATGTGCCTCTGCTAGCTCTCATGTGGTATTTAACCTTAGATAACATGAGTAAGGTATTCAGTTGCAAAGCACCATTTTGTGTGAGCTAGTCTTTGTTCTCAAGCCACTGAAAGTGTGCTAATGATCTCTCTCCTGGAAAGAACACAGCCTCAGGAAGGTAATGGTGTCTGTGTGGAGAGAAAGAGTTTTGATTTCAGTTCTCTTTGAAGTAATTTCATTTTTTAAAGATGCTGAACCTATGCTTGGACAAGCACACAATATTTTATGTAACTATTTGGATATATCATTATTGTTGTACGTCTGTTTTGCAACAAGTTCTGTTAGTAAAGCTTTGGAACCTTATTTTTGGTCTGGACAATTTTTATTTCAAGAAGAATCAGTTTTTTTATTCATCCCATTGCTTCTGAAAGCAGAATATTAATAACCACAATAATTGGAAACTGCCAAAGAGAGAAGCTGTGCTACAGGATCAAACAAAACTGGGAACTTTCCTTGAAGATTTTCTTAACATGGAAATACAAACTTCTAAAAAAAATTAAATCACTGCTTGCTTTACTCTCAAAGCATGCCTCTGCAATAAATTGCTTTTAGAATAGCAACCCTAGCTGAACTATGTTGTCATCTGAGAAGTAGCAGCATCCTCCCAAAAAATGGGGTCTGGGGAAGGAAGGGAATAAAAGCGTAAGCAGCAGGAACGGAATGTAAATACTGTGACAGAGTTTTACACAGTCAGTTTCTTGTATCTAATGATCCATAACAGGGAAAAGGATTTCATTAGTATTGCATTGTCGAATAAGCACAGCAGGAAGAAGATACAGAAAATCCTTACAACTGCAAGGTTGTCATAATTAACAGAGAATGATGTATGATTATAACTGGAGACTTTACAAAAGACAGTTTCATTCTCATTAATCCCAATGAAGCAATAAACTTTGTAGACAAGAGGCCTAGTCCTGATCTGGAGCAGTAAATGAATATTTGCCAATTCACTTCAATAATAATAATAATAATAATAATAATAATAATAATAATAATAATAATTTCTGAAGCATCTTGATCAGCAAATGAGGTCGGTTTCAGAGTTAACTTAGTACATAGCTATTCACTCTGGGACTATAAATTAAATGGAACTGATAACATTTCATCACTGGCTAGTTGAAAGTCAATCTTCCCCTGTACCAGCCTGCCTGCGCTGTAAGATCAGCTGTTCATGTATGCCTGCCAGTCTGATTGACAAGTAGATTGGTGGGCATGGGAGGGAGGGAGAGACTTTCAACAATGGTCCCATTACTATGTGTGCAAGTGGCTTCTTCTTTGCAGGCTGTTAAATGGGCACTAATGACTTACCTATTCCAGATGGCTTTTCTGTAAAATATGCCAAGATGCCATAATATTTCAATTGGCTATAAGGACTTTAAGATGCAGTTCTTTTTAAGTGGTTCTACACTGGTTTGTTTAGGGTTTTTTTTTATTAAAAAAGAACTGTATCAAGTTTTATTTATCTATTTTCAAAATTTTGTACAATGGTTTTTAATAAACTTTGCTGTTACTTATTCTTTTTCTAACTTTCAATATTGTAAAGATAATTTGCCCCAAAGACAGCTTATAATGTGTGTGTGTGTGTGTGTGTGTGTGTGTGTGTGTGTGTGCATGCACCATTCCTGGAGGCATTACAATACCAGGTTGATGCATGGAGTAGATGGAGCAAGCCCCTATTCCATCTCCCAGCTCCAAAAATCCATTTAATATATAGTCCTCAACAGAAGACATACTACACTTGATCTTAGCCAAAAGGCTGAGAAGTGATGGGGCAGCTTATAAATCCTATAAAACATAAGTAACAAGAAAACAAAAACTCAAATAATTCCAACTCCAAATAACTTTGGATTTCTTGACAACACCCAGTTATCCATCACTAGTTGCTTAGTGTCCTGGCCTTTGGAAATGTTGCTTGAGTCAATAAGACACAGCTTCATGCACATTGGTGGTCAACGGAGACACATTGTTTGCTTGTTTATTAACTGGGCTGTTTTAGTAATTGTTATATTTTATGCATTATTATGGTATTTTGTGCATTGTTGGAAACTGCCCTGGGAGCAAATTGGCCTGATGAAGAGTACAGTGGTACCTTGGTTCTTGAACTTAATCTGTTCCGGGAGTCCATTCGACTCCCGAAATGGTTTGAAAACCAAGGCATGGCTTCTGATTGGCTGCAGGAGCTACCTGCACTCAATCGGAAGCCGTGGAAGCCATGCCAGATGTTTGGCTTCCAAAAAACATTCACAAACCAGAACACTTCTGGGTTTGCGGTGTTCGGGAGCCAATTTGTTCGGGAGCCAAGCCATTCGAGTACAATAAATAACTATTCTGACCTTCCTGTCAGCTTCCTGTCAGCACGTCCATCCAAAATTCAGCTCAAACTGACTTGTGCTTAGAGCCACATGCTTACATAACTCTACCTTTTCATGCATATCTACTTATTTATCTTTTTTGGTGCTTACATATCAACTGCTGTGAGCATATTATCTTTTAAGCCAAACAGTTTTTTCACTTCTCTCATGGAGGGTATTTCCAAAATCTCATTAATTCCGGTAATGACATCAAGAATCCATACAGCTATCTGCTCATCTATTTGATATATTTAATCTCAAGTATGAAGTTAGAGGCCATATGGGTATTTGATGAAAATAATCTGAAATGTATGAAATCTCTGGTAGTTAAGCTTTTAATAGATGTGGAAGAATGCCAAGCGGTGTAACATGTGGGAGGTGAAGGGTGATAGAAATTTAGAAAACGCTTACACTAAGGGTGATGATATATGATAGCAGGAATGATAGGAATGTCACCCCACCCAGCTTGATTCTCAGAGTCTCCATAAATTACGACATTCATGAGATAAGTGCAGTTATTTCTTGATAACCTAAATATGCCAAACTATTACTGTTACGATCTGTCACCATTGTCTCTTCTAGAGTAAGACAATCACGGAGAAAATGGAGCCAAGCTGGAAATAACGTGCCCTCTGCATGCTGGTGACACAACAGAGTGCCATTGTTAGTCAATTGCGTTTTGTGATTAAGAGACAACAACATGCCTTGGTAACTGAGAATGACTTCAGATGCTACGCAGAGGCACAGACAGGCACTCACTCTGCTGATAGGAGTCACATGTTCAGCATATAATTTAATATTTGTGATTATTGCATGGAAAACATTGTATGTGAACTTCCTCTATGAACATCTGTAAACAATTGGCTGCCTGTTGTGGAGTTATACAGTATAGTGCAAGTCAAATGCACGTGCCTTAGTTTACTATTGATGTGCAAAACCTGCATTGTATTGGCTCAGGCCACATGTCCAATGGCTCACCAGATCCTAAGGAGCGATTATTCCCAGCCCTACAGAATGAGATTATTTAACTGGAGAACCAGGACTGAGCCTAGAGCCTTTTGCATACAGTCTGCCACTGAGTGATGCAGTGCTGAACAGAGAAAATGGGGCTTTGCGAGCAATTTGCAAGCTGTATGATCTTGCCAGTGGGTGAAGAGATTGCTTACCCTTCCCATATGTTACAAATACTACCACTGCGATTCAGCTTCCATGTTTTTCCATGCTGTGTTTTTGTGAGGAATGACAATGGTCAAGATTTCAAGGAAACATGCAATACTCTATAGATGCCACATTCATTGTTATGCTCAGAAGGGTTTAGCAACTTGGTGGTTATTAAGCACACCATTGTTGCATTACTACAGACCCAACCCTAACAAAAAAGCTGCTGTCCAAGGCTGGCTAGTCTTGAAGCTGGGAAAGATAATAGCAGTAGACAAGAAATGAGAAATGTATTTGTTCGTATATATATATATATATATATATATATATGCTACCAACATGAGTCTGACCAAACTGCGGGAGGCAGTGGAAGACAGGAGTGCCTGGCGTGATCTGGTCCATGGGGTCACGAAGAGCTGGACACGAGTGAACGACTAAACAACAACAACACACACACACAAACACACATTTTCTGTCAGTCCCCTGCTAAATCATTATTCATTGCCTTTCAGTTAATGTAAGAAGACTGTAGAGGTCTTTCCAAAAGATCAGAGACTTCTGGCAAAATAATATCCTACCATAACAGTGTACTGCAAACTTTGTTCCGTTTATTTGCTGAAAATAGGGTGGTGAACCTGTGGTTCTCGAGATGTTGTGGGACTATGACTCCCATCATCCCTGATATTTGTTATGAGAGCTAAGGCTGATGGGAGTTGGAGTCCAGAACATCTGGAGGGACACAGGTTTCCCATCCATGGGATAACGGATCACAAAGAGTAAAATAGCTTTTATAGGACTTTATTAAAATCTGAAATCTTCACTAAGTCTTAATATAGATTATCTCCAACGCATCACAGGAGTCTCTCTGATTTCCCCCACCGCCCACTACTGTATACAAAGTGACATTGACTTTCACATTTTTATCTTAATCTGACAAAATGTGTGCATGTGTATCTATCTGTCTGTCTGTCAAAATTAATTCAGCCTGGAACCATCTAGAGGATTCCACTGCAAAATTAAGCTCTGGGGACTACATAAAGTAGACAGAACAATATGTAATGGACCCAGGGATTGATCTACTGACATATTTATATACTTCTCTGCTATATAAGCTCATTGCTTTATTTGAAAATGGAGTGGTATAAAAGCCTTCCTTGGGCAGTTGGGTGCTAAATCTTCATTTAAATCTATGGTTTTAATTGCACACTGCACTTACTGTAATTGTTATATTCTTGCGACCCACCCTGGGGCCATTTGGTGAAGGGTTGACTATAAGTTCAAATAATAATTAGATGAAAGTAATAACTTCAGAAGGGTCCTGATGGATTATACCAAAGATATCTATAGTTCAGCAAGATTGCTTTCCACAGTGCCTGCCATTGGCTCCGGCTTCACTTACTGTTGGTCTCTCTGCCTTCCACCCTATCATCTCCAATGAGCACCAGCCACCTTTGCTTATAGCCATCTTTGCTAATGATAAACAACTCCTCCCCAAATATGTCTGATCTCATTTGCAGTTGCTCCTACAGCCAAACACTCAAAAGCATCCCCTGAGCGGCAAACCAGTCTTCGTATACAAAATTTTGACAATAATGAATCATTCTTTATCTATGTTAGCATTTACTTCAACATTTAAACTAAAGTCAAACACATTAAAATGAATTCTATAAGGCCCAACAGCTAGCTCGCTATGACAGATTGCTGTTGCTTTACTGAAAATAATATCTTCATTTAACAGCTGTGAAAGCAGGCTTGACACTGCTCTGCACTTTTTCAGTTACAGAAATGCCACCCTCCTCCCTTGAAAATTTTCTGAATGCTCTGTAGAACTGGCACAAAAGTTCAGGTGGTCTTGATTGTTGAGGTTTTGATTTGCAGCATTTCTTTATCCTTTACTTCAGATATGACTCACTCTCTTTTTAAAATCACTGGCGGAGGGGAAAAAACTATTTCTAGAACTTCTTGCTTTATATTAGGGAAGAGTTTGAGGGCAAAGCAAAAACCTTTCAAAAATGATATTGAAATATATGTTTGGGTAGCTTTTGTATGGGTGAAGGCAGGGTGCTATCCTTTGTTTGCACATTGGCGCCACTAAATTGATTTCCATTTGCAGAAGAGAGTCCATGCATTGCAGTTGTGATGTGGGGGCTCACTTGTATTTGGGTATGCATGATGTGACAAGTAAACCTGTCATTTTTAGTGTCTTAACTCAAGATTGCTTTCAGGTCAATATGCTTAAATTAGATTCCTGTCTCATTACATATGCTAATCATCTGCATACTATCCCTTGCTTTTTCCTGTAGGACTAATTGCAGTCGTTTAGAAGTCGTCAACAGGTTTACCATACCCATTGAGTCAATCACCCACCTCCTACCACCCACCTGAGTAATACCCCTTCCTATCCTTCCACTAGGGACCCAGGTGGTGCTGTGGGTTAAACCACAGAGCCTAGGGCTTGCTGATCAGAAGGTCGGCGGTTCAAATCCCTGTGACGGGGTGAGCTCCCATTGCTCGGTCCCAGCTCCTGCCCACCTAGCAGTTCGAAAGCACGTCAAAGTGCAAGTAGATAAATAGGAACCACTCTGGCGGGAAGGTAAACAGCGTTTCCGTGCGCTGTTCTGGTTCACCAAAAGCGGCTTTGTCATGCTGGCCACATGACCTGGAAGCTGTACGCCAGCTCTTGGCCAATAAAGTGAGATGAGCGCCGCAACCCCAGAGCCGGACACGACTGGACCTAATGGTCAGGGGTTCCTTTACTTTACCTTTATCCTTCCACTATATAGAAGTGTCTGGTGACTTCTGTTTCAGTGTATCTGAAGAAGTGTGCATGCACACGAAAGCTTATACCAAGAACAAACTTAGTTGGTCTCTCTCTCTCTCTCTCTCTCTCTCTCTCTTGAAGACTTGAAGAGTTTGGAAAAGATATAGAATATATTGATAGTGTCATATGAAGCAGAGCAGGTACTTAGAAAAAGCTGGAAAGAGGCTAGAATATTAAGACCTGGGGCAAAGCCCTAGAGCAACAACATTGGGCATAATACACAGGAAGGCATAGGAAAGAAATCTGCCCTCAACAGATGAAACGAGATTCTTTCAGATAACTGAAGGTTTAGCGCCTGTATTGCATGTATATTTTACTGTACAATATGAAAAACAACAGTGTAAAAATGAGAGTCCTTGTTTGCCTGAGTTAGCAGTTGTAGATGGCAGTGAACAGGGCCAGCGCTATCATTAGGCAGAGTGAGGCAGTCACCTCGGGCATCAAATGCTGAGGGGCTTGAGGCAGATGGAGTTGTGTGTGTCGCATGGCCTGTCCTTTGCCTCCTCAGCTAGCTGGCTGCACTCCCTATCATCTGCATTGAGGTAATGTTTAACCTCAGCCATGTTGGCTTCTGTACATGGGATAAAGCATCATCTTGCCCTTTGCCTCAGGCAGCATATTGTCTTGGGCTCACCCTGGTGGTGAAAATCAATGGGGAACAAATACCGGTAGATTCTTCCAGGTACAATCAATAAAAAGATAAGCTGAAATGAAGACTATGAGCACAGTCAGTGCCAAGCTGCGCGTTGTACGAAGTGCATAATTTTTCTTTCACTATATAAAAAAAATTATTATGCTATCTTGAATTTAAAAAGTTGATCTACACTGGCATGAGAGCAGGTCTGTCAGATAGTCATTGTAAGAAAACTACTGAGATATCCAACAACTGAAGGGAATGTCCATGAAGAAACGCTATAGGTCTCAACAACTATAGACACGCTATAGAGCTCAACAACTGTGTGCAATCCTCTCCAAAAAAAAGCTCAACAACCCTGGGCAATCTCTCCCCATTTTCTGCTGGATCAGGCCAATGGCCCATCTCGTCCAGCATCCTGTCAACACAGTGGACAAGCAGATGCCTGTGATAAACCTGGAAGCAGGACTTGAGCATTCTCCCCACTTGCAGTTTCCAGCAGCTGATATTTCCACCTCCAACCTCTGGACCAAATAATAATAATAATAATAATAATAATAATAATAATATTAATAATAATAATAATAATAATATTAATATTAATAATAATAATAATTATTATTTATTATTTCTACCCCACCCATCTGGCTGGGTTTCCCCAGCCACTCTGGGCGGCTTCCAACAAAAGATTAAAAATACATCTTTAACAGGAATAATAATACTGGCTTATTTTACAAGATTGCTGTTAAGATTACTTATGTCAAGTACTTTGAGCATGTAAGGGAAATGCTGCAGTTATGATGTACATATCTGGGTTACATTTTCTTTTGAGGAAATAAGGATAGCTCCATCAAGCAGGATATTTCATAAATTACCTTCCAAATTTATCCAGAAATGGTTTTTAGATCTATGCAAGCAGATGTCTTACATTATGATGCTTTTGTGTGGGCGGGAGCATCTTCTGCCAGGAAGAAGAAGAAAATCATTCTAACCACATTTTGTTCTGCATGCTTAGTGACATCAAAGTCTATTCATCATTTTCTCCTGAGCTATTTTGTTCTCCCCATTGGGGGAGATACTTTTAGAAAGCTCAGAGGAAGGGGGCAATAAAAGGCTAGGCTTGGTCCATCCATGAAATCCCTCCCCATGTTCTCTCCTCACAAGACTTACAATACTAGTTTTAGTTTAAAAAAATAATAATGACTGGCAGGATGTTTGTGCTTCTGCGCCTTTGTGACATCCTCAGGCAATCCCACCCCTCTTTTCACAGCTATTTTTATCATTCTATCTTCCAGCAATGGTAAATATTCCAAAACTGCCAAATCAAGAGGTTGCTTAGCAACCAGCAGAGTCTATTCACCAATGTGAGGTTGAAGAGGCATTTGAGAGTTGTCTGAAATGGGAAGACAAAGGGGATGTAAATCCAGGCTTCCACCTGAAGCTTTCTGGTGACAGGTCACACCCACCAGTCATGACCAGGCGTACAAGAACAACAAACATGTCTGGATGACCTGGGCAGCAAGCAATGATGGCCAAGCTTGCCAGATATGGGAGGAAGGAATAATGGCAGGGCTCAGAAACAAGCAAAACTCTAGTTACAGGTAGATAGCCGTGTTGTTCCTTCCAGTAGCACCTTGGAGACCAACTAAGTTTGTTTTTGGTATGAGCTTTCGTGTGCATGTTTCTGAAGAAGTTTGCATGCACACGAAAGCTCAAACCAAGAACAAACTTAGTTGGTCTCTAAGGTGCTACTGGAAGGAATTTTTTTATTTTGTTTTAAGCAAAACTCTCTCTCACATACACACACACACCAGAACACCAAAAATGCTCATTTTGCAAGGAATCTCCTATGCTAGACCAGTAGAAATGTGTATAGCAGCCTTCCTCAACGTGGTCCTCCCAGAACTACAGTTACCATCAGACCTTCAGCACAGAAAATGATCAGGGATGATGGGAGTTGTAGTCCAGAACATCTATAGGGCATGGACTTGGGAGAAGGATGGCATATAGACATTTAACCAGGAAAAAGAAGCTGCCTGATGCTGAGTCAGACCATTAGTCCATCTAGCCCAGTATTGCCTGCACTACCTGGCAGCATCTCTCCTGTTTTTGTCTGTTTTAAACTATCCGTAGCTAGAAAAGATTAAACCTGAGACCTTCTGCATGCAGAGCATAAGTGGAAGAGAGCCAAAAGGGTGGCAGGTAGAAACAGGGGGCTGAGGGAAGGAAGAGGGAGTGAGAGAATATGGAGACCATAGGAATGAAGGGAAGTGATGTTTGGGCAGGACCAAGTATGAAGAGCCTTAAGAAAAGGAGGACCAAGCAAGAGGCACCAAGGGTGCATACGAGAGAAGTGGGTGCTTGAGACAGCAGGTGGGTGCAAAGGAGCTAAAAGAAAGAAAGAAGGGAAGGAGAGCAAAAGGGGAATAAATGTGGGGCAAATTTGGCTGTGAGAAGGGTCACATGCGCTTCTCACAAGGCGGGAGTGGTATATAATTTATTAAACAAATTACCATTTTAACTTGCTTTATTAACAACAATCACAGCAATCTGAAAATAAAAAATCGTGTCTTTTTTTGTTTTGTTAGCACAGTATAGACTGGATTAAATGAACTGTGATGACTTGCATAGCTGGGGACTTTTTAATAGCTTTTAAAATGGACTCGCCAGCCACATTTCTATGCTTTTTATGCCATTTCCCCTTCCCCCTCAAAAAACAAAAAAGAGGGGGAAAGAAAAAGGAACCAGGCTCAGCTGAGGCTATTTTTAGAACTGGTGTAGGCCTCGTTTTAAGTGATAATACACTAAAGCACCACAGACTGTCACCTACTGAAGAATAATTACAATCAACCTCATGAAACTTTAACACAGAAACTGCTGCATTATTTAGAACATTAATGCGGTTTCAGGAAAAGTAATTACTGGTTATCTATTGCCAGAGACATCGGTTGCTGTCTAACTGCAGGGGTGCTGTCTGAGCAGGGATCAAGGCAGAATGCGCTGAATATCTGAAGTAGGGCTACAATCAATGCCTTTCTGGGGTCGTTTCCTTGCTGTATAATGAACCTAATCTATGCTTTAAAAGAAGGGAAACTGGGGTGAGGGAAGCTAGGGCAACCACCAAAACCAGCTGCTCACACACCGTTCCTTGACCTTGCATAGAGTGGAGAAAGGTAACTGAAGGGGGGAAATCACTGCAATGTCACTTTCCTTCTTTACAACGCATGAACCTTTTATTTTGGTCACATAGTCTGGCAGACATTACTGGATCTGCCTCATTATCCAGAGTTCCTTGACAGCCGTGTGTGCGAGCCGTTCTGGCAGTTCAGAATGATTGTCAGTTCGATCACGAGCTAAACTGGCTCAGTCCAGATTCTCACACAATGCTTCCTCCTTTAGGAAGCTGCATTACATAGAGTCAAGGCAATGGTCCAGCATCTGAAGTCTACCTACCTCAGAGAGGTAGTCAATGTGGGGATTTCCTAATGTTTTGGACTACAATCCCATGATTCCTGGTTATTGATTGACCATGCTGGCCGGGGTTGATGGGAGTTGTGGTCCATAATTCTGGATGACACCATGTTGGCTATTCCTGATCTACCCTATACACACACTTAGTCTGACAATCTGCTCATGAGTAAGATAGCATCTTAGAGGGTCAGTTAGAGGGGAAGAAGGGACAAAGGAATGTTTACGGCAATCCATTTTTAAGAGTTATTGACTTAAGTGGGCTCTGATTGACAGGTGGGCTTGCACAGCCAATAATGGGAGTTGTATGCAGCCTGGAAAGTAAGTTTCATATCTCTTATACCCTGTTTTTTTGAAAATAAATTCCATTTACTTTCACTGCTGGGGAGTGTCTAAGGATATCTGCACCATAAGTGTGTGATTTCACATGAAAGATGCCTGCAATTTGCCTCATCCATGGGAGTAAGTGCCATAAAATCAGTGGAGCTAACTGTCGGAGTAAGTGCATCTGTGTTTGACGTGCAAATAAAAGGGCAATTAATAATTGACATTTGCCTAGTGCTTCCATGAATGACCTCGTTGCAATCCTTGTTCTTATTTACACTAAATCCCCTTTGGAAGATTAGGAACAGGTTGGCTTCTTATTATAATTTACATTCCGGAAGCATCTAAATGGCTAGACGTTTTCCGTCCTGCTGTCTGCTTTCTGTGTATAATGGCGTTATGCAACTTCATTGTGATGTAAAAAGCTGCATAATTCCTCATTTAAATGGGAACCTTGCTGCATAAAATGAGTTGTAAGCTTTTGTTTAGGAAAGCAATAAATCAACCCTTGTGGGTAAAAATAAATTTCAATGTGTGAACCAGATGTAATTAAAGCTATATTGTCTTATCTGAGTCTGCTGGTGAACAAACGAAAACTGTAAAACTTGTAGTTAACTAATGGCTGTGATGGCTGTAATGATGCATTTCACTGTTTTATCATTTGGGCATGAAGTTAGCGGAGTGAGTATGAAATGTATAAAATGTACCGGTATGTTATTCCTACCGTGCTGGAAAGAAAGGGGGGGGGGGATGGCTTGGTATACTTGGAGATCAATTCATTTACCTTGACTGTAAACCTAAGTACACTCACCTGGGAAGAAAATTGATTCAGTGATTCAGTGAGGCTTACATCTCAGCAGAGATGATTCTCCAGCATTCTGTAGCATGCAGGGAGCTTCCACAAACACAGGAGACTCCCTGCTTCAAGCTGTCACCCTTCAACTTGTCCTTCATTGCAATCTGCAAATGAAAGAGAGCGCCATTTCAGTAACAAGATTTGAGAACCTTGTGCTTGAAGTATTGCTGGCGGACCTCGGAGGGAAAACAGAGGCGATGCAAACAAGAAGGGTTTACTTCACTTTATGTTGGTTGGGTGGGTGGGCAGGATACCCTTGGAAGTTCTCTCTCCCTGAATGCCTTCCCACCTGCCATCCTCCTCACCGCTGCCCAGACACCCATCCTTGCTCTGTGGGTCCAATCTGTACCACTTCCTAGAAGGAGAGGGCAAGGCCAAGGGAGGATGCGGCTCCTTCTCTTTGCCCTACTTACTGATGGCAAGCTTGGAGAGGGTAAAGGAGGACCAGGGAGATGTGGGGGTCAGCAGTATGGCCCCCTCCTTGGACATGGGCTGCAGTCAGAGGTGGATTTAGGACAGTGTGACGGGTTCTGCCGCACTGGGCGCCAAGCCTAGGAGGCATCACAGGGTGTCACATTGATGATGATGATGATGATGATGATGATAATTAATAATAATAATTTATTATTTGTACCCCGCCCATCTGGCTGGGTCTCCCCAGCCACTCTGGGCGGCTTCCAGCAAACATTAAAATACATTAACACATCACAGATTAAAAACTTCCCTAAACAGGGCTGCCTTCAGGTATTTTCTAAATGTCATGTAGTTGTTGATCCTTTTAACCTCTGCTGGGAGGGCGTTCCACAGGGCAGACGCCACTACCGAGAAGGCCCTCTGTCTGATTCCCTGTAGCTTTGCTTCTCGTAGTGAGGGAACCGCCAGAAGGCCCTCGGCGCTGGATCTCAGTGTCCGGGCTGAATGGTGGGGGTGGAGACGCTCCTTCAGGTATACAGGACTGAGGCCGTTTAGGGCTTTAAAGGTCAGCACCAACACTTTGAATTGTGCTCGGAAACGTACTGGGAGCCAATTTAGATCTCTCAGGACTGGTGTTATGTGGTCCCGGCGGCCACTCCCAGTCACCATGATGTAATGAATTTAGAAGAACAGAAGGCAAGGGGGGGGGGATGCTGAATGTTGGCTTTGCACAGGGCACCACTGAAATTTGAAAGACCAAAGTCTGCCCTGGCTACAGCAGGTGCCCAATGGGGCTGATCCCTAATGCCATCCTGGCCACTGAAGGTTAGCAATGCCTTCTTTCTTTGATGCTCCTTCTGAAGCACCTGGTTGTGTAGGCTTTGGCTGGAGAACACAGGGCAGGTGCAACTCTAAAGTCTGTTCCAAGGCTCTGTGAAAGGCCACGGCAGCAACTGAAATACAGACAGGCAGCATAACTATAGTCCAATAGCTTAGCCAGCTTCTTTACTCTGTGAGCACTGGAGATTTAAAAATAAACAAAACCGGGGGGGGGGGAGTGGGTGTAAATCTTGGTGGCCTGAATGAAGGTGGTGTTTAAACAGAAAATGCAAATGTACAACATTGAGCTAAACACAGCTTTATTCATGGCTCCCAACCAAGAACATCAATGAGAACATAAACCTCTGACACTGCCATTCATCAGCATAGTCTGGAGCTAATGTGTGTCATTGTAAATAAATGTATAGAAAAGATGGAGAAGCTGTGGCCCTCCAGGAGCTATTTGATTGCAAATTTCGCCATCCCAGACCACTGGCTATGCTGGCTGCGGCAGATGGGAGCTGGAGTCCAGTAACATATTGAGGGCCACAGGTTCCTTATCCCCGCATTATAGACACCAGCTGCAGCATATTAAGTAAGGCAATAGCATTACAGTTCATGTTGAATCCAATCCTTCCTCCCACCCATAAAACATAAACTGGCTTTTTGAATACTTTGAGTGGAGTAATAAATAGCAACTGCTACAGAAAGGATGTTTCAAGAGGTCTAAGCATTTCAAAATATATTTGCACATTGTGCAGTTTATTTTTAAAAATACTTCTGAAACCTGAAGTTGATACATGTTCTCTGTATGCCCTTTAACCACTTGCCAGAAGGGAATTATATTTGCGGAGGAGAAAATTTTGTCAGCACTTGAAGAACGGATCTTTCAACATCACACTCAGATCTCTCGTATTCCCGACGGAAGAATGTTTCCTTCATCCATCCATTTTGCTATATGAAAGGTTGCTTCTCGTGACCCAGATGGGTCATTATATTTTACTTTCCTGGCACATGAAAGAGGAGAATTGAAACAAGAAAGTCTCTGAGGAAGGATGACAGGTCCTTTTCTACTGTTACTTTGAAAATGTGCCTTTAATTAAGACATGTCCTGGACCTAATTGCTGTATCAGTTTCTGGTACTGCAAGGGTTGTCTGCTGTGAGGCCAGACAAGTGGGAAATGGTTAAGGAGATATTCTCTGGCTCAGATTGTAACCCTGGCTGGAGAAGAATTCTAGAGCGTGCATTTGCGACACACCGAGGCATTATAAGCTGGGCAAATTTGTATCCTGAGCCATGCCCCCACCCAGTGCAAATTAAGCAGCATCGCTAGTGGCTTCAGACTTGAAGAGGAACATAGGAAGCTGATTTATAGTGGGTCCATTGGTGCCCACTTTTGCTAGTATATCTTCACAAGCCTCAAGCCTCTTTTTGTTGCACAGTTTGCTCTGCTAAGTAAAGTGTGCCCATGTCAGCAGACTTGGGTCACTGATTTATGTCATACCGGAGGTCGAGGGATCTTCGCAGCGTGGCGGCTGGAAGGAGACGATCCAGCTGGGGGCTAGCCAGCTGGCCGTTCGACCCCCGGATGCCGACAACGGATGCATAAGATTGGGCAGTGAATGAGAATGATCTTGCAAAGGCAATTAGAAACACCTCCAGCAGGTGTATACAGAAAATATTGATCTAGAAATTCAGTCACTTTCAACAGTCATACAACTTTTTATGAACTGTGAATCTCCAATTTTATTAAATGAAAAATAATGATCCTGCAAGAGCTTCTCGGGAATCATTTTCAAATCCTGTGTTGATCCTGGGTGTAGAAAGCTGGGTCTTCTTGCAGTTTTAGCAAATTGCACTAGCAGAGAATTGTTACAGAGCTTTCAAGCAAGAGTCAGCCCTTAAATTGTTCAAGAAAGTGCTGCAAGCAAAATTGCCCCAGACTTCTTTTGCTATGCATTACTTCAGCCACAATTCAGATGCATTTTATTATAGTTTCCTGCAGAGTCTGAAAGCACAAAATGAACTCTTTTAAAACTGATATTGTAATACAGCTCAGTTTTTCATTTCACTGAACAGGATGTCAACTTTGCAAGGTTATTGAGGGCTTCCTGAAATCAACATCTCCGGGCTCTGCAAATTTGTATAGGGGGAAATATATATGCAATATCACATCCACCTTTCCTTGCAGTAAATAACGTTTATTCCTGCACAAGAGTCCAGATTTGAGACTTCCATTGTCTGATTCTAACACAGAACACATGTGTTGCATGTTGCCTGGTTCAGTTCCTGGCATCTCCAGGTAAGACCCCTCTGGAAACCCTGGAGAACCATGACCATTCATTGCTGACAGTGCAGATGGTCTATATTGGTCTGACTTAGTGTAGGGGTTAAGCATCCTGTGTTCGCAGCATAGTGTATTGGCCCCTCTGGCTTGCCATACTAGGAAATGACTTTGATGTGCCTGGGAATTGTAGGAGATGATGCCTCTTGTACCTCCCCTGGCTGAACACAGGGACTTCCATATATGTCTTCCATATTCCCAGCACTACAGTATAAAAATGTTGAGACTGGAGCACTGTTATAGGCAGAATAAGGTCCCATTAGAGATGGCGGTTCCAACCCATACCCTGAGATGGAGGAAGCCAGCTCCAGGGTGATTGTTACCTGTTGTGTCTGATCTCTGATAGGAGTGGGAATCCTTGTGTTAGAGGGTATGCAGGCAGCTGTTCTGCCAGGGGGCATTTGTTTTTGGGATTCAGAGGCAATGAGCGTGCTTTTGGGTGAAGTTCACAAGTTTTAATAGCTACACAGCAAGTATAAAATGGACAGACTGAAGCAAACTACGAAGCATTTAAGCACTCTTCCAGTCTAATCCTTCCCAGCCTGCTTCATTCTTTCATTCTATCTGTTGCAATTCCTCTAACACAAGGTGTTACACAACTCCAGATGTTGTTGGATTCCAACTCTGGAGGGCCATAGATGACAAATTTTCATGAGAATTATTTTAAAAAAATGCAAACTGCTGCAGAAATGTGGAGAACTGAATTGAGGATAGGAAAAATGAGAAAAAGAAAAACTGAAGTTGACAGATTCATCCACCCTTAAGCTTGAGTACACTAATAACTTTACTAAACAAATTCTGCAGTCCTTTATCGTAATCTACAACTTCCTGTTCACTTTTCTACCAGCCTTAACTTCCTGCGTCAATTTCCAAAGACCATCTTTGGGATTTGAGTTTGTTTCTGGCTTGTGTGTGTGTGTTTGTCTGGTGACTAGCTGTGGGCGGAGCTAATCAGTGCCTAGAGGGCAGCGACTGAGGAAGTAGGCAAAAGGTGAGCTGAGCTTGTAGGGCGGAGCTAATCAGTGCCTGGAGGGCAGCGACTGAGGAGGGAGCACAAGGCTTGTGTGTGTGAGAGAGTTTGTTTCTGGCTTGTGTGTGTGTGTTTGTCTGGTGACTAGCTGTGGGCGGAGCTAATCAGTGCCTAGAGGGCAGCGACTGAGGAAGTAGGCAAAAGGTGAGCTGAGCTTGTAGGGCGGAGCTAATCAGTGCCTGGAGGGCAGCGACTGAGGAGGGAGCACAAGGTGAGCTGAGCTTGTAGGTTTTGTGGGTTTGTCTTTTTGGGGCTGTGTGTGATTAAGTTTGTGTGCTTATTTGTTTCCTTATTTGTTTGTGTGTTTCCCAGGCTTGTGTGTGTGAGAGAGTTTGTTTCTGGCTTGTGTGTGTGTGTTTGTCTGGTGACTAGCTGTGGGCGGAGCTAATCAGTGCCTAGAGGGCAGCGACTGAGGAAGTAGGCAAAAGGTGAGCTGAGCTTGTAGGGCGGAGCTAATCAGTGCCTGGAGGGCAGCGACTGAGGAGGGAGCACAAGGCTTGTGTGTGTGAGAGAGTTTGTTTCTGGCTTGTGTGTGTGTGTTTGTCTGGTGACTAGCTGTGGGCGGAGCTAATCAGTGCCTAGAGGGCAGCGACTGAGGAAGTAGGCAAAAGGTGAGCTGAGCTTGTAGGGCGGAGCTAATCAGTGCCTGGAGGGCAGCGACTGAGGAGGGAGCACAAGGTGAGCTGAGCTTGTAGGTTTTGTGGGTTTGTCTTTTTGGGGCTGTGTGTGATTAAGTTTGTGTGCTTATTTGTTTCCTTATTTGTTTGTGTGTTTCCCAGGCTTGTGTGTGTGAGAGAGTTTGTTTCTGGCTTGTGTGTGTGTGTTTGTCTGGTGACTAGCTGTGGGCGGAGCTAATCAGTGCCTAGAGGGCAGCGGCGCGCGCCTAGCGGCGCGCGCAGTTTGACCTATCTTTTGATAGAGGAGAGCTAGTCTCAAACGTTTACTTGGGGAGACCTAGGCTTCTTTTTTGAGTGTCCTGACTTCAAGCTTCAAGATGGAGGGTGAGGGAACAACTGTAGTCGCCTGCAATTCCTGCGCAATGTTTGCCTTCTTGCCAAAGGATGTAGGCAACTACACCTGCAGCAAGTGCAAGTTGGTTGCCCTACTAGAAGACAAGGTCCGGCAACTTCAGAACGGGGAGGGAACAACTGTAGTCGCCTGTAATTCCTGCGCAATGTTTGTCTTCTTGCCAAAGGTTGTAGACAGCTACACCTGCAGCAACTGCAAGTTGGTTGCCCTACTCGAAGACAAGGTCCAGCAACTTCAGGCCCGTGTATCTACGCTCCAGAAAATTAAAGAGCTGGAGCTTTTCTTGGATGCAGCAGAGCACACTGTCTCCACCAAGCAGGAGACAGGGCACATCTCTGAGGAGGAGATCAGTTCCCCAACTCAGGAGCCAGATGTATGGAGGAACGTGACTCACAGAAGTAGAATGCCCAGGGATCGCTCTGAGTGTTTAGAACTACAAAATCGATTTGAAGTGCTCTCAAATCTGGAAGATGAAGAACAGACTCCATTGGAAGATCTCTCCCTCATCACAGTTGATGAGGTATATGAAGACGAGCAACATAGTCAGTCCTCTGGGAATGTGCAGGCGACCTTGGAAGGGACAGCACATGTAAGAATCCCGACCAAGCCTAAGAGGAGGCGTGTAGTGGTGATAGGGGATTCCCTATTGAGGGGTACGGAAGCAGTGATCTGTGGGCCTGACAAGATGTCTCGAGAGGTATGCTGTCTCCCCGGGGCCAAGATCCATGATGTTACAGAACGGCTGCAAGGAATAATTAAACCCACGGATAAAAACCCCTTCCTTTTAGTCCATGTGGGAACCAATGACACCGCAAGCCATAGCCTCCAGAAGATCAAAAGTGATTATGAGGCTCTGGGCAGGAAGCTGAAGCAATTAAATGCACAAATTGTCATCTCATCTGTCCTCCCAGTTGAACGCCGTGGCCCAGGAAGAGAGGGGAAAATAGGAGAAGTGAACAACTGGCTTCGCAAATGGTGCCGGCAGGAACGGTTTGGTTTCTTAGATCACGGTCTGCAGTTTCTTGAAGATGGACTTCTGGCAAGTGATGGGCTGCACCTCACAAGGGTTGGGAGGAATGTTTTTGCCAACAATCTCAAAAACCTCATCAGGAGGGCTTTAAACTGACTTATGTGGGGGAGGGAGACAGTGGTCCTGAAGGTAGGAGTCTATCAAAGGCTGAAGATGATCATCCAAAAGTCAAGGACCAAATGGAGCAAACAGCGCACAGACCTAGTGGTGGGAGGAAAAAATCCTTAAGTAGGAGACTAGGGGGAATGATCAATGGTTTTCAATGTCTGTATACAAATGCACAGAGCATGGGAAATAAACAAGATGAACTTGAGCTCTTGGTACAGCAAACTAAATACGACATAATAGGCATCACTGAAACCTGGTGGGATGAATCTCATGATTGGAATGTAGTAATAGAGGGATACAATCTATTTAAGAGAAATAGACCAAACAGGAAAGGAGGAGGAGTGGCGTTATATGTCAGGGATGTGTATACCTGTGAAGAGATCCATGATTTAAAACTTCAAAGCCAAATTGAGAGTATCTGGGTCAAAATTAAGGGAGAGAAAAATAACAGTGATCTCATGGTGGGAGTTTACTATAGATCCCTAAGCCAAACTGAGGACATAGATGATGCCTTCCTGGAACAGATGACCAAGCATTCAAAAGGAAATGAGATAGTAGTAATGGGGGATTTCAACTATCCTGATATTTGTTGGATGTCAAACTCAGCCAAGAGCATAAGGTCGAACAGATTCCTCACGGGCCTTGCAGACAATTTCATTGTCCAGAAAGTGGGAGAAGCAACAAGAGGATCAGCCATTTTAGATCTGGTCCTAACCAATAGTGATGACCTGGTTAGTGGGGTAGAAGTGGTAGGATCATTAGGTGGGAGTGATCATGCTCTTCTGGAGTTTATTATACATCAGAAAGGAGCAACCAAGCATACTAAGACTCAAATTCTAGACTTTAAGAAAGCCGACTTCAGAAAACTTAGGGAAATGCTGGGTGTGATCCCATGGTCAGTAATACTAAAAGGGAAGGGAGTTCATGATGGATGGGAGTTTGTTAAAAGGGAGATATTAAAAGCACAACTTCAAGCAGTACCAATGAGACGAAAACATGGAAGGTGCCTAAAGAAGCCAGGGTGGCTATCTAATGAACTTTTAACTGAGTTAAGATTTAAAAGGGATATGTACAAGAAATGGAAAAAGGGGGAAACCACCAGAGAGGAATTCAAACAAATAGCCAGCACATGTAGAGACAAAGTCAGAAAAGCTAAAGCACAGAATGAACTCAGGCTTGCTAGAGAGGTTAAAAGCAATAAAAAGAGTTTTTATGGGTATGTCCGTAGCAAAAGGAAGAACAAGGAAACAGTGGGGTCACTTAGAGGAGAAGGTGAAATGCGAACAGGGGACGCAGAAAGGGCAGAACTCCTCAATACCTTCTTTGCCTCAGTCTTCTCCAAAAAAGAAAACAATGCCCGACCTGAAGAATATGGAGCAGATGATTCAGCAGGGGAAACACAGCCCAGAATAAGTAAGGAGGTAGTACAAGCACACTTGGCTAGTTTAGATGTATTCAAGTCTCCAGGGCCAGATGAACTACATCCCAGAGTATTAAAAGAACTGGCAGAGGTGATTTCAGAACCACTGGCAGTAATCTTTGAGAATTCTTGGAAAACAGGTGAAGTCCCAGCAGACTGGAGGAGGGCAAATGTTGTCCCTATTTTCAAAAAGGGGAAAAGAGAGGACCCAAACAATTACCGCCCAGTCAGCCTGACATCAATACCAGGAAAGATTCTAGAGCAGATCATTAAGCAAACGGTCTGTGAGCACCTAGAAAGGAACGCTGTGATCACTAAAAGTCAGCATGGGTTTCTGAAAAATAAGTCATGTCAGACTAATCTGATCTCATTTTTTGACAGAATTACAAGCCTGGTAGACGAAGGGAACACTGTGGATGTAGCCTATCTTGATTTCAGCAAGGCCTTTGACAAGGTGCCCCATGATATTCTTGTAAAGAAGCTGGTAAAATGCGGGCTAGACAATGCTACCATTCATTGGATTTGTAACTGGCTGACTGACCGAACCCAAAGGGTGCTCATCAATGGCTCCTCTTCATCCTGGAGAGAAGTGACTAGTGGGGTGCCACAGGGTTCTGTCTTGGGCCCAGTCTTATTCAACATCTTTATCAATGACTTGGATGATGGGCTTGAGGGCATCCTGATCAAGTTTGCAGATGACACCAAATTGGGAGGGGTGGCTAATACCCCAGAGGACAGGAACACACTTCAAAATGACCTTAACAGATTAGAGAACTGGGCCAAGGCAAACAGGATGAATTTTAACAGGGAGAAATGTAAAGTACTACACTTGGGCAAAAAAAATGAAAGGCACAGATACAGGATGGGTGATACCTGGCTTGAGAGCAGTACAAGTGAAAAGGATCTAGGAGTCTTGGTAGACCACAAACTTGACATGAGTCAACAGTGTGATGCAGCAGCTAAAAAAGCCAATGCAATTCTGGGCTGCATCAATAGGAGTATAGCATCTAGATCAAGGGAAGTAATAGTACCACTGTATTCCGCTCTGGTCAGACCTCACCTGGAATACTGTGTCCAGTTCTGGGCACCACAGTTCAAGAAGGATATTGACAAGCTGGAACGTGTCCAGAGGAGGGCAACCAAAATGGTCAAAGGCCTGGAAACGATGCCTTATGAGGAACGGCTTAGGGAGCTGGGTATGTTTAGCCTGGAGAAGAGAAGGTTAAGGGGTGATATGATAGCCATGTTCAAATATATAAAAGGATGTCATATAGAGGAGGGAGAAAGGTTGTTTTCTGCTGCTCCAGAGAAGCGGACACGGAGCAATGGATTCAAACTACAAGAAAGAAGATTCCACCTAAACATTAGGAAGAATTTCTTGACAGTAAGAGCTGTTCGACAGTGGAATTTGCTGCCAAGGAGTGTGGTGGAGTCTCCTTCTTTGGATGTCTTTAAGCAGAGGCTTGACAGCCACCTGTCAGGAATGCTTTGATGGTGTTTCCTGCTTGGCAGGGGGTTGGACTGGATGGCCCTTGTGGTCTCTTCCAACTCTATGATTCTATGATTCTATGATCTCTTTGTCATGTCGTTAGGTAAATGACTAATCACACAGCAAATTACCGAGTGCTATTGAGTAATGGAAAAACTCCTCTTGGGTCAATTTGGAATCGGCTCAAGCTGGCCATGTGGTTCAAAGCAACCCCTGAGATTTAGAGATTCACATTAGATACCTTGTGTGCATGCAGCCTAGGTTGTGGTTCAGTAAGAGTTTCATAGAAGGGAAAGGGATAAGATTAAAGAACTGCACATGTACATTGCACAAAGCAGCTGCTGGTTTGGGGTTCCTGGTCTGCGTAGAATTCTGTTTAGATTTCCAAGAAGGAGAAGAAATGGTGACCAATTTATAATTCAGCTGAGCTTTACAAGAGTGAGAATATACTGGGCGAGCTAATGGTGGATTTTGGCAAAGAGCTACTGCTATCCAGAGCAAGCATCTGACTGGCCTGACAGCTTGATTGACAGCTGTCTGATAAAAATATAAGTTTGTCACTGTTACAAATGCTACATTTCCCCATGCAGTTTAAAAATGGGGAACTGAGATCTGCAAGTGGACGCTCATTGCAATGACTTAAATAAGTAAACAAAGCAGAGCTGGTGCCTGGTGCTGATCCAGAAAGTCAAAGCAAGAGATCTTTAGACAGAGGCATTCATTAATATGCTAAATGTATCTGCATCAAGGAGGCTGAATGCTCTGATACACAAAAAGGAGGTGGGGACCCTTTGAAAGGCTCAGCAGGGCAAAATCTTCTGGGCTACTTAATTAGATTTTAGATGAAAAGGCTGCACATTTTCCCTTAAATGAGTCACACAGGCAGGTTGAAAGGCTTCTTTGGAAAGGAGTGAAATGAACCAATACACACCTATGCAAATCAGAGGAAATTAAAACATTGTTTATCTGGAGACAAGGAACAGGCAATCTAATTAAACATTGTTTTTGAAATCCAATTATGTATTTGCATAGATGTCTGAATGAAGGGATGGAGTAATAGAAAATTAGCAGAAAGTTTTGTGTTTGTGTTTCTAAATCTGGCCTCCTAAATCTGGGATGATAAAAAGCGGGTGAGAGGGGGAAAATAATGTTTATGCTAAAAAGTAAAGTGTGTGTGTGTGTATGTGTGTGATATTAGGGGTGTGCCCCTCTTCACTCCACTCACCAACCTCCTGCCATTGCCCCCCCACTAACCTCCTAGAGCTCCAACTTCCCACCCCAATGCGACTGCTATCTTGCTGTTCACCTTCTTACCCCCATTTCTGAAGCCACTCCTTCCCCCTGTTCTGCAGCCCCACTTTGCATCCGTTTCCACCTTCACCCACATATCCATGCCTCCTCCTTCCCCTCCTTTTGTGTACCCCTTGCACACAAACCACCATAGTGACCTTCTGCATCTTTCTCTTTCCACACATTGCAACTACTAAGCAGCCTTTTCGCCTTCTGCCTAGCCATGAAGCCACCCCTTTCTATTCTGCAGACCCTTTCATGCCCCTGTTTTCACCTTCAACTCCATTCCCATGCCATGCCTCCTACACCCTCCTTTTTAATAAAGCGAGTTCTCCAATGCAGAGAGAGCTCGTGTTGCGGTGGGGGCTAGAAAGCCACCCCCCTTTTCGTAGCTGTGGGTTTGGCTAGTGGCCACAGCTAGCAGTGACCAGTGCTGTTGCTGGGCAAAAGCACATGTATCTATTTTGATGGACAGCCCAGCGTCCTATAAATTGGTCAGCACGTGGTGCGACCTTCCCTCTTTGCTGCGAGCTTCGGATCTCCCGCCCCCCCTCCCTGGTATTGGCTTGTGCGTTGACCTTGCTGTTGCCTGTCATGGGGTCGTCTGCTTTTGAGGCAGGGGCCTAGTAGGAATTTTTCCATTTAGCTGATTGGCTGTGCCATTTGGTTTTCGCCTACTACGTAGCTACTAGTCACAACTTGTAAGGTTGGTGGTTAGGCATTGGTTGTGTTGGTTAATGGAGTGTGGTAGCCCTCCAAAAGTGATCATGGTGCGTGGGAATTCCGTTAAAGGAATCCAGCGGCTCAAATATGCTTGTCCGAACCTGGTAGGGTTGCAGGGCCGTGCATGAGCCCCTGGGACCTCTAGGGAAGGGGGAGGTCTCTGCAGCCCAGCCTCCATTCAACTCTCCCCAGACTGGTTTCCCCCCGCTGACAAGTGGTCAGCTCTGTCCCGTCGGACAGCGTGAACCAATGCATATGCAACCACTCACGTGTTTTGTATTTCAATAAAGTTGTGGCCAAAACTATGCCAAAACCCCCCCAAAAAATTACGGTATGTCTCTTGTGTGAATTTATTGGTGGGGGTGGCTTGGTGTCCTCTACATGCAACCCCCTTTTTACCTTCCTCCCTTTCCCCCTCCTTTTCTCAACTCTGCCTTGCACACAGGCCATCCCATTTCCATGACTCACCCTCACTTGGCATGGTTTTGGAGTCCCTCTTCTGCTCATTACCAGGTGTCTTAGTGCAGGTCATTGAGCCCAGGCTTCCACAGCCGCCACCCACCATGAACCACCATTGGCAGCAACAGCAGCAAGTACGTTCTATGTTTAAGATAATATTTTATTCTCTTGCTAGTTATGCCTGTTTTAAATGTGTATTCTATATTTGACTTCCTTTAGTAATGTTTTGTTTTGAAATATTTAAGATAACATATGAAGTTTCTTGTTAATTATCTTGCTTTGAATGCATTTCTTCTGTAATGTTTGGAATGTTTTATTTGATCTTTTAATGTAGGTTGCAAACTGCTTTGGTATCCCCCCCCAAAAAAAAGTGGTATAGAAATGAAATGAATAATAACAGTAACAATACCTGGATATGCTGAGAATTGGGATGCTTTGCAAGCACAACCTGTGTTCTCCCAATGAGTGACAACCCAGCCCCAATAAACAGTTTTATTATGCTACCTGACATGTATTTAAGAACAGATAAAAGGCCTGCATTTGCCGAAGGGAGATGGTGATTTATTTAACCCCCAGTCAGAGTTTGTTTCACTTTCCTTGGTCTTAGCTAACTTGTTAGTCTGTTAGGATAGGCATTTGCTAAGTCGCAGAGAAAATAATGAGACACAATAACAA
The DNA here is from genome assembly GCA_034641385.1 of Darevskia mixta. Classification (NCBI taxonomy): domain Eukaryota; kingdom Metazoa; phylum Chordata; class Lepidosauria; order Squamata; family Lacertidae; genus Darevskia; species Darevskia mixta. The sequence continues at coordinate 38,903,473 of JAWWNH010000066.1, forward strand.
ATATTGGCTGACTACATAAGAGATCCCTAGCAGAGCCGATAAGCAGCTCTGCATCTTTTGATACGGGAGCTTTGAAGTCTTCACTCATCCCTGGCCTACAGCTTTTAAATGTCAAAACAGAAGCAATTGGTATATGTGCAGAGGGAAGGGGTGAGCACTAATTTCTTAGAAAACAGAAAGAAAAAGAAGGAATTTGGCATATGACAGTTTAGAGAAATTGTGTCTTGTAGAGGGGGAAAGAGTTACCCAACTACTGGCTGAAACAGAATGCTACAATTAGGCAGTAATATATAGAGACACTTTCCTGGCAGTAAGTCCCATTCTACTCAGTGGGGCTCACTTCTTGAGTATAGGACTCTGCTGGTAGCCTAAAATATTCAGGCATATGTATATATTATCTGTCTATTCCCTATCTATTTGACCATGGCCAGGTACAATTTCAAAAGTTTTCTATTTATCTAGATTTTTGGGATGGAATTGATGACTTTATAGACTCTGTTGTATTGCTGTTTATTCTGTTTTTTATTTAGGGATGATGGGGATGTTTTATTGGAATTTGGTATGGTGCTCCCATTAGTAGGAAGGATGGGATGGCTGGATGAATAAACACATGGAGGGTAATGAGGAGGATGGGGAAGAAATTCCATAGCACATTTCAAATATAAGCTGCAGGGAAATGGAATGTACACTCAGAGGTTTCCAACTTTTGCAAAGGGTTCCTTGTAATCTTGCTGACCGGCCCAGTGCAGAACCAGTCCAATACATTTTGCTACCTTGAATGAAGGCTCAGATGACCACCCACTTGCAGAAGCCCACCAGACTGGCAGCTGCCTCTTCTATCTCATGCTTAGCCTGAATATATGAACAAATAAGCATGGTCTGTGTTGGTTGTTATGGCTGTGTTGATCAGTTCTGTGCAAGAGGCTGGATAGCTCAGTTTGTAGAGCATGAGACTTTTAATCCCAAGATTGTGGGTTTGAGCCCCACATTAGGTGAAAGATTTCTGCATTGCAGGGGGTTGGACTAGATGATCCTTGTGACTCCTTCCGACTCTACAATTCTATGATTTTATGATTCTGTGAATAGTTTAGTGGGAGACCTACTTCCTATGAATGTTTTCCATTCCTGGGCTTCACTTCCATGGACCTTACAGCTCATCGAGGTGCCTTATGAACCAATTTCTCCCCCTTTTGCACACCAAGTTATATAAAGGCCCATTCTAGTTTGACTCTTTAGTAGTCTATTTCTTCCTGAAGAATCCAGTCGTACCGCAATAAAATCACGTGACTAGAGGGAGCCCCACAAAAATCCATTTAGTCTCTCCCCAATCTTATTACAATACTGTTCTGAGTTTTTGGGTGCCAGACACTCTAAATCCCTGGGTCGAGTTGGTGCTAGAAATTAATTAAGGCTTGGGGTGTCAAAAAGTAACTAAGCTAGGCTAGTCTCCTGTGTGAGGTGATAGCTAGACCATGTGTATTGGGCTGTATGCTAAACAATGCCAATCCTCTGGAATCAGCATGTGTTAAGGGCTAATTAAGCCAAGCTGACCTCTTTTCTGAGATGATAGCCTGGGAAAGGGCCATTAAGAAGAACACAAAGGGAAATTTGCATGAGGTGGCATAGGGTTCGGGACCCTTTCACTCTACAGATGAAGCCAAAGCTTAGGGAAGCTTAGAACTAGGAGTGATGTAACTAGGTAGTGAGCTAGAGAGATAGTTAGAGAGGACAGTGGCTGACCTCTGTCTGAATCCAGGGCTATGGGAGAAGCAATACCCTCTCAGAGTGCAATGCTTGGGAACCCCTCTGACGTAGGCTAAGATAGTATATATGGGTAAATAAACTGTTTAACATAAAGACACCACAGTCTCTGCTGTGCCTCATTTTCCAAAAGGAAAATGAACCCTGGGTAAGCATGCCGGGAAACCTGGAAAATCTTGCACTGCTCAAAGATTGGGGTGGTGCGTAATAATACATAATTCCTAGCTAACACCATGTGTTCCTCTTACGCAGCCTCAAATTTCCAACAAACAAGAATATTTAAGTGAAGCGGATCGAGTATTTTACTGATGCCTCATTACTTTCCTCCCAGTGGTCTCTGTAGATCGGGCTAGCCAAGCAATTTTGTCTCCCCGCCGCACCGACAACCTCACCAGTTTTGACAGCCTTAATGGGGATTGCAGTTTTCAGACTGGCAATGTCTCTCCTCAGTGAATCAGTTGAGGAATTGGGGGGGGGGGACTCTAGGTGTATGTCAGGGAGTGATGTGGTCGCATGCCATGTTGGCCCACAGCCCTGTGAGGGTCAACCAGTGATAATATGTGAGAGGCAGCAAGGCCAACAAAGTTTAGCTATCTCTGCTTTATACCCAGTTTCTTCCCAACATCTTGGTGTTTTGAGCAGATTCCCAGCATTACCATTTTTATGTACGGTGACTGTTTTTCAAGGCCCAGAGAGTTTCCAGACTTCAACCAGTGTGCCTGAGGAAGGAATTTTAATCCTTCCTTCCTACCTGTGACAAAACTGATACCATGGATCAGACCGAAACCCAGTTGCTATTCCTTCCAATGCTTTAATACCTTTGCTTAGGAAGTTTAGATTTGCCTCCAGCATTGTATGATTCTGATGTCAATAACATAAATATTTTATGACTCCAATCACTTCTGTTAGAAGACCGTACTATGAAGTAACCTAATTTAACTTTATAATATTAGGCACTGTAGGCTAATTTGTTTGAACTGTACCTAGTTGAAAATTGATAGGCACTTCCACGCCGCCATAAAGAAATACGACTACAACTGATTTCACAGAACGAATTATTTTACAGCATGATCTGGAGGGTAAGAGGGATTACATGGACAATTTATATTTATACGTGATGGAAATAGTTAGCTAAATGCAAAATTTACTGCCACTATAAAGCTCTTGGCCCGGAAGATGGCTACATTCAATTATGCTCAGCGCATGCTTTCCCATCATATGTCAATTATGTTAACTAATGTCCATGTTTTGAATTTATATATGACTCAAAGCTCCACAAGGGCAGGCCTGACAAGCCTGTTCTCAGGCAGGGTCAGGGTCAATAAGCTTCCAGATCTCTAATTTGAGGGTACGACTGTTCTAGGGTGATGTATGCAGAGAGCCAAGTGCTGCTCAAAATAAGTAGCCAGAGGGAATCTGCTGAGAAAGGGAAGGCTGGAAGACCAAGGCTCCTATAGCCAACCTGCTTATTGAACATTCTTCCTAATAGGCTTACACACAGCTTATCTGGAAGCTAGACTAAGGGCTCGTCTACACTTCCACTTGTCCCACCAATTTCCCCTGGGAAAATCTTCTCTTTAGCACTTAACCAGAGCAAACATCAATCAGGTTTTCTGCAGATTGACGTTTGCTCTCACTCTGTGGAAAAAAGCGGGTTTTCCTGGGGAAAGTGCTGAGGCAAATGGAGCACCAGTCTGACCCATGGTCTTTAGGTGCGGGACAAGTGTGGACGACCCCTATGTATTCATTGAACATTCATTATGATGTGTTTACCAGGCAGCAATGCAACAATGTGCCTTTATCCTGATTTACTTGTCAGACATTTACATGTCTTTCCCTCATTCATTCATTCATCCCACACTTTTCATTTCATTTCTCCATCACTTTCCTAATGGATTTATTGTGTTTCAGTGACAGGGCACTTCATTCCGCCTTAATTGCACACACCCTAAATTCCCACTCTGTGAATCTTTGCCATGAAATAGTCTGGGGGCACCCAAAAGCCAAAGGAACGCATGAGGCAAGGCAGAACAACAAAATATGGGATGGGAAGGTGCCATGAATGAGCACGGTGCTTTTGCTCAGACTGAATGAGGCTGATGACCCCCTCATGAGTAAGAAGTACATTCCCAACATTAAGATCCAGATCACATCCCTCAGTTAGACCAACACCCACCTGAGAGTTCACAGGCATCTCATATTCCAAGGTATGCTTCCACTATACATGGAAGTTCCATTTAGTTCATGTGACTATGAGCTAGTGATAGACCTACCCTCCATAATTTTGTCTAATCTAGCCTTTCCTGTATGGTGTGGGATTACAGTTCCCACCATCCCTGACGCTTGGCCATGCTGGATGTGGCTTTGAATGGGGATTAGACAAATTAAAGGAAGAAAATGCTATCAATGGCTACCAGTCCTGATAGCTACATTATCATCAGTGTCAGAGGTGGCCCTGAATACTCGTTGTTGGGGATCACAAACAGCAGAGTGCTGTTGTGCTCACGTCCTGCTTGTGGATTCTCCATGGGTAGCTGGTTGGCCACTTTGAAAACAAAACGTTGGATTAGGTAGGCCTTTTCTCTGATGTAGCTGGACTTTTCTTGTGTTCTTAAAGTGGGAACAAAGCCCCCTAATCATTATTCATATGAGCAAAGGGTTTATTAACATATGCTGCAATGCCAGGAAGCAATTGTCATGGAACGTTCTGACGAACCAATGGCAATATATTTTTGGAATCTTGGGTTCTTTAAGGAAAGTTTGACTCATTCTTCTTGTTCAAGTTAATTGCCGCAACGTCCTGAACAATGAAGGCATTTTAAATAGATGATACTGATGGGCAATTTAAAAACACAGGTTTGGCCACAAAGGGAAAACCCTAATTGTAATCCTCATCTTTGCTTAATTTTTTTCTTGCAATGAAAAGAGTTCAAAGAATCACTCCACTTGCTGTTGAACCACAACTCCCATCTTCTTGAACCCCTGGCCGTGCTGACTGGGGCTGAAGGGAGGTCTACCATCAGCTCAGGGGAACACAATCCACTGCTAGCTTAGTTGCCTTTCTGAGGCAGGAGCAACAGGCATTTCTTCCTGTGCTAATGCCTGCCCACGTTTGAATGACTTCTGATTCCTTCCCTTTTAGTTAAATGCACTGCTGTAAGGGTGGGGGATCTGTTGCTCACCCCGCCCCCATTTGTTACTGGACTGCAACACTGCCATCAGCCCCACTCAGCACGTCCAATAGTTGGGGATCTATCAACAAACTTTCTGAAACCTTTCACCCAATTGGTAGCTGTCTTGGAAATGAATTGATCATATGTAATTGTAGTTGATTTAAGCTGTTTTTATATATAGGTACCACTCCGGCAGGAAGGTAAATGGCGTTTCCATGTGCTGCTCTGGTTCGCCAGAAGCGGCTTAGTCATGCTGGCCACATGACCCGGAAGCTGTACGCCGGCTCCCTTGGCCAGTAAAGCAAGATGAGCGCCGCAACCCCAGTGTCTTTCGCGACTGCACCTAATGGTCAGGGGTCCCTTTACCTTTACAGATGTAATTGTCTTTATATATAGAATCATAGAATTGTAGAGATGGAAGGGACTCAAGGGTCATCAAGTCCAACCATTTGCGATGCAGAAATCTCAACCCGATCATCCATGACAGATGGCCATCCAATCTCTGCTTAAAAACCTCCAAGGAAGGAGAGTCCATTAGTTTCCAAGGGAGTCCGTTCCACTACCGAACAGCTCTTACTGCCAGAAAGTTCTTCCTGATGTTTAGTTGAAATCTCCTTTCTTGTAAATTGGATCCATTGGGTCTGGTCCTTCCCTCCGGAGCAGGAGAAAGCAAGCTTGCTCCATCTTCCACGTGACAGCCCTTTTGATATTTCTTATTATATTCTAAATGATTCATAAATGAAATATATAAATAAAATTAAAATAACGTATGGAGGGCTGTAGCTTCCCTATCGCTTCACTGCTGGATATTTTTGCATAGTATCAACCAACTCTGACTGATCACCTAAACATGACAACCTGGTCTTAAAGTGAGGTGGGGAACCTTTTTCATTCTGGGGGCCACATAACCTGCTTTGTGACCCCCGAAAGGCCGCATACAAGCGGTGGGCAGGACCAGTGGCAACAAAAGGGGGAGCGATGGATGTAAATGTTACCATGTAAATGGGTTAGTTTCTACACATGCCCCTCTTCATTCTCCAGCCAGACAAGCAAGAGTTCAGAGATCAGAGTTCAGGGACATATTCCAGCTTGTCAAACGCCTTCAGGATGCAGTCTGGGGAAAGCTTTGAAGGCCAAATTGTGAGGGCTAGAGGACTGGATTTGGCCCCCAGTCCTGAGTTTCACTGCTATACTTGGAATCACATAGTTCTGTTTTCAGTCCCACTTACTGTAAAATATGTATTAAAATTAGTGGGAGTCTTACCATCAGCTCTGCAGAAATGAGGGCTTGCACCGCAATGTAATGTTCCCCCCCCAAATGTTATTTACTGAAGACAAAGAGCAGTTCTGCGGCTCCTGCTGTTACAGCAACCTGTGAATATTTCTTCCTTGTTAAAGTGAAATATGGCTGGTAAGCTTTTCAGGGGCACCCCCTTTTTATGCAACTGCCTTTTGGAGAGAGCCATTTACAATCCAGAGGCGAATCTTTCTCAGCATTTTCACCAGAACTCCCTGCATAAAACCGTTTACAACTGACCATAAAAATTCACATCGGGTTTTATGTTTACAACAGGTCAAAGAGGAGGTGAATGTTTTTGATCTGGAGAAGAAACATTTAAGGGACTTTGGGTTTTCTAACAGAAAGCCCAAGCAATGACTGTTTAATCTGGATAGAAAGCTTTTCTATCTGGTCATTCACTTGTTCCGTTGTTGTTTGATTTGTCCCTGACAACATTTAGGAAATTGAGGAGCAATTTTCTTTAAAGGTTAAACCATTTATGTGTGTATTCCTGCAGAAGGTGAAACCTATTTTTATCATGATTGCAATCTTGAGGTACCTGGCGAGTTTTCTTAATCAAAATTTCCCTGGATGCTTTAGTTATGTTTTGTATTCCTGGAATGGATTAATATTTCTATTTCTGGAATTCTGTTGAACATTTGAGTTGCGCCTTTTCTTTGGGCTTCGCTTAGACTTTAATTGTGTAGATTTGATGCACAACCAAGAGACATGCACATTGCAATAAATACAAGGGTTGCGCATAACGCCTGCCTTGATCTGATGTGGGAGCTTGATCCAGCCATAATAATAATAATAATAATAATAATAATTTATTTATTATTTATACCCTGCCCATCTGGCTGGACTTCCCCAGCCACTCTGGGCAGCTTCCAACAGAATATTAAAATACAATAATGTATTAAACATTAAAAGTTTCCCTAAACAGGGCTGCCTTCAGATGTCTTCTAAAAGTCTGGTAGTTGTTTTTCTCTTTGACATCTGGTGGGAGGGTGTTCCACAGGACGGGTGCCACTACCGAGAAGGCCCTCTGCTTGGTTCCCTGTAACTTGGAAGCCATGATGTGACCTGGGACATTTAAGGGCCTTGCACTGGGTTTAATTAGGGTGCAATTCCCTGTTTGCAATTCCCCTTCCAATTCAGAGTCCCCAGCCTCATTCCCTAAAGAGGAATCTGACCTCAGGGCCACAACAGATTACTGGTAGCTACTGAGAAGAAACTGTTTTGAAAAATGCAAGAGCTTGCCACAGTGTAGTTTCATGTATACTCTCCTGGTGTGGCTGACTTTCTAATCAATGAAATTTCACTGCGTGAGCTAATGGGCATCATTAACTAAACTTGCCCTTACTTGCTTCAATGTTAAAGTTCTTTTTATTTCAAAAAACAAACACCATACAATTTTTCATTATATTGTATAGCTTTCCTACATTGCAAACCACCCTAGAATCATGGATCAAGGATGTTATGAAAACTGTTTAAATAAATTCAGGATCTTGGTTTTTATCAGATGATTACCTCAATGACAACACACCAGATGTTGTGGGGCTACAACTCTGACCAACCCTGCCATGAATGATGCAACAACCCCCGGAAAGGACCACATTGGCTACCTTTGATCTAACCATTTCCTGCCATAAGCACAGTAGCTCCTCCATTGCAGTGGTCTGGAGAAAAATCATACTAAGATTTGCTGCCAGAGCTGTGAAAATGATCACGGACAATAGCAGGTTTATAAAGAGCACGAGGTCTTTAAAAGCTTCTTGGTGGAATGCCTTTACACATAATGGATGAGGTTATTGATAAAGATATTTGTACTAGAATAATAAGAATAGAATAATAAGTGTGGTGTAGTGGTTAAGAGCGGTATACTCGTAATCTGGGGAACCGGGTTCGCGTCCCTGTTCCTCCACATGCAGCTGCTGGGTGACCTTGGGCTAGTCACACTTCTTTGAAGTCTCTCAGCCCCATTCACCTCACAGAGTGTTTGTTGTGGGGGAGGAAGGGAAAGGAGAATGTTAGCTGCTTTGAGACTCCTTCGGGTAGTGATAAAGTGGGATATCAAATCCAAACTCCTCTTCCTCCTCCTCCTCCTCCTCCTCCTCTTCTTCTTCTTCACATCTGTATTCTAATGTATGCAAATGTAACTGAGTGTCTTTCTTATATTTCTGTTTTCATTCACTTTTTTTTAATCACTCTTTTTATAAATGAAATTCTTCTAATAAAATGTTAAATATTAAAAAAATAAAGAAGAAAAAGGCTTTTCAGTGGAACTTTAAAGCACCTGGAGTATGCTCATCACAACCTTCTTGGTACACACATGCACACACCCCTTCCCTGCGCTTGTGCACTTTTCTTTTGACCTCTCCCTTTGTCTCGTTCACCTCCTCCAGACTTCAAGCTCCTGCTAATGCTACTCTGTATGCGCAGAAGGGCCTTCTAATCAATATCCATCTCCTGACCTCTTTTATTAAAACACACACACTATCAAAACCTCAGCTGCTTTGTAGAATCTTGCCCTGCTTCCAGCTTTGGGTTGGTTCTGCACTTCACTGGGTGATTTATTCCCCCAGCGCACCTTTACCTTATGAAGTCTTTGAAACAAAGGCCGGAATGGGTTCTTACATTTGCAGGACAGAAAAGTGAAATGGCTTCTTAAAAGAAATTTGTGAAGCCTGCCACCCAATGGGAAGGAATGATCTCGTATGTGTTATTGAGGTGGCTGAAATCAATCCCTGAAACTGTTGGAGGAGCAATACTATTTTTATTTCATTAAAAATAATGATCTGGACAGAAAACTGGGCTAATAGTATGGTTTTTAAAGGTCACAAATGGACCCTGTTCTTCACACGGCGGTTCATTTGATTAACAGCAGCATGCTGGGAGACAGTGTGACCTTTGTATGTTGGGAACAAGGAATGGTTGCTGAGCAAGCACAAAGGTTCATATGGACCTTTTGGAACTGATGACGCACCTCAAAAAATGCAGGTGGGCTTATTTGTATGCTCTTGCAACATACATACCACTCAGATGCATGGTGATAGGCCTGTGTGTCTGTCTATCTATCAGGGCCAGCCCAAGGCGTTTTAGCACCTGAGGTGAACCACAAAATGGTGCCTCAACAACAGGGAAGAAGGTGAGAGTGAAGAGCTACCTCAGGAACAAGGTTTGATAAAGATTTACATCGGGCTTTGCTGCCTCTGTGGATTCTGCCGCCTGAGGCAGTTGCCTCACTTTGCCTCATAGGTGGGCTGCCTACTGTCCCACTACTGTACATATAGGGCTTCTACTTCGAGGATAGTATGAACTGGCTCAAGGAGAACAAGGTCGGGTCTTTTACAGCAAGGGTAGACAGCCTGCAACCCTAGGGCCACATGTGACCTTTGAGCGTAGGGACATAGGAAGCCTCCTTATATTGTGTTAGACCATTGGTCCATTTTGCTCAGTACTGTCAGCGCTGATTGGCAGCACCTCTCCAGGATCACAATTCCAACCCTACCCAGAAGATGCTGGGGATTGAACCTGGGACGTTCTGCATGCAAAACGCACGCTCTATTACTGAGTGTAATTCTGATTGGCCCAAATTTCAAAACTGTCCTGATTTCAGAAGTCCTCTGCAAACAATCCTGCTCCTCTCATAGCAGCCTGTTTGGTGGGGAGGGAGAGAGGGAAGGAAAGACAGTGAATGATCAGGGTGGCAAAAACAGAGAGATGATAATAATAATAATAATAATAATAATAATAATAATAATAATAATAATTTTTATTTATACCCTGCCCTCCCTGGCAATGCTGGGCTCAGGGCGGCTCTCATCACTAAAATCACAATAAAAACATCAAGCATAAAAAGAAAACAATTAATTAATTAAAAGATTAAAAGATTAAAAATTAAAAACCATCTTAACACAGCAGCCCATGAATATGAAAGAATAGGAGAGAGTCTTATTTACAGTATTATATTTATAGCACGAGGGTCAGGTTGGGTCGAACTAACAAAAAGCTAGGTGGAACAGCTCCGTCTTGCAGGCCCTGCGGAAGGCTATCAGATCCCGCAGGGCCCTAGTCTCTTGAGACAGTGCGTTCCACCAGATTGGGGCCAAAACTGAGAAAGCTCTGGCCCTGGTTGAGACCAACCTAGCCACCTTATGGGTTGGAACCTCCAGCGTATTATTATTTGTGGACCTTAAGGTCCTCCGCGGGGCATACCAGGAGAGGCGGTCCCGTAGGTACGATGGGGTGGCCCCACACATGTCTGGCTCCTGGCCCACCCACCTTAGTCTTTAGACCCACCCACATGCAGCCCCCAAAAGATTTCTCCAGAGGTAATATAGCCCTTGACAGAAAGGAAAAAAAATGTTGCCCATTTTAAAAGAACAAATCCAGAAAAGGTGGCAAAATGGTGTGTTTGCAAACTGTCTATTTGGCCGACACCTGTCCACACCCCAGTCACCCTTCCAGTATTGCCAGAATCCAACCCAGTGTGGAAAGGTGCTCTACTGATGTCAGAAAAGCAGACTCTGCTGATGCAGAGATTTCAAAGGGCATGAAAAAGTTATGGGCTCATGTGGGGAGGGTTGGTACTTTTTTTCTAAACACCCCCCCTCCTGTAGAGAAGCTTGCATGAGTACCAAGGGAAAGCTTAATGCCACCAGACCATGACTGAAGGCATGCGGATTTTGTGGTGATGCACCAGGTGCCTCTGCCGTTCAGGAGGGGAGGATGAGATCTGCCAAGATGCCTTAAGGCGGCCTCAAAGCAACTCTCATTTTAATACTGGTGGAAGGGGCATCTGAACAGGAGAACAACCCCTTACATCCCTTTCCTTCTACTGCATTTGCTTATTTACGATAATATTTACATGCCCTGTTCCCAAATACCAAAAATGTTCCCTTTATTATGAACATGCACAAGTGAATTCTGCAAGAGCTTCGGCGCTGATGCTCTGCTAAATCAAGCTCCCCCCAGACAAAAACCTCCTGTCTTTTTAATAGGTCCCTGTTCTTTCCTGTCTGCCACAAAGAGCTAAAGGTGAAACTGAGAAACCAGAAAATAACCTTAGCAGTCAAGCCTTACAATAGCTTTGAGGTCTGGATAAAACAAAACACACACATATACTTCCCCACTTTTTTATTAGCAAGAGCTAAAATGCTGCCGAAGAAAGAGTTTCAGCTCCCTCTTCTGGACAAAGGTCTTCATTTCACAACCATCTTCCTTTACTGAAAAAGAAGTAAAATACAAAGCTGAAATTGATATCAGGAAAAATGACCCTTTCCTTTGCCATCTCTCTGAATAAGGTCTACCTCAAAAGGCTGTTGGGAGGATAAGGTGGTGAAATATACTCGGAGTCAAGTGTGAATTTCATGCTCTTTATTCAGCTCATAGTAGCAAGGAATGAATCTTTCCCCAAAACGTCTGCTATATATACATTATTTACACAACGGGTCCCACGTGATTGGCTAATTCCGGGCTACTCCTGTAGGCCAATCAGGTTGTGGATTCACTTCATCCAGGAGCCTGATTGGCTGCTCTTGCAGGCCAATCAGGTCGCTGATTCACTTCCACCTGGAGCTGGATTGGGTGGCTCCTGCAGACCAATCAGACTGCTGCATTCTGGATCCTATTGTTCTAGAACCAACCAGACTGCTGCATTTTGGATCCTATTGTTCTAGGATTCAGCTCAGTACATAACAGGTGGGTAGGGGGAGAACAATGAGTGATGGGTCAAAAGGGCAGCATAACAATCTAATAGGAATACAGAAAAAATATTACAGAGCACCAATGGTGCCAGGATTTTTCTGTTCCTGGAGGGGAGACAGCTTGAGCAAGATGTCCCCAGTGGATGGCAGCTACCATGGCACATTCATTGCTCCTTCCTCAGGGCCCTGCCAGCACCATCTTGGAGAGAGGGAAAGAGGACAAGGCATCAGCACTCCACATGCTGGGTGCCACATTTTAAGAAGGATGTTGACAAACTGGAGCATGTCCAGAAGTGGGCAACTGGAACGATGAAAGGTCTGGAAGCCAAGTCCTTTGAAAAACAGTTGCAAGATCTGAGTATGTTTAGCCCAAAGGAGAGACGTTCAAGGGGAGACACACTAGTGGTCCTCAAATAACCACAAGCAACTGGTTGGCCACCGTGAGAACAGGATGCTGGACTAGGTGGGCCATTGGCCTGATCCAGTAGACTCTTCTTATGATTTCTCAAGCAGAGGATGGAACAGACTTGTTGCTTGAAATTTCAAGGAAGCAGATTGTGCCTAAGAATGAAGAGAAAGCTCCTCAAGGTATGAGCTTCCTGATGGTCAGAGAGATGAAGAGACCCACCTTGGGAACCAGGGCCGGCGCGTCCATTTAGGCGAACTAGGCAGTTGCCTAGAGCACCAAAATGGAGGGGGCGCTGGCCAGCCTGCTCCCCGCCTGCCGCCCGCCGCCGCCCCAACCAGCGGCGGAGCGAGCAGGTTGGGGCGAAAACCGCGGGGGCGCCAAAATGGAGGGGGCGCTGGCCAGCCTGGCCCTCGTCCCCCACCGTCGCCCGGTGCCGCCCCAACCAGTGGCGAAAATCGCGGCGGCGCAGGGCGTGGGGCGGGCAGGGGGCGGGGCACCGTAATCATGCGCAATGACGTCACGTGGCCCGCCCCCTCGCCTAGGGCGCCAAAAACCCTAGCACCGGTCCTGTTGGGAACTGGTGGGCTCTCCTTCGCTGGAGGCATTGACATTGTCCCAACTGAAGAAGAATGGCAACTTAAGCTGACAGAATATGCACAACTTGCAGACTTAACATATAGAATAAGAGAACAAGAAGAATATACATTTAAAGAAGATTGGAAAATGTTTATTGAATATATGGGAAATTATTCTGTACAGCTGAAAACACTGGCAGCATTAAGATAAATCCAACAGTGTAAATAAGTTTTGATGGCTATAATAATGGAATACTGAATGGTTTGGTTTATATAAAATATGCAGGGATTTATGTTATGCAAAACGAACCATGGAAAGAAAAGAAGGGAAGTCATTGATATTTTAAGGTTGTTTAAATGAATATTCTAAAATGTAAAACGGAAAATTTAATAAAAATTATAGAAAAAGAAATGAAGTTGAGGCCGGCCAGGGATGCTGAAGTTGTGAAATTTCTGCACTGGGCAGCAGGATTGGATTAGAAGATCTCAAATATCCCTTCCAAGTCTACAAGTTGAAGGTCCTCACTGCTCATTCATTCAGAGAGGGCAGGTGGACATGGGAAGCAGCAGCCAAGAGGAGGATAAGGGCCATCACTTATACAGATGTAATTGTAGGGTGCAGTTGAACTTGGTGCTATGATTTATTTGTCTGTATAAGCATTGCAGCTTGCAAAGTGTACTGCTCTCTCCTCTCCAACCCCCAGGTGCTGTTCTGGGCATTCTCATGACACTTCCAGAGCTAATTTCAGGGACGGTGGGACGAGGAGATGGGAGGAGTCTTGACCCATTGCACAGGTGGCAGTTATTGCATGGACTTTCCACTGACAGGACTCTCATTGGGTGAATCTCACCCTCTGTCTTGAAAAACTGCGTGCCTGGCTGTGAGTCTTACACTTGTGTGGTGCCAGTGTGGTGTAGTGGGAGCCAGTGTGGTGTTAAGAGCGGTAGACTTGTAATCTGGTGAACCGGGTTCGCGTCTCCGCTCCTCCACATGCAGCTGCTGGGTGACCTTAGGCCAGTAACACCTCTTTGAAGTCTCTCAGCCCCACTCACCTCACAGAGTGTTTGTTGTGGGGGAGGTTGGGAAAGGAGAATGTTAGCCGCTTTGAGACTCCTTCGGGTAGTGATAAAGCGGGATATCAAATCCAAACTCTTCTTCTTACACTTGACATCCCATACGATCTCATGGGTAGGGCAGCTAAAGATGTCGCTGGGCCAAAAGGGGGTTTGCAAGCACCACCTACTATGCACAGTGCTTTGCAAGCCCCGACAACCAACAGATTGCCAGTGTTTGCAAAGCAGAGGCATGCCTCTTTGCCTGTGAGGCTTGATTTCAAACTGTGTGCAGGCAGAAACAGGTTAGAATCATAGAATAATAGAGTTGGAAGGGACCACAAGTGCCATATAGTCCACCTCCTGCGATGCAGGAATCTTTTGCCCAACATGGTGCTCGAACCCACAACCCTGAGATTAAGAGTCTTATGCTTAATCTCAGGCTTGCCTGATGTCATTGTAGCATCAAGGGATTGACGGTGGTGGTGGGGTGCCCTTTGTGCTGTCAAATGGGGACCAAGATTTGACCCACTTCTCCACCCCTGATCTAGAACCTAGAGGGAGCCTGCAGCCGCCACCACTCCTGCTTGGCGACCCTAAATGGAGGTTGGCTCTGGGAGCAATGGCAACGAGGACCCATTCCAATGGGTGCTGGTTATTCAGGGTCCCTCCATTTTTGGGCAAAGAGGGAGTATTAGCATCACTGTGCTGAGGACCCACTCAGCTTGGGACCAGCCCCAAACACAGTAACTGCAATTTTAAAAACTCGTGTTAAGAAACAAGTGTACAGTGCTACATTTCAAGCCAGGCTGTTGCAGCAATTTTTTTTTTTCAAATGCGCAACTGCCCTCTGGTGGACAAATGCTAGCTTTACACAAGATCTATATACATTTTTGATATCATTTAGTGCTGTGATCTTGGCTCTGTATATGCAGTTTGGGGCATTTTCTTCTTTCAAGCATTCAAATAAGTGGACATGCAAAGCAGGGGGAAATGGTTATTTATACTAATATGCTTTTGCAGTACATACCAGCAAAGTGTTTTCTCAGCAGCTGAGTAAATGTGTGTCAGTTAAACCCCCTGTAACGACAAGGGCCTTAAAATGTAACGTCAAGACCTTGGCAACCAAGCCCCTTTCTGTAAACCCTCTAACTCTTGTTTGTCTTCTAAAACAATAAGAGAGAGGTCCTTTCCAGCCTCAAACGTGACCAGGTACGCTTTTAAATCCTGAGCTATGAGAAACTTCCCCTTGTGTCCAGTAACAGGGGTCTAACCTCTATAGAACCCCTACTGACAAGCTTGCCTCTTCCCTGAGGTAACTTAGTGACAACCTGGGTCGTTTCTCCCTTTTTAGCCCTCTCAGCGACCTTCGTACTCACTACCTTTCCGTTCCTTTTTGAGGGAAAGTATAGTCTTTTAAAAGGTTATTCCCCACCTGGGCCTTTCATGTACTTTGGCTGGATAGTAATTCAGACGACTTTCATGTTTGGCACTTTAAAGATGCAATTTCTTTATTGTTTGAAATCGTAATGGTTGCAGTCAGGCTTAGCGTGTACAGACTTAATTTTCAGAGTAAATATCTTTGTTTTTATACATATAAACGATAACAATACATCTCCCTAACCTATTCCTACTCTCCCAGCTTCTTCTCCTACACCACCCCACACTCCCTCTTCCAAACCCCTTCTCAACTGACTAAACAGCTGCCCATTCTCCTCCAGCAGTCAGCCGCCCCCCCTCATGGAATGTTCAGTCACTCAAGCCTAGAGTCTGAGGTAACCCTTGATGGGTTATTTTGTAACACGCAGTGTAAAACCGTTACACCCCCCAACACATCATGCAATATTCTCCTTTGTGTACAGGGGAGAGCACTGCAATATTAGCGTACTAATATGGAGGTTAAACATGTTTTCATTTGAAAAATGTTTGCAGCACACTTCTGGAACAAGAGCAGAGCTGGAGAAAGAACCCCAGTTTAAAAAAGACCCTAAAATGAGAACTTTCTAAGGGACATGAGCTTTGATAAGTGAAATATAGTTTGAACAAATGTGTGCAAAGCCTTTAGATGAATTGTTGCAACTCAAGGGGGCTGGATATTCTTAGGTGCTAAAAGTGGACCTGGCTAGTAAAAAATGGTTTGTGGGCTAGCAAGTACTTTTTATGGATTTACTTGCAAGACTGAAATTCATATTCTTCCCCATCTGAGGTCACATCCATTCAAAGCATTCCTATTCCACTTGTAACAGTCATGGATCCTGGGAACTGTCGTTTGTTGAGGGTGCTGAACTCACATAACTGCAGTTCTCAGCACCTTCAACAAATTAAATTTCCCAGGATTCTCCGTGTCTGTTAAAGTGGCATAAGAGTGTTTTACATGTATGGTGTAAATGTGACCAGACACAGTAGATAATACTGGACTAGATGGAGAAAATGTCTGATGCGCAACAGGGCAGCTTCCTGCATTCTACTTCCCATGTGAATGCCTTCCTTCTACTATACGGATGCTGCTGTCCTCATTGGCCTGTACTTGAGTCTAGACCAGGGATGGGGAACTTTTTCTCTTCCGG